>OY728165.1:1651270956-1652498426 GCA_963277665.1 Viscum album
TATCATTCCGACATATTTGTGGGTGATATGAAATTTCTATGTTGAAGAAAATGCCATATTTTTCAAGCATTTATTGCAATGGATGATTTGAGAAATGAGTTACGCAATCACTGATGAGTAAACAAGGAAATCCAAATCATGAAAACACATTATATTGAACAAAATATCTGACTACATATCTATGTCATGTGTTGGGTCTTTTGCTTAAACCAACTTGTAAACATAGTCTACTTCCACAAGAATGTAATTCCTGCCATGTAATGAAGGGAATGGTTCTATAAAGTCAATTCCCTGAAGATCAAAAACTTTGACCTCTAGAATATAATTTTTTGGAATCTCATTTATTTTACTGATGTTCCCCATTCTTTGAAATATTCCACATTAATGATAGAATCTCCAATAATCGTGATGTAATAAGGGATAGAAAATATACTTTGTGGGATCTTTTCTACTATGTGCTCGGGTACATGAAGAACTATAGTTGGTGATGTGTGGAACATTTTAATCGCATTTGGTATCTCTTCCTCTAGGATGTTGTGTCGTAATAGGTTATAAACACAATCCTTAAATAGATACGGTTCTTCCCAAAAGTAGTTTTTGGAATCAGATAGAATCTTCTTGTGTTCCTTGTATGAGAGGTCTTGACAGAGATACCATGTGGAAAAAATTGTTCTCCATGTCTGAAATCCAAGGCAGGGTTTTGACACTAAACAATGATTCATCTGGAAAATCTACATCAATATCAATATCAATGTATTATTTATTGATGATCATGGGTAACCATGAGAGGTGGTCAGTAATTACATTTTCCATTCCTTTGGCGTCCTTGATTACTATATGGAATTCTTACAGAACAATAATACATCGTATCAGTCTTAGTTTTGAATCTTTCTTTCTCATCAGATATCAAAGGGTGGCAGAATCTGTATGGATAATGGCTTTGTATTGAATGAGTTTTTAATAGATTTTTTCAAAGGCATATATGAGAGCTAGGATATCCTTCTCCGTTGTCATATAATTGATCTGGGATTCATTCAATGTGTATCAAGGATAATGTATTCAGAAAAAAAGTTGTCTATACATTGTCTGATCATATCACCTACAGTTAGGTCACTCGTGTTGCACACAAGTTCAAATTATTTTTCCCAGTTTGGTGCAATTATTACCAGAGACGCAATCATACTATTTCTCAGTGTTTTAAAATCCTGTCGAAAATACTCATTAAATTCAAAAGGAATGTCTTTTAAAAACAATTGAATCAATGGATATTCTACTATAGAAAAACTTTTTACAAAGCATCTGTAGAATCCATCATTCCTAAGGAAACTTCTCATCGCTTTTACATTTGACGGCTTTGGTATATCCTTGATTACCTTTATCTTAGCGGGATCAAACTCAATGCCCTTTTTAGATATTTTGTTTCCCAAAACGATTCCTACTTGTATAATGAAGTAAAATATTTTCCAATTAATCACTAAGAATGTCTCCTCACAGCGTTAGAGAACTAGTTCTATATTTTATAGACAGAGAAAAAATAATCCCCATAGAGATGGAAACTGTCTCAGAATATATTGAGAAATTATTCAGCCATATCTTGTATGAATTGTGTCATATATATTTGGAATTTCATTGGTGCATTGAAGATACTAAATGACATGAGTATATAAGAAAAAGTGTCTAAGGGGAATATGATGGTGGTTTTGGTCCAGTCAATAAGGACTACTGCAATTTTATTATATCCTGAATAGCCCTCCAGAAAATAGTATAAATATTGTCCCACTAGCCTCTCAAACAATTGATCCATAAAAGGTATGGGAAAATGATTTTTCTTGTTTCTATATTCAAACATCTGTAATCCACTCAAACTCTCTATCTCGTGATGGTACATGTTGAAATGAGTTCATTGTCCTCTTTTCTTTTTGTTGTGATTCCTCCCTTTTGGGAAAAAACAGGGTGGGGAATCATCCACTCACTATCATAGATTGGAATTATTATTCCAATATCCATTAGCTTCAGCACTTCCTTCATGAAAACCTACTTCACTTATGGGTTGAGCCACCTCTGTTGTTGTCTTTTTGATTTTCATTTTATATGAGAAACATTCTGTGGGTTCATTCTGAAGGATTTATTCTCTTAATATCTACCACTCCCTAGGAAATTTATTGATTATATATTTTTAGTACATCATTCATATTTTCTTCCATGAATGAGGTATTACATAATTGATAATGATTTTTAAATATAATGACTCTCCTAAGTATGTGTACTTCAAAATAATGGGTAATGGTTTTAAATCCAACGTGGGTGGCTAAATGAAGGATAGGATAAATCGTGGTATGATGTCTCGGGTAAGTGGTTCAATAAATATTGCTTCATCACTTTCATAGTATCATTCTATGTCTGATCCTGAATCATCGATATCTTCCTTAATTACCTTGTACTCCCCTTCTTGAGTGATATAGATGGCATGATAGTCAACTGGTTCATCTGGATGTTGTGAAGCTTTTATAAAATTAAACATCACTTGTTTTTCGTCAAAATTGAAGATGAGTATTTCTCGATTAACATAATTTATGGACTTCCCTATTGCTAAGAAGGGTCTTCTAATAATGATCGATACATATCCATCCTCTTCCATGTCAAAAAATATAATTCCTGCATGAAAAATGAATTTTTTGACATTACCAAGAACATCTTCAAGAAAACTGCATAGGTATTTGACCAAATGATCAACCAACTGCAATGATTCTCTTGTAACCATGATCTACTGGAGTCCTAGTTTGTGGAAAACAGTCATCGACATTAGAGAAATTTTGGCTCAAATATCACAGGGTGATCTTCCAAATTTGAACACTCCTACTTCACAAGTGATTGAAAACCTTATAGGATCTCTCATCATGTTTGGGATATCTATTGTACAACATCATATCATTCTTCATTTAATGATATGTCTCTTAGATATTATATATTTCTCTTGATTTATAGAAAATCTTTGAGAAATTGTTCATAAAAATGCATTTGCGCCATTACCTCAGCAAAAGGAATGTCCATATGCAATTGCATGAACATTTCAATGAACGTTTTGAACTGAGCCTCATGCCTAAATTGATTTTCAATTACTGGAAAGGGGAGAGGTGGCTTGTATGTAGGTGGGGATACAAAAATGTGTTCCTTATGTTTTTACATGGCTTTCCCCTTTTCAGTTTGAACTTCTTCTGGTGATGATGTAGGTATGACTTCTTCTCCCTTTTCTGATGGTTTCTTCGGTCCTCCTGAGGTCTTTTCTTCTCTTAGTTGTTGGCAATTCAACACTTTTCTGCTCCTCAGTACTACAAACATAGACTCCTCTCATGGGAATGTTTTAGTGTTACTTAGTAGGGTACCTGGTAATCTCTTAGATAAGGTCTTTGAGATTTGACCCATTTGAATCTCAAAATTCCTAAAAATTGTTTTTAGATTTTTCATCTTATTTTCCTTCATATTCATTCATTGATCAGATTTCTGAATTAAAGATTTTAATATATTTTCATCATTGCTATGGAGAGGTGTAGGTTCCAGTTGTGGTTTTGGATGGGTGGGATGAAATTGTTTTTGTTAGGTATTCCGAAAGGTTTATTGTGGATATGTTTACAACTGTGGTCTCGGGATAGGGCTTATTGGGGGATACCATGGTGGTCCCGGATTTGAAAATTGATCATGACCACTACGCTTATGAAAATGACATTGATTGTTCTAAGACTGCTATTGAGCATGCCTATGCTGATAAAATGGCTATTTTTATTGCAGCTGAAATGGTGGATTTTGTTGAATATAATTAACATAATCTCAATATTTCAGTTCCTAAAATCTGGATGTATAGTCTTGATAATAGCATCGTCCACTGCATATCTCACATGATGGTATCTCCATAAATAGGGAAGGGGTGTTATGTGGTAGGTATTTGAAATGATTCAAGATTTTTTGTTTGTTCCCAAACTTGCACTATTAACCAAGTGGTCTCATCAACTTGGTGGATTCCACGTTGTGGTGGTCCTCAGTCACTTTTCCATATACTGCCATTATGGAAAACTTTATCAACAATAGATCATCCTTCTTTTGGGGTTATAAGCATCAGACAACCATCAGTGGCAGTATTGACTACTGTTCATGCTACTGACTGGAGTCCTTGATAAAATGTTTTCATATGAATCTAGGTGTCAAGTTAGTGATGTAGAACATACCTCATGAGTTCTTTGAATTGATCCCAGGCCTCCCATGTGGACTCTCCATATGTTTGTTCAATATTATGAATGTCATTATGAATTTTTCATGTACCTATTGGTGGAAAGTATTTATCAAGACACTTTTTATCAAGCTCGTCCTATGTCATAATGGACTCGGGAGCTTGGATTTTCAGCCAATATTATGCACAATATCTAAGTGAAAAGGGGAATTTATGAAGTCATATTGCATTTGAATATACCCCTAGGTTGTGAAAGGTATCATAGAATTCCATAAAGTTGGAGATATGTTCATGGAGATATTCACTCTAAAGACTACCAAATTTCCCCATGTTCTAGATCACATGGATGAGTCCCGGTTTAATTTAAAATTTGTTGGATTGAATTTCAAGGAAAAGTATTCTTGATGTAGCTCTATGTATTGATGGAAAACCATAATCCATGATGTTATTTTCTGGTTGCATTGGGAATTCTATAACTTGATTTGGAATTTTGTTTCCTGTGTTATAATGTTGCTCAGCCATTGTTGACTGGCGATGTGAAAGCATTTTCACTTCGATCTCGGGATCAAAGGCCAACAATTTTTGTGTTTCAATGTTCCATGATCAGGCCAATGGACCATGGTACATTCATTGAAGAAGAGGCAAAGAAGCATCTCGAAAGAATAAAGAGGATGACTTAAAGGTAATCCATGGTAATAAAGTCAAATTTCATCAAAAAGGGTGTTTCCATCCACGATGCCATAAATTTGATGGCCCCTTGTGCAGTGGTGTCATCACTTCCTCTGAAATGTATAAAATTTAGAAATTTTTTCCCAAATATTTAGTAACTACAAGAGTGTATTATAGAGGTATTGTAGGGTCAAATCCATAAGGAGACATTTATTATCTTGAAGAATTCTGGTGTCTATTTCTGAAGAAGAGTCCTCTATATAAGTCCTTTTTTGGTAATTTTGGTATGAGTCCTAATTGGGTTGATTTAAATTAATAAATGATGGATCGAGATAAAGTTGAGTGTCTGGGTGAAGGATTCCATGTACGACTAACATTAGAAATATCTTATGACTAAGTCTTCAAAGTAAACGGGGGTTACTAGTTGACTTTTGTCTTAGTCTCCTTACTCTACCTAGGAAGTATCTATTCTGTGGTCCGGAAATTGAAATACCCTAAATGGATTATGTTTGGATTCTTAGATAGAATGATTTTTAAGTGAGTGGTCTTAGCTCATTCTACACCAATTAGGATATAGCCGTCTGTTTTATTGTCCTGTGGTCAGGGATGTTCTCCCAAATGGGAGAGACCTTTAATCAATATCCTAATTACTACATCAATTAGAAATTCCATGTTTAGATTTAATGGTGCATTTATATTATTCAGATACATTGATTGATCCCTACCACTAAGAATTTATCTACTCACTGTGTGGTAAAATGCTATTAAATAAATTAGAGATTGAATATTTTATGGATCGATAAACATTAATGGAATCAGGATCATAAAAGAGAGTTGGGATTGTTATCTGTATTAAACATTATTGAAGTAATTCAAAAATATAATAAATAAAATACTTTAGAAATGGGAATGGAACCCAAATATAAATACTATGGAGGAAATTGAATACATTAAAGAATGAAAACTCCACAAATCTTGGACTAATAAAAATGCATATTATATGAAGGAATTGATGGTTTGAGAGTAAAATGGTGAAATAGTTCACAATGGATTGATATGGATAAGAGAAGATCATCCAGAAGTGTCTGCAATGCTAGGTCGCAGCTCTACTTGTATATGCGATTTTGGCCATGACGTGTACCAATGGTACATGACGTGTACCCTTGATCCGCGTCATTTTGCTTCATATATCCAGCACGACACATAGGTCTTGCGCATTAAGATGTTTGACCGGGTACATGAGGTGTACCCATTGTTAACAATGGGTACCCTGCATTCATTCTATTTTTGCACGGATTCCTCGCCTATTTTTCAAATGAAGCTTTGAATGGTCATCACATCATATAAGAGTAGGTCCCAACATGTAGCGTATTTTTCTTACTGGCTGCATGGCTTTGTCACAACTGGCTTCACGATTCTGATCAGCCTTTGAGCTTTGGGTACACGATGTGTAGGGTGGAACCACGACATGCACTCAGTTGGTTTGAAAAATTTTCTACATTTTCTTTCATCGAATCTTGTGAATCCTTTGTTCGTGAAACATTAGACACATTCCACGTTAATTATCACATATTTTAATGAAAACTAATGGAAAAATGACAAAAATGTAAATATATGATTTATTCATGCAATATATAAATATTTTATAAGAATTTTTTTTTATTTTTTATATAATGTTATATATGAGTATATATTATATAATATTAAAAATAATATATGTTATGCAGAACCATACAAATATATATATTTAAAAAACTATCTTTTAAAGAAAACATATTTTCATATTAAAAATATACACATCTAGTTTTATATTTTCATTCAAGAATAATTTAAAAATAAAAAATTATATACAAATTAATAATAATAATAATAAAATATACTTATATATATAAAATTAATAACAAAAATAGTATAATATAAATTGGTTCCTTTATTATATTAAAATTTAAATAATGTATTTAAAATTTTATATTTCAAAAATATATTTAAACATATATTTTTATATTGATATTTTATATGTTGATTTTTCACTTAAAACATTATTTCAACATTCCATGTTGCAGAACTCTAAAAAATTATTCATAATGCTCTGGTGGGAAGTTATGTTATCCACACACTGGTGTAAGGGGAAGTCGGTGAAGGCATAATTATTATAGAATGTTAGCTGAAATTCATTGTTCTAGTGTATTTTGAAGAATTTAAAAAAAAAATACTATTTTGGATTTGAATAAAAATAATAATATTTACCCATGTTTTATTTTTTTTCCCAATTATAAAATATCATTTTATTGATGTCATACTGGTGAAACCTAATTTTCCATCAATTCTTTATTGTGAGATCCAACAAAAATTTAAATAGAAACCACCCCAACAAAGCTTCCGGAGTAATACATCAAAATTTAGACTCCAAAAATTGGATTAAATCAACAGTACTCTCTATATATAATGATATTTTAATTAATATTTGTGTTTTTTGGATCTTGTACAATTTTTTCCTTATTCCCTCATGTTAATATTTCTTATATAATAAAAACTTGTCATCGACATATTTTTTTCTTACCATCAGTTATCCATTGTAGAATGATTCACAACGACATAAAACTTCATCAGGATTTCAAGTTGCATTTGATCCATATCACAAAGTGTTATAAGCACATGCAACTTATAAACATTCCAAATTGTAATGGAATTACATCCACCACTATCATATCCATATGATAATTCTTATATGAAACAAGGATGTTTTTATATCATATATTATTATATTAATTTCCACCTCTTTATGTTTTATAAAAAATATATGAATTATTTTATTGATTATTTTTTTGGGAAAATAATGATATCCTTAATAATATTAAAAATTCCTCTCATCAAAATTTTATGCCATTCCTAAAAGGGAATGTAATTTACATTATCGATACCATGTTAATAATTATTGTGTTTTATGTTGGGAAACACATCATTCATCAAATTAAAATTTAAATCTATGCCACTAGATGTTTTTAAATGATTATATTCCCATACATCTCATACAATGATCTAATGTTTCCTAATAATTCAACGAACAATGAAATTTTACATCACCAATTTCATATTTACACCCAGATGTTTTCATGATTAATTTTGATTTATAAATATTCCATCACATAGATGATATTTTATTCATATATTTTTAAATATAACATTTATATTTAAATAAAAATTAATTTTATTTATTATTTCATTGAAATAATATATTCATGAAGAAAAAAATAAATAAACATTATCTACTAAATATGTTGTGGTATTTATGAAATTAAGATTCATGTTGTTTTATTAAAATCATCATAAAACCTGATCAATTTTTTATATAACCTAAATTGAATGAGAATGTTTATTTTAATTCAATCCGTAATGTGAATTAAAATATACAAGCTTCTATTTTAAACGATTTTTAGGGAGAAATTGATATTTTTTAAGTGATCATTGTTCTTTTTCTGTTTATAGAAAATATGTATTATATGTCTTCCCAAAGTGGTTTTAGTACAATAAATATATATGGAGAATAATGAATTTTAGTAATATTTATAAAATAGTGCATCCAAGAATGACTATAATAAATGATTATTTAGACATTATTTAAAATAATTTTTTTAATCAATTATTTATCCTTTGTAATATTATTGAGGAAAGAAAAATTATTTTTTATCATGTGCTTATGAATTATCTATATCATCTCAAGTAGATCAATAAATATATTCCCTTAAAGTTGTTTTTATTATTTTTTTAATTCATTATTGATAAGATAGATATGTTTATAATTTTATAATCCTATATAATATGTGAAAGCTATTCTACCAACTTAAGTAGTTAACAAAATGTAATGAATCTACCTAAGGAAATTAGACAACTCAACCAAGGTGGTCCACCTCATGGTAAAGTACAAGAAAGTAGAAGAAATTTGTACCATGATAACCCCAAAAATGAATACCTAACAAGATACAAATAAAATGTAAGAGAACATATTCATTATACACGCAATCTAAAGCCAAACACACCAAAATAGAAAGATAAAACATATCCAAACTAAACATGTCCATTGAGGACCATCCATCACCACAAAACCATACCGCTATGAAAACAATGATATTAAAAAAATCCAGTATGCTACCAAATTCCCTTCCCTTTAAATTCATCATAAAAAATAACATGTACAACAACCTAGAGGAAAAAGTACAATGTGAGAACAAAGTCTAGTAGGATACCACCAAATAATAAATACATGTTCAAATATCAGGAATCCATTAGTTATAGATTAAAAATAAATCTAGTTTACAATAAATTATTTATAAAATAATCCTATTTTATTAATTATTGATTTTATTTCCATAAAAGAGTACAATATACACATAATAAAATAATATTTCTAGTATCAAGGAAAATGGGTAAGAAACCATGGATACCCCACAAGCTAATAATGTTATAAAATAACTAAGAAAATACAATCTTGTGATAAAAAACCATAATTGATAGAGAACTCCATCTGGGATATAACCCATGGGTATACGTGCCACACATGAATGAAAAGACAGAATCCTAGCATTAGGTGGATCCAGCCAATATAACCTATAGTGGAATTACACACACTTCATTGACATAAATCCTCTTATGGAATTATAGACACAAAGAGTGATGAGTCTATTCCTAAAACTCAAATGGTGACCCAATGTGCTATGTTTTTCAAAATCTGTTTCAAGAAAAAGCTCACATTTATTAAAAAAATCACATAAAAACATTTCAACTTCCATGATTGAAGAAACTTTTAAAAAACAACTATATAAATCAGTTAATTAGAAACTTGTTGTGCACAAATCCATTTTTAAATAAAACCCCATTAATAAGATGAATCACATAAAACGAAACCATTAAAATGTATAATCATGAATTTCCATTGAATAACCCAAAGGAATTAGCAAGACAACAATAAAGTTCAATATTAATCCCCTTGAATAGAGACACCAACCCCATTAAAAGAGGAATCCTAATCATCATTAATAATAGAAATTTGAAATAAGAATATAAAACTATAAAAGAAGATGGATGGTTGAAAAATAAAAAGGTCTAAAATAATACCCAAATCGGTCCCAATATGATGAATAAATGAATTGAACAACACATATTTATTCAATGGAAATGAAGAATCAAAAAAAAACCTTTAACCAATGTGAAGAAATGTAGCTTCTATGGGGATCGAACACTGAATGTAGTGATCCATATGGAAAGAGATTAACCAAAATAATCTCAAGGTTAGAGAGGAAGCCAAACACTCTAAAAGGAAAAAGTGTCATGGATACATAATGATGAAATCTAATGTACTTCAATAATTCACTTCAAGAAACCCTTTAATGGTTTCGATTCTACCAATTTTCATATATTCTATTAAAGGAATAACCTTGAGTTAAAAATCACAATCCTCACCCTATAAATCATGAAAAGGTTTCTCAACATGTAATTTTTCATGGTCTTAAATGGACTCAGGGTGTCAAGGCTACAATTGTTTCATGTAATGTAACTAGTTCCTAATGTGAATGTGTCTAGCCTGATGTTTGCATCCATGAACCCATAGAAAAACCATAAACCATCTCTGAAGCTCTCTAAGCCCAAATAGAATACTCCAGACTCATTTACAAATTTATACCTAGAACCCATTAATTGAAAAAAAACCTTAAAAATTAGATCAAATAATTGTTAAGAAATACTTGAAATAATGATATGTTACAGTTATCCTCACCATAAAATATTTTTCCCAAGAAAGTACTCAATATCCTATACTTGAAAAAAGTGAAGGCCCCTACTACCTTATTAACCAATCCCTCTCCCATGTCTCATGGCCATCCAATCAACACCACCATAGTACATAGACCAATAGAATTTATTTACATTGAAATACTATTTCTTCATGATCCATAATATAAAGTATTGGCTCAAACATATTGGTTTCATGCTCAAGATCAAAATCCTCTAACTCGATCAGATGGGATGGATCTGGTTGATGCCTCCATAACTAGGAAACATGAAACATTTCTTGTATGGAACTAAAATGCGATTGAATTTACAAATGATATGAAACCTTTATAAGATTCTACAAATTCTAAAAGAGGTAATCAAACCTCTATGGAAATATACCATACCTACCCAACCAAGGGTGTCCCATGTTAGGTTAAAATCTGAAAAAAACACAATATCCGACATGAAACTCCAATGAATGTCAACAATGGTCCACATTGTAAATTTATAACATTGTGTAATGAAAAATATCTTATGGATCGACAAATATTATCTATCTTTCCTGAATAAGACTCGGCCTAACCAAAGATCGCTCTCCCAATTATATCAATCATAATGGAGATCTTCTTGAACTTCCGTACAAAGACTGAAAGAGAAAAATCTTAATCAAATATTGATAACTATTATTACAGGAAAAATCTAATACATGAAAATTCTTTTTCCAAGAACCAAAAAAAATAATGAAAACATGAAAATAACATATCCTCATGAAATTGGATAGCCTCACTCAATATCTTCATCCTTTAAAGATGATATGTTGTTCTCAATTTCAACTAGGAACCCATGTCCTCTTTTAATCCTTTCGAAATCATGGATGTGAACCCGATGCCCCTATCCTAATCAATATTATCTGTATCCCCATTATTTTTCACAACCTCTCAAATATACAAGTCCTCATGTTTCTCAGCATTTTTTATCTCCTAGATAGAGAGACAGTGTGATGATTTTTTGAGTTTATAAATTATCACAGAAATCAAATTCTTATCACTTGGATTCTGAAGTAAACAAATGCAAAATTACATGGAAATCACATCCCACGTCAAAACCAAAATATTTAATGCAAATAAAAAGCCTATAGGTCTCTGGTGTTCCACTTTAATTCTCTAAATTGTAAGACAGAGTGATACAAAATATGAAATCGAAGGTCTCGTCCATGGCCACCAATAATTACCTATTAAGTCATGATACATCTTGGAAGTCCTAGTGTGAATGAAACAATAATAAATGTGTCCACTATACATCAAATTTTACCGTAGAGAAAAATAAATAGATAAATTAAATTGGAAACATAAACTGCTTCCCGGAGACTAAGACCACTCACCGGAGCTCTCCCCACCATTTACATTTTTGATAATGTGCCGGAACATGTTTACAAAGTACATATTTATCTGAACCCACTTATCAAATGATGAATCAACCCTTTTTATATCCATGGACACCTGTAAATTGGATTCTTCCACTCATAAAATCACCTTGAAAAACAAACTCATCTGTGAATTCCCCTATTCTAATTCCTTTACGGATTGATTTAGTAATTTCTTACTCAATCCACCAGTGACCAAATTCTCTTTCCTAGAAGAATATCAAATATCAAAATAAAATGTATTCAGATACTCCACCTAACTTCTCTGTTTCATGTTCTGATCCCTCTATGTGAAAATATACTTCCAATTTTTTTTTATAATAATATACTATAAACCTCTCTCCAAATAGGAAGTGACACCACATCTTGAGTGCAGGTGTAACCAATTCCAACTCAATATCATTGGTATGTTAGTTCTTCAAATTTGGGCATAATAGTTGATATCCATAATCCACCACATATTTCCACTACATCAAGACATACCTTAAACCAGTAAAAAAAGCGTCATAGAAAACATTTTCACCTAATCATGTCTTTAGAAGAATAAAAACAAAATATTAAGTTAAATTCACCTTTATTTCCTCAAAATATCATTACAATTTTCCATTCTACTAAACTATTACTCTATATGGGTTAAATCTATCACATGAGATTTACTCTTGGATACATTCTGAATAAAATGCCTATAATAACTAGCCAACCCTTGGAAGCATTAGATATTAAATAATTTTATAGGTTACTCTCAATAAATAACCACATATACCTTTTGAAGATCCACCTAGAGGCCCCTCTCAAATAAAACATACCCAAAATTATTTACATCTTGAATCTATAGTTTATATTTGTAAATATTACCATCCCAGGGATGTTCACTCATGGTCTAAGAATTAAATCCAAATGGTTAATTTGGTCTTCCTCAAACATGGAGTAAACGAAAATATCATCAATAATAAAAAATATTCCAAGAATTGATGAAATATATAGTTCATAAAAACCATAAATGTCATAGTATAAGTTGAATAACTCGATGTCAGAATTAGAAACTCAAAATTCACATAATAGCTCTCAATCAGTTTCTTAGGTATATCCTCTTACAACACTCTCAACTGGTGTTAACCTAGAAAAATATTAGTCTTTTAAAACCATTCATCCCATTTATGTTTACCTAAGAGATCATAAATATTTCACAATTGATATATTTTATTGACCGTCACTTGATTTTACTTTTGTTAATCATTATAAAGTCCAAGGATCCTATCTACCTTATTAGAAATGTGAGAAAATGAAACCTATATTGACAAGTAAGGATGAGTAAATCATTTATTCATGAGTTTATTAAGTAGTAACTTATGTTCCACCAACCTTAAAAGCTAAATATGATATGATGGAAAAGAAATTGGATTCAATATATTTAGTAAATCAATGGTAAACTCAACCTATCTCTATGGTTGTAAATAAGAATAATCATCTGAAATGACCTTAGGGGATGGTACACACAACTGTAGTATGTGGAATGCCTAAACTAGAATAAATAAACCATCAAAAATTATCTAAAAAATAAAATTATATCACCCCATGATAAGGAAAAATAGACACTGATCTCCCAAAAAAATAGTCCCACTCACTCGAAAATGCATGATTTAATCATCCAGGGGATAAAAACTGAACTAAATAGTGATAAAAGTTCATGTAGGCCTTAATATTTATCATATGATCCATTCAAACAATCAGTATGAATATATCAAAATAAATAACTAAGAAGTCCCACTCCACCTCAATGTTTACTATCATCACTCAAAATGTGGGACACATGAATAATTTTTTAGACTGCTTTCCCAAAGTTGTATAATGATCTATCATGAATGGAATAAGATCTGTATGAATTCTCAAGATGTCAACTAACATTGATGATATAACATAATGAGTTCCACCTATATCATAAAATTCTGGAACCATAAAGGATAAAATAATCAACATACCTATAATAGCTGGTGTACATTCATCACATTTCCTTGGTGAATTCTCCAAAAAAATATAAGTATAGTTTCAGCGCCACCCTGAGATTTTTTAGCCACATAATCATCCCCCTTATTCTGGGAAAACAACCCACCACCCATGAAATTATCATAACTACCTTCTGCAACATTGGTGAGAGTGGATTTACCCTTAATACCATGGAACATCATTTTACAAAAATTTATCATCTTACAAAATTTTTCACAATGAAGAAAAGCATTGGGAACCTCTAGGAAATTTGGATGTGTATGACTAGGGCTTCCACACTAATAGCAGACAACCTAATAATTTATTGATGGATCCCATGACACTTATCTTGAACAAGACTAGTTACCCATGCACTTCATTTTTGGGGCCTGATTATATACCCTAGCTATTAACAACACCAATTGACTGTAACGACCCGAAATTTTGAATAAATTTGGTTTCCTAAATTTTGTGTGTTATTTTATTTCATACAGAACAAAAATGTTTCATTTGATAACATGAGTATAATTAAAATGATACTGTTGGGTTTTGACTATTATATGACTGATAGTCAGTATGACCTTTGGAAACCAAATGTTGTGATTATTGTCTCTAAATACAAGTGATCTTGGTTAATTAATATAGAATGAAGATTCGATGGCCTCATCCAGTAGTCTCGGGCCAATCGAAGCCCATATAATGGAACATGGTAAGGAGGTAGCACCACTGGGCTTTGCTCTGAAACAATCCCAAGAAGAACTTCATCATGTGAAGCTATAATGGAATCACCTTCACGAGAAGTTCAAACTAATAGATATTACTACTCGTGCAATGTTGGTCAGGCCGCCCTTAGATTCTATCACCTTAGCACACCTTACACTTAGGTCCAATGCTGGGGTTATAAGGGGCTATGTAAGGAGACCGTAACTGCCTTGTGTAATCCTTTGACTTAAATAAAAATTGTGATTTCTTCTTATGATGAAATTTGTGAATTTTCAAATGTCTGGATAAATATAGAATGCATATTTTTTGATGAATTATAGAAAAAGGATATTTGAAAATATTTATGTAAACCTTAAATAATTAATTTTGTGTAATGATTTTTAAAAAATGGTCTTCTGCAATTATGTTCAGTACCAAATTTAGAGTCTAATAAGATCAATTTAATTTTTGATGAATAGTAAAATAGGAATAGTGATTATAGGCTTAGGATTAATAATGTATCCAAATTGATTAGTAATATCACTTAAAGAAAGTATTAATATAATTTGGGCACCTTGATTAAGTAATGTGATTCAATAAAATGTTTAAATAACGGTTTCATAAATTATTAATCAAGTATTAGTTTTTTCGGGTGAATATTATTTTTTAATTAAAAATTAAATTAAAAATATTTAGAAAATTATTTTTATAAAATGTAACTTATTTTTGAACTCTAAGCATCGATATTTTGTTAAGGTATTTTTTTTGGGATTTTTCTGAAAAAAATCAATTTTCGGTGAATAGTGTATTTATTTAAAAATTTAATTAAAAATAATTATAAAATAATTATTATAAAATGGAATTCATTTTTTAAATCAGAGCATTGATATTTGGTTAAGGTGGAATTTGGGGAGTTTTCGAAAAAAGATGAATTTTCAGTGAATAGTAAAAATGCAGTTTTAGGGTTTCGGTATGTAAAAATGATATCACGAATACATCATGATGACGCCAAGATATATTTTAAGGGATGGTCGACTAAAGGGGATGAATTATTGTATGAGATGTCCCAAGTGGCCAATACCATGGGAAATCCCATGGTTTTTCCAATACAACCAATGAGGTGTCCCTTGGCCATTAATGCCTTGTCCCCTCACTTTCCCTATAAATACCCACCCTTTCCTCCATTAGTTTTCACTACCAACTCTCTCCCAACGCAACTATGGTCTCATTACCTCCCAAATAGTCCCCCCAAGGTGCCCCCATGCCCTCAATGTCCCATACATTGAGTTTTAAGAGTTACATTTAAGGTAAGGGATCCTACCCCTCTCTTTCTTCCCAAGTACTCTCTTTTATGTCATTTCTTTTATGCTCCATGTTCTTATGTTGGAGGATGTTCTTTTATATTCATCCTACTGTACATTTTATTTTCATTTGATGAGATACCCCCTTTTTCTCTCATCAATTCAATTTGAGAATGTTTAAGTGGCGCCGTTAGGCTGCCGAATTTTAAGAGATTCTTTCACCCTCCTCGTTTTCAAGATCTATTTTCATGGAAAGTCTTTCATGTTCCTTTTTATTATGCTGGGGTATGATATCTATATCTATCATACTGATCTTTTATCTTCATATGATTATAGACCCTATTTTATCTCTTCAATTCATTTTTTTTTTGACTTTTTAAGTGGTGCCGTGATGGTGCCGAATTTTTAAGGAATTTCTTTCACCCTTCTCATTTTTCAAAGTTCTACTTCCATGTCAAGGATTTAAAGTTCCTTTTTATTATGTTGGGGTATTATCTCTATATATATCATAATGATCTTTTATTTTCATATGATTAGAGACCCTATTTGATCTCAAAAATTCAATTTTTTATGTTTTAAGTGACGCTGTTGGGCTACCAACTTTTTAAGAGATTCTTTCACCCTTCTCGTTTTCAAGATCTATTTTCATGTCATGTATTTCATGTTCATTTTTATTATGGCGGGGTATGATCTATATATCTATCATAATTATATTTTATGTTAATATGATGAGATACCCTATTTTATCTCATCAATTCTCTCTTTGATGTTTTAAGTGACGTCGTTAGGCTGCCGAATTTTCAGAAGAGAAATCTTATTTTTTGTCTTCCTTCCATGTTTTTCATTTCATATGGTATTTCATTAAAATTTCATTACCATGTTCTTATATCCTTTATATCCTGTTCCTATAATGTTTTATGAATCATTTTTGAGTGGGTGACCCATGTCCCCTCTCTTTTCAATATTTTGTAAAACCCCATAACATAGTCGTTATGCTGCAGAATTTTCGTCTCAAAATGTCTCTCTCTTTTTCTCAAATTCATTTATTTTATTAAGTGAATACTCATAGATATTTCTTCTACAGGGGTATTCACATATATATAAAAATGTTCTATTTTAAATACTGGGATTTACATACATGAAACCCGCTTTCCTTTTCTGTGGGTTTAAAGTGACATTAAAACAATTCTGAAAACATGATGATTATGAAAGGAAACCCATTTATTTTATGTTATATGGGTTATTTATGAAATTTTTGATGATGATATATGTGGATCATAGGATAATAAATGAAAATTTAAGGGTGATCCATGATAGCGCTCCAATGCATTGGGTAAAGACTAAATCTCTAGAGATAACCATTTTTAACGACGCCTTGGGGAATGACCTTGGTAATATTTAAGGAAACCTTGGGGATGGACCTTGGTGAAACGAAAAGTATTGTCAATGTTAAATGTTGTAGCCACATCTTCAAGTTATGAAACATGTTATTTTTATTATGATATTCCTCATGATCTCTTTCTCATTCCTTAAAGTTATTCTTCTTGACTTTTGTTGTGTCTCAAGTTCTCATGTAAAATGTTTCTCTTGTTTCCCTTACTGGGCCTTTTGCTCACCCTTTCTTTTAATGTATGCTCCCAGGTTATGATATGTTGTAATGATCGTAGGATGAACAAATTAATATTCCTTCCATGTGTTTATGAATAATGTTTTTGTTGTTTTCATGTACTATGTTCCTGGTTTCCAAGACACTAAACATTAAAGATCCTCAGTTTTGTATAATGTAATGAAAGTTTATGTGATTAAAAGGCTGGATTCCATAGTTGGTATAAAAGTATGATTTACTTACATTAGGAAATTAGGATATTAAAACTCTATGAAAAACCCTATATAAAAGTTTAAATATAGTAAATATTCCTGGTTTTTTGGTGAGTATTGAGTAAGGGGTTTCCAAGAAAATAAATCTCTGCCTGGATACGAGCAGGTAGAGGTGGATTTGGCACAAATGTACATAGGGGTAAAACCCGAAAACACCAATTTGAGCTAGACTCAAATGAGAACTAGTACACGACAATGGGCCTTCCTGCACTCTTGGTTATGACACTCCTAGGGGATATGCTTTGTTAAATTCTTAATCTTAGTATGAACCATTATTAAAGGAACAAAGATAAAATGAAGATTCACATAAGAATATATGATCATGGATAACCTAGATTGGAACCTAGGGTATCAAAAGTTAGGATATACTTTTCTTCTACAAGATTATTCTTTTATGATTAAAGTTTCATTTTTATGATTATTGGCCAAGTATTTAAGCCCCTAAATATTCTTTCTTTTCTTAGTTAATGGCAGGAAATTGAAGAACATTTCCCAACAACCAAGGTGATAGGAAATGAGATGATTGCTCTATTAATATGACAGAGAAGAAAAGAGATCAATTTGAACATATTGTGATTATGACAAACTAGTTATCAAAAATCACAATTAATAATTGGTACATAGTTGAATGCTGAAATTCATCAAGTAGGGAGAAGATGAAGTCTCAAGGATATTCATCTGATAAAGTTGATAAGGGAAAGGATATGAAATTTCTTTTTTGCAAAAAGTGTGGGAATAGGCACCAAGGAGAATGTCACAAAGGAACCGAGAATGCTTTAAGTGTGGGAAGATAGGGCATAATGTAGCCAATTGCTCCAAAAAAGTGACAATGTGATGAATAAAGATAAGGTTCGATCTAATGTACCTTATAATTTTCAATATCATAAATGTGGAGAAGTTGGAAATTATCCAATGCAATGCTCTTTTGTAAGGGATGAGAAGCATGATGAGCATCAACAACCTTCTAGGACAAGGGAACAATGTAAGTCCTATGCTTAGATGGATCATGATGACCGATGTACATGTAACAACTTCGCAATAATTGTCTATGTCATGTTGTATTTTAGTTCGTGCTCTTTGAGCTTATATTTTATGTTTTCTAAGATCATCGAGTCACTATCTAAGATTATTTTATATCATTAAGTAAAACATCTATTGTTATGTATCACATGTTGATGTTATGAAGCTGTTCTTATTGGAAAAAAAGTTATGATTTGGGGATTAAAAGATGATTATTATTTTGGAAGACATTCACTATTTTGGGAACCCTATATGATCAAAGTAAAATGATTACTATGGTATTTTCTTTGAGGAGTAAATGTTGACATATATTTTGAATAATTGATGAATTTAAGGAAAACTTATGGTAATTTAGGTTACTTATGGAAATGATTAACCTATCTTGGGGGAAAATTGATTAGGTTAGTTACTTTTGTTATAAGACGATAAGAGTGGTTGATGTTGTTTGGAGATGAACAATAATGTTTATCTTGGAAGACTATGCTATCAAATCCTTCTTGTATATGGGTTTCAATGTTAGTTTGGTTTATTTTGAATAATTTTAAGGACAGTTATTTATGGAATGGTCTATGATGAACTCTGGGTAGTACCGTGGAATTTTGATGATTTTAAAAAAGTTTCCCTTCCTATGGGATTCTTTATTTTTGAATAAATCTTTTATCTTACCCCCTCTGTTTTTGGTATAATGTTTAAAGATAGAAGAAATAGATATTTAATCTTTTTTGGATTATGTGATTCTCTAAAAGATTATTCTTGTGCTTTGATGAGACCATGTAGTTTTCTTTTGGAGAAAAGATTAGTTTTGGTATAAACTTATTAAGGGATGAAACTCTACTTGAAAGTAATTATATTTCCTAGTGTTCTTATTCTATGTAGTAAATGAATTCTTCCTAATTATGAAAAGGAATGTAAAACAGAAACATTTTTGGTTTATGTTTCCTACTGGGTAATCAAAGACCGTTTACACACATCATAAGTTCGTGATTTTATTATGGTTAACTTTCTCTTAGTCATGTTTTCTATCAATCTCCTTCAGAACTTGACCCTTTGTTTTTTCTTCCATATCCATGTTTTCCTACATGGAATCCTAGTATGGGTTAACTCCGGTGACCTTTGTACTTCCCTTTCATTATTTTAAGGTAATAGTGTTACTGACTCTTTTTCTGATGTGGGACTTTCAATGAAATTTCCAAGCCCAATTTTAAAAATTGCGAGGATGCAGTTTTTTAAGGGGGGAAGATTGTAACGACCCGAAGTTTTGATTAAATTATGTTTCCTAAATATTGTGTGTTATTCTTTTTCATACTCAACAAAACTGTTTCATTCGATAACATGAGTATAATTAAGATGATACTATTGGGTTTTGACTATTATATGAATGATAGTCAGTATGACCTTTGGAATCCAAATGTTGCGATTATTGTCTCTAAATACAAGTGATCTTGGTTAATTAATATAGAAAGAAGATTTGATGGCCTCATCCGGTAGTCTTGGTCCAATCGAATACCATCTAATGGAACTTAGGACGGAGGTAGCACCATTGGGCTTTGCGCTGGACCAAACCCAAGCTGAACACCATCGTGTGAAGCTAGAACGGAATTGCCTTCGCGAGAAGTTCAAACTAACAGAGATTACTACTCGTGCAATGTTGGCCGAGTCACCCTCAGATTCTCTCACCTTAGCACACCTTACACTTAGGTCCTATGCTGGGGTTATAAGGGGCTATATAAGGAGACCACAACTGCCTTGCGTAATCATTTGACTTAAATAAAAATTGTGATTTCTTCTTATGATGAAGTTTGTGATTTTTCAAATGTCAGGATAAATATAGTATGCACATATTTTTGATGAATTCTAGAAAAAGGATATTTGATAATATTTATGTAAACTTTAAATAATTAACTTTGTGTAATGATTTTCAAAAAATGATCTTCTGCAATTATGTTCAGTAGAAAATTTAGAGTCTAATAAGATCAACTTAGTTTTTGAAGAATAATAAATTATGAATAGTCATTATATTCTTAGGATTAGTAATGTGACCAAATGGATTAGTAATATCACATAAATAAAGTATTAATATAATTTAGGCACCTTGATTAAGTAATGTGATTCAATAAAATGGTTAAATAAAAGTTCCCTAAATTATTAATCAAGTATTAGTTTTTTCGAGTGAATAGTGTTTTTAATTAAAAATAAAAATAAAATTATTTAGAAAATTATGTTTATAAAATGGACTTTATTTTTGAACACAGAGCATCGATATTATGTTAAGTTACATTTTTGGGATTTTTCTGAAAAAAATGAATTTATGGTGAATAGTGTATTTATTTAAAAATTATATTAATAATATTTAGAAAATTATTTTTATAAAATGGTGTTCATTTTTGAAATCAGATCATTGATATTTGGTTATGGTGAAATTTTGGGAGTTTTCGAAAGAAGTTGAATTTCCAGTGAATAGTAAAAATACAGTTTTAGGTTTTCGGTATGTTTAATGACATCATGATTGCATCATGATGATGTCATGAGATATTTTAAGGGATGGTTGAGTAAAGGGGATTAAATCTAGTATTAGGTGTCCCAAGTGGCCAATATCATGGGCAAATACCATGGGAAATACCATGGTTTTTCCAATACCACCAATGAGGTGTCCATTGGCCATTAATGCCTTGTCCCCTCACTTTCCCTATAAATACCCACTCTTTCCTACTTTAGTTTTCACTCCCAAATCTCCCCAAACGAATATATGGTCTCATTACCTCCCAAAATGTCCCCCCAAGGTTCTCTCAAGCCCTCAAGGTCCCAACCTATGAGTTTTAAGAGTTACAAATAAGGTAAGGGATCATACCTCTCTCTTTCTTCCCAAGTACTATCTTTTATGTCATTTCTTTTATGCTCCATGTTCTTATGTTGGAGTATGTTCTTCTAAATTCATCCTAATTACCATTTAATGTTCATATGATGAGATACCCCCTCTTGATTTCATCAATTCATTTTAAGAATGTTTATGTGCCGCCGTTAGGCTATCAAATTTTAAGAGATTCTTTCACCCTTCTCGTTTTCAAGATATATTTTCATGTCAAGTCTTTCATGTTCCTTTTTATTATGTTGGGGTATGATCTCTATATCTGTCATAATGATCTATTATTTTAATATGATTAGAGACCCTATTTTATCTCTTCAATTCATTTTTTTAAGTTTTAATTGGCGTCGTTTGGCTACCGAATGTTTAAGGGATTTCTTCCACCCTTCTCATTTTTGAAAGTTCTACTTTCATGTAAATACTTTAAAGTTCCTTTTTATTATGTTGGGGTATTATATCTATATCTATCATAAGGATATTTTATGTTCATATGATGTGAGACCCTATTTGATCTCGGAAATTCAATTTTTTTATGTTTTAAGTGACGACGTTGGGTTGCTTAATTTTTAAGAGATTCTTTCACCCTTCTCGTTTTCAAGATCTATTTTCATGTCATGTATTTCATGTTCCTTTTTATTATGTTGGGGTATTATCTATATATCTATCATACTGATATTTTATGTTCATATTATTAGATACCCTATTTTATCTCATCAATTATCTCTTTGATGTTTTAAGTGATGCCGTTAGGCTGCCGAATTTCCATAAGAGAAATCTTATTTTTTGTCTTCCTTCCATGTTTTTAATTTCATATGGTATGTCTTTCAAATTTCATTACCATGTTCTTATATCCTTTATATCCTATCCCTATAGTGTTTTATGGATCATTTATGAGTGGGTGACCCATGTCCCTTCTCTTTTCAATATTTTCTAAAACCCCATAACATAGTCGTTATGCTGTAGAATATTCGTCTCAAAATGTCTCTCTCTTTTTCTCAAATTCTTTTATTTTATTATGTGAATACTCAAAGATATTTCTTCTATAGGGGTATTCACATATATATACTAATGTTATATATTAAATTATGTGATTTACATACATGAAACCCTCTTTCCTTTTCCGTGGGTTTAAAGTGACATTAAAGCAGTTTCGAAAACATGATGATTATGAAAGGAAACCCATTTCTTTTATGCTATATGGGTTATTTATGAAATTGTTGAGGATGATATATGTGGTCCACATGATAAAAAATGAAAATTTAAGGGTGCGATATGATCTCTCTCCAATTTAATGGGTAACGACTTAATCTCTTGAGATGACCATTTTTAACGACACCTTGGGGAATAACCTTGGTAATTTTTAATGACACCTTGGGGATAGACCTTGGTGAAACAGAAATGATTGTCAATGTTAAATGTTGTAGCCAAATATTCAAGTTATGAAACACGTTATTTTTATTATGATATGCCTCATGATCTCTTTCTCATGCCTTAATGTTATTCATCATGACTTTTGATGTGTCTCATGTTCTCATGTAAAATGTTTCTCTTGTTTCCCTTACTGAGGCTTTTGATCACCCTTTCTTTTAATGTATGCTCCCAAGTTATGAGATGATGTACTGAACATAGGATGAAAAAATTAATATGCCATTCAAGTGTTTAAGAAGAATGATTTTGTTTTTTTCATGTATTATGTTCCTGGTTTCCAAGACACTAATCCTTAATGATCCTCGGTTTTGTATAATGTAATGAATGTTTATGTGACAAAAAGGCGGGATGCCATATTGACACTCCTCCAAAACTCATATTCCCAACCATATCTGCCTCTTATAATAATTTATTGTTAACTACATCCATAAATGTTAGAAGGAACAAGGGAATCACCATCGTCCAAATATCATCCCTCAATCCCAACTAAATCTGATGAGCCTTTAGGTATTCACTGGTGACTAGCACGCGTTCCAAATGTACTATATCATCAAAATTTTTGGAATACTCTAAAATGGTTTTATCAACTTACCGTAAGTTTATACACTCCAAATTCATTTCCCATTTAACATCTCAATATGAATCTATTGGTTGGATATTTTAATGAAATAATACTAGGTATGATAATCATGAAACATAGCTTAAAAAATTGAGCCCCACAACCTTCTTCCTAGTCCTTTGGTAATATACATGGAAAATGAAATCATAGATACCTAAAGAGTCTATAGAATGTTCATGATTCTATAAATACACCCATTTTGATCCTCAAATTCTTGGGCTCCTTTTTCACCATAGAATCCTGGTGGATATTTCTCTGTGATCATTTTTTTTATCCACTACACATCCTGATTTCCTGAGACCATCATGAACCAGAGTCCGAATAGTGTGTATTATATAATTTTTCCAAATAAGGGTCCCCTAGTAGATTTTTATATGAAATTTATCCTATATATTCTTCTCCCATATTCATAAGAGATCACCTCAGATGAATTTCCTATTTTTCTTATAATAAAAAAAGAATCAGTCATGAGAAGATTACAAAAACATAAAACCAACATCAGGCATCCATATAAAAAAAATTAATGAAAATAATTTATATTAGTTATGGATTATACGAGTAAATAATTGAACATATTAAAGAATAAGTCCATATAAATAAACCCAAAACCCATTACATTCAAATAACCTCATCCACAAAGTTTCATGCTGGAAAAAAATCCTCGATCACCCATGGTTACTCAGATTACGTTATAAAAGTTAGCTGAAAAAACACCTTTTGTGCTCATAATATCCAATATATGTCTATCTTAACTATTGTGAACCAATAAACAAAACCACTATTTAGAAGTTTCAAAAAACATTAGATTCGGTAATGTCATTGATGCCAATTTGTAATAAACCAACCCGAAGAAACTAGACAAGTCACCCAAGATGGTCTGCCAAACAGTGAATTACAAAAAAGGGGAAGTAGGACATCTCATGATAGAAAAGAATAAATAAAACAAATAGGCTACATAGATTAATTAGGATAAAATATTCATGATACTTATGGCCTCAACAAAAACTGGACAAACTATAATGATGAAAAATGTTGAGACAAAATAAGTCCCTGTGTGACCAATCATCACCATCAAACTATCCCGATATGAAGATCATCATAACCAGAGAAAAATACATTCTACTAAATTCCCATATATTTACCCAAGTCCTATAAGAACAACTAAAACATCCCAAAGAAAAAAATTAAGGGTTTGAGCACAAGGTTCAGCAGGATACAAATAAAGAATCTACATAAGTTATAATATCAGGAATGCATCAGTTCTAGATTTAAAACAAATCCATTTTACAACTAATTTTTCATAAAGTAAAACCATT
Organism: Viscum album; assembly: GCA_963277665.1. NCBI lineage: Eukaryota > Viridiplantae > Streptophyta > Magnoliopsida > Santalales > Viscaceae > Viscum > Viscum album. Next base: position 1,651,296,147 of record OY728165.1, read on the forward strand.
TTAAAAATAATTACATTTATTTTCATAAAATCATAACATATTAAATATTCCCATGAATATGATCAATATAAATGTAAATATTTAAGAATACATGGATACCCAATAAAATAATCAAGTAATAAATTCACCATTAAAATCCAATCATGTTATAAACCAATCAAAAGTGAAAAATAAAACCCCATGGGATATAAACTATGGTTATATGTGAAATATATAGAATAAAATACTCAGTAAAGGGATAAAGTAGATCCAACAAATATAACATCTACTAGAATTAAACACTCTAAATTGATATAAACCATCTCATGGAATTACACACAAAAAGTGTGAAAAGTCTAATCCCAATGCACCCAAAGTTACCCAATGTACAAACCTTTTCAGAATCCATTTTAGATCAATTCTAACATTTAAAAACGTAAATTCACCTCAAATAATTTCTACTTATTTGATTATATACCCTTTCAAAAAACCACCATTTAAATCATTTAATCAAACACTTTGTGTACACAAATGCATTTTTGAAGAAAACATCGTTAAACACCTTGATAACGTCTATCGAAACTAATATAATGTAAATTCATGCAATTTCATTGGGAAACCAAAATAAAATAACAATAAAACACAAAAAATCAGGAATCTACCTCTAGTACAAAGACACCAATTGTGAAAACAAACAAAACCTAATCGCCTTAGACAATATATATTGTAAATTAGAGGATTTACCTTCAAGAGACAAGGCCTGAGGGAAAACTAAAAAGGATCAAGAGAAAACCCAAAATCAACATAATCTGATATATAAACATAGAAAACACCAGTGAAGAAGAAAAATGAAAACTTATTTGGTACAATAAACACATCCTCCATGGGGATCATATTTTGAAAAAATAAATCCATAATGAGGTAGAAAAACACAAATTTACCAGAACACCCTAGGGTTTGAGAGGATAGAATATAGACTGAATAAAAAAATGTCAAGAATAAATAATTATAAAAACAACTAGTTCTAGAAAATTCACTTCATGATCCAAATTTTTTGTTGTTAATTCCACTACTTTTCATATACAATGAAAAAATCATTATCTTGTTTAAAAAGTTAGGATCCCAAAAATTGCACCTTATGGAAAATATTGATGGTTTTTAATTTTTCATGCTATGAAATGGAATCAAATTATTTTTTCAGGAAAAGGTTTACATCACATATCTTGTTGATAATGTGAATGTGTCTATTAGGTTTTACACTTCCTAGATCCAAGAGAAAAACCCCAAACAAAATATATAGTTCTCCAAACCCAAAAATCACCATGAAAAAACATTTACACAATTATAACTAAAATATGTTAATTTAATGAAACATCCTTGAAATTTATATCAATCGAGGGTCAAGAAAAACCTAACAGAACATGATTTTATAAATATTATTGTCATAGTAAATAAATTTATATTTTATTATAGATTATCGTTATTTATAAAAAATGGATTATCACTCATGAATCATTATATTTAATGAATAAATTTGTTAATGTTTTGAAACGTAATTTTAATTTAATTTTTCCCTTGAAAAGATTGAAATTATTTATTGAAAATTTGATATGATTGGTATTAATCATACTCGAAACATTTTCATGAATATTTATGAGTTTATAAAATTTTTTCAAATGTGTTTTTACTAATCTTGTTTAAGTTATGGTAATTATTAAAAATATTATATGAATTATAATTTATGATCACAATGAGCATAGTTTTGTGAATTTAAAAGATCCTTCCACATTACTTCTTGCACCATATTTATAGACCATAAAAACATAAAGGACCCTCTATGTTGTAGATATAATTGAAAACCCCTGGAATAAAAGATTCAAAATATTTAAAATAATCTTCTAGGGGATGGTCTTAACTAGTTTTTATTGTATAACAATAATAAATATGAGCTTGAAAATTGGGATGATACTAAAAATCTTATATATTTTGATCTAGAAGAAAAGGATTTGTATATACTATTTAAATTAAATGATCCAAATTAACTCATATACGATTATTATTAATAAAGATGCTTTAAGAGTAAGCATATTCTATTGAAAGTACATTTACTGATGGTTAAAATTTATCAAAGGCTACATAAGAGTGAATATATTCTTATCCACTGATACAAATATTTTAATAGTGATTTTTTATATTTGGTGATTCAATGATACATATTAAACATAAATGATATTATTTAAAAATTAATAATCTAATATCACATCGGATGATATTTTTGTGAGATATCTCTATATATAAAACTATTCCAAATATATAAAAATTTGGCTCTCAATAAATTTTCATGAATAAATAAATCAATTATGGAAATAAAGTTTACTTATTCTCACACATTAAATACAAGAAATGAACTTTTAGGTTATCTTGAATCAATTATAATGAATCATAAACATGAATTTATTGATAAAATCATATAAATCCTTTAAGGGGAGAATGATGGATTTATTTAATGGATGTATGTCTACTAAATTATCACTTATATGAGAATTATTAATTCTAATTTTGTTATTATGAATGATCCATATGTAATAATTTACCATGATTTAACCATTATCAAGGTACCTATTATTATGTTCTGTTGTTTATATCATTATCGACTATATTGGATGTGAATTTACAATATTAATATGAGTTATATATTTTGAAATATATTTGGGCACACCCAACCACCATCAGATAAATATAAATATTATATGCAATATGCATCTACAAAATAGTCACATGTGTTATTAGTTTCTCTTGATTATACATCACATTATATGAATGTTAATTAAAATTAATATTTATTATCATATACCATATATAAAATGGACTATTAGAACCACTGATATGTTTTCAACAACACCTGTATAAATAATTCAGTTGTAAATTATTGAAAATCAATTGTATGATTATACAAACAAGAAGTGATTCCAAAATAAATATATTAAATCATTATTAATAATGAGTAGTATGTGATGAATATAGTTTCCCTTGAATAAGAAATTTAATTTGTCAATAACAATATATCTTTATAGATATTTTCTATGAAGGGAAAAAGTACCACATAAATTATGATAAATTATTAAACATTATTGATGATATATTTGAATTTTGGATTACCTTATGAACTCTTCGATAATAATATTTTTTAGAGTTATAATCAAAAAATTATTTTCCAAAAGAGTTATCGAGTCATTATTTTCTATGTTCATCTTATGAAGCACTGGATTGGTTGAATAACTACCATGATAGTTAAATATATATAATATTATTAGAAGAAATATTTTTCATATAAATTTGGTTCTTTATTGATTTATTGGATTATATCTAACTAATGTTATAATTATATATATATATAGTTACATTGATTATAATATCAATTTATGAATAACTATTTGGTTTTGGATGACTGGATTATATTCAATATTATAAAGCTTCAGAAAATTTAATTTATTTTTTCATGCGTTATACAAGCTAAGTTGTATTTTATACATTCATCTTAAAATATATTTATATAAGGAAGAATATATAAATTATTTTATCATAAAATGATTTGTATAAATAAATATATTAAAATATAATATCTTCAAGATGTTTTGAATAATATAAAAACTCTTAAATAGTTTAAAAAATCAAAAGAATTATTTGAACATTCCATTATATAAAATATCCACGTATTTTTAATTAATCATATGGAAAAAATATGAAATTTGGGAATTATTTTACACATAAAAATAAAATTTCATTCCACATAGAGTGATATAGAAAAAAATTATAAATCCTTAAATAATTAAATAGAAATACATATTTTAACATCGAGGGGACATGTATGAATATGTGCGTGTACCTTGAAAATAATATAACGTCTCATTACATAAATTTGAGGTTGGTAAAATTTTTATTCTATATCATTTAGATTTAATGGGTATAAATTATTATTATTAAAAAAATTCAAAACAAAATGTTTTGGTCATAAATTGAGATATTTCATCATGTAAAATGAATAATGTAATTAGGTAAATGCTGTAGGGATAACCATTAAGAGAGGGAGGTATAATTATTATACTCATTTTTCCTTTATATTTTTTTCCACAAGTATTTATTGATAAGGTTATTTATGAGGTAACAATATAAGGATATGGTTTTTTTGTACTATTTATTCATAATATTGAATTCATTCCTCCAAAAGGGTATTTTGTGGATTAGGATTTAATTTAGGAAATAATAAATCAGAATAGACATCCAATGGAGTGTTTTAAATTATTATGGGAATCTATAATTACTAGAAACTATTGTCCTTTACCATGAGATATAATTTTCATTATTACCATTATCATTACCTATAGGTTCCTTCATAAACATTGAAGAAATGATTAAATAAAAATAATAATTGATATCTTAATGATATAATTAATTAGTTGGTTCAATAAAGAGTAATTGAGAATGTTTCACTTGTTTCCCTTCAATAGAAATTTATCACTATGTTCTCCTGATAATGTATTTAATGAGGAAGTATGACATGGAATTCAATTAAATTATCATCACTTGTTTTTACCAAGGATATTTTGTTAAGTAAATATTGTATAATATTCTATGAAATTATGACATCCAATGATATTTTTTATGAATTACTTATATATATATATAATATAATGGTTACTCTTAATTTCCCCACACTTTTCTCTTTTGGAATCCAACCACACTTCTGAACGAATCCACCCAAACCATGCTTCCAAAGGAATCCATAAAAAATTTGTTTCCCATCATCGGATCAATTGATATATAATCCATATAAATATATATATTGATAATTTGGAATAGTTTTTCTATGAATCTATATTATCGTATATCTTCCTTCAAATTATTATTTCTTCAATTATAAACAATTTTCACCGATTTATTTTTTTCATCCCATCACATTCCATTCATTCAAAATTTCACACCAATTTGAAATCTCATAACAATTTTTTGTTTAATTTGATCTATTTCAAAACATTTCACTCGTTTTCAGAAAATTTTGGAGTCAAAAAAAATGGAATGTATATTTTATTATAACATTATTAATTAAGATATGAATAAAAATTATGTTTTTACCAATATTTTTAAAACATGTTTCTCACATTTTCAAAAAACATAGAGGACCTTACGAATATAGAAATATTGTACATTGTTGAGCTGTGAGCCAAAATTAGGTGTACCAATATTTTTATACATAAATATTGCATCATTTTAGATTAATATTCAATACATCTCATAATTCTACACAACCTAAAACTTTAATGTTTTAATTACATTGAATATCAGATAAATAATCATTTTATTTCATTTCTAAAATATCATTTTTTTAATTTTGAAACACTTTTAAATTGAAGAGGGAACCCTTAGAGAAGTACATATTATGCCCCAAAAGATATGAAATTTTTGTTGAAGAACAATTTGAGTTGATTAGAATCAAACTCCCCAAAAATTATCCATGAAATATAGATTACCTGAGTGCCAGGATCATCCCTCACAATGTATTCATAATTTTCCTCCATGATTTCCCAAGACTACATATATTCCTCCAAGTTAATATTCCCCATGTTGAAGCCTCTAATCAAGATATGGTCCAGCCTATCGATCCATTTAACTTTCCCCATTTTCGTTTCCATTCTAATAAGTTTCCCCAAAAGTTGGTTAATGAATTCTTATGGAGCATTAAAATATAATAATTGATCCACCATTTCTTCATCCGAATGAATAATAAGATCCATGTGATTTATCACAGAAGCAATCTGTTTCGGAGAGTCAAAAAGAGTATCTACCTCACACTGATGCCCAGGAGGGTGAGCAGGTCGCACATAATCACTCTGAAGCCTAGGGGGATATGTAACCTCCTCGAGGGGGAGGTTCAATAGCCACAAGGTGCACCTGACTGACCACTTCATGAGTGTAAAAATCCCTCACGAGAATATCAATACCTTTAAAAGTCATTAAAGGTGGTTTACCTTTGATTGTGGACCTAGTTACTAGAGGACTGGGCATGTTGGGGTAGTCTTTCTTTGGGAACGTCTTCTGGGTATTCTGGATAAATCATTCTGAATCAATAATAGTGTTTTTAGATTCCTTTAAGAGGATATTAAATAATCCTATGCAATCCCCACTTCTCTAGACTCACTAGGGGAGTCCGAAGTTGAATCCTACACTTGAAAGACCTCCCCTCCCATTGCAGAATCCTCACCGGGTCTAGCCTCCATCACAATTCCTTCTCAAGGAGCATGACCCCCACCTTATCCCAACACAACAAACTAGTTTTGAAAATTCTTGAATCTCCATCCATATTTTTCCTTCTCAGCATAGGAGGGTTAGTCCTGCAAGTCTTGCACTGATATGGCTGGACGACTTGGTTGTACAAATCCATGACCCATGTATTGAATGCCAATTGGAGCTTCATCCAATACCATGATTTGGGGATCCTCACCCTGGCTGTTTCCACATCAACTTCCTCATTCACGGAAGCTTCCTTGAGTGGAAGAAACAATATATCCACAACATCATCCAAGTGCACCTCCCTCTCATTATGCCCATCCATTTTCATAACCGAACCTTGCATATCGCTGACCCAATCCCTTCTTTCAGAAAGGTATCCAGAATAACAAGGAGTAACCAAGTCCGTTTTCAGGTGGTTGAATATATCAAAAACTTTTGGGTTCAATTGAGTATCCTTTGAAGACTTTCGGGGAACCTCCATATCTGCAACCCTTGGATCAAAACTCACCGGACCATTTTCTATCTAGAGTGGGTGATTATACAGTTCATCCATATTCATGTTTACACCATATGACCCTATAGAAAATTCAGACCCACTCTGAGTAGCATGAAAAACCCCCCATGATGAGAATGGCTTCAGTGGCATACAGATTGTAAATGGCCCAAGCATTGACATGAAGAACAATAGTCTGACCATGATTCAAAAGTAACTTTTTGTCTATACCGAAACTCCTCCCCCACTATAAACCATATCCAATCTACCGATGTCTTAGAAACATCCACTTCCACACACATACGTTGGGATATAGGGTGACACACTGAGTTGGTAAGGCTATCTGAACATAAGAAACACCTAACCAAATTTCCTAGCATTCAAATGATGAAGGGGTTTTGAAAAGGAAGGGTGAAGACCAGATAAACTCACCCAAATTGCCATATTTTTAGTATCATTTTTCATATTGAAGTTGTAGGACCATCAGAATAGGTAGAACCAAGTGTCGTTACAGGTGCGAGGAGATATGGACCAATTGTTAACCAGGTCCACCTCTGATGGGAATCAAACCCTAAAATGATGGTTATCGATAAGCCCAAGTGAATCATAATTATTTTAGGAAGATGTAGTTAGTTGTGGGAAAGAAATAGAATCAAAATTATAATCCATTCTTCATAATTATCATAAATCATCCAATGAAATAAATTTAATACTATCAAAAGATCACATCCAAAGTGAATCATAAAAATCCTTAATGGATGTTGGCATAGATAAAAATACCTTTAAAATATAATTCAAACCATCCTTTGAAATAAATCACAAATATATCCTTCTATTTTGATTAAATTTTAACTAAAAATTCCCAAAATATTGTGAATATTGTGTTTTTAAATGCCGAGGTGAACATGTAAAGGCATCTTAAATGGAAATAATGGTCATTATAATGAGAAAATATGTTCATGTCTTATACATTAGAAGAGAAAATTCACTTCCCACTTTTGTAAAAACAAAAAGAAACGTATTGGTAACACTATTTAGAAATATTCATTTTAAAACATTGTAAATTTATCACAATTTAATAAAAAATAATATTCAATTATAGTTAAAATCTTCAGCAAAACAATTTTGATAATCATAAGCATGGAATGAAATGTTCACTTACCAAAGGGGAAATAAGGTCATATTTTCATTAAAAACAATTTATTAACCATTTTAAGTTATAAAGAGAATAAAAGTAAAATATTACATTAAATTTATAGAAATAACCACATTAGAGGAAAAAATATGGGGTTTAACTGATAATATCCCTATAATTTCCCTTAATGTAAATTTATCATCAAAAATCTCAAATGGAATTGAGATTTTAACATAAACCCTTACCTCAAGTCAAATATTTATCACACAAATTCAATCCTACTATATAATTAATGTATATTTATTATAAATATATTATATACCCATATTAATAAAGTAAATACAATTTATAATTTCTTTATATTTTTCAGATATCAATTTTCATAATAAATTATTCAATAAAACAAATATTTGGGTGAATGTTGGTGTGTTTTCCGTGCATGTTTTTGTTTAGTGGTTATAGTCCTAGAACCTTGGACACAATTTTAAAATAATAAGAATAAAAATAATTAATAAATTATTAAGTTTTTTAATTATTTTTTTAACAATTCATATAAAGTGGTGATGAAAAATTAATTAAATCACTTCGTGGAGGTGGTAGTCCATATGTATTCATGGTTGATGTTATCACTTTTTGACAGATGGAATGAAATAAAGCTAAAAAATAATTCACCATTATAGAGTCATAATACATAATAAATATCATATATATTGATTAAATATATCATTATGACCATCCATGAAAATATTAAGTGTACAAATTCACAGAGCATCATGGAGTTGGTAGTCTACACATATGCACAACCGATAATATCATTTTACAATAGATGGTAATGATCTAGAAAATGGATATAACATTAAAATAAATATATATAAAAGTAGTTAATAAATTTATTCTCTCATGTTAATATGGTTATATATAATTTATCATAGTTTTAAGAAGAAATAATTATGAAAAACATTGGTATGAACATTTACCACATCTTCTAGTATCATCCTTTAAAAAGAACCTTATGCCTTATTGGATGGGTTTATTTTGAAGAATAAAACTTCCAGGGTATGGTTAAAGATTTTGGGAAGGTATTTAACTAGATCTTGGTTGAAATATGTTTTCATATTACTTTGGATAATATAGTAGGGGAGGTTCCCTTTTATAAGTGAGATGGGTGGAAGACATTTAAATACATGAAACTAAATTATATAATATATGTGATACTCTAGTAAAGTGGCTCAAAAAATAAAAAAACTGAAAAAATGATATAGATAAGGTTGAAATACCATCAAAAAAATTAATTCAATTGTTTTGTGAGATGTTAAACCTTATCACTTACGTTAACCCCTCTTTCAACAGTTTTTACCATTATGGTGGTTACAATATTTTTACTATGGTAACTATTCATTGTGGCCAAAAATTATGTTGAACATATTGAATTATACAAATTATGATTATTCCAAATATATAATAAATTTTATAATATCAAATTTCTATAATTTATAGAATTAAATTTCCAAAAATGTGTTCAAAATTTAACAAAGCCCATTTTGAGAAAAATTCATTTCTTACAAAAATATAATTTATTCTTATCATGTGTCTAGTAAATAGAATTACATGAATGAAAAATATATTTTATTGAATATATTTTTTAAAAATTTATATAAAATAATTCATAAATATATAATATCTTTATTAACTAATAAAAAACACATTGCGACTATAAAAATTATTTTTTTATAAAAATATCCTTATTCGTTCAAATGATTTTATTTTAATTTATAAACAATTTACATCCAATTAATTATTTTCATAAATGTATAGATAATAATTTTTCATAATTTAGTTCAATTTATTCATTCCATTCGGTCTAATGGCTATATGATACATATCATATTATATATTAATATTTCAATAGTATATTGTGGTTCGTTTAAACATGATGTTTCTTGTAAAGAAATTTATTTAAAACATTAAATTTATTTAAAGGGAAATATATCATAAAATATCAGGTTGCCATATTGTAACCCCTTATAATAATTTTCCCTTATAATTTCACCACCCTAATACAAAATTAGTATACAGATTCCTTATCAAATTTTTAGATTCCCACATTGCTTCCATAAATTTTTGGTTTGGCCAAAAAACTTTCACAAGGTAACTGTCTTGTTATATGGAAATTTATCTCTTAGATCCATAAATTATCATAGTTATTTTTCATAAGGTAAATATGATATCAAGGATTATTTTTTATGTTCTATATAGGTGAATCATCTAGGATTTACATGAAATGGTATATCATTTCCTGATAACTTTATCATTCTAGGATGTTCAGTGGTTTAAGATAAATTTTTATAAATTTATAATTAGTTTTAAAAAATAATAATTTAGTTCATAAGGTGGTTTTAAAAAGTTATTAATAATTATCAATGTAATTTCATTATTTTTAATGTTAATTTCAAATTCAATTGGTATTTTTTGAAAGTGAATCCAATATTTTAGTAGTGTTTTTGGGATTTTGGAAGTGATAATAAAATTCTTAATTAATTATTTATAATTTATTATAACTAAAAAATAACATTCTCAATGAAATGTTAACCTTTACGAATGAAAATGGATTTGTGTTTTTGAGAACTTTTTACAAATGTAACAATGATATTTTCTTCTATTTGTTTGAAAAACAAAAAAAATCATATGTTACATAGAGGTGCCCCTAGGCGCATTAGGGTAAGCATGCACATTACCTTATTGTGAAAGAGTAAAATACTCCATGTTTAAGTGTTATCTTGTTTTAAATAACCTATGCAAGGGTTCATCACCTATTAAAAAAATTCCTCAAGAAATAATTTACTCATGTCATGGTAACCTCTACCTGTATAAAGGTAAATCGTTCAGGCTATCTTAAATATGATTAATTACCATCAGAACATAATGGTTCTGTTAACCTTTTATGAAATTAGATAATGGTAATCTAATATGTAATCTATTTACATAAAGGTTTCTTCCCCACCACATGAGGTCTAGTCGAGCTCCCCAAGATCAGGTAAAGGTAGATCATCATTCACATAAGGGTAACCCATGAATTCCTCTATTCAAATACGTGTAGTTTCTTTCTCACATAAAGCTAGAAGTAAACCTATGTTAGGGTCATATATTTATTCTAAAGGATATGTAAACAAAGGTTATTTCTCACATTATGAAAATTATGAGTTTCTTGAATCTTTGAAAGGAACCTAAATTTTTTCCAAATAATTGATAAGGATGGAAATCCATTTATGGTTAAAGCCATGTTACCCTTACATAGTACATGTCTCATGTGTATGGGTAGTACAAATTTCATTAGAAATCCATATTTCCATTCCTTGATGTCCAATAATGTATATTCAAAAAAATTATGGTATGAAATTTAGAAATCTATGGTTTTTTCTTGGTTGATATTTTTCAATGAAAACATTGTCTTCAATTATATTTAGAAGATTTAAATGAATATTTTCAATGGAAATCTATTTAATATTAATTGATGTGAAATAAAATATAGAATGTTTTGTAGGTTTCTTATGAATCTTTGGTGGGATATATGTAAATCATAAAAATATATTTCTTTACCTATTTTGAGTCTCTCTTTATTCCTCTTGAGTTTGGTTGGTCCAAAACTAACCCTCTAAGATCTACAAGTCAGTTGGAAACTTATTTAGGGATTCTCCTATATTTCCCAGGCTAATATCATATTTCATCTATCCTTTGTTTAATTATTCACATAAAAATTCTTCATCTTGGTATAGGAACAAGGAATAATCCATAATTTATAGCTTTAAATGTAAAATTTTAATGATTTGAAATCCTTTATTTAAATTAATGCGATTAACCATAATCAGCTAATAATCAAAAAAATTACACAAGGAATAAATATGTGATAATATAAAAATCAAAAAAGAGGATAATAAATCCTATGTAATTATATTATATCTATGAAATATTATTAATTTCAAAACGTTGAATAGAAGTTTAATTTATAGATTACTATATTTATTAATACAATACATAAATTTAATATAATAGAATTTATGTGATAATATTATTGTAAGCAATGAAATAAGAGTTTATTTCTTGAAGAAAATGCGTAAAATATTCAATACACTTTCATTAATTTAATTAAATACAATCTATCATGACATGGAAAATATAGTTATCTTATAATTTGGAAAATTAATATTGAAATGTGTATTGTTGATAATAATTTTATCAATGAAAATTAACGAATTATCTCATTTAGTAAATATAATTTTTGATAATATGTAAGATTATCTATAGGAAAGGGAAAACATTGTTTCATGTTATAGAATAAAGATGATTATTATTGATATTATTCATGGGAGTTATATAAATAATGTTATATTGTATTTATAAATTTCTTGAAAAGTCTTATAGAGTACTATTAAATAGTTTTGGTAATTATAATACTAGAATAGATATTATCACATATTGGAATATTTTTGTACATGCTTGAAATGATTGGGATGTGTGATCAAATACTTATGAAATATATGTGTTTCCACTGAGATTTACTAGATATTATATTATCTATTATTAGGGTTTTTAATCATGGATGATATTCCTATAAATTTGATAAAAAATAAAGGTATTATTTATTTTATTATATTAAAAGTGTCATGTTCAAATAATTATCATCAAGATTGATGTCATTTTAAAAAGAATCTTATGAGGGAATGGAAAATTAAATATATAATATTTATCGTTATAAATTTATAATTCTGGAGTTGATGAGATTTATTGTTAGTAAATTGGTTAATTGATGGAAATTTTGAAAAATGAATTTGTTCTTAAATCATTACATTTGGGGTGGGCGAGCCCATTATTGTTTGATAAATGTTATAATTCCATATTTTTATTTTTTATAATTTCCTTTGAAATTATGTGTAGAATAGTAATTTCGATATATATTTATGATCTATGAATTATGATCCATTTTATGATTCAATATTTACCTTGCGGTGTTGGAATAATGGGTGGGGACTCTTGAGACTATGATGTTTTAATTAGGTGTTGGTTACAGTTAATATATCGGTGGGTATGCCTGATGTTTGGAATATGGCAGGGGGTATTAGTTATTGTGATGATTTTGGCATGTGATACTAAATATAATATTTTTAAACTATTTTCAGGGATGGTATAATGAAATATAAAACACATTGAAGCTGGGATTTTCAATTATTAGTGTCCTTAAGGTTGGAATGATTACTTAATAATAAATATACATGTTTAATAGATGATATCCAATTGATATTTATATAATAGATTTCTCAATATGGGAAGTATATTGATACCATTAATTGTGAGTGAATATATTTTTTCCTGTTTTTGATGAGTCATAGATTACATAGATAAATTTTAAATGATTAATGAACTAATTATAGTGCAAGAATGGTACTTGATACTTAATTTATGATTATGAAATACCTAAGAATATAAGAAATGAGTTAATAGTAAAATAAAAAGTTTGATTAAAAGAATAAAATGATTATCTTTTAAAAAGTAATGATAATAATTAATTTATCGATAATTGATTAATTAAAATGAATCATGATGCTTGTATGATTTTGATAACTTATCACGAGCAGTGGGATTCATAAGTATCAAGGAATTTCTGTAGTGGATGAGTTTAAGTCTATGTAGATTCCCATATTCTGGTTACAATAATTATATATATTATTTATGTTTTACAATTTGATATGCTTCCCCTCCCATGTTTGTAGGGATATTGACGCTCAGTTGACTCTAGGAGGGTGTTTTCTCCAATATCCACATTGGAGAGGAATTGATGGTTGACTACACCCTCTATCCCCGCTCTAATATCTGGGTTATATTATGTGATAGTATGAATATTTTTTATCTCTCCCTATATATTATATTGTAATATTGTAATGTATTGTGGTAATTTTACACACATATATCCATAGATATAGTATCATAATGGTTATTAAAGGTATATAGAGTATGGTCTATGGGTGATCGAGGTATAATACAAGATGTATAGGTTGTGGTTCCACCCATAACCTACTCTGTTAGTATATAAAGATGTTTTTGGTATAGTGAGGTGATCTAATGCACATTTTGTATGATTTATTCAAGGTGTAATTAGGTTGGATTACTTTAGCACATGTGTCTTCAAATAGGATTACAATTAGAGACAGATGGATTAAGATGTGTGACATTGGGGAAGATTATATAACCAATGGGGAATTGATAGTGGAGTACATTCATATGATATTATGTTATATATTTTCTTATTACTTTTATGTGATACTATTTGAGTGATCCATGGTGAGGATGAGAAAAGAATAGAAAACTTTTTTAGTTTAATAGTTGGTTTAAGAGATTTAGTATCCCTATTTTACATTTTTAAAAGAGGATACAGGGAGGATTATATAGAGTATACATGTTATTGTCACCCAATATTTATATGTTATATTTTCAAGTCAAGAGGTATTGGTCGATGATAGATATGGAAATTAATAGTTCACTGAGTTGTTTGGGAGATATAAGAGCTTCATTTTTTCTTCCAAGGATCTATTTTAGTGTTTTTAGTTGTTTTAGTTCTATTTCATTAAATGAATGTACATGGGATATTATATAATTTAATAAGGACCAATATTTATTTGGTTTTTGTTCTCATCTTATCTATTACATTTCAAATATTAGATGTAAATGTCACTCATTTCTTTGTATATTATACCATCAGTTCTAGTCACTATCCCATGGCCTATTGGAAGTGGGATTCAGATGTCATTATCCCTATTAATTTATTTCCAACCCAGGAGTTGTACATTTAGGGGGAGGGAATCTTGATATTATTTCATAAAAATAGATACACGGAACATAGCTCGAACATGAGAGAGATTTAGTGATAGTTCAATGAAATAATAACCCATCCTTATTTGACCAATTTTTTCAATGGGACTGATATATCATGGGCCCAGTTTTTACCTACATTAAAAATATAATAACCTTCTTTTGTGTAGATATTCATAGGAATAACTTTTCACTGACTTTAAATTATAGTTATCACCAATGCTTCTTTTATTGACTGTTCTATCAACTCTGGACATCTCAGGTGTGTTGGTGAATGAATATATCATTTTATTGCAGTACCTCAACTTGATCAGGTCCCATTAGATTTCATTATCCAACATCATATTAAAATATTATATTTCTACAATTATTCATATATAGGGATTCATAAAGATCTATATTAATGCTTGAGTGAAATTTATTATCATATGAAAACTCGAATAGAGAATGGTGTTGATCTAAACAACCTTAATATATATAGAACAATATTTATAACACATTTTCTATGTTTTTAATGGTCCCATGAGCCTATAAATAAATATATGTATGATATGTGGTCCTAAAGTTCAACTCTATATTAAAAACTCTCTAAATATTATTCAGGAACATGAACTCCCACTATACTAATCATTTGTTCATCACTACCATCCTTATCCTCTAAACAGTTTTGTTTAGGATTCTCTGCATTCTCCAACACAACAACATAATTTCTGTATAAAACCATTCCTAACCACTTATAGAGTCATATATATTATTTTTTATTAATTTTATATGAAATAACCCATAATTTATTGGGATTCAAATACTCATTTTTTCTACTCATTAATAATGAAACATTACTCTTAAGACTTGAAATTACATCAACATCAGCTCCATTCCATTCCAAAACATTTATGTAACAATATCCTCCCTTTACAGAATAATGATGTATTATATATATAGACCAATGCCAAAAAAATTACATTCTAAAACATATCTATTAAGTTTTTCATAATAATAATTATTCTATCCATGTTATTTAATATCCTATTTCCCCCATCAACTATGCCATTTTGATTAGGATTTCTCACTACATATACTTCGTTCTTTATCCCATGGCTCTCAAGATTTTCTTAAACCTTGTCATTGTCAAACATTCTACAATTTCTATTTACGGATATTATAATTTTCTATCTGATAATCCTGTTAACCCCTCTTTAGTATTGTCTTATGCAAATCAAAGCATCATAATTATGAGTGATAATGAATATCCATTCTATTCTATTGTAATATTCATAAACATGGAATAATATCTATTTTTATTAATGAAACATGGTTAGATAGATAAAAAAATAAATATACACAAATTACCACACTCTTATTGACATTCCTTCTTATTCCATGTATGAATTTTGAGTTATATTCCCTTTTTAGAAATAATAACATGTGTGTGTATAATCTTGTGACAACTTTAGAAAATCTCAAGCTTCCTCACTTTTTTATATATCTTCCAATGTTGGTTGGATAAAATTACTAATATGTTTTCTCCGAAACATGTTTACATATTACTTAGAAATAAAACACTTATCTTTTTCTCTAGTCACAAGGTAATTATTCCCCTTCATTTATGTCCCTTACAACACCATTGCATCATCATTTCCCTTGAGGATGCACATATTCTTGGTGAATATTATGTCATTTCAACAGTAGAAATGTAGACAATAATTAATCATGTTGTGATAGAGACCGCTAAAAAACAAGAAAATCATGAATATCATATCTTTGACTCTAAATTTGTCATTTCTAAAGCCAAAAATCCTTAGGCACTGATAATTTCTAAATTTTATGACACATTCGAAATCATTATTAATGTCTTTGATGATATAATTATTTTATATAATGTGTGAGTAACATCCACAATCAATGACCCATCACCCAATGTGATCTAGTTATTTTAATGAAATATCTACAACCAATACCTATCCAAATCATCCCTTTTTAATCCATTTATTTGAATTCACCACTATATTTGATTGACATGCCTGGTCTTCTTTAGAGTATGATATACTATTATTATATTGTAACTCTGCAAGTCAATTTTTTTATATCTCGTTTTCATTCACTTATATATTACATACAACCACGTTGGATTATCATTGGCACATTCCTCTACATTATTGAGAACAAATATATAGAAATATATCCAAATACTCTATACCGAAAACAATGAATTTTAAAAACATCCATACAAAATTAATCTCTAACTGACTGCCTTTATTTATCTTATAACCTTTAGATCCTATTGGATATAAAGAATACATTGTTTGAATTTCCAATCTTTCCACAATAATGAAACCTGATACAAGGTTCATTCTTGTATATTTCCATCAGAGGATAAGTTATTCTTTAGTTTTATAATTTTGAATTGTAACTGAATTAAACTTCAACATTACAATGAGTGTTTTTTTCAATCATAAAACACAAATACTATATATTTATTATTATTATCCATACCGGACATTTCACTTAGATGATACTCATGATTCTATATTTATTTCCCTTCAAAATCCACTTTCATAGTTTTTTCACAAGTATGATCTTTTTCCTGATATCATATTGAGATTCAAAATTATCTCTTGATCTTTACCATTTTTTCATAGGTTGAAAACTTTCTCATCTAATTGTTTGATATGTTAGAAAACATCTTTCAACATATTATTCATAAAATCAAGAAACCTATTTTGTTTTGAAATTTTATCTTGTACTTAGTGACTATCTTTGAGTTTTCTAGATTTAGATATTTGAGATTCTATAATTCTACCTTTAGCTCAAGCTTCTCTTCTTATCCTTATTGTTTCATATATAGTTTATAATTATGAATAACTTTGATGTATTTGTATTTTTATTCTGTCCAAGAGTTAATTTCATCAAAATAAGCCTCATGATAAACTTTGAGATCAACTCATAATTTCCATTATACTTTAGCAGTGTTATTGTTTACTGATGTTTTGGAATTCCCTTAACTATAACTATATCATTTTCATTACATAATTTTCAATATTTAGTTTCTTATATATTATTATCTTATAAACTAACAATTTATTTTGAAATAAGGTTCATATTCATGATGTAATTGTTCTTAGTAAAATTCATACCATTAACATTGTATGATGACATATTTACAGGTATTTCATTATCCCAGTCATGTTCTTGAAACTTATTTGGATACATTTGTGTGAGGTTCTAAAAATTGATACATTGAAAAAAAAGGGAGTTGATGTTTCCTTGTAAAATTTATTTTTTCCCTTTTAATATTTGAGATATTAATGAAATGATTTCATTCTCTTCCTATGCTTCTCATCCATTTTATATAGAGAGAATATTTAAGACCTTGAATAACACCTCCATAGACTCTCATTTTTATAACGCATTTTTATCACAATTTCACATCTCACACATGACAACATTAATTTGAAAATTCTCCAATTTCATCTCCATTGTATCATTATCTTCAAGCACAGAAACATTCTAATTGAATCATAGTGGAATTATCTATATGATTAATGTAAAAATATTCACATCAATGAGGATTTATCCAAGACTATACATGCCTTCCATAGTAAGATTCACCTAATCAAATAATCTATCAATAAATTCATTATAGTTAATCCTCATATCTTTATTATTATTCTATATAACATGAAACAGTTCTTATCATACATATTAATTTCCTTTATAAGTATTTGAAATATTTTTCTACATGGAATTCAATTATTTATATGAAATTAATTTCTTTTAGATTTTATTGGATAGGGCTCCCACTAAAGAATTTATTATTTTAGAATCCTTATATAGTTATGTTCATATATAATTTGATACTCTCTCTTTATCTATACATAATATAATCCCATTCATTATATTCATATTCCCAACATGCCTAATGATTATAGTTACTTATACGTCTGATTCTTCAATAGTAGGAAATTGGTTCCCTCGAATATTGTAATCCCTTTATGATTGAATATTTTCATGGTTTCAACTCAGAGAGAAACATCCACTTTTACATTTCTATTTTATACAAATTTTTTGTCACCCTAGTTTTAGTACTCTAAGGTTGGTTTTGTGAATAAAGGTAAGAAAAATTAAAACTATCTTCCAACTGGGTATTGTTTTATTCTCAATCAAAAAAATTATCTCCCATTCTAATAGAAATGTATGACTAGAAATGAAAACATACATGGGACAAAAAAAATTCACATGGTCCACCCATAACTATGATAGTCCATGGAGAATATAATGACCAAGTTTATATGTAAAAAAACACTATATTTTTCTACTATTATTGTGATTGGAGTATATTCACTATCTGTATTGGTTCACTACCAATTACACTTTTAATTCCCACTTCTCTCACAATTGAAGTTTTCTAACTCCTCCTCTAAAATATTATTCCACATATTACATGAATTAATGTTCTTTAAACTTCATTTAGTGTGTTATAAATATAATATTTAATCATATTTATCTATATAAAATTAAAAAAAATATCTAGGAATATTATTCATCATTTCACAATTGTCACTTTAACATAACATTATCCTGAATTTCATTAAACTTTTATGTTTATGGTGGAATCCTCAACATTCAAAAAACATTTAAATACCTATAAGAACTCTAAATCCTCCCACAACTTTTGGTTTTTTGTAAAAATAACATGGAAATATAAAAAATTATTTATTCATTCTCAAAAATTATATTGGGTAGTTGGTTCACATAAGAAATACCTTTGTCTGACTATAATTTTATTTCAATGACTTGATATTAACCATGGTATAGACCCTC
Organism: Viscum album; assembly: GCA_963277665.1. Classification (NCBI taxonomy): domain Eukaryota; kingdom Viridiplantae; phylum Streptophyta; class Magnoliopsida; order Santalales; family Viscaceae; genus Viscum; species Viscum album. The sequence continues at coordinate 1,651,315,724 of OY728165.1, forward strand.
AAAATTAGTGGTGTAGTGTTTTATTTATAGTTGTGTCCACTACATCGACCAAAATATAACATTCATAAATCAAACATCTTAGTTTCAAAATATTAAATACTCGTCAATATGATCGATGCTTTAACTATAATGGTTTAGTCACTATGGAAACTTGGACACAAAATAATCATATTCAAAAATGATATATATCATTTCCCACGACGTTCTTCACAACTACAACCCTTATTATACATATCTTACTAGAACTCATTCTTCATAACCTAGAAATGGAAATATAAGAAGGGGTGATCATAGACACATGGTAAGGGTAAACATAAAAGATATCATCAATTATCAGAAGTGAGAATAAGATAATAATAATGATATGATAACATGATAATGGATTAAAAATTTCATACCAAATTATTCAAAGATCATTAATCATGAAACATTGTATAAGGTTTTCAAAAATATATTAAATAATATATAAGATTCTGGAATCATAAATAATAAATAATTATCCATTATAAAATAACATATAAATAAGATATAATTTTTTGTCATTACACAAAATCATAAAAAATCATTTCCTTATTCTTGTATGACTAAAAAGACTATCATAGTGGATTGGGTTTACTCCCCATTATATCATTTCATTACTGATGGTTTACTTACATGTATATATTATGAGAAAAATAATCTAACTAAATTACGATTAAAACCCATTAAAATCCTTATTATCTAATGAGATATCCATTCTACTCAATTTACTGAAGAGATATTTAATTCTGAACCCACCCATCAAATAACATAAACCATACTTTGGTGTTCCATAATATCATACAAAATTCATCATATCATCATGTCAACTACCATGGAATGGATATTGATTTAATAAAAATTTATTCATCATCATAATAAATGAATCAATGAAATAATAATATTGGAAACATCGGATCATATCTATAGTTTATCATAAGAATCATTAAAAGGTTTTGTTATAGATAATACAAAGCTTTTATAATATGTAAAATGTTTGATGAGGATGATACCATTTTCCTTTTTAAATCACTTATTTAAAATATAAAAAAATAAGGATATAATTTTATTTTAAAATAACCAATGAAAATTATAAAAGAATTATAAAATAAAATAGTACTAATGTTTCAGAATTTTTTTATACGGTGTCTATTAAAACAAAAATCCATTTATTATTTCCGGTAAAATGTAAAAGGGACATAATTGGAAAATGATACCAATAAACATTTTTAAAATTGGTAAATAATGTATAATATTTTCAAAAATGACTTTAAATAATAATTTTATAATTTTAAAAACATTTTTGAAAATATTTTAAAGAAAATATGGACCTTAAAGAATATATTCTCGACCAAAGATAAAAACATTGTCTGTTTTCCTTACAACATTATTTAGGTATTTTGTGTACTTAAATAGAGGAAAATGAAAAAAATATAGAAAAAAATATAGTGTAATAAAATAACTCGGATTTGTGATATTTCGTTAATAAAACATTCCCATAAAAAATTTAAAAATAAACAATCTTGGTAAAAAAGATATTGTTACATAATACTGTTACCCCAAGACTGTCTTGCTTCAGAAGATCTATAAACTTCTACATAATCAATATTAATGAATTATAATTTTACGCTTGAACCATAATCATATCTTTAATACCATACATTATTTAAATATATCATCTTATAACCCTTTAACTAATTACACATCATTATCATCATTATTTCAGTTATTAACTTCTTCATTTGTTGTATATTTTTTGGTTTGATTGTTGTGATCCTTTTAATTTGATCATGGTTATTTCATATATTGTATGTTAATAATGATATTAATTTAATATATTTTCATTAAATACATTTTTATACTCCCTCATATAATTTAGTGATGAAAAATGAAGTGCATCACTATGTGGAGACGCTAGTCCATACGTACACACGAGTGATGATTCCATTTTTTGATGTATGGAATGAATGAAAGATAAATAATAATTACCTTTTAAAGAAACATTATTCGATTAAAAATATCAAATATAAATATAAACTAAATATAACATAATAACCAACCATGAAATTTGGATTTGGAAAATTAATCATATCACATCACGAAGGTGATAGTCCAAACGTAAACATGATTGATATTCTTATCTTCCATTTGATAGAGAAGGGATGATTAATGGTTGTATCATAATAATAATAAAATATAATTATATTAATGATATGTTATTAAAAAATTTATATTTAATTTTTTAGGAAGTATGGGAAGAAATAAAATTTAAAGTGCTTGGTTAAGATTTATACCACTTCTTCGAGAGGCCCCCATTAGATTATTCCTTAAGCCTTGAATGTTTTTCCTAATAGAAGAAAAAATGATCTATGAAGAAGAGAATTAACCTTTTAATGTATTTTAGTTTATATTGACTGAGATATAATGCTAAAATTGTGGGAATAATGGATGATAATTCATGATCTTTTAAAAGTTAGTGGTGGGACACATATAAAATTTTATAATTGTTTTCAATGAGATATGGTCACATTCTTGTGAAGGTAAATACAAATTTTAATTTAGTAAATTTTTTATAATATATTTTTTATAATAATTCATAAAAAATAATTATACAAAATTTGGTGGTGATTAGACCTTTATCTCTTTTTTTAATCCCCCAATAAACATGTTTTAACCTTAACTATGGTAACAATATTTTAAAATTTTTACGATTAATTTTTTAAAAAATTAAGTTGAGAATTTTAAATTCTAATAATTATTGTGATTTAAAATATGTAATCTATTTTACTATATTAAATTTATAAATATGAAAATTTTAAATTATAAATAACCATACAACCCTTAATAAAAACCCATATTTGAAAAATATATTTTTAAGCATATAACTGAATTTACTTCCATTCATTTCCTTGTGAAAAAAATCAATTGAATGATAGAATATATATTTCAATATATAATATATAAATTTAGTTTAAAATTTTTATAAGTATATAGTTATTTAATTTATTATGAAGAAAACACATTGGATACATTATAACGGTTTTTAGAAAATTGTGTTTTGAATCCCAAAAATGAAATTATACGAAAATAATGAATAATGATGTTTCCTATATAATTAATTATATTATTTAAAAAAAGGAGTATTATAATAATTTAAGTTAAAATTAAAAATAAAATGGATATATTAATTGAAACTGAATGGAATTTGTTTTACAAAAATGGGCATTTTCACTATTCAAAAAAATATTTCTTCTTAGAAAAAGCCAAAAATTCAACCTAAAATTAGTTTAAAATGATTATTTTAAAAATTATATTAATTTTAGAAAAATAATTTTTCTTAAAAAGGTATAAATTAATTATAAAAATCATACACAAAAATTGAATAAAACCCATTTTTTGCGAAAAATTATTTTTTTACCATTATGTGACTTTACTAAATATTGAATTCATATTTATTATGAACTAATAAACACATTTTCACTATTTAAAACTATTATAAATGTTTTTTATAATGTTTTTTTTAAAATTCATACCCACAAACTCAATAAATGTGTAATAAAGGATTATTATATCTTGATTCATTTATACATTGGGTTGTGTGTAACGTAAGGTACAAATACATGATCTTTATTCCAATGGATATATATATAAAATATTGTGGTGTTACATTCAAACCCCATTAAAAATAAATTTTACCATTGAAATAACATCACTTTAATGTAAAAAAATATGGATATCGCTACTGAATCACATCCTAGGGATTCCACAAAGCTTCCCAAAATTTTTGATTCCTCCATAGAACAATATCCAGGTGAGTAGTCTTGTTCTAATGAACATTATCTCACTGAAAAATGATTTATATAGGTTGTTATACATAATAAATAGCATGATTCAATAGTACTGACACTATGTTCGATACTGGTTAAGGATTTTCTTTGTATTTCCTCAAAATAAATAATGGATCAAATCTTGAACATGAGATAGGTTACAAGGATCTGTCAAATAATTAGATACAACCCATACTCAATCAAGAATCTATATGTGACCAAATATACATAGGGTTAAGATTTCACTTATTTCTAAATATCATAACCTTATTCCTTGGAGAAATGTTTAGGAAAACAGTTTCACCAACACTGAATTCCAGATCTCACTGATTATTGTCATCAAAAATCCTATCTCTACTACATAGATCACAGATTAGTGTGAGATCACTAAAAGGGATAGGGTTGATTTAGTGACTCCATTTCTCTTTACAAGTTTTTTCATTTCAATTTAAGCTATGCATAGGATAAATGTTACGATAAAATCTTCTTGAGTATCTTAGATTCCCCTCGAATAATGCTATTAATTTAAAGGCACATAACCCTTGAATTTAAAAGGTTAGTTAAAATACCCAATATTTTCCATGTTGTTTAGTTTCCTAAACATGGAATCTCCACTATATTAGATGGTGATTAAAAATAACAATGGGAAATTCCACCCATTTATAATCTTGTTATACACCCGAGTACCAATTCACTACCAGTAGTTGGTTATACCCTCAAAATACACTTTCTTCTCTTGGGATTGGCTTGGATCCCCAATCATAATATACCAACAGTTAGTTAGACACCCCAAAAAGTACATTATTATTCATAGGGATTAATCCACTATAGAATGATATCTTTATTTCTTCCACAAGTGTTTAGAATCTTACATTCTCATATATATATCATGGATTTTTTTTAATATTATTGGTATTTATCAAATATATCTTTTCACTTATGTAAGATCAGTTTCAAAAGTTAATAATTGTTCAGGAAATTCATCCATTTTGTGATGAAGTCCAAAAATTACTCAATGTGTTGAATTGGTGCATTCAAATTCATCAATATTATATTATGTAAGAATATATATTTCACAACTCAAATCTCAAGAAATTTAAATCAATTGATCTTCATGAACTGTAATTTAATGCATGGTCTAGGACATGTGAAAAATTAGAACATATGATTTATTTATTATTATTTATTGTGATTCCTAGAAAATTGGGTATCTAAAAATTTTCATATAAGATTTAAATAATGTATGAACTAAATAAAACATATATTGGATAATTATTATGTTAGTCCCTTCAAAAAAGGTAATTAAAAACATTAATTAGAATATATATCCAATTAGTTTATCCTTCAAAATAATAAAGGCACAAAACCATCTTCTTCTTCTTCTTTACATGACACTAGTATCCCACAACATCTCTAACCCTTCTTGTAACCCACTAGTTTTCATGATCAAAAGTAGTGTGTTGAGAGATATTTTACATCACATAAAGGATTCATGTGGATGAATCATGAGAACCATTTATCTTCTTCAAAAAATAATTGTATGGATCATGGGTGTCTTCTGCTTTCATTCACGAGACCTTGAAGGATCATAAGTTTCTTCTTCATGAGAAAAAGGTTTTCCAGGTGATTCTTCTCAAATAATTACTATATTCATGTAAGTAATAACTGATTCCTAAGTTCTCATTTTCATGATCATATCACATGGAATTATTTTTAACATCAAGTTAATAGTTCACGTGAGTGATCTATTTATTTGGAAACAAGAGATATCTCAAAAAAATTCAAGAAACTACAGAAACAATAAATGATTATAATGTTTATATATACCAATAATATTCAGGGTGATTCATGGATAATTTAATTTTCTGAAAATATCAATGTATATCACTCTAAAATCTTATTTAAGACCCTATATTCTTCGCTTGACAATATCATTTGACACCAAGAAGAACACACGATCATATGATTACTTTACATGATAACTTCACAAGATAATGTGATGCCTTAGTGGAATTATCAGGATGTTGTTGTGATTAATGGATTTCAATAAATAAACACAACTATATATCTCATTTTAAATCATCTTCATAATTTCAAACTATACACATGATTAATGTTGTTAATGAAAAAACATTCACCAAATGTATGTTATGTGTTCTTCATATGATGGACTCATGACAGTTGGTAGTGTTCAATTGATTATAAAAATATGATAATGTGATAAGAGGATTATCATTTGATTTATTTATAAAATGAATGAGAAAATTTGATATTCCTTAGCTGATTCATAGTCATCATATAATGGAATTCTTGAAAGACAATGATTGTCTGTATGTGCTCACTACGATCAAATTTATCTCATTCCCTTAGGATAATCACTTAATATTTATGGTTTCACTGAGCACATGATATTGAACATAGGATTTAAATATGTGGATAATACTCTCAATGGGAGGTTGGAGATTATGTTTTGTAAATTTCTATTCCCTAGTGTATTATGTATATTTTTTAATAGAAGGGGAAAGAGTGTCATGATGCTACTGTACCACATCAAATAAGAACTATGTTGAGAATTTCTTAATAAATATTCCCATTCCATCATCTATTTGAGCCTATAGGGGCTTCTAGTGCCCTAAATACTTCAGACACATATATAGGGTGGTCCAGCCTGTTCTCATTTTTGTGTGTCACCTACAAACATAGAGGTTCTATATGCACACTCATTGCACCTATGCACACCCCTTTATGGGAAAAACTGATCTTTCATCCTCTTTCCACCATGGTAACATGTATAAAAGAATGTCATGGGTGGTTGTGGTATCCTCCCACAATTTAGATCATTTAGATAAATCCTTAGTTTACATGGCTGGCCATTTTTTTGTACAATAATAAAATATAGTTTTCAAAATTTTTAAACTCCCAAGACGAAATTCTCAATGTCAACAAAACCTTAAAAAATAATCATTCACAAAGTAGAATCATATTTAAATAATTCATATAAATTTCTTCATAACATAATCCTCATTAAATGATTATTTATTCTCAAATTATCTGGATGGAAATATTTATCATGTAAAAAAATGTGCCACATATTCAAAAACAATTCACATCTATTTAATATTTATGATTTTATGAAAAATTTTCACATTAAAACATGACGAATTGATCATTGATGGCATCAAATTCTACCAAGTGAATCCACAAAAAATTATCCAAGAATTAACACTTGATCCAAACTCACCAAATACAATTTTACACCTCATTGAAAAAAATGCAACACTTGATTAATAATCTCCCACTTTGTATATTTTTTCAATATCAACATTTAACTTAAAAGTCTATATGTGATGAAAAATTTACCCCAGTTACTACAATCAATATGAAACATATAATTTTGATATTTTCATCACAGTTTTCTTAAAATAAAATGTTCCCCACCATGTTATGAATATTTCATTGTCACATCTAAGAGAGGGATGATATCACATGGTTTTGTTTGAAAAGACACACTAGTTAATCAAATATAAATAGACATGGGCCAACACATTATAGGAAAAAAAATTGAGATAAAATCTAGGTTTAACATGTTGTAAATAAACTACATATCATATGAAATCATGCCCATAAAAACACAAATCTCAACATAGGGTCAATTAAGATATGAAATACATGATCATAAATATATGTCAACACACATATAAAAGTTTAAATGAATAATAATTACACCACATTTTTCATTTATTTAAATCAAACATGATCTCCCCCACCCCCTTAAGGGAAAAATTCTTTATTAATGATGAGAGTGTGACTAGAAAACCTTAGTATAAGTGTTTCTCCCCCTGAGGGATTGTACTATAGACATCATCGTCAGAAAAAAAATCTCCATTATGAAATTTTATTATCCTTTAAATACATAAATTTTAGTTCAAATAAATTTAATAGGTAAAAAAGACATACCTTTGGATTTATCAGAAAAAAATCCATACTGAGAGTTTTCTATCAACCTAGACTTCTTCTTGTTCTTATATTATACAAGACATATTACTTCCTCTTTATTTTTTTATAATGTTTTATTGATTTTTCTTCATCATTTGACACTTTATACGTGGAATTATATTTCTCTTTAGTACATAAAACATTTCTTGGTACTTTTAATATAATATTCTAGATTTGTAATTGGGATTGTATAATTTTAATGAAATGTTTTTTTGTCATGCCCATTTTTATACACCATTCAAACTTAAAAAATTTCAAATTGTTATTTATTGATGACTTATCTTCCATTTATCATTTTAAACCATGACCATATGTTTTAAATTTTTCATATATATTGTTTTCATCATACTTTTTTTTATTTCTCATGGAATATTTGTTATACTACATAACTAAACATTCTTTCTTAATGTTATTAGTCTGTATGGAACTGTAATTTAATTTACTTGTGATTGTAGAATTGATCACTTCATGACTTATCTCCTCGTTTACATTATATGAAATATCACATGGTAAGATAACATTACATATCTCAATTGTGTGACCTTCTTGACAACATCTCACAAAAACATCATTCAATAGATCATATTTTCTCAATGTCAAATGTCTATATTACGTTGTAGTCACCATATTCTCCTTCTGATAATATAATATCATATATTTGGTATATATCTCACATAATTCATGATCATTTTCTTTTATTGACATTTTATAACAAGATGAAAAATAATTATTAACAAAAATATAATGACCTAGGATTTTCATACATGGATATTATGTCTATATATTTTAATATTTACTACATTATACAAACACATTTTTGAGGACCATAATAGTTTAGTGAATTTGGAATGTTATAACATATTATTATAATTTTTTGAAATATATTAAATATCCCCATAAAGATATTCCCATTAAGTGACCACTAATTGAAACCATTCTTTAGAACCTATAGAAATGAAACATAATAAAAGTGTGAGCTTTAAAGATTTGTATGCGTAAAACTGGAAGATATCAATTTATTATCTAATGAATTAATAATATATGAATCATGGGTATGTGACCATGATAATAACATAAAAGTTTCACAAAAAAACTCTAAAGGGTCATAAACATGTTTTATATCATAAAAAATTCACATAAATTATAAGAATTAAATTTCATCATAACTCATTTTTGAACCATATGTTAAAATAATAATTGTTTTTTAATTCACTATATGTATATAATATACATTCATCTGTCATTCTAAACTACACATACACTAAAATAAAACCATATCATCTGTTTCTCTTAATGATTAGATCACATAGACTTGGTTCCCATCATAGATCAAGAACATATACTTTTTCTCATTATTGATCAAGCACATCGACTTATTTATCTTAGCTATCTCATGATATATAATTCATTACCCAACTAATTGGATATATATATATATATATATATATCACCCATCACATAATGAAAACTATACATTTGTGTTCAATAGGACCCCAAATCATTCAACAAAAGAGAACTCATGTAATAAAATTAGTTTCATGGATACTTTATCATAACAAAACTCTTGGAAAAGAAATAAGATTCATATTTATCATTCCATCGTAATCATAAACCATTGATATAAATAAAAAGAATTGTATCCTTTGTTAATATCCCCTATAAATCATAAATAACATCAAACAATTTTATCTCATATAGAAACTGATTTTTGAAAAATTATATGAAATAATTCTTGAGGGAAAAATCATTTTCTATATGAAATAATTTTTTTAAAGAGTTGGGAAATTTTAAAGGAATGAAATTTCATTGAATATAAGTATATAATATTTTTATGTAATCATCAAGGAATTAAGTAATCATGATGGAAGAAAAATCCATTCAATCTGTATATGTTATAAAATCAATCTATTATTACTATTACCCAAAAAGTCATAATCTAACTAGATTGGAAAATGAAAAAAAGATTCCTTTAAAAGAAATTTGTAAAGAGTAAAAAATGGTAAAAAAATTTATATATTAATAGGATAATAGTAACAAAATTAAATCATCTTTATAAAACATGTATGTTGAAGATAAAAATCCCACAATGTTGAATTTAAACGCTAAAATCATTATTGTAGATGGGATTGTGAAATAATAACTTATCAATATATAAAAAGTAGATTTTTATACCCCATGAATGAAATAAAATTATAAGGAAATTATAATTACATAATCTTATGAATGAGACTCATAAAAAAATTTGTTTAGTATATACACCACACAAAAGTAACAGGTAGTGTATAAGGAAAGTGTCCCACAAAATTAAAAGTGACACCAGGATCCCTGACATCATGCCTAACCTTTACTTGTTCAGGTTCATAAATCCTACATAATAAATATGAATTTATTATACATTTATTATATAATAATATATCTATAAAAACATGTAATATTTTTTTATAACATCTTATCACCCCATTAATTAATAATTAAAATCATTACTCTATGTGATATATGCTTCATTTTCCATGCATGTTTCAGTTCAAAAGTCCCGGTCCTTATACGGTGGTCATGGTACCATCATATCAAGAATAATAATAATAATTATATATATATATATAATATACATTCATAAAAATTATTCTCTATTACCACCCATGTGAAATATATATGAGAAACGAATCACATCGCATCATGGAGATAGTAAACCATACATATGAAAGAGAGGCATTATCATTTCACAAAATATGTGGTGGTAAAAAGGTAGATATGATATTTATCATTTAATAAGTATAATTATTTCATTATTATAATATATAAAAGTTGAACCTATCAAAATTTCTATTATTAAAAAATGGTGTAGAAAAATTATTTTTATCGTTGTGTGTAAACCGTAACTCGTACATATACATGAGTGATACTTTCATTTCTTGTTTGATGGGAAAGGGGATGTATAATGGCGTGTTCATAATCATAATAACATTTCATAAAAAATTCTATGATAAATTTTTTAGTTTATGATATATATCATTTATTTATAAGAGGTATATAAGATTATAAAAATAGAGTGATCTATTAGTGAGATTACCTCAATTTCGAAACAGCTCCATTAGATCTCCTCTAAAATATTCTATAGGTAGTCCTTTGGGAATACCATCACCTCTAGAATGTGGGTATTTTAGTTAAAAGATAATTCTACATATATTTATTGAGATAAGAATACATAACATGGTGAAATGATATGAGATATGATGTTTCCTTTTATAATAAATGTGAGGGGTACTTTGAGAATCTCCAATAATATTAATTTATAATAAATTCATTATTATTCTAAATACCTCCAAAAGGAAAATAATAAAAATATAATATGATAAATGTTTTTAATATAATCATCTAATTGATTTTATAAAATATTTCGCCTGATTTTTAACATGTTCAATCAAATTAATGCTTAAATAAAATATTTAAATTTTATCTACGGTGACATCATTTCAAATATTAAAAGGTGGAAAATTTTACTTTTAAGGTGTCACTTGAACTATAAATGGTAAATTTATGAAATTTTTGAATAAAAATTATCCCTTTTTTCATTATTTATGATTTTTTTATTCTTAAATAATTTAATAAAACATTATATTAATAAAATATCATTTATATCAATGTTGGCACTATTAATTACATTGAATTTAAGAAAATAATAAAAGAATGATAAAATAAAACCAATTAATTTAATAAAATAATAATATTCTATATGCACCATGATATTTTTTTGATCAAATTAATTAAATAAATTTATATTTATATTAATATTTCTGCTATCATTTAATATATTGTTTCATTAATTGAATAATTATCACATCCTTACTATGTAATTATTATGATAATAATTTATTCACTAAAAATTTAATTAAAATACATAAACTATTTAAAATTAATATATTTTTAAATATATATATAATCAATCATATCTCATATCTAAGCACTTATTAATAACATTATGCTTATTAAAAGTAAGATTGTGATATTTCATCACTCTCTATGATTCTTATTATATCCAAGTCATTATTAGGTAAATTGCACATTAAAATTTTAAATTTATATAATTATGGATTAATGGTCTAATTAAATTTATCCAATAATATTTTTAAAACCTCTTAGGTAGTTCTTTAGTATTTAAAACATTATTTTTACCCCCAATTTACCAAATTCTTATTTAACTGAGGTTATAAAATTTACTAAATTTATAATTCATAATGTTTAAAAAATAAAAGGGTCATATTTAAAAAAATTCTTTATTATTAAAACTATGGAATCAATTATTTAAAATTAATCTAACATAATTTTCAAAAATTAGTAAAAAATTAATCATAATGATGGGATAGAACAATTGGTTTTTAAAGTAAAAATGTACAAACGGTTGAAAATTTTTCTATCCATTTTCAATTTAAAATCCATTCCAATGACCTAAATTTGATTAATGGATAAAAAATTAATCTAACTATACTTTTAAATATATTAATAATATAACATGACGCTATATATTATTTTCATGAAAATGCTTTTTACAATTAAAATTCAACATTTTCACTATTCATCGAAACATGAAAATGCTCAGATAAATACAAAAAAACATCAAAAGCAAATTTTTATATTATTAATTCAAATAAAAAGAATATTATTTCATATATAAGTTAAAAATGTCCCATAATTTTATTTTAAACTAGTTTTCAGTCAAAAGGTGACAAAACAACATTTAAAGATAAATGCTTCTTTTATGCATTAAATTTTATTTTCACTTGTTATTTCTAGAAAAGAAATAATAAGGGTGTTAAAAATTATATTGAACAGACACACACACACAGATATATATATATATCATTAATATAATCCAACATGAGTGATTTTTCATTTTATGGGTATAAAACACACTTGGGAACATATAAAAAATAATTTCCTTATGTTTTAAAAAGGGTTATGTTTTCACTTATAATTAATTTGTCCCCAAAATAATTATTTATACATGAATGTATAAAAACTTTTTATGTAAAAACCATCCATTCTAATGGAAAGGATATAATTTTCTTGTTAAAATAATTACAATAATAAATTTATGTTTTGTTGAAACTCAGTGTTGCATGTAACACAATATTATATGGTATTTTGGGTTGTTTAAGAATTAAATAGAATATATTATAACAAAAGACCCAAAATAAAATTACTTTGTTCAAAAAAATCATAAATAATCTGGGATTCACATTCTACACACCTTTAAATGAATTTATCTGTCGAAATTCATCAGGGTCGTTCAAGGTTTAAAACATGAAAGTTTCTTTCATAGAAACCCACATAGTAAAAATGAATACTAAAATTACATTTAAAAAGGGAAATATGGAAACATAAAGGTTACAGAATTTTACTCATAATAGGATACCACATAGGATAATTTTGGTGGTATGTGAAAACATTGACAAAGAAGACTACATGGGAAGTACGTATAAAAAAATATTATTGACCTCATACCATTCTATGGATTCAATTTCTTCTTCTTGCGTCAGTTTCTTGGAATCAATCCACCACTAATCTACTTCCCCTTTGAGATGATAAATAGTAATGGAAACATTTTCATGTCCCATCCATTGGAGAAAGGAAAATATTTTCATATTGGTGTTGATTCTTCTCTCATCAACTAGTGGTTCAGAAGACCCACAGAATGAAGGTGGACACAATGTCATGATGAAATCAACATAATTTTGTTCCCACCATTGAACAATTGGAAGTCCCACATGATTCATATCATGAGAATGTTGTGTGAGCAATGAAATAATATTTTCCATTACAACCCTCATAATATTAGTTCCTCAGTAGTAAAATCATTACATTTCCCATATCATTCATCATTAGCACATTTCATTTGGGTTTCACCCATTGAATAAATCCGAAAATCATAATGTGAGAAACACTAATCATAGTAGTAGAACCACGTATTAAAGGGAAATTAATTTTAATATTTAAATATATGTGACTATAGTTTTAATCATTGGTTATTGAAAATTATTATGAAAACTGGAGTGTTTTAACTTAGAATTATAATTATTGAATTCCCTAGACATATAAACCATTCCGCTAATACCAAATATAACAATCCCAAATTTTCATACATGGTTAATAAATAAATTTAGACGAATATTTACTTCATTACATAAAAAATTTCTCAAGGGCCATAATAGTTTAGTGTATTTGGAAACATGTAAAAAATATTCTCATTTGTTGAAATATCTTCATAATATCCCATAATGATCTACCCCTTTATTAAAAACAATTTAAACCTTTCTTTATAACCTATGGAAATGTAACATAAGAAAAGTGAGATCTAAAATGCTTAATATGGGTAAATATGGAATATTTCAATTTATTATCTTATGAAAGAGTATGATAATAAAAATGGGCATTTAATCATGATCATAATATGAAATGTTCATATCCAACCTATCATGGATCATAAAAATGACTTATTGAATAAATCATTTAGGTGAGCCAAAAGAATGAAACTTCATCATAACTCATTATTGAACCATATTCTCAATTCATATATTTATGTGGAATCCCCATAAGTATAGAAAAAAATTTCATATATTAAGGGTATCTACCAAGACTCTCAGATCTGTCCTTACCATCTATTTCCCCTAATGGGTCAAGAATAACAAGATGTTTCCCATCACAAATCAAGCATAGTGACTTTATTCCCATCACATATCATGCACATTTACATTATTCCCTTATTTATCTTAAGACATGTGATTCATTACCCAATGCATGTGAGGTAGATATAGGTACCACCAATACCTTATTGAAAACTATAAATATGTGTTCCACATGACCATAAGTCATTTATCAAATCATAACCCATAAAAAAATTGAGTTTCATTGACACTTCACCAAAACCTAACTCAAGGAAAATAAATATGGTATATATGTATCATTTGATAATAATAGGTAACATCAAATACTTTCCTCGTACATGGAAAGTGATTTTTAAAAAACATTTTGAAATAATTTTTGAGGAAATTATTCTGTCCTCCATGAAATAATTTTAAAAAAGTCATTCAATTTTAAAGGATAAAATTTTATTTTAAAAATTACATTATAATATTTTAATTGAAGATTAAATTAAATAAATAATCATTATAGTAGATAAATTTGTTTATTCTTTATCTGTTAAAAAACATTCCTTTCAAACTTTTGCTGGAAAAGATAAAAGTCCCACATTTGGAAAATGAAAAAATGATTACTTTCAAAATATATAGTAAAAGGTCAAACATGGTAAAAAATAAATTTAAATATTCAAAGTTTAATATTCAAAAAATAAATTTTTTTTGAAAATATGGATGTCGATGATAAATATCCCACAATGGTGATTTAAAACGAAAAAATCCTGACTATTTATGAGATTATGAAATAACCACTTATCACTTTATAAATATTAGAACCGTATCCCCCATGAAATAAGGAATGAAATTTAAAATGAAAATAACATAATCATATACATAATATTCATAAAATACATTCTTGGTCAGTATATAAACCATCCAAAAAAGAACATGTTGGGTATAAGGCATGTGTCCCACTAAAATAAAAGCAAGACAAATATAATGTAACTCAAGTATTTTCTTTACTTTTTAACATTAAAAATTTCTATATAATAAATATGGATTTATTATTCAAACATCTTATCACCTATTATATAATAATTACAATAATAGTTCTGTGTCAGAAATGCTTCAGTTTCCAATGATTTTTCAGTTTGATAGTGTGTACTTATACATTCTGCATAGTCCTATAATTTTAAGAATAATTATTATGTTATATATATTATATATTCAATACATTCATTATTGTTATAAACCATATGAAATATGGTTGAAAAATGAATCACCTCGCATCGGGGGTATGGTTTGACATACATAGGCACGAGTAATATTATAATTTTTTAAAAATCAGATGGTAAAAAAGGTATATATGTTATTTTCATTATAAGAGAAAAAATTATTTCATAATTATCATATATAAGCATTAAAATAATAATAGTTCCATTTGTTAAAATATGGTGATGAAAAATTAATTGTATCGCTATGTGGAGACATTATGTTGTACATATGCACAAGCGATACTTTCATCTCTTATTTGATGGGAAAAGGGATGTATAATGGTGTGCTCATAATAATAATTACATTTAATACTATTTATGATTCTGAGATTATTATTTTATGATATGTATCACAGATTTATTCAATGTATAGAAGAGTATAAAAATAAAATGGTTAGTCCGAGAGATTACCACCACATCGAAATGACTCCTTCCAATCTCTTCTAAAGTATTATAGAGATAGTCCTTTGGGAAGGCGATAACCACTATAATATGGATAAGGAAGATTAGAAGATATTATTACATAGTTATTTCTAGATATAAGAATCAATATTATGGAATGAGATGATGGTGTTGGTGTCCTTTTAAAATAAAGGTGAAGGGATCTTTTGGAATTACTAATAATTATAATTTATAATAAATTAAATATAAATTCAAATACCTACAAAAATAAAATTTATAATAAGATAAGACAAAATAGGTTTGTAATTTAATAATATAAAATATTATATTCATCAATTTTTTTTATTTGTAAAATTATAATATTTATTAACCTTTTCTTGACCTGTTTTAAATTTAACTACGGTAAAAACAATTTAAATTATTAAATGGAAGATATTTTCTAAAATAAGGTGTAAATATAACCATAAATGATATATTTATGACACTTCTAAACATAATTTATTCCCTTTGTACTTAATTAGTATTTTTATGACTTTTAACTTATTTAATAAAATATTATTTTCATAAAATATCATCATTTTAAATTTTAACACTATTCATTTCATTGAATTTATGAAAATTAAAAAAAATATAAGTTCTGAAAAAATAATTTAACAACAAAAATTATGTAATATTAATATATAAAATTTATTTATCACCTTAATTAATTCATATTATATTTATTTTTATATTTTTATTATCATTTAATTCATTGTTTTGTTAATTTAATAATACCTAAATCATCATTTTGGATTTATTATGATCATAATTTATTCACTAAAAATTATAAATAAAAGTAAATGAAGTTTTTAAAACTATTATATTCAAAATAAATATTCATATTCAATTATATCTTGTATTTTACCACATACCAAAAATATCATACTTATTAAAATTAAGGGTGTAAATTTTTTTCACACAGTTTGATTTAAATAATATAAAAGTCATTTTCAGGGACAACAATCCACTAAATTAATCAATTTCGATCATTAATGGTTAATGTATCAATTAAATCCATACAATAATATTTTTTCAACTGTCAGCGTTGTTTTCTAGAAATGTTAGTATTATTTTTACCCTTAATTTACTTGATTTACACTTAATTGGTGTAATAAAATTTACAAACATTACTATTTATATTGTCCAAAAATAATAGGGTACTATTTAAAAAAATTACTTTATCTCTCCAAATATTGAAGTCATTTTTTCAAATTCAATTCATATAATTTTTTAGAAATTAATTAAAAATTAATCACGAATATGGGATGAAACAATGAGTTTTAAGGTAAAAATATTAAAAAGATTGGAATGTTTTTCAATCAAATGTCAATGTGAAATCAATTTAAATGATGTAAATTGAATGAAATTATAATATTATAATATAATTAAACTTTTAAATAAATCACATTGATATTTTAACAATTTAAATTATTATAATAAAATCCCAATTAAAAGTCAGTAATTTTCATTATTCATCAAAACATTAAACTTCTCCAAAAAATACCAAATATTAATCCAAATAAATTCTGATATTCCTATTCCAAATAATAATTTGATTTCTAAATATATAATTTATAAAAGTATCATGACTAGCTTTAAAACAAGTGTTCCATCAAAAGGCAACAAAACTGCTTTAAAAAAAATGTAATTTTATGAATAAAATTGTGGTTGTTCTTATACCCTATCTAGAAAAAACACTATATGATTGCTAAAAATTATATTGAATATTATATATATATATATTATAAAAAATTATTTATTTGTTCCTTTTAATAGTATAAAACATAGTTCTACACGTTAAAAAAACATTTCCATTATTTAGAATGTGTTTTATTTTATTTTATAATTAATTGATCACCAAAAAATTAAATATAAAAAATATGTAAATAGTTTTTCTTAATTCATCTAATAATTTTCTTACATTCTATTCTAAAAAATAGGTTATAAATGTATTTTATAGATAATTACAATAATAAAATGATGTTTCATGGAAATCAGTGTTGTTTATAACACCAGCTATGCATGTGTTGCGTGTAGAAAAAGTTTACCTTGGTTTGACATATATCCGAAGACACCAAATAAATTTCATTTATTTGAAAAAAAAAATCAAAAATACTCATGGTGTTACGATTTCCCCAACTTAAACTGAATTTCTCCATTAAAATTTGTCGAGGTCCTCAAAGGATTAATACATTGAATTTCCATTAATAAAATTCCAAATCATAAAAATGAATACTAAAACACTATTTAAAAATTCAAATTTTTAAATATATTTTTTACCCAATGTAAGTCATTATTAGGTTCCAACATAGGATGACATAGTAGTAAAGTTGAAACATTAACATGGAAGAAAATAAAACTATAAAATTTTGAGGGAAAATTATAGAGAACATTGTGAAGAGAATGTTAAAAATAAAAAATCCATATATCAATGATTATTTAAGGGACCATTTGATTAATTAGAAAAAAGGTACAAGGAATACATTTTTTTAGTTTCATAATCCTTCCATAAGAGTTGATGAATTTTCATGATAGTAAATACTTACTTGATTTTATCACATTTTATAAGAACAATATCATTCTCTCATTATTCCTTGATCAATTTCCACTTCATCTCTTATTCAATTAAATGAAGGTGACTTTTTCAGTCATTAAAAATTATAAGATCATGATCTCCATAAATATAATGACAGGTCATTTCACATGTATTTACTTAACATCACAACATGATGGTTAACATATGTAATTCAATATGCGTAAATCATCATATGGAGAGATTCCCTATAAAACCTAATCTAGATTTTAAGGTAACAAAATTCACAAAATAATACCTTTTTCATCCTTCTAAAAGATTAAAATCCAAAACATTAGAAAAAATTAACTAACATTCAAAAATTAACTTATCATTAATAATTCAAAAGACATGATGCATCTCTTAATTTTCCCCATCAATCATGTGAAGAAAATTATCATGTATTCTATTTTAATATGGTTATAACATGAATTAATTTAAAAAATCAGTGTAAATATTCATTATTTCAATAAATTACTATTTCCTCATAACAAAAATTTAAAAACTCAATAAAATCAAACAATGATTTCATAAATCAGCTTATAATATTATCAGCCTCAAGGTTATCAATACAATGCCATTTATTTTATCAAAAACAATCATATCTATATTTCATTAACCAAAAATTATATTCCAATTATGGGTTATCCTTTTATTAATTATGTCATTTCAAAACATATCACATTACCATGTCAATAACTTTTCATGGTTACTAATACCATTTATAATATACTCTTAAATCCTTATGAAAAATAACAACAGTAGACTAATACATAGATATTTCAATGTCCTATAATACTATAAAATTACTTTTACAACAATATTATTGAATTACATTACATAAATACTCAATCATTCCACCACACAGGTTTCATTATATAAATCTCCAATAGTGATCTTACGATATTTCCATTTGTATTTGAATTTAAAAGGTTATTTATGTTGATCAACATCGTTAACCATAGGATTTGAGCATTTATTATCTAAATTTAGATAATACATGAATTTATAGGATTGGATTATTGTGGTGCATCATTTGGTATATTTTTTTCTACCATTTCATTATCCATGATATTCATTTTCTTTCGAAATTCATGTGATTTATGACCAAAAAATCCGTATTTAAGTAACCATTTATTTATATTCAATCACTTCCCTTATGTTTCTTCCAACATTTACAGCATTTAGTTGGATGGAATTTCATTCCACCAAGTGATTTATTCAAGTTTTCATGAGACATGATCTTTCTTTTCTTATCAAATTCATGGGAATTGTGGGTATCTATAATTTACATTTCCACCTTAAGATTATGCTGAAAAAATTATTCATAGCTACCAAAGTATCTCATGGACAAATCCCATTGGATATTTGGTTTAAATCCACTGAATACTCAAGAAATCTTACATTCATCTTGGTTAATAATATGATATGTGTACCTCCCAAATCTTGTAAAATTTTACCTATATGTACCAAAATATTCATAATCGTTTTTCGTTAGCTCAAGAAACTTTTCTCCATATTCATATGAATAATATGATGAATTTACTTTTTGAAACTTTTCTTCTTAAACCCATCTCATTACAACGATTCAATTTTTCATATTGCCTCATACTCTTGGCAATATTCCTCCAATGATCTCATTCTCCTTCTGAACAATAAATATATAGTAAATCTATTTATTTTCCCAATCATCGAGGAATGTAAAATATATTTTCAATGGTATTTATCCATATCTCAGCCACCAATGGATCAAAAGACCCACTAAAATAAGGTGGAAACTTCCCCATAAAAGTCTCAAGAGAATGTTTTTCCCACCTTTACTCATTTGGAATCCCAGAAAGATTCATATATTGAGGATGATAAGTTATAATATAAACAATAGTTTTCATTCTTATTCCCATAAAATTCATTTTCTTTGGATTAAAATCGTTTCATTTCCTATTTCATTCATCATTAACATGGTTCCTTGATGTCCTATCCCTTGACTAAAACCGGAAAGCATTGCACTACAATCGACAATCATAGTGGTAGAACCATGTAGTCAAGGGAAATAGCTTTTCATTTTTAAATCTATGACACCATTTGTTTAGTATTATGTTATTAATAATTATTACAAAAACTATAGTATTGTAACTTGTAGTTGGAATTATCCTTAGATACATCCCTATACATATCCTTAGAAATATCCCTTGGTATCTCACTAAAATTTTTCCATCCTAGTCAATAATGTTTTTCTAAACCATTCCATGCATACCAATAATAATGACGTAGGCTTTCCATATATGTATATTATATATATATTTAGATTAATATTCACTACATTACACAAACACATGACAGAGGAACATAATATTTTAGTGCCTTTGGTATCATGGAACCCATTATTCGGATTTATGAAAGATCTTGAACATCTAGTATAGAGATCTTCCCATTTAGTACCCACTACCTAAAACATTTCTTTGTAACATGTGGAAAGGAAACATAAAAAATGGTGGGCTCAAATTCTCTATAAGGGTAAACATAAAATATATAAATTTCTAAACTTATTAATGTAAAAGATAAGACACATGGTTATATGATAATTATCATAATATAAAATGTTCATAATAAACCTATCATGGATCATAAAAATGAGTTATGGTACAAAACATTAACATGGACCATAAGAATGAAACTTTATTATGGGTGATTCTTAAACCATTAGCTGATGTCATATATGTGTGTGGAATCACCATTAGTATAGAAAATAATTATATATGTCAAGTGTGACTAAGAAAACTCTCACATTTGGCCTTTCCATCTGTTTCACATAATGGATCAACCACATATACTTGATTCCCATTAGAGATCAAGAACATCGACTTGTTTACCATCACATATCAAACAAATTGACTTATTTCTCTTTGCTATATTATGAGATACAATTGATTATCCAATGAATTAGTGGGAGAAATAGGATCCCTCTATCACTTAAGGGAAACTAAAAATATTTTTTCCACAGGTTCATAAAATAGTCATCACATTAAAACCCATGTATTGAATTGAGTGTCATACACACTTTATCATAACATAAATTGTGGAAAAGAAATAGGTATCATAAGTATCATTCCATAAAAATCAAACACAATTCAATGAAAGGATAAAAATGGTATCCTTGGTTCATAAACCCCATGAATAATAAGTAACATCAAATATTTGTTTCATGGATGGGGAAAAAATTTGAAAAATCAGATGATATAATTCTTGAGAAAACTATATTTTCCACTATGAAATAAATTTTTTAAAGAGCATCTCAGTTTTAAAAAATATATTTCAAAAAAGCATTATAATATTTTAAGGTAAGATTGAAGCATTATTTTATCATTATGGTGGAGAAATCCTTTCATTATATATAATTTAAAAACCATTCTTTGTATGATTTTTTTGAAAAAGTCACAATGTACCTCGTTCAGAAAATAACAAAAATATTCCATTCAAACCATTTAGTAAAAAGTCAAACATTGTTAAAAATAACATTAAATATTCATATTATAATAGTAAAAACATTTTTGAAATTATTTTCTGAAAATATGGATGTGGAATACAAATATCACACAATGGTGATTTAAAATGAAACAATCCCAATTAGTGATGTGGTTGTGGAATAATCACTTATCATATTATAAATGCAAGATTTGTATTCCCCATAAAATAAATAAAATATATGTATATTCAAATAAATTAATGTTCATGATAATAATAATAAAATTCATTCATGATCTGTATGTACACCATGAAAAATAACCACGTATTGTATAAGGCTCGTGTCCTATAGAAATAAAAGTGACACAAAGAATCCATTCCTCAAGTATCTCCTTTCAATATTCACATTAAAACATATTTTATAAAAAATATGGATTTTTTAAACATGTATTAGTTAAAAATATATAAATCATATCATTTATGAGTTTTTTATAACATCTTATCACCCATTAATTAATAATTAAAATCACGGTTCTATGTGACAACTACTTCATTTTCCAAGCTTGTTTCAATTTGGAAGTCCTGACCCATATACTTTGATCATAATACCAACATATACAAAATCATTGTTATGTTATATATATATCACATATATTTATAAATTTTTTCCTTATTACCAACTATTTGATTTATATTTGAGAAAATAATCAAATTACATCATGGAGATGGTAAGTCATACATACGCATAAGCGATGTTTTAACATCCAAAAATTTTAAGGTATATATGATATTATCAATGTGGATATATAATTATATCATAATTATCATATAAAAACTTAAACCCATTATAATTCCCATTCTTAAAATTTGGTGATGAAAAAATAATTGGATCACTACGTGAGGACACTAAGTCATACATGTGCACAATCATTACATTCATTTTTTATTCGATGGGAATTATAACATCCCGACCAGGATCACCTCTAAGATGGTGGTCGGACCAGTGGGTCACATAACCTCAAGTGAATCTCCCAGAACTCCAGAGGTTTCCCACTATCAGCGAGGGCCCTTTTGTGTCTCTACGGGAGACTATTTCATCATAGGTAACAGATAATATCACAGCGGAAGTAAATACAAACAGATAATAAGTTGTTGAAGCTTGTGAATAAATAAACTACAATAGAAGAAATGTAAATAATCCAACTGAATGATAATAACCAAATGTGGAAGCTCACTGAAATATTACAAGCCATGGTGTAGGTCTAAACTAAAAGTACAGGAAAATAGAACCCAAACACACAGTCAGATAAATGAAAAGACACAAAGAGCAACTGAATCATGAGCAAGGCCCGATCCTCTACCCCAGTCTCTATCCTAAGTATTAATGAATAGTCAAAAATCAGAAGCAGCATGCTTCCCCTTATCAATAGCAGTGAGTATGTAATATACTCTGGTGTCAATGATGCTCGAGAAGGGTGTGAGACAAAAATCCTTGTAGAGAAGCACCCACGATGTCTAAACCATTCCATTTCATGCAATGATAAAAATGTAGTGTGTCATTATATAATAATTACAGATAATTTATTTTATCTGAAATGAAATAAATAAGTCATCCCAAGTCCCAAACGGCACCCGTTCTAAATCACCTGCTTCACGCTAAGCTGGTAGTCTGAAAGGGAACCAGTCAGCAGAATGCATGAACACGTACATATATAAAACCCAAAAAATCAAGGTAAACAAGAAAGAGGTATACTCCAGGCTTGTGCTTTGACATGGGGTCTAAGTCCAGTGTCAACCAGGTGCACATTCACATATCAGAAGGATATCTCAATTCTTAAGAGAACTCAAATGGAAATAATATAAACCTTAAGTGCTTCATTATTAATGTTCAAGTTGAGAGTTGGAGTTTGATCCTATCCTAATGGTATCAATATAGAACATCCGTCAATTTATCCAATGCCACTGAGCCCGTACAAGGAAATCTTTCGAAAGACCAAGTATCGCCCAAGGCATGGCATTACCCTGAGTCCGTCCTAATCTCGTAAAAAGGGGTCACGTATCATCCGGGTCTATCTTAGCCACATTACCAATGGATCCGTCCAGATGGGCCCTTTTGGAACCAATATTTCTCAAAAGTATTAGAAAGTCTGGGGAAGTCTCAGTCCGGAAAAGCCAATGACATCTCCCCCCCGGCATATAGAGGTAACGTGTCAAGAATCGAGAATCTAAGCATGGTCCTTAATACAGGACCCTCCTCCTTTCCCTACCTGGAATTTAATTAATGTTTTCATAGTATTAGATATGACATAATCCGCATGTATAGTCACAACTTGAAAACTAACCAGATACACCCACATCACAAGGAATAAATCTAATAGTACATCATAACAACTTTCAAGGAAATATACATATCATATCAACATCAGTGGATAATTAACTTTTTAAATGATAAACAGTTCAACAAAACAAGTTACAATGATCCAACACTTCATGTTCATGTTCAAAGAAACTATTTATTTTTTTAATTACAATAAAAATGGGCTTCACAACACATGAAATTAATCAAAAAATAAACTTGGATAATGGAGGAAGACATCAATCATGTTGGCACGCCCAAAGGGGGGTCCAACATTGTTTAAATATTTCAAACAACTATTCATTTAATTTAAAAACAATAGAAAGTGGAATCACAATACCCGCAATTAATTAAATTAATAACTCGGCTAACATAAAAATACACCGACTATGTTGGAAAACCCATAGGGGTGTCTAATCATATTGTAACCATTAAAAAAATTTATTTAAGATGATTATGGATGAAAGAATTAAGTAAATCCATTAAAGTAATTAAAATGGGTAAAATTGCACAAAGCCGGTTGGCACCGACTAACGACACTATGTTTCATTTTAATAAATCACAATGAAATGGAGGAAAAGCGATTAGGAACCCTACCTTGTAGTATTAGTGGACTATAAGCTCTGTGGTGGGATTTTATTTGACCTAAAATAGATGAAAACGAAGGATTTTAGAAAAACTGTAAAATAGGGTAAAAATTTTCATTGATGAACATCGCATAGAGTACACAAGAAAAACACATGATTCTAATTGTGAAATGTTATAATTTGCATAAGGTTTACAAATCAACTAATAGTGAAGGAATCAGATGTCAGATGGAGGAGAAGCAGCCTTCCGAAGGGGTTGTTGGTTGGTGTGACGGGAATGAGGGGTGCGACGTGATGAGTGGTACAAGGAGAGAGGAGAGGGGAAAAAAGAAGAGATAAAAGAAAAAAAAAAGAAAAGAAAAATAAGAGAAAAATAAAATATAAGTAAAAAATGAAATATAATAAAAATATAAAACAAAACAAAACAATGGTAAGGAAAATAATAAAAAAATTAAAAACGAGAATCCCCCAATTTAATTATATTCAATTTTCCCTTAACCCCCTATTTATTTTAATTCAGAATTTCTTTTCATCCTTTCATGAATTCTTTTAAATCGTCTTTAAATATCATATCACTATTTTCGGATCCTTAATTAATTATTTAAATCCAAAACATCACGTCAAAGCGTGATATGACAATTTTCATGAAACGTCTGTAATTATTTAAATTAAATAAAAAGATGCTCGGGACTCACAGAAAGGTGCATAGGTGTGCCCCCAAGGTCTCTTAATTAATTAGATTGTTATAAAGTAAAATCGGACCATTCTTTATTAATGCCAATAGGTTAAAACCTCCACCCCTTAAGACAACTCTTCCCCAAGTTTCTCTTCATAGTGTCGTGGATGGTCGCCAGAGAATTGTTTTTTCCACTATACAAATACATCCATCTCTCTCTCCCATGTCTCATACTGAACGCATTCATGTTGCCACAACACCCAGACCAGGGGGAATGACTTTACTCAGAGGACTTTCATGATTTGGTTGACGATACGGATCGGATGCTCCACAAAAGATACATCATCGTCAAGCTCAATGTCATCAGGGTCAAAAGAATGGGACGGGTCATGATGATATTGTCGAAGCTGAGATACATGGAAAACATCATGCATGGAACGATACCTATTAGGTAGCAATAATAGATAGGATACCAGCCCAACTCTATCCATATCTCGAATGGCCCGATGTATCTCGATGATAACTTCACATGCCTCCTGATCCACTTGTGACCCAACCTCAAAGAAACACATAGAAATACTTGATGTCCCACCTCGAACTCTAGAGGTCTACGGTGATGATCAGTTTAAGGCTTTTGCATGGACTGAGCTGTAGTCATATGTTTCTGAATTAGTATAACTTTCTCAGAAGTCTCTAGAACCAGATAAGGACACAATAGAGCTACCTCACCTGCTTTGATCCATCATAAAGGCGAACAACACGGTCTACCATAGAGATCCTCATACAGAGCCATTTAGATTGTCACCTAGAAGATGTTATTATAGGTAAACTCGAAAAGAGGTAAATGATTATCCTAGGAGCCTCCAAAATCAAGGATACATTTCTATAACATATCTTCTAACACTCATATAGTTCTCTCAGACTGCCCATTGGTCTGAGGGTGATATGCAGTACTAAAAAGTACCTGTGAGCCCAATGCCTTTTGCTACCCTTTCCAGAACCATGAATTAAATAGAGAATCCCTTTCAGAGATAATAAAATGAGGTACAACAGGAAGCCACATAATTTCCCAGACATATAGCCTTCCCAACTCATCAATCGTAAAGGTCTCTCAGATTGGCAAGAAGTGATAATCCTTGGTGAACCTATCAAAAACCAACCATACTGAATCACTACTTCAAGGATATCTTGAAAATCCTGTAATGAAATCCATGTTGATGTCATTCCATTTAAATTCAGGAATGGATAGAGGCTATAGGGGTCCAGTTGGTCACTGGTGCCCTGCCTTCACCTGTTGGCAGGTGGAGCATGAATTGATGAATCCTGATATCTGCTTTTTCATACCAGGCCACCAAAACTGTCAACACATGTCTTTGTACATCTTGGTGAGCCTGGGTGAACTACCCCAAATGAGGTGTGTGATTCCTTCATCAGCTCTTCCTGTATACCTGTAGGTACCCATACACTTCCTCGATAAAGGGGAGTTTCACTTCCATCAATAAACCAACTGGGATGTGGGTTCTCTATTATAACACTTTCCCCAAAAAAAGACCCTCAGGGTAAATCAATTGTTTCCTCCAGACATAATCTAGAAGAGAGAATGTCACTAAAAGAGATACTAGAACCGTTTGTCCACTTTAATCTTGAACCTCCATATGCATCTCTGAAAACAAGGCCATCATCTACCACTCACTTCTGGCTACCTGCATGAACTATGTCTGTGTCTTTCAGCTTAAAGCATCCCCTACAAAATTACCCTTACCAGGGGTATAATAAATCTAAACGTTGAACGACGGAAAGTATTCGACCCACCTACGTTTCCTTAAGTTCAAGTCTCTATGAGTGGAGATATATTTTAAGCTTTCAAGATCTGTGTAAACAATGAATATCTCTACCAAAAAATAGTACCTCCAACAACGCAGAGCATGAACTTGAGATACAAACTCAAGTTCATGGGTAGGATATTTCCACTCGTGGGGTCTCAATTTGAGGGATCCATAAGCCATGAATCGATCACCCTGCATAAAAAATGCACCCAATCCAATTACTGAACCATCAAAATAAACTATATAGCTCTAAACAAGAGCAAGTAGATTCAGGATCAGGTCAGAGGTCAGTTATTCTTTCGCCTCTAGAAAAGACATTTCAAAATATTTTGACCAGATGAACTGTGCACCTTTCTTAGTCAAGGTCGTAAGATGTGCTGCTAAGAGGGATAAATCCTGGATGAATTGCCTGTAATAGCTAGAAAGTCCCACGAAACTGCGGATGTCGAATACACTATTGTGATTCTCTCTTGAAACCACGATGCTCACTTTTTTTGGGTCAACTGATACCCCTTCTTCTGATATAATATATCCCATGAAGTGTACATTATGAATATAGAAGTGGTATTTTATGATCTTAGGGTATAGCTGGTGCTCTCTCAGTGTACTCAACATGATCTCAAGATGGGTTGAAAGGTCATGTCTATAGTGTAAATAATCAATGATGCCATCCTCCAAGAATACCACAAAGGAATAAAGATACGGATGAAAAACCCGGTTCCTCAGGGCCATGATGGTTGTCAGTGAATTCGTGAGGCCAAATTGTAGAACTAGCTACTTGTACAAGCCATTCCTTCTTCAGATTTTTTTACGTGGAATGTCGGATGGTATCACAAACACCTGGTGATATCCTGACCTCATATCAATCTTGGAGAAAATAGTTTCTCCCTGAATCTGGTCAATGGGATCATCTATATGTGGAAATGGATATTGATTCTTTATAGTGAGCTGGTTGAGTTGATGATAATCCATTCATAACCTTATGGTACCATCTTCCATATTGGAAAAAAGGACATGTGGACCCCAAGAATATGTTCTAGGTCTGATTAAACCCTTAGCCTTGAGGTCTTCAAGCTGCTTTTTGAGTTCTTGTAGCTCTGTTAGTGCTATACTATTGGGGGGAATAAACACTAGTGCCTCACCTGGAATGATCTCGATAGTGAAATACATGTCTCTCATAGGAGGTAAGCTAGAGAAATATTTAGGGAAGATATCCCTAAAAAGATCTACGATTGGAGGGAATTCAACTAGCTTTGTTACCTAGTTGCTCATGAAGAGACTTGCCAACTGAGCTGTTACTCTGACCAACCCTGTGTATTTATACTCAGATTGATTTTCCTACATATACAATTCTCCTTTTTGAAGATAAGTGTATCCCTAGGGGGATGTGATGGACACCAGACGACGAAAGAAATCCACGGGATTGTGATAAGGGGTGAGCCATATCATACCAATAATG
This sequence comes from Viscum album, assembly GCA_963277665.1. Lineage (NCBI taxonomy): Eukaryota > Viridiplantae > Streptophyta > Magnoliopsida > Santalales > Viscaceae > Viscum > Viscum album. The sequence goes on from OY728165.1 coordinate 1,651,344,850, forward strand.
AATTTGATGTCAGACATATTTAGTATATAGAAATTATAAACAAAGGGGTACCCAACTATCTCGAGGGGGAACTCATGGCATAGGCATATGCCTTCTGTCCTGACCCCAGGTTGGGTTTCGAGAGACATGATGCCGCAAAGGTACTCAATTGTAAAACAAATAATTTCAACAATAGTATAAGATTTAACAGAGTGTGATGCGCTAGTATCAAAAAGGGAAGAAACTAAAGTAGATGCTACTAGGATAGTACCTCTCACTGTAGATGGTCATATACTCTGCTCTTCTGTTGATGATTTCACTGCATACATGGAACCTAAGCCACGACCCTAATACAATGCCTGGTTGGCCTGAGCATGTCCACTCTTCTAACGCTAATAAACTGGGACTTGATTTCCTTGACCATGACCTCCACCATTACGTCGGCCTGATCGACCGGTGAAAAAATAACTTCAATCCTACTGTGGAGTCATATATCCCATACATGATGGAGGATCATGTGCGGATCCTCTACCACTGGAAGACAAAGAGAAGGAATGGTAGAAACGCTGATGGTGACCGATCCTGCTGCAAGGTTGGAACTCTTTTAGACCCCTCGTGCATTGCAGCTTCTTGTGACCATCCCTACCACACTGATAACAAGTGACAGAGCTATCAATACGTGCTTTTTGGGTAGGATATCCCCCACGTTCTCTTTCAAAACAATGTTTCCTTCTGCTAGAAGATCCATCACCTTGTCTTGGAACTGAACCACCTTATCTCCTTGGTTTAGCTTTCTTGACATTTTGCTATGAGATTAGAGCCCGGTTCACGATCTCCGAAACAATGGTCAAATAGAATACATTCACCTGTGAGTGGATACTATACTCAAGTCCATACTCAAAACACCTTGCATTAGTTTGTGCGTCACCAGTTAGATATGGGAAAAAATGCTGAAGTTCTATGAAACGAGTAGAATAATCTAACACAGTCATAGAGCCCTACTAAAGATGTAAGAACTCACGCGCATGATCATAACTCACAGTCTGTGGAAAAAAGTGGTCATAGAAAGCTTCTTGGAAGTCGGCCTAAGCTGTGTCACTAGTTTTCTCAGCCTAAGAAACAATATCCCACCGGTTCATGGCAGAGTCACGGAGAATATAGACTACAAGCTTGACCCTCATATCTTGAAGCATCTCAAGGTTGTTGAAGATAGAACTTATAGCTTCTATCCATGACCCTGCCGCATAAGGGCCTCCACTCCCTGAGATGGTGGAAGGGTTTTGCTGTAGGAAGTCCCACGTGAGGTCTACCATTGACGGGGAATGTCTGGGGATATTCTAATCTAAGTTCATATACCTGAGGAGAATATCCCTAAACTGAGCATCAGGGTCCCTCTGAAGATCAGCAGGAGGGAGTGCCAAAGGAGGATTTATGAGAGGTTCCACTGGTGGTTCAGGACCCACCATCTCTAGAATGCCCTCATTTCCACACTCTTGAGGAACAACACGAAGTTGTCGTAGTGTAATTTTCCTAAAACAACCAACTTACACCTTAGAGAAGGAGTAAATAAGGTGATAAAAGCAAGTAAGGCGCAAAAGAGGTCAGGTACATAGCCTTCCTCAGAGCACTAAACTATAGACAACACACCTCAACAGCTGGGTATCAAAATGGAAGAGACAACTAAAAAAAGATTACTAAAAATGTTATATATTGCATTCCTCAGTTAGGTCTAGTTAACATCTAACAGTCTATCACAACTTTATATTCAGCAAACCAGCATTTAAAAATATTACCACCAGGCACAAAAACTCTCACATACAAACCTGCAATGCACACTGAAAGTATATATGGCATGGAAATATGCATTGGATTTAAATATTATAGTGCATATTATGATGCATGAAATTTATTTCCTTTATATCATCAGGCTACAATGGTAATCAAATTATCTCAACAATACTAACACAATAACAGCGAAATACAAGTGAGTCACCTAAGGTGAAATCATATCAACAATAACTAGCATAATCAATAACTGCAATACCAACCAATGAATTTGAGTTTTCCCCTGTACATAGTTTTGCTACGTCTAAGCACATCATACATCCCAAATCCCTATATCCTAGTCTCCTATCTAACCCAAATAGTATGACACAGGGAAAACTGACCTCTGATACCACTTTGTAACGTCCTGACCCAGCTCACCTCTAAGATGGTGGCCAGACCGGTGGGTCACAGAACCTCAAGCATAGTCTCCCCCATGGAAAAAAGGGCCCTCACTGCTAGTCAATATCCCCTGGCATTCAGGGAGATGCGCTTGAGGTTATGTGACCCACCGGTCTGGCCACCGTCTTAGAGGTGAGTCAGGTTGGGATGCTATAGGAATGGGGCTGTATAATGGTGTGTTCATAATCATTATAAAATTTAATCATATTTTGGATTCTTAATGTATTATTTTATGATATATATAATTTCTTTATATGATTTATATAATATTATAAAATTAGAGTGATCAGTTAGAGCGATTACTTCCTCTTCGAAATGTCACCTTTAGATCTCCTTAAAATTATTCTAGAGTTGGTACTTTGGGAAGAACAGAACCTCTAAAATATGTCTATATAAGTGTATAATAGAATTTGAGTAAGGTTGTTTTATCTTATAGTCTCAATTTGGTGAAATGGGATAAAAGATGAGGTGTCCTTTTATAATGAATCCAAGGGGCTATTTTGGAATCGTCAAAAAAATTAATTTATAATAATTTCAATTTTAATAAAAACCACCAAAATGAAATGTATTGGATGAATAGATGAATTGCATTTTACTATAATTATAAAAAAATATTTTACACTAGTTTTTGAATTAATTTTAACATTAATATTTTTATTAACCCTTAGTTAACCTATTTTAATTTTAAATACAATGACAACAATTTCATTATTAAAAGGTGGTTATATTTACATATAAGGTGTCAATTGAAATATAAATTGTCAATTTATTATATTTTAGACCATAATTTAATCAATTTGTCCTTATTGATTACTTTTTGGAGTTTTTAAATTTTTTAATAAAATATTATTTTCATAATTTATCATTAGTGTAAATTTGGACTTTATTCATTACATTGACATTAATAAAATAAAAAAAAGACAAATTCAAACCAATTCATTCAATACAATAATAGTATTCCATATTCACATTTAAAATTCATTCAGAACCTCAATTAATTAAAATTATATTTATTTTAATATTTCAAATATCATTTAATTTGTTATATCATTAATTGAATAATTACTACGTAATTATTGTGTAATTATTACAATAATTATTTATTCACTGAAATTAAATGCAATATTCGATGATATACTTACACCTATTATATTTAAAAAATATAGTATTCTGTTAAAAATATTATCTTTTATAAAAATATACATAGTTGAGCATATCTTCAATTTATCCACGTATAAAAAATTTTATACTTATTGAATTTAAGATAGTAACAATTTGTCCATATCTTGGATTTTAAAAATATCCATGTCATTTTCATGGAAAATATTCCATTAAATTATTAAATTTATATTGTTATGAGTTAATGTTAGACTTAAATTCGACAAATAACATTTTTTCAAGTGTTATTGTAGTTTTTTAATATTTATAATATTATTTTTTCAATCAATTTACCTTATTTACCATTAATTGAGGTAATAAAATTTAGTAAAATAAAAATTCATATTGTAATAAAATAAAAGGGGATTATTTGATAAATTTTTATATTTTTATTCGGAACATGTAATCCATTTTTTTAAATTCAATTCCTAGAATATTCATAAATTATATAAAAATTAATCCCATAGATGGGGCAAAACAAAGAGTATTTAATGTAAAAATGTTCAAATGGTTGGAATGTTTTTCTATCAAATTTATATATGAAATTGATTTCAATGGACTAAAATATATGAAAAGAAAATAAATTAAACTATTTAAAATTAACAATTAAAAAATATATATATTTACACTATAAATTATTTCAATGAAAAAGTAGTTTTCAATTAAAATTTAGTATTTTTCACTCTTCCTCAAAACATGAATATTCTATAAAATACCAAAAATTTAAAAAAGTAAATTTTGATATTATTATTTCAAATAATAAGTTTATTTTGTTATAAATAATTTATAAAAGTTTTAAAACCCAAATTTAAATTTTTTCTACCATCAAATGGCCAGAAAACATTTTTTTTAGAAAACTACCTCTTTTATGCACAATATTGGATTTTTTCTTATATACTATATAGAAAACACATAATATGGGTGTTAATATTTGTATTGAATATTATATATATATATATATTAATAATATAGTCATACATGAGTGTTTTTTCATTTTATTGGTATTAAACACACTTCTAAACATTTTAAAAAAAGAATATTCTCTAATTTTAAAAAAAAATTATATTTTCATTTATAATCAATTAGTTAGGAATAAATTAATTATAAAAAAATTTGTAAACCATTTTTCATAATTCAGTTAATAATTTTCATAATTTCAATTTTAACATCTTGGTTATAAATTTATTGTTTAAATAATTAAAATAATAGAATGATGTTTCAGGGAAACTCAGTGTTGCATATAATGTATGTTATGTCGGTCTAGCGTGTTGTGAAACCTCAAATTGGTGCAGTGTATAAAAAAATAAATTTAATAAGTCTAGTTTTTTTGAAGATAAATTTATTATGACCCATGGTGTTACATAATCCTCCGCAACACTATTAGTAACCTTTGAACCTTCATCTTCAAGAATGATGGTAGCTCTACACTGATGTTTTTTGTTGTAATCAATTCCCATTTTGTGGGTGTTTCATATTGGTAGGAAACTTTCAGGTTGTATTAGAACACAGTTTATTTTAGAATATTTTTTCTCATTAATTCAATTATTCCTATGATTTTTATTATTTATTTTTAGAACTACACCATTAGAGATAAAAATTGTTTATTGAGATTGATTAGAAGTAGAAAAAAACTATCTCTGTGAACCACTATTCTCATCCACTAGTGAAGACTAATATTTTTGTCTAACACCCTTATTTAGGTCTTATATTAAATTATTTAACTCATCATTAGAAGTAAGACACATTTAGTGTGTCTTATAAAATTCTTCCTCTTTACCTGTAAGCTTTTTACTAAGATCTTTCACCATATTATCAAAATTAGTTATCTTTAATCTATTTTTTTATTATCTTTCAAAAGTGTTAATTATTATTTTTAAATATCTTTCTATTAAAAGGGGATTTCTAGAAAAAATTCATATGTCATTATAATTCAAATTTTTTTATCAAAAATACCCTTATTTCTATAATATGAGCCACCTCCTTCTTGGAAGGTTCTTTATTCCCGATGTTCATCCCATGAATTTATTTATAAAACCTTTTAATTTCCTTATTGTGATTAATATTTAAAAAATAGTACCTTTAATATTTTCTTATAACATCCATTGTAGTTTAGTTCTCTTATATCCTTTATCACCTTCAAATGAGTCTTTAGATTTATTGAATTTTCCCATAAACACATGTGATTCTTAGAATAACTCCCATCTTCTGAATCATTACATGTTGATTAAAAATAATAAATTTATCTATTAATCAAAATTTTCATCTTAGAATAAAACCTCATTTAATGATTATTTATCTATATATTCTAACACTTCTTATATTTTTCATCTGAGTCTGTGTGAATAACACTCTTCTTTTCATAATTACATGAAACTAAATATTGTTGTGTCAATTCCAAAATATTAATTTCTCTTCATTTCCATAATACATTACCCATTTTAGAATTACTGTAAATAAAGTAATAATTATATTTATGTCCTCTTTTTATTCCTTGTATTTAGAGTCACTTGACACTTTTTATTCTTGAATTCTATTTTTTCTATAAACATTGTCTCAAATTAAATATATTCATTTCTTATTATTCCTAAATGGTGGGTCTTTTATTATTTAATATAAAATAATAATGTTATGAATCTCATCCAGTGACTTTTTATCTTATTCTCTTAGTATATACACATTTGAATGAAATATATCTAAAAATTCTCTCATCTTCTTCACAGTGGTTTCTTCATCCATAGTTTTTTCAATACCATTAATAATACTAACAGTATAATTTATTATTGGAAGTTTTTATCAATAATTTCTTCATCACCCATCCTGATATCATCAAATCTTCATCTCCAAAATTATAATTTGGAATTAAAATCATTCTTAATTCCCTCATAACTACTTTTAATTGTGTCCCAAATATCCTTAGATGTTTCAAATCTCATGAATTTAATAAATACCTTATCAAAAAGTGAAATCAAGATATCATTTTGATCCTTTCCATCCAGATATATATTCCTCTTATCTAAAAAAGTTTTAGAAGCATTCTATAATTTATCCTTCCGTGGTAGTTATCACCATTGAATATATGGGCACCCCTATTGTTCACTAAATTCATGTTCTCAATCCTCAGTGGTCAATTGGATATTACAAAGAAAATAATTCTTATAATACCAATTATAGAGCGCAAATTAATGTGAGATCATTTAGAGGAAGATAGGGTGACTCAATGACCCATTTTATTTTTAATTTTTTTTTTTCAATTTATCCTCTATGGATGATTAAATCCTCGGTCCTATCTTCTTGTGTCACTCATCCTCAACTCAAAAAAAATTTAAATTAAAATGCATAGAACACATGGATATAAATTGTTGAACCAAAATACATACTCTATACCATGTTGTTTAGTCCCCCAACACATATTTTATACTATATAATAAGGTTATTACAAAGATTAACTAGTTATTCCTCCCCCCACCCAATTAAAAATTAGTTATACCAACTAGTTCTAATTATTCTACAAGAGTTAGTAATACCCCCCCCCCCCAATGGCACCTTCTTCTCCATGGATTGGTTAGACCACCCATTCATAATCTTCCTAGAACAGGTTAAACCAACCATATTAATCCTTCTTCTTCAGAATTTTTGATCCACTATTGGACGGTCTCTTTATCTTAATCCATGAGACTACAAAATCTATCTTTCATGTGTACACATGAAGAGAAATTTTACGTCTTCGGTATTTGTCAAATATAGTTGATTTCCAATAAACGATATGTTTCCTCAGTGCCTAAAAAATATTGGGAAATTATTCCTTCTTGTGATGAAATACTATATTAACTGATTATTTGTATGTAGTTAAAACAAATTAATCAATATTATTTTATTCAAGAATATATATTTTAAAAATAAAATCTCAACCTGATAAAATCAATAACACATCCTGTATGGAAAGGTAATTCATTTTTCAAGACATGTGATACACTAGAACATATAATTTCTTTTTTATTATTTTATATGCTTCCTCAAAAATTGGGTATCTCACCATTTCCACTTAAGATATAAGGAATTTATGAATTTCATTCCACATATATATGAGTAATCTTGTTTTATGGGATTTATGTAAGGTTATGAACTACCTTTTTGATAATTGATATAGCATCAGTTTTCCCTTCACATGAACAATGAAACATGGTTGTGTTATTCTAAATCATGTAAAACTGGTAGCCTACTTTATCTCAAACACATTCTGTAACCCATTGTTTTTTAGGATTACTATAATTGTGTCACAATAACATTTCCTTCACATATTGGATTTTCATGAATGATTCACATGATCCTTCTATATTTTTTTTAATTCCATGTATGGATCATAGGTTTCATCTCCTTTCCCTCATAATACTTTGAAGTATTACATGTTTCTTTTTTAAGGAAAAGGTTTTTACATAGGGGTATTATCCAATAATTACTTCCTTTACATAATCAAGAGGAATATTGAAATATATTGTTAATTTCATTACATCCTGAAGATTCAATTATTACTTCATGTGAATGTTTTATCTCGGTTCTATGTTTCTTTAGAAATGATAGATATCTCAAAAAATCTATGAAGTAACTTAAACACTCAATGATGAAACTTTTTATTTAAGTAATATCTATTATCCTTGCCTATATTTTTCTTTTTTATTCAGGTCTCATTAAATTAATAAAAAATCATGTTTTATCTCTCACTAATGCTTCACCAAAAACCATGGAATTTTGACATGACTACTTCATTATACACCAAAGGGATCATGAGGTCTGAGGAACACTTCACATAAATTCATTACAAGATCATGTCATTCCTCAATGGAATTATCATGATGTTTTTTTCATTTTTTCATTACTTTATGCCACGCCTCTTGATAATTTAGAGGAAAAATGCTTGAAAATGCAGAACACCTTATATAATAAATGCTATGAATGACAAAACATTAACACAATGGATGTTTTGTGATATTTACATGATGGAATCATTGTTTTAAGAAAGTCCATTTAATTATCACTATCTGATGACATGATCTAAGGATCATCGCATGATAGATTCATGTGATCAATGTGAAACATGGATTATCCTTAGGCCAATCATAGTATTTGTATAATGTAATGCATTTAAGACAATGATTACATGAATGTGCTCAGTTTGATCAAGCATGTCTCGTTACATTAAGATTATCACTGTAAGTGGATGGTTTTCTCAAGGTCATTATAATTAATGGTAGATTTAAATCAGTGGATCATTCTCTCGATGGGTTGTAGGAAACGATTCCATGGTATTTTTCTAATCACTATCACTTTAGGATGGTGTTTTTAATAGAGGTAGAATAGTGTTGTGGTGCTTTTATTCAACATTTAATAAGTTATCAGTGTAAAATAACATAAAAAGTGTTCCAATTAAATCAAATCAACATGATGGTAGTATGGTTTTACAATGACAACACTTCACGCACACATATCGGTTGGGATGACCCACTCACCACTTTTCACACCACCTGTGCAACTGCAAAATTTATTCACCAACCTTTTGTGCTTGTGTAAACCCCTACCCGGTAATATGTTGTTGAATATCCTCATACAACCATACTTTATTATCGATCATGAAATTTAATGTTGTTGTGGTCTACTCCCATAATCAGTTTTAATGAGAATACACCTTAGTTTTCTTCGCTGTAGAATTTTTTAAGCACTCGCATAAAAAAAGAGTTTTCTAATTCCTCAGACTCCTAAGTACAAATTCTCAATGTTAATAAATCCTCAAATAAACATCATGAAAAACAAAAGGTCATATTATTGATAGAGAATTATTTACAAATTCTTCACAAATTAATTAACATAAAAGTATTTTGACTTCCTATATATCTTGTGATATGTATCCTCATAATACAAACAATATACCACATCTTCAACAACATTTTCACAAGTCTGTATGATTTTGGATTAGTTTGAAAATAATCACATTACAACATGGAAAATTGCACTAGTAATAAATCCAATCCCATTAGGTGAATCTATAAAAATTTCTTATGTATAGACACTTTATCCAAACTCACTAAACACATATTCACAACTCATTACCTAGAAATGCAACACTTTATCAACATGATTTAAACTATTTAATGAGTTTCTAAATATATCTCACCTTATCTACCATTTCCTCAACTAGATAAGGTCTTAATATATTTATTTCTCTAGCTTCACAAAATTATGAAAATTTTATAAACTTATTTTCATAGAAGAATTCCCATGGATGCATTACAATGGTCAAGTAAAATCTATTTTTGTTTGAAAAATTGACTAGATAAATCTGTTTATCCTAAACACACATAAAAACCTACGAAAAGGATCTAAAAATATTCTTTAGGATTTCAATTGTACTATCATTCTAACCATATTTATATGGATGATAAGAATTACTAAAACAAAACTATGTATCCAGAGTTTTCTGAAGACTTCTCTAGAAATTCTTGGTAGACCATGAATCTCGATCAGATACAATAAAATGTGTAACTCCATACAACTTTAACTCTTCCTTAATTTATATCATGGAAATATGATGAAGGGAGATATATTATTTGGAATAAATAATTTGTAATGAATTCATATGGTCATCAAATATAACCCAAATAGCATTACGGTCTTTAGATAATTTAGGGTGTCTAATAATGAAATTGATAGTGGTGTTTTCCAATTTTCATTCTAGTATTGGAAATGTATGTAACATAATCTTTGACAAAGGTCTCTTAGAATTAACTTGTTGACATGAAAGGAACCCAAGTACATACTCTTCTATATCTCTTATCTTATTGATTGACTAGAAATACTATTTTAAATCTCCATACATCCTCATACTTCTAGGATGAATAGAGAATGATGAGAAATGAGATTATTCCAATAGTTCCTACTTTATGTGCATTATTTATAGAACACATACTCAATACCAAAACCATATAATTCAATGACATTAAAGGTTGAAGTCTAAAACATTTGTTATCTTCTTTAACATATCCACATTATCCTTTTGTTCCTCTTTAATCTAAACATGGATATATGTTTAAATAATTATTTGATATAGATAATATTTCTCTACTTCCATTAATATTTCACGGTCCATTATTTGATAATAAATGAATATTAGATATTTATTGATCCCTTTAAATGATAAGGTCGCATGACTCATTTGACTCAAATAATCATTCACCTTGTTCTCTTTCCTATGATGGTAATGTATTAAGTAGTCATAATCTCTAATAGTCATCAAATATTTTTTCGAACATAATAAAATCCTTCAAGGTGAATATATAATTTAAACATTTATTATCAGTTTATATGTCAAACATTTATCTTTATGGATAACTCCTCCATATCATTAATGTTAGGAATATTATTGCTAACTCCAAATCATGTGTTGGGTAATTTTTCTCATGAAACCTGAACTAATTTGATGCATAATATTTCAACATATCATTATACATAATAAAAAACCCAGTTACCTTGGACATGTCACTATAAATAAAAGACCCTTCTTCACTACAATGTAGTTTGAACAGAGTTAAACTGACCAACCTCCTCATTGGTTCATTGAAATTTTTTTCACATTCATCATTCAAATGGAATTTATCTCCTTTCTGATATATTGTGTCTATTTGATTATATATAAAACAGAAAGAATTCACAATGTATTGATAATATTGATCCAATCTATGGAGTCCTAAATTTTATTACATAACGTTTCCTTTGAATGTACAAAATGGAGGATCATTTCATGTTTTTTCTTAGAAAGAAGGTACATAATACAAGAAAATATAAAATATTCTTATAAATACTCTTTAAAGATATATTCATTATTTAATATATGTTATATTTACTTCATCTAATAACCTTAGGAAATACATCAATGGAATGGGGTGATAATGAATCCAAATATGGAACAAATTAGAGAGACATATGACATGTGATCTGAGACAAATCAATAAGAACATAAGACATGATGCTACGTCATGAGAATGATGAATTTTATAATAATAATAACCTTAATCCTAAAATGGTAATGTGGATAAAATATTTAAAAGATAAATTCATAATCATATCACCAACATTTATCATTGGTGTTTCATAAATAAAAATTACAAGGTTTTTCATGAAGGTATCGTATAACATGACATCTTGGGAGATTAAATTATTTTCCCAATGCATTGGAGAATTATCAAGGGGAACCCTTAATATGTATCAATTTCATGTGATCCAATATTTTTTAATAAATACTTTCTTTAATGACCCATCAAGAATAATGAATTATTTTATTATAAAAAAATCATATTATACAAAAGAGCTTTTATACAGGACAATTATATCATTTTAAGCCTCCGAATTGATATTTAGGGTTCAAATATGTAAATCATGGAATAAAAAAGATAAAATTAAATCTAATTGAATTAAAACTAAGACGCACGGAGGCATGATTATTAAAATAAAAAGGAAAATAAACTTACTCATTTAAAAGAAGAAAATATGAGATGAAAATTTGGAAGCATGATGGACATAAAACATGGTTTCAAAAAAGGAAAAAAAGTGGGTACATGATCCTCAAATTCATAAAATCCTCTCCTTATAATAATGATATAAAATAATTTGTGAATAATAAAATTGTTTCAAAGTTGGAAGGCATACCAAATAAAAGATAAACATTAATGGAAAAGAGAAGTGATGATTTCCCTTACATTGAAGTTTTGTTCATAAAACATAAGGATGTAACCATGGGGTCTTTAGGACACCATTGGGGAATCACTAGAAGAAAAAACACAATAAATACTTGGAGGATGTATTGGGAGTATATATAAATGTATATATGGGTGGTTTTTATAGGATAAGTGGAGGAACTTTTTAATATTTTCCAAATATATGTTTTAGAAAACTAGGTTGTGTAAATATCAAAACCATTGGATTACCCATTTGTTTTATGCATATATTTGTAAATTTGGGTCACATTTTATGTTACTCTAATTTTATATAACAAAAAACATTATTTAGTACTTCTTTTGGCTAGGAAAATTAATTATTCCCCAAAGTAATGTTTTCAAAAAAAATCAAATTTCTCCTTTTTAGACTTTGGAAGGTAAAATATTGTTTGAAAAAATAAATAATATTTATTAAAATACATAATATTAATGAAATAAAAGATTTTTGTTTTAGATTATGTTTATTTAATTATTACATCATTAGGACATAAATACAATTTCATACAATATATTTAAACCCTAAAACTATATTTTTCCCATTCCTCAATAGATAATGTATTTTAGAAAATTAATAAAAATTTAAACTAACCTAATTTTGATATGTTTATTTGAAAAATTATATTTATTTTATCATAAGAATTGTCTAAATATGTTAATTTTAAATTTTAAATATAAAAATACTTATTTATTAAAAATATTAGTTTTAAGGCATAATCGCATCTATTTCATTTATAAGAAGTTTACATGAATTTTATAAAATTATTTAATCATCAATGATTTAAATTAAATCATTTTAAAATAAAATTTCATTAAATAAAATACTATTAAGAATAAATTTTAAATATATAAAAATTTTAAAGATTTACTTTAAAAATAAATTTATGTTTTCATTTCATCAAAAAATATCAATTCCATTTCAATTAAACTCATATTTAATTAAGAAAAAAAATTCATATGAGTAATTTATGGAATAATAATTTCATTCATACGATTGAAATTACACTTCATGTAACTATGGCCTAGACACATAACCATTTATTACACCCACATATGCCCTAAGACTAAGGTGTGTGATGGTGGTAGTTTTGTGGGGTTCCACAACTCAAATCAACCAAGTGGTAATATCCACTAACATGAACTTCTCCCCTAGTTTATTTTTTTAAGCATCACTTGTTGATGAAAAGATTGGTCTTTCTCAAGGATGAACCCCAATGGTGAAATTTTTCATTATACCATAAAATTAATACTTCATTGTATCACTCAAAATTTAGTACGATTTCTCCTAAGGTTATATTTTCATTTTCCTAAAGATGTTGATTGGTGTAATAATATTTTGTTTCATTTATATATCATTTTCAGTGGGGGTGATGATTCTAGTATGTTGGCTTGATCCATAATTTTCCATTTTATCTATTATATTTTATATTGTATATCCAATTGTATTTTTTGGAATTTCAATTGGTTTCATAGCTAACTAATGTAATGAAATTTATTAATGAGATTATTTTTTTCTCTTATTTTTGAATGGGTATGATATTAAATAAAAGTAAAAAATATATATATTTAGAAAAAAAATCATTAATAATGTTATGATCATTACATTATTCCCCCTTTATGAAAATTTTCCCCTAAAATTTAAACTCATTATATTCATTGAGAAAAGTTATAGTAATTATGCTTCATTGTCACTTATGGCCCCACATTTATTCATCAAATTAATGGTTCCTACAAAAAAATTTGATGAGGTTGGTAGTCTTGTTGTAATGAACCTTCTTTTTATGGTCCATGGTCTCCACCATATTATCATTATAAAAGATGTGATTATCTAGTCGTAGGAACTTCATATTCAATACATGTGAGGGATCAGGTATACACTTCCTGAATAGAGATATATGGACTAAATCATTCAATTATGATATATTTGGTGGTAGATCCACCTGATAGGATAATGCAATTATGTGATAAAAGATTTCATGGGGGTAATGTACCTAGGGATAAGCTTCTTTTTCTTTCCATATCTCATGAATCTATGCTATGGTGATATCCAAAGGAAATATTTCTCACCAACATAAAACTCCAAGACCCGTATATGATTGTCAATATAACTCTTCACCCGACTATATATAGCCTTTATATTTTATTGGATGGAATAAACCATTTATGTCATATCTGAAATAAAATCTGTCCCAAGAAACATCCTCTCATCAACTTCATCCAAACAAGCAGGGGTTCTACATTTCCTTCCATATAGAGCATTATATGGTTCCATTTGAATACTCAAGTAAAATATTTTGTTGTATAATAAATCATGTAATGGGATGTTTTGATCCCATCCACCTTTAAATTCCATTTATCTTGTTATGAATATTTCATTTAGAGTTGGGATAGTCATTTAAGATTAGCTTTCAGTTTTGGGGTGATTGGTCATACTGAAATTCAATTCAGTATTCAGATCATGTTGAAGACTTCTCAAAAAATTAGATGTGAACCTTGGATCATGATTCCAAATGATATAATGTGTCACACCATTCAACCTCATCTCACCCATTATGAATATCTTAACAAGTTGGACAAGATATAAATATTCTCGATTAGTGGGGAAATGGGATGCCATGGTGACATGATCCACTATAACCCATATCACCTTTTTCCCTTTTTATTTTTGTGGGAGACCCATGACAATATCCAAGGTTATATTTTACCACATCCATATTGGTATGGGTAGTGGTTGAAATAAACTATTACCAGATTATAACTTCACCATCATTTACTTAAATACTATGAACCGTGAACTGTAATCAGAAACACCTATTTTTCGTATTATCCCACCATTAATGATCACAAAGGTCCTTATAAATTTTAGTTCTTCTAGGATGTATATAGAATGTATATTTATGAGATTCATCCACCATATCCTTTTTTATACATAGGATTTATGGAACACATACCCTTTTATGAAATTTCAATACAACTTCTTGATCAACATTTAACATAAGAAACATCCCATTCGATATAGCCTCTATCGTCCTTTCTAGAAAATGATCTTATCTTTGAGCATCCAGTATCATTTATAGTAATTATGTTTGATAAATGATTTGGAATATGGATTATTATTTCCATTCCATTATGATTCCCATGTCCAATTTTAGGTGTTCCTTGATCAATAGATCTACTTGAGTCTTCATCATTTCTCGCACAACATCGTATTTCCTACATAATGCATCAAATAATTTGTTTTTCTTTTTGGGGGTGATAATGAATTGAAAATTCATAGCCTCTATTAATTTTTAAACATTATCTTTTTCACATGTTAAATTCATTTTTTGTGAAAATATTCATCAAACTTTGTTGGTCTTTGTATTTTCCAATTCCTCCCCATAAATATAGTGCCACTATATTTTTGAAGAAAAAATAACCACAAATATCTCTAGGTCATGCGTAGTATAATTATTCTCATGAGGAATTAAATGCAGATATTAATAAGCAATCACCTTATAATTTTTCATGAGTATTCAACCAACCCATTCCATAGTTGAATCATTATAAATAATTAAACCTTCTCCAATAAATGGTAGAGTTAACATAGGTGTAGTAACAAATATATTTTCCAGTTCGTGGAAACATTCTTCACACTCTTTTTTTAAGATGATATTAACCTTTTTTTGAGTTATCCTGACTAGTGGATTAAATTTTTTAAAAAAGTTGTTCACCAACCTCCTATAATGTCCGGGTAAAACCAAGGAAACTACAAATTTCAGTTTCTATTGCAAAATGAGGCCACTCCTCTATAGCCTTTGTCTTCATAGGGTCAACTGAGATTTCTTAATTAGTTACAATGTTCCCCAATAATGAAAATATATGTAACGAGAATTCATATTTCAAGAACTTTCCAAAAAGATTCTAATTCCTCTAATTTTTCAATATAACCCTTATATGATCCTCATGTTGCTCATAAATTTGGGAATATATCAAAATATAATTAGTAAAAAATAAAATAATATTATCAGGGGAGTCCATAAAGACTCTATTCATCATATCCATAAATATAATAATAGAATTAGTCATAAATATACCCAGATCCATGGTCATTATTTGCGTACAATTGTGCACCATGAAGTCGGTCAAATAAATTATCAATCCTTGGGATAGGGTACATGTTCTTCACTGTGATCACATTATGCTTTCTATAATAAATGAATATCTGTATTGATCTATCCTTCCCATTCAGAATAAGAATAAGTGCTCCCCGTAGAGACACAGATGGTCAGACAAATATCTTCTCCAAAAGATATTTATGTTGTTACTTTAATTTCTGTAACTCCATATTTTACATTATATAGGGGTCTTTGATATTTTCTTGGATCTAGGTATTTGTCAAATAGATAAATCTACCTTTCATTATGGGGGGGGGTCAGGGTATCTTTTTAGGAAATCATCAATGTATTCCTAAATGATAGGGAAAATATGTATGTTTAAACTTTCATTTCCATCCCACTCTTCATTGATCATCATCCTAATGAAGGCTATTGTAGGTGCTTCGAGACTAAGCTCTTGTCAGGATATCTCTCCATTGAAAATAAATATTGGTTTTTCAATTAATAAAACTGAAAATTTATTGATTCTATAGTTTATATTATCATTATTCATTGAGATCCCTTCCATCCCTAGTATATTGTGAAATCCAAACATGAAAATGACTACTATATTTTCAATGAGATTTTACTAGACAATGTTTTTATAAGATTATATATATAGTGTGGAAGCTAGGATAATTCCACTGAGAGTCTTGAATAATAAATCTAATTCTAGACGTTCAGGGAATGATTTTATATTCTTTGAAAAATTAGATAAAATAAAGGAACACATAGAACTTGAATCGAATAAAGAAACTTCTATATTTGAGAGTACAATCATTGTACCTTCTCCCACATCATTTTTAGAATCCACTTTGGTCTTCATGATATTAAAGGCACGAACATTCAGTCTTGGCCTATATTGAGGTTGATGGTGGATCCCTACAATTATCTTCTTATTTGGACCTTGATTAGAGAAGCGCCCAAGCTATCCACACTTAAAACATTGACCTCCTGATTGGGTATTCACTATCTCCCCTTTATCATTGATGTGGAGATGTTGAGGATTCACCTCACCACAATAGTCTTGAACTATATTTCCATCTCTTCCATAGTTGTATCACTTTCCACTTAAAGTTATGATGTTCCCTAAATGCTTCTTCCGTCCTTTTTTACACATGTGAACATTATATTTATATCATCATCATCCATGACCAATGTTCCTCCCTAAGAATGAATCTGTATATATCTTATTTGAATTTAATCTTGGTTAACAATACATCTCTCTGAACTCATGTTTAACATTCATAGAACTCCCAACAATCTCTTAATAGTTTCCATAGCCTTGATTTTCTTGATTCATCCATATATGGGGTATCAGTCCACCAAAAAATATATCAATCATCCCTTTAGGATCCATAACAGAGATAAAGGATTATTGAGAAATACTATTAATGTTCAATAAATATACTCCCATTCATTTATTTTCATTCTACTTCAGTCCAATAAATTACTTCTCTATTATTGTTCGTACAAAATAGGGGAATGTATTTGATAAAAAATATTCACTCGAACTCTTAAAACTCTAGGGCATCGATCTAACATCATGGATTTGTTTTTTAATCAGTTCCTATTATTGATCAGCTTCTCCTTCAATGTGGTCTACTTCTAGGGCTACATTATCTTTCTTTGAAAAACATAGTAAAAAAAATATTTTTTCAATAGATCTTATCCATTGCTAAATAATCAATGGGTCATTAGGTCTAATAAATTTATGTGGATGTTAATGGATTAAATATTTAATTAAAATTGGTTACTTTTAAGGTGAATATGGTCTCTAAAATTTTTCATGTTATTTTTCATAAGTTCAGTTTGTTGATTCATTATCCTCTTAATGTTTTCCATTCAGTATTATTCTAGAATGCCTAAATGCATAATCTGTTGCACTCTAAATATACTCATTTCCTCATATTTCATGAAATATTTTTAAAAGATTAATGTCTTAGTGAGAAAAATGTTACATTTAAAAATAATATAATTCTAAAGTTATTTTATTCCTTAAAACATTATACATAAATATGTTACTAATATCATCCAATAATAATTAAATTTTATATATAACTTTTATAATGGTTCATAAATTTTTTTGATTGACCAAACATATCCCCAAAGAGTGTCAAACATAGATTCTTGCAATACCCATTTTCTTGCACCAGTTCCCATTGGAGTCAATCTCATTGTAGTGTTTTCTGGTGCTACACCATATTACATTTGTTCCAGAGCCACATCCACTTTTTCGTATCTATATATGGATATCAATTATAAAAACCCACATTGATAATAATTCATCAAAATAACTATACATTATCATATATTAATTTTTGTCCATAGGGTTCTTATTTGAGGTTTTCAACTCCTAATTTGTAAAAATAAATAATCCATCCTTTAATACCAACTATGACATCCTTATTTTTTATTACATATTGTTTCATTATATAGGTTAAAATATAGGATATTTTGAAGTATATTCTCTTGAAAATAAGCTACATAATAAAAAAAACATACAAAATTCTTCTCAATCAAATTTAAATACATCTTGATATGTTTACTATATGTTATATTTACAATATCTCATAACAAGGGGGAACACATCAAAGGAATAGGGTGAGCATGAATCCCAATAGAATAAATAAGAGAGGTATATAACATGTCATCTTGAGACATATAAATAATAATATTATGCATGATGATAAGGAATGAGGAAGAGAAATAACACAATTATAATAAAATGAATCATAACGTTAAAACATTGCTAAAAAATTAAAATGATACATTCATAATTATATCACCAAGGATTATCCCTAGGGGGTCATAAATAAAACTTTCCAATGTTATTCACCAAGTTTTCATATAACTAGTCATCACAAGAGATAATATCCTTTACCCAATGAATTTGAGTGCTATTAGGTAACACCCTTCAGATGTATTAATTTATTGTGGTCCACATAAATTATAATAAAATATTTCATTAATATTACTTGTAGAATAAATAATGTGTTTCTTATAAAAAATATTATCATACAAAAGAGATTAAATAGATGATCATTATGTCATTTTAACACATGAAAGGATATTTGAATTTCATTTATGTAAATACCAAAATTAAAAAACCAATTTAAATCTAGATGAATACCCATTGAAAATAAAAGCGGTTTAGGTATTCAAATAAAAAGGAAAATATAATTACTCTTGTAAAATACAAAAAATTTAGAAGAAAATTCAGCAGTATGAATGGTAAAAAATAAGATTTTAGAAATTAATATAATTTTTTTCAAAAAATGTATAAAATTTATAAAATAATACTATTATATTAATGGAATAAAATAATTTGTAATAATGAAATTAGTTTGGAAACTGTGTGACATACCATATAAAAATTGAACTTGAATGGAAAAGAGAACATAAGATTTCCCTTACATTAATGAGTTGTTCCTAAAACCTGAAGATGGAACCTTGGGGAATTGAGGAAACCTTGGGTGGACTCCTGGGAAGTAAAAATTACAAAATAAATTTATAGATGATGGATTTGGAGTGTATGTAAATGGATAAATCGGTGGGTATTTATAGGAGAAGTGGAGGAACTGCATAATAAATTGCAAATATTGGTATTAGAAAATTAGGTTGTAGAAATTGACAAACCATTAAATTACCCATTTTTTATCATAGTGCGGTAAATTTGGGTCACATTTTATGATACTTTAATCTTATAGAACAGAAATACATTATTTAATACTTCTTTTGGAATGGATTATAAAAGATTCTATAAAGTAAAAAAAATTAAAATTTTCATTTCTTATAGGGGAAAGTAAATTATATTTTTTAAAATAAAATAAAATCCCATAAAATTAATAAAATTTATAATTTTTTTGGTCTTGGATTAAGTTTATTTATTTATTAAATGTTATGACATAAATGTGAATTCCTAAAATATATTGAAACCCTAAATGTTTTTTTATTATTCCTGAAAAAATTAAGTATTTTAGAAAATAATCATAAATTCACCCAAACTAAATATAGAAAAACTGATTTAAAAAATATTGTTTATTATATTAGGAAAATTATCTAAATATGATAATTTTATTTTTTAAATATAAAAACCCATATTTATTAAAAAATTCAGTTTTAAGTAATAATCATGTTTTTTAAATTACAAACATTTCCTAGGCCTTTATAATGTTATTTAATCATATATTATTTTAATAAAAGTGTTTTAAAATACATTTTTATTAAAACAAATACTATTCAAAATACATTGGATATAAATAAAATTTATATATATTCTTGAAAAAATACAATTATGCTTTATTTGTGTCCAAAAGAAATTATCAAATCCATCTCAATTTAACGTATATTTTATTAATAAAAACTATTCTTATGAGGACTTTATGGAATTTGAAAATTATTTATATGAAGGAAATTATAATTATAGTAACTAAGGCCTGAAGATATAAACTCTTATTAACCCTCCATATGCACTAAGTGTAAGGTGTGTGATTGTTGTAGTTTCATGGGGTGCTATAGCTAACATCGGGCAAGTGGTAATCTCAGAAAACGTGAACTTACACTATAGGTGATTCCATTAAATATTCACTTATTTAAGCTCAGTTTTGGCTTGGTCAAGGGCGAACCACAATGGTCACATTTCCCTTTATACCCTATAAATAATAAATTATTATTTCACTAAAATTTCTCTTAAAGCTATATTTCCATTTTCATAAGATGACGACTGGTTTAATAATATTTTTTTTTTCATTTCTATATAATATTATGTGGGGGTTACAATTATAATTTATTGTGGAAATCCAAACTTTCCCATTTTAGCTATTTTATTTTATATTATTTATCTAGTTGTAATGTTTACAATTTTAATGAGTTTCATATCTGAATATTGTATTGATCTTTACTAATGATATAAAATGTTGATGGTTTATATTATTTTTTACATGTTTGACATTATATTATATGTAAAAAAACATTGTTTAGAAGAAAATATCATTTATAATGTCTATGTCATTACACAATCCCAGAAAACTACAGATCTTAGTCACATTGGTTGGTCTTGGAAAATGTTCAATGAAATCTATATTTGACGGATCCACCCATATACCATCGATTGAAATTATATGACCCAAACAATTAAACATTCAAAACCCAAAATTCTCATTTAGTAAATTTCACTTGCAACTTATGCTTCTTTAGGATTTTCAGTATATTACTCATGTATTCATTTTGAAATTCATTCCTATTAAAATATATTAGAATATATTCCATAATTACATCCACAAATAGATCAACTTAATATAAGAATAATATATTTATTAAATTTCATAAGATAATGGTTTTATTATTACTACAAAATGAGACAGAAATAATTTAATAGGGTTTATACATCAAATAAAAAGATCTCTAGGGTAAGTATTCACTTTTGAGCCTCCACAAATAGTATCCAGATCGATGATTAATAATAAATAAATATTTATCTCTTTGTAATTGATTAAAAAAATAATCAATATATGATAGTAGTTAATTATTCTTGACTGTGATATTATTAATTTCATGACAATCAAAATATAGTCGCATTGATTCATCATTATTCTTGAGAAAAATAATAGGTGCAACCCATGGTGACAGACTTGGCCAAATGAATTTCTTTTCATGATTATCTTGGAGTTTCTTCTTAAATTCATATAACTAAACCAAATTCATTCTATATTGAGTCTTTAAAATATGAGATTCCCTTGGTATGAGTTCTATAGAAAACACTACATCATGATTCAAAGGAAGAACATGATACTACTCTATAAAAACATCATAAAACTCCCATACAATAGTTATATCATTTGGGTATATTTTCTCCCCAAACGCATGACATAAAAACCCACATTTAATAGTATTCAAGACCCATTAAATAGAGATAACATTCATTGGAAATTTAAATTTATCCTCATATGAATATAAATTCATATGGTGGTTTAGAATATCAAATGTGAATTCCATCTTCAGAAACTTCTATAGAATTTATATATATAATGTAAATCCATCCCCAAATTCACAACAAAGGGAAATATAGAGTTAATAAAAATATTTTACTAGAGAAAAGTCCCACAAAAAATAATTATATAGGAAACATAGACTTCTGAATTGATAATATTACCATTAAGTGTCTTTCCAACGAATTTAACATCTAATAATTGAACATATGAATTAAATTTCATAGAAAATTATCTTGATATAAAATAATTCATATGAATAATATCAAATATTGTTCATCAATTCATTAGCATACATGTAACTACCATTACATTTTTATCTTTAATCCCTTACTAAAATTAAAGTGGTTTTTTGGATGTAATGAATCTATAATCTCAGTGATTAATCATAAAAAAACAATGCATAAGATGTCTAGATATTGATACCTTGTTTTCAATATATGACATTTTAGGTTTATACTAGTCTATCCACGATCATTATCTATTCAAATAATTTATATTTTTTAAAACAAAATGATAATTTTCATAAGAATATCTCAAATGAGTTTCAAAAAGGTGCCTTGGAAGGGAATAGTCACCATAAACCAAAATAAAGGATGAGACATACTCATCCAAATCTATTCAGATTTTTTACCACAAGATGAATCAATTACAAAACCATATTCTCTTGTACTATCCTAATGGTGTTTTCAAAAAAACCTAACACTTGTTTCCAATAGTGACAAAAACTTTCTTTGATACCAACTATAGAGCCCCAAAATTTACATACAAAAATAAAATATATTTCTACCAGAATATCCATTATATATAAACATGAACTATTCAAAAAATATAATGGTTAAAAGAATTTTAGGACTTCAATACATAAAAAACTGGTATAAAAAATATATAAATCATTTCCCACTAAGTTCATAACAACATGCATCCTTTTTAACATATCATACATAAAAACATTAATCACAAATTGGGTAAGGGAAGTATAATAAAGTGTGAGATAATATTCTCATTAAGGGTAATCGTTAGAGATATCAATCAATGATAATAAATGAGTATAGTATAAGTATAAGTGTATGATAACATGATCGTGACATTCAGATTTCATACCCAATTAGTCAAAGACTTTTAATCATGAAACATGGTGTATTCTTTCTAAGATATTGAAATAAGACATAAAAGTTCGGAATCATTAATAATAATTCATTTTCAATGTGAAAATTAAATAATTATAAGACATAAGTTGGTGTAATACACATAAGTATAGAAAATAATTTCATTAGTCAATACTCACAGTCAATACTATGATAGTGGATTGGATTCACTCATCATTACATCATTTCTATATTCAAGGTTTACACCCAAGACTATTTTATTGGACAAAGTCCCTTACTGAATAGGGTTATCTTTACATTTCATTCCTTATTATCCCATGAGATATCAGTAATTTCCAAATAAATTATAGGGATATATAAATTTGGACCCGGCTGTCAGAAACTAAAAACCTTACATATATGTGCCATAATATCGAAAAACATTTTTTGAATCATTATAAAATTACTCATGGAAAGAATTCAAATTAATAAAAATTTCATAAATATAATCATAAATAATCCAAAGAATGAATAAATATGGTATTATTGGATCATATCCCAAAAAAATCATAATCAATATCCACAGATATTCTTATAGATTAAAATACCTCTTAAAATTTTCTAAAACATTTCATTAGGAAAATAAATTTTCATTTTGAAATAAATAAATTAATATCTAAAGAAAATAATAAATATTAAGTAGAAAAATTATTTAAAAATATAAATGGACACTTATAAATGAATATTCATTGGAAAAAATATGCATGATGGTGGGTAAATATGTTCATGTATTGTACATTAAATCAATCAATCATTTCACATTGTCATTAAAAAGTAAAAGGTAAAACATTTGTAAAAATATAATAATATTTCTTGAAAACATTAGTATTGAAAGTAAAATAGAGTTAAAAATGAATTTAAATAATCTTTTTATAATATTTAAAAAAATTTAGCACGTTTAAATAATAATATAGAGATATAAGAAACGACTCTTGACATAGTAGAAAAAAATGTAACAATTACTAAAAAATAATTTTTTGGGTATTGTAAGTACGTAAAGAGAGTAAAATAAAATAAAGAAATGTAATCTAAATAAATAAAAATATTATAATATAAACTATAAAAAAATTTAGATATAATTCATATAATTTACTTGTTGATAATTTAAGTATAAAAAATCCCAGAAAAAATGTGATTGTAATAGAAAACACTTACCACATGTCTATCTTTCATCATAATCCATATAAAATCATGTATAATGAATTTTAATTTATTATAATTATATAATATAAACATAATCAAACCTATAATACCACATATGTTTTCCATAAAACATCTTATCACTCATTTATTGATAAGCTTTCATTATCATCATCGTTTCGCATGTTAATTACTTCATTTCTCATACATGTTTTGGGTCGGTGGTTATGGGACTTGCACTCTGATCACTAGTTCTTTTATCTCCAAATTGTTAATTATAATATATATATCATAAATAGTCATTATAAACTTATTTATAACCATTCATATAATGCGGTGATGAAAAATGAATTACATCACTACTTATAGAAGGAAGTCAGATCCTATGCATGAGTGATGTGTCCATTTTTTGATAAATGAAAAAAAAAGATAAATATTATTAATTATTTCATACACATTATTCTTTAATAAATATATTATATTCATATTATAACTAATATAATAAATAATGATGAAATATTTTGGTCGAAAATGAATCATATCGCTACGTGGAAGCGGTAGTCCACATAAACACATGAGAAATATTTTCATATCCAATTTTATGTAGAATAGGTGGTAAATGGTTCTGTAATTATCATAAAAACATCTCAATATACTGAATATTATAGATCCACCATTTTTTATGGAAAATTCATTTTTTTAGTAAGTAAAAGAATAAATAAAATTGAAAGGTCACAGTTCATATTTATACTATTTATTTGAGAGTCCTCAATTGGATTACTTCTTAAACCTAAAAAAGATTGGCCTTAGGAGATTAATAGAACATATATGATTAAGGGAAGAAATATATAATGTTTTTTGAGTAGTTATTGACTATTAAATAAGGATCATATGGTGTAATTTTTTATGGATAAGAGGTACCCTTTTATAAGTGAGTGGATTGACAGAAATGTAATTTCATAAAAGATTCCAATGATATAAAGTTTCCTTCAAGTGAATGATCCTAGAAAGGAAATAGATTTGAAGGTGGGACATTATATAGTTGGTATAACATAATCCAATTAGTATTTGGAATGTGTGGTTGGAATATAAAACCTTATATATTGGTTTAATCCCTCCCCCAATAATTTTTTTCCCTTTAACTACGGTAACAAAATTTTACTAGTTTTATAGTTCTTTTTGACTAAATATTCTATTTAAAATATTTAATTTTATTAATTATTAGGATTAAAATTATTAATCCATTTTACTATATTCAATTTCTATATGTTGAATAATTTAATTTTAAATAGTCATGTAATCCACAATCAAATCATTTTTTATAAAATTTCATTTTAACCCAAAAAAAGAAATTTATTTCAGTTTCTTAAGTTGTAAATTCCCTAAATGGATAATAAATTATATTATTGAATATATATTTCATAAATTTCATTAAAACCATTAATAAATAGACACTTATTTAATATATTTATAAAAAATAAATTACACACATAAAAATAGTTTTTAGGAAAAATTTATTTTAATGACTAAAATGAACTCATTCAAAAATATAATATAATGATGAATCATATATTATTAATTATATTATTTTAAATTATAATATTATTATGTTAATTTAATATAAAATACAAAACATAATGGTGTGTCATCTTGAAAAAAATGATAGCTTTTAGAAAATTCATTTTTATTAACTATTGAATTAGACATAAATATTTTATAAAAAAATAATAATACCTCTCCATACGACAATATTTACTTATTCAGTTCCAAAATGATATTCATTAACTAAAACAAAATTTATATAAAATTACTAAAAAGAAATTATAATATACAAACATTATAAATTTAATATAACCTTTCTTGAATAAAACATATTTTTGAAACATAAAATGGATTTACAAAAAATTAAGAAGTTATTTATTATAAATTAATAATAAAATATTCACTAATTAAAACAATTATATATATATTATAATAAGATTATTACTATTCATACTTCCAATTAAATGGATATGTTATAAATCATTGATATTTCATGGTTCATTTAGACATGGGGTTGATGGTAAAGCAATACAACAAGTAATTCAAGTTTATTTGAACGGATCTATATATAAAATATTGGGGTGTTACATTCTATCCCCCCCAATGAATGTATCACTTAAAATTTTATCGCTATGATGAAAAAATGTAAGGATATAACTACTTTATCACTTATTTGGGTTCCCATATATCTTCTCCACATTTCTAATTCATCTAAATAACATTAATCAAGTAAGTAGTATTATTACATAGAAAAAAATCTCTATAATACAAGATTTCTATTATTTTTTATTTGAAAAAAATTAAATTATAAAGCAGTAAAACCTCCATGATTAATGAATGTGAAGGATATAATAGGTACTTACTCAAAATAGATACAAGGAATATATATAGTGAATTTGAGAGGGGTTTAGTGGAAGCATCAAATGATAAGCTACAGTCCTAAATCGATCACGGACATTGGAGAGAAAAATATAACTAGGTGTCATATTTCCTTTTTTTTCTAAATATAAAAACATTATTATATAGTGAAATTTGTAAGAAAACCTTATCACTAACTTATAATTCCATATCATGCGGATGATTTTAAATATTACTCACTTATCTACTCTGATATTCCTTAATTTTCTACTGAATTACCCTAAACTTATCTTCCATTTCCATAGCTAGCATTGGTCCCAATTACTTACATTAAACAACTTCATTATAGAATGTTAAAATTCCACACTGAATTCCATAAAGGATATCATAAAAATCCATTTGATTGATTGAGTGAAAGCTATTTTTGTTAGAAAACATAACTTGAGTAAGTTGTTGATCCCAACCATCATTGAAATATAGAGAATTGGTTCTGAAAGTCTCTTCTAGGGTATTAATGGTCCACTAAGACTAAAAA
This sequence comes from Viscum album, assembly GCA_963277665.1. Taxonomy (NCBI): domain Eukaryota; kingdom Viridiplantae; phylum Streptophyta; class Magnoliopsida; order Santalales; family Viscaceae; genus Viscum; species Viscum album. The sequence continues at coordinate 1,651,372,321 of OY728165.1, forward strand.
TATATCTGATGATGATAAGCAGTACTAAAACACAACATTGTATCCAGATCTTCCCAAAGACATCTCTAAGACTTCAATGTAAAACTTGGCTCTTGATGAGATATAATAGAATGTGGTACTCCTTGCAACCTTACCACTTATATAATGTATATCCTGGAAAGATTGTAAAGAAATAAATATACTCTAGAAGAAATAATATTTGAGGAAATTATATGGTATTATAATATAAACCAAATAGATTTATGGATTTTAATATTTGGTAGAGTACAATAACGAAATCCAGGGTGATGTTTTCCCATTTAAATTTTAGAATGGGTAATTGTTATAACATTAACTTAGAGTTATATCTCTCTAAATTAACAATATGACAAAGGAAACATGAATATATATACGTAAAAATATCTCTCATCACATTTTCCTACTATAAATACACTTTTAGATCCCTATAAATCATCATACATCAAGATGAATAGAGAATGAGGAGAAATGAGTTTCTTCCAATTGTTTTTTTCTTCAACTCGTTTATTAATGGGTTATATACTCAGTTATTAAACCTTATCATTACCTCACAATCAAATATGAACTGAGGAGAATTTATCACCTTATTCAACATGTCCACATCCTCATTATGAGACTCTTTAATCATCACATTGATAGAAGGTTGAACACTTATTTAAATAAGAAAATATTTCTATCCTTCCTCAAACATATCAACGTCCATCCTTTTAATTTCAATTAATATTGGATCTTTTGTGATCCTCATAATACATACGTTGGAATGATACATTCGACTCAAATCATCATCCACCTTGTTTTATTTTTTATATGTGGTTATGTATTGAGTATCAATCATCATTAAACAACTCCAACCATCTTCTCGAGCTCATATTCAACTCTTTTTATGTGGGTTCATAGTTTAAACTTTTATGATCAGTATATATGGTGCACCATTATTTGAAATGATAATTCTTTCATATCATCAATTAAAAAACTCTATTAAATTTAAATCAGGAGTTGGGAATTTTTTCTTATGAACCTTCAGTTTTCATGAGGCATAATATTTCCCAATATCATTCTTCATAACAAAATATCACATACCCTTATTTGACGCCTCAATATAAATCAAGAACCATTTTATATTATAAGGTTGTGTGATAACAGGTGAACATACCAACCTTCTCTTCATTTCCTTGAAATTGTATTAACGTTATTCAGTTTATGCGAACTTAACTCTTTTCCATGTTAACATTGCGATTATATTACATTATCAAGATAAATCCTTCACATGCTTTGGAAAATATTCATCCAATCCAGGAAAATTATGGAAGTCAGTTATAATGGTTGGTAGGATCCAATATTTAATAACAATAATCTATGATGGATCTACTGATATACCCTCACATATTTTTCTATAAAACAAAAATGAAACATTTAGTAGCCAAAATTCACACCTATAAATTTTTTATACAACTTCTCCTTTATCATGGTCTTTAGTATAATCCTTAATTGATCATCATGCTCTTCCTCACTCTTGGTATATATAATAATAACATCTCTAAAGACAACCATAAATTGATCAATGAAATATCTAATGTATCTATTGAATAAATCAATGAAGATAGTGAGGGAATTAGTAAGACATAATGGAATTACTATAATGTTTTGTTGTCAATACCACAAATTGAAAGAAGTCTTAGCTAGGTCTTCACTTTTGATACTTAACAGATTATAACCATATTGAAGATAAATCTTTGGAAAATTTTGATATCCTCATAATTTATCAAATAAATAATTAATATGAGCCACGTGATACTTATTATTTATCATGATATTCTTATGTTCTCAAAAATCAATGTTGATTTTTATTGGTTCTTATTTCTTCTTGAAAAAATGGCCAGTTGTACCCCATGGTGATTCACTTGGCTGACTGATTCCCTTATCAAGATTCTCATGGATTTTCTTCTTTAATTCTTCCAACTCAATCACGAAGATTCTATATAGAGTCTATTAAAGTTATGTAGCACAAAATATCTGTACTATCGAAAAATGAACATCATAATTTGGAGGAATTCCTGCAAGCTATTTGAGGACTAAAATCAACAAACTCTCATCCAATTAGAATATATACAATGATTTGTTTCTCTACAGCCATATTTGATAATTACCCGCTTTAAATAGAAGTTATGGCCCATTAAGTAGATTTAATATCCCTTTAGATATTCATATGTTTCCTCTCACAGATAAAAATTTATAGGTTGGGTTAGAATATAAAATGTGACTTCCTCAAAAATCGATGTGGGGTTTATATATATAAATTCAATCATTCCCAAAATCACATCAACTTTAACTATAGGGAGAATACCAACATTTTAAGGGAGAATATTCCCACAAACTTAAATCAAATGGGAATCATATAATATAGTTGTTATCACCATACAATTAGAAGATTTAATTATTATTCAACATCTAATAAATGATTATATGAGTTAACATTCAGTTTCACTTCTCATGATATACCTGAATTCATATAAATAATATCACAATAATATTTTAGAAGGCATGTAACCACCTTAAAATTATCTTTCAATCTTAAATCCCTTTATAAAACTAATATGGTTAGCATAACCATTAGGAATATATAATCTAAGTGATGAATCATGAAAAATCATGTATAGGAGGTATAAATCTCAACACCTTATTTTCTATATATTATGCCTTAGGTTTACCCTAGGTGATCCATAGACCTTATCTATTCAAATATATAATAAATTTTAATAAATAAAATGTTAATTAAACTAACTATATCCTCTGGAAGTGTCAAACTAGTTGAATTGTAAGGTCCCACTGACTATTCACCGGAATGATGGTTGAGATATACTCTACCAACCATTTTTAGGGATATTACCCCAAGATACATACAATACAATACCACATCCACTTATAGTATCCAAACATGGAAGTATTATATTATGAAAACCATACTCATTTCATTACCATAACATAGGATATTCCACTATACTTAGGTTTCTCCAAAGGGGTTTCCCTAAATTTTCCTCATCATAGTTTCCAAAAATTACAAATATTTTCTTTGATACCAACAATAGAGACCCACACGTTACGTGCATAAATATTACACCTTTATAATGGAATAATCATTACATATCAATACAATATTCACTATAATAATAATGTTTTAGAGACATTGGAAACTTAAGTATATAAACAACTTGTTTAAAAATATCTACATCACTTCCGACCATGTTCATCACAACTAGCACCATTCTTATTCATATCATATATAAAACATTTATCCATAACCTAGGGAATCAAAATAGATTAAAGGACAAGGTTATATTCTACATAATGGTAAACATACGTTATATAAATCAAGGAACATAAGTAGCCAAAAGATTAGAAAATGGTTATGATAACATGATAATGACATGAAAAATTCGAACATAATTTTCCTTATATATTTAATCATGAAACATGGGAAAAGGTTTAGCCAAAAAATAACATATTACATAAGAATACATAATAATAAATATTTAATCATGATCCATTACATCATTCAAAAAAAATAAGACATATGTTTTCAACATACACATAAACATAGAAAAGCATTACCTTACACAATGGTCACTTAAAAGTCTATCATAATAGATTTTCTTCCCTCCTTGTTCCATCATTTCCTTAGTCAAGGTTCACTCCAAATACTATATTATTGGAAAAATTACATTAATATATTTGGTTCACCCCACATTCTATTCCTTTTTATCTCGTGATATATCCATATTTAACCAATGGATTAGAGGGATATATAATTCTAGGACCACCAATCATATAATGTGAACCATACATATGTGTCACATAATTTCCTAAAGTATTCATCACATTATCATATAACAACTTTTAGAAAGGATGTGGCTTTAATAAAAACTTCATCATTATAATAATAAATTATCCAATGAAAAAAATACGGTATCATTTTATTATATCCTCATAAAATCATAATAAAAATTAGAGGATATTGTTATAAATGAAAATAACATTTAAGACCACTAGAAAATATCTGGAGAAAGATACACATTTCATTTTAAAATAACATATTTAAAATAAAAATTTAAATTCAGTAATATTGATAGAAAAATTATATTTGAAACTAACCAAGTAATCCTATAAACTAATCTTAACAAAAGGTTATATTCATGACATCATATAAATATTTTCTTGTGGTTTAAGATAAAATAAAAAACCATTTCTTATTTTTGATAAATATCAAAAGTAAAATGTTTGGGAAATGATAAAAAAATTAATTTTAAAACATATTAACGAAATTAAAATATATTAAAAAAATATTTTAAATAATATTTTGAGACTGTTACGAAAATTCATGGAAAAAAATTAAAAAATATTGGCACATGGAAGAAAATATTCATGACAAAGGATAAAAAAATGTATGTTTTCCTAAAAAATATTCGTTATGTATACCAAGTAATTAATTAGATGAAAATGAAAATGAAAACATGTAATCTCTATAAATAATAATACGAAGTAAAAATAAATAATATTTTATAGAAATAGTTAATGTAATTCCATCATTGAGATTTTAATCATAAACAATCTTGTTAAAAATGAGATTATAAGGTTAAAATATTACCTGAAGTCCGTCTAGATTCATAAGATCTATAAGCTCCTATATAATAAATATAAATTTATTATAATTTTAGTATAAAACCAAAATAATAAATGTAACACTAATCATTTTTTACTTATAAAACATTTTAACAAATTAATATAAAATATATTATTAACATCTTTATTTTGGGTGTTAATTTCTTTGTTCTCCACAAATTTTTTACTTTTGATGTTTTGATAACTACACTATTATCATGGTTACTTCATATCAAGAATTTTAATCAGGATATAAATATGATATAAATTTTTTATATACATATTTTTAACCCATCATATAAATTGGTTATGAAAAATAGATTACATCACTCTTTGGAGATGAAAATTCATACACATTGATGAGTGAGGTTTCCATTTTTTGATAGATGGAAATAAATAAAGAAAAATATAAATTCAACATAAAAAATTATTATAAAATAAATATCATATGTATATATATTAAATATAATATAATAACCATCCATGAAATGTGGAGATGGAAATTGAATCATATATTTATGTGGACATGGTACCCCACACATACGCACAGGTGAAATTTTCAAATCAAAATTGATAGAGAATATCTGGTAAATGGTTGTATCATCATCATAATAACATATCAGTATATTTATGATACTTTAGTATGAATTGTTTTCTATATAAAAAAATTTATAAGCTCTATAATAATAAATAATACAGAATGTTCTTGCTTAATATTTTTACCACTTCTTCAAGAGACCTCATTTGGATTACACCATAAGACTTTAAGGATTGGTATTAGAAGAATAAAAAATATATAGGTTGAAGGAAAAGAATATATAAATTTTTTAAATATGTATTTTTAAATATAGATGGATTAAATTTTGGGAATAAGGTGTATAAGAAGTTTATTAGTCAGGGGGGGACATGAATTGAATTTAATAAAATATTCTAATGATATGTGGTAATTTTCATATAAAAGTGGCTCCAAATGAAAAAAATATTCAAATGTTTGATAAAATAATGACTAAATATCATGAAAATATAAAAATTATACAATTTTGTGTGGAAATTCTACAATTATCTTTCAGTATAACACCCTTGGTTAACCTGTTCTGACACTATCCTTGGTGAAAATATATTACTATTTTTAATATTAAGTATGAAAGATAATAAAATGAACATATTAAATTTTCATAATTATTTTTATTACCAAAATGGAATCAAATTTACCAGATTAAATTATCATAAGAGATAGAATTTAATTTTAAATAGGGGCAGAAACCGTAGTGAAAACCCATATTAGAAAAATGAATTTTTAAGCATATTACTGAATTTAAAGCCATTCAAAAAAAAATTAAAAACCATTAGTTGAATGGTGAAATATATGATTGAATATATAATATATATATTTCATTATATATTTTAATCAATATATATTTATTTATGTTAATAAGAGAAAACACATTTCGCACATAAAAACATTTTTTATAAAAATGTTTTTTTATGTCCAAAAATGAACATATACCAAAATAAATTATAATTATGGATATTATTTAATGTATTTTAACTGAATAATAATGTTATTTTCAAAACAAATTCAAAACACAATGGTACTTTTACTTGAAAATAAATAACTTCTTTTACAAAAATCGTATTTTTAAACAAATCATTTTTAAAAAAATATTTTTTTGAAAAAATATTGATGAATCACCCTATGATAACATTAAATTACCTATTTAAAAAATAATATTAATTTCCTAAATTAAAAATTATAAAAATGGTACAAATTAATTATAAATTAATTGCAAAAAAATACTTAAAAACCATTTTTTAAGAAGACATATTTTTGAATTATAAAATCACTTTACTAAAAATTTAGTAACTATTTGTTATCTATTAATAGAAACATTTAGATAGTTTAAAACCCCTATACATATTTTTTATAATGTGGTTATTAATATTTATACCATCCTATTCAACAGCTATGTTAAAAAGAATTATTATAACATGGTTTATTTAGACTCGGGGTTGTGTGTAATGTAATCTATTTAATAAATTATCTTTATTTCAAAGAAATATTTTTCAAATATTTTTATATTATTATTAAACCTCGGTGAAACTAAATTTTTCTCCCCTATCATTTAGAAGAACATTCTAGGTTTTATAAATATCAATGATTTGATGTCTCCTTTAGACTGAAACTCACTATCATCATGTAACACTTATTCTTATTTCACAGGATCGCACAACACTAACATTCATGATAATATAGAAATTTCTTTAAACACTTAATTTTTAGATATTTTTATGGGTTTTCCATTAATCATGAATTTTATGAAACATTTTGAACGTCTTTAACCCTTTTATCAAACCTGTTTATTTGTGTGATAAATATTCCTTTTCCTAAAAAGAAAATTTTCATTTCCCCCTCATTTTGGACCTCAAAATATTTCAATTGGTTGGAAATACTTCCCCCATATACATGAAACTTATAGAAAAAATATAGAGCTTTCATGCCTCTGTTTTCCACTTTCATTTAAAACATCAATACATATCTCTTTATAGATACTTCAAAATCATATAGGTATCAACTATCATAGGGCCTTTTCATCATACTTTGTTTAAAAAGACACTGCAACATAAAAACTAACTTTTTCAAAAGGGGTTTTTAAAAAATTGAACCAAGTAAAAAAACAAATTACTGTCAACATCATGGATTTTTTCCCAAAAACCATATTCTTAAATATTTTCCCAACATTCAGATGAAATCTATCTAAAGCAAAGCATATGATATCTTACTATCGAGTGTTGGGGGCTCATAATATATTGATATTACTTCTCATGAAGTTTTAACTTGGTAATATGTAGAAGAGATGTTCTATGAAAAAGACCCGCCAATAGTAATTCCATATATCATATGTGTCATAGTATAATTATATCTAGGAATGTTTATAATGGCCCTTATATTTTAGAATATTATTAATATATATCATGAATTAGATACTTATAAATATTATTGAAAAGTTTGGTGAAATATTTTAACAGTGAAGCAATATACTTTGGGTGCATCATATGTCTTATGAAATTGATTGAATATAAAGAACCTTTTTGATTTTTTCGGTTTTAAAAACAAAATATTTGATAATAATTATCCTTTTTGTAAAATAATGTTATTGTTATTCACTATTAGACCAAGTCCATCATAAATTTTTTTCATAAGAAACCTAAAAGTCATTGAATCTTGATGAATCCAAATACAATGGGAGATACATGTTTTTTAGTTATGAAATTTGCTATTAGGACTTAGGTTTATGGCCACAGGTTTTGGGACTAAGTATAATTATACACTGAAGGTGGAAGGAATTTGGAAGATGGATGTTCAATAGTTTTTTGATTGGATTCACCACATTTTGTTAAAGATACATCATCCATTGTTTTTTAGTATGTTTGAAGACGATGAGAGAGAAAGTCAGAATGATGCTAAAGTGGATATTTTCATAAAGTGAATTCAGAAGTTATAAGGTTTTCATACTTTTTAAACCCTAAATTTGATGATTCATTATTAAACATGAAGTTCTAATAAAACATGAAGAAGTTATGATAAAAGAGGGATTTTGTGGAAGGGAGGAGAAAAGTTTATAAAATACTCTATCTATTACTCATCGGTGTGAGAAGCACCAAACAAAAAAGGATGCAGACCATTTAAATGAGAATCATTTGATTCCAAATATCATATGGATAGAAGAATGATTCTACTGAGTGAATAATTCATAACATTTCTGAATAGTTACTAAAGAAGATAGTGAAGTCATGAGTTAGAATGTTTTCATCATTCAATCCTATGTCAGACAATTCATTACCAATCATGAAGTTCTCATAAATTATGAATACTATCCCAATAAAATCAATTGAATAAATAGAGGATTCAAAAATATTTTATTAGTTACGAAAACTATCACAAATAAATTTTCAGAAGTTAGACTTTGAAAATCTGATGATATATGAATAATTTTGGAGTTATTGAAAGGATTTATCAACATAAGGATAATTAAATTATAATTATAATTCCATCATAATAGAAATACCATCATTATGAGGATCCCATAAATTTGACTCTAAGATGAAAATTATCAGGAAGGCGCAGTCAGGGGGTACTCCCCTGACCATTTATTAAAATAAAGGAAAAAGACAGTAGACAAGCAACAAAAACCAGAAAGAAGGAAAATTACATGTCACTACAACCATACCCGTCCCCATTCATATCCTCCACTGAAGCTGTCTCCCATTCCGAGCTTTCATACTGCTTCAAAACCTTAGCATATTTCCGTCGCAGATTCATCCTCTCCAGGGCTAGGAGCTCCTCATTTCCGCCAGAGGACCTGGTGTTTAACGGCTTTGGTAGATAGGAGTAATCCTTCTTTGGCCTGCGTCGCGGAGCAGTCAAGGCTTCGCGAGCCTCCACCAACTTCGCCTTTGCCTTCCCACCTTGAACCACATCACTAAATGAAGGTTTTCTCAGGACACCAGAGTTTTCTTGATCACTGTCATAATAGTCCCCCCGGTTACCATGAATAATCACCGACTGAAACTTATCATCGTATTGAGTTCATAAAACTATGTTAGTTAGATTGTGTTTATCAGACTGAATGCCATCATACTCATAGTAATCAGGTCCATGAGATTTTGTGGAGAAATTAGTACACATTATATATTCTTTTTTTGATCAACTGTTTATAATCAAATTTGTACTGTAATGAGAGGTTTTACAACCATTCATATCGATATATAAAACATGTCTTTTGAATGTTGTATAATTTTGTATTCACTTCTTTAAAATCGGAAATTTTCATTGACCCGTATGAGTGGTTAGGGAATGGATGTAGGTTCTCCAATTGTGGCTGAAACTTATAAATATCATGTTATATACATGATTTTATATTTTTTCATGAATGATTCTTTATGAAAATATGATAAGAAAATGAGGATTAATAGGTTTCAGGGGTTAATTATTAAAAAAAATTTAAACATATAATAAGTTAAAACCTAATTCACCCCCTCCAAATCCATTATTATGTAATAATTTGGAACATAAATTAGCATCAGAGGTAAGGTTACATTATTTAATCCTTATCATGGATAATATCAATCCTATAAATAGTATATAAATACTTACAGTTGATGGAAAAAACTATTATGGATGGAAAAATATGATAATTCCATACATCCAATTACATGTCCTAAAATTTGTTGATTCTTTTATAATTTTTCATCCACCTATTGAGAAGGTTTCCCAGATGACTTTTGCTGATAAGTTATATATCAATTTTGATAGAAAATCTAGAAATATTTTCCTTATTTCTTTCTCAAATAATGTTTATATGAATTGGATTTGTCTTAAAACATCAATATTTATGTGGGGAATGATGGAAAGAATTTTTTAAGGGAATACTAATGTGAAGGAAGAAAAACTGAAAATCTGTCACAGTAAGTATGAATACATCATAATGAGAGTTGAAGAAATAATTGATGAATACTTCCCCAGAGTAAATGAAATTATTTGTGAAACTCAAAGGCTTGGATATGTCCAAAAATTTTCTATAATTGTGATGAAATATATGAGAAACATGTTGGATATTTTTTATTAAAAAAAATCCTCTTTTGATATAAGATTAATTTTTCTATTCTTGAATTTCATAACATTCTTATTTCTTATGTAATGAGTAAATATCCAATGTTCAAGAAGAAGGTGAAACAAAAAATGGATTTTCATGTCATGAGAGAAATAAAAATACAAGTTTTTGAGGATATTTATCCTTGTGACTCTCATGATGTAGAGGATAATGAGTCGAATAATAATATCATGTCTCTTATATATAATAATAATAAAATAGGAAGAGGAAAGCATCGAGCTGAAGTTCCTCTCAAATGTTTCATGTGTGGTGTAATTAGAATCATTTCTATGAATTTTCCTAGGATTAATGTTGGACAATATATCGATGATTATGTTGAAAAACATTGATGGAAGAAGAGGAAAAATGTTTTAATGAAGAAAATTCATCAAAAAATATAAAATAATGTTTACTGGGAATAAAATAATTATATTTAGTAAGAAAGATAAATCAGAATCAAGTAATAATATTTATTCAGAAGATAGAAGTTCAGAAAAATTCTAAACCTTTTTTGAAAATAAAAAAAAAGATTCCTAAGATAGTAAAGAAGATTTTGAAGATTCATATAGATAGTATTAACTCAGAACAATACTTGTCTCGTGTCTTATGAAAAAAAATACTCACGTGAAATGAAGCATAGTAATAAATAAATATTGTCTAGAAGTCTCTAAAAGAAGAAAATATGCCATCAAGAAATATGATTAATACATCCTAGATATATTATGTTAAACCATATAATTGTGGAATAAGGAATAATAGATTCAAATCTCAGGAAGAATTTGGTATATAAAGAAGAATATATTAAAAATATCTGATCAAAACATTATGATTATGAAATTTTCTAGAGGAATATGAATGAAAACATCAACAATGCTTCAGAAGTAAAATATAAAACATTTAATGTTACAAAGAAGACTCAAAAAAAGAATCAGGTGAAATCAACAATCACCAAAAATATTGTTCCATGTGATTCTTCAATCATCTTAGCTTTTGGAAAAGGATTTCGGAAATCATGGGTGGATAAAATATGTGATAATCCTATCACATCTACAAATGATGAAAACTCACTTATAATGAAATATATACCATGTCCGAATTATGATAGAATAGAAATAAGTTATCAACCTCAAAAAAATATCTCCATAGAAAGATCATTCATCAGAAGAAAATCAATCTTTGATGGCTATTGCGGGTTTTGTTGAATCCATGTACATAAATCATATAATTTTTGGTATAAAATTTAATATCCTAGAAGTATTTTATAATAAAGATAATGAAATAGTGGGATAATGATGAGAAACATTATGAACCCAAAAGGAAGTTAGAAAAGGAAAACCCCAATCTATGAGAAACATTCCAATGAAAAATAATTTTGGATGTCTTGAATAAATTCATGGAAGATGTGATCAAGTTATTCATCATGCTGAAATATGTATGATACTCTATCTGAATCAATTTTGTTATGTTTTAAATGAAAATGATGTTGGAAAGAAGAGAATTGGTGAAGGAACATTTGTTTTTTATATATATTTGCAAATTTGTAAAAGGAAGGAAAAATAGATACTTGATACTAGTTGTTCCTTGGTTATGGAATGTGATTTAAAAATGTTGATAAATTTTTCATTTCAAGAATAAGAAGTTGGTATCTTTGGTATGGATTGTTCTGTAAAATCATACGAATCAAAATTTATGAATTTGAAGAAGAAAAATTGAAATATATGAAGGTTTTTAATTAGAAAAAATAACCTACTTATTATAAATCCACCTTATGAGGATGGAAAATAATTGATCTTCAGAAAATATCATTGTCTTATAAAAAGTTTGAAAGAAGTAAATGTTATTACTAATGAAGAAATATCTAGTGGTAATATCTTACAAATAATAGAGTTTAATAACACTTGTTAAATCAGTGATTTAGAAAATAATAATTTGTGGAAATTTAGAACATTCCACCTTGGGAAAAAAAACATACAAGATTTATTTTTCCTAGAATTTTCCATAACTGAAAAGAAGAGATAAAGTTGTTTGTGTTACTTGTAAAAAAGGGAAGATGACTGACAAAAGTCATAACGAAGTTGAGATTCAATCTAACAGACCTCGTGAGTATATTTATTCTAATTTATATTGACTGATGAGACATAAATCAACAACAAATATTTATACTTCATCACTTTTACAAAAAATTTCACCCTGATGACAAACATCATGTTTATGAAAAAGAATTCATAAGATATAAAAATTATCAGGTCATTCAAAAAATAAGTTTATAAATATATATGGGTTTATATAAAGATGTTGTGAACAAATAATTCTACTAAGTTCCAAGGAATACTTTTGAAACTTATCTAAGAAATCATTGTATCAAAAATCATTATATTTCTCCATATAATCTAAAAAACAATGGATTAGTATAAAGAAATAATAATATTTTAGTGAAAATGGGAATAATTATGTTATAAAAATACAATCATTCAATGATCTATTGGAATGAATTTTTAGTACTATGATACATGTTCCAAATAGATTCTTGTGGAGACCATAAACCAACATGAATTCTTGTGAAATGTGGTATAAAAAAATCATTCACTGATGTACTTAAATGTTTTTAGAATCCTATTTTTTCTAAAAATAAAAAAAAATAGATCTAGGAATATTTGAGGAGAAATCTGAGGAATGAATATTTATGGGATATTCAGCAAATAGAAGATGTTAAAAATGTTGGAATAGATGAGTTCAATGGTTAGTGGACTCATATGATGGGAGTGTAATTGAAAATAAATATTCTATAACAAAATTTACTGAGCATGCTAAGGAGGACAAACTGAATATTTCCATTAAAAGTAAAGGGAAGTAAATACATATTTACCATGATTTAGTAGAATCATGTGATGATGAATGTTTATCTGAAAAAAGTTAATATTAAAATTTCTACCTTACAAAAATACATTGTGTCTGAAAAAATTTTTGGATATCAGAAGGATCTGGTTTAGACAAAAATTATGATGATTTTAGAAAATGAAACATCACTTTTCCAGAATGATATACTAGAATCAGTTTCAAAATCTATTCAACACAAATAATGGGTGGATTATATGTATAAAAATTAATAATATTGATATTAATTAAACATTGGAACATTTTCTACGTCTGAAATGTAAATATGTTATCGGAAAAATATAGATTATAGAAAAATTTGAAATTAGCATGGGGATGTTTTAAGAAAGAATGTCATGTTATACATAAAGGCTATGCATAGGTGGGAGATTTGGATATTTAAGTGAAATTTTCCCCAGTTTCATGATTAGAAACTATTAGAAAGAATCTATCATTACCATTACGTCAAAATTAAAATTTTTATTAGATGGATGTAATTTAATATATCTTAAATAGTGAGGTTGAAAAAGAATTTTACACTAAGAACCCCAATTGATATCACATTTATAATTATGAATACAAGGTTAATAGATTGAATATAGCATTTTATGGGTTGAAGAAAACCCCTTGTTCCTAGTATTCACATCTTGATAGCTGTTCAGAAGAATTGAATTTTTCTAAATAACGGGTGATAAAAAATTATATATTAAAGATGTTTATTTTGGATATTTTATTGTAGTTATTTATGTGGATGATATTTTTTTCTGAAGGGGATAAAGATATAGTTTTTAATGAAATTTATGAGGAAATGAAAAATAATTTTTAAATGTCAATTTTGAGAGAATTAACTTTCTTCATTGGCTTACAATTTCAAAAAAAAGTAATTTTCTTATCTTAAGGAATGTATGATAAGGAATTATTAAAGATGTTTGGGATGAAAAATTGAATGAAGTTTCTAATCCTATATCTATAAACCAATTTTTTTTAATAATGAGTCTAGAAAAAGATTTAATGACAAAGGCTTTTGGAAACTGATAGGTAGTCTACTTTACCTTACAACCTCAAGTCTTGATATTGATTATCCTGTCAATTTTTTTCCATGTGTCGACGTAATCTAAAATAATCACATATGTTGGCATTAGAGAGAATTACGAGATATTTTATAGGAAAAAATTTACATGGGTTGTTATATAAAATAAATTTTGAGATCAAGTTTCCTATTTATAGTGATGTTTATTTTGATGGAGATTTTAATGATAGAAAATCATCCCTCGGAGGAACATATTTCTTGGGTGAATGTTGTGTGAGTTGGAATAGTAAGAAACAATGTTCACTAACATTGTGCACAGAGGAATCAGAATATTTTCTGGCTACTCAGGCTTGTACTCAGATTTTGTGGATGAATGATTAGCTGAAATATTTGATTGTAGTAATTTCGAAATAATTTAAGATACTTTGTTATAATAAAAGATAAATTGATCATTAAAAAAATATTGGACACCTTAAAAAATGATATAATATATAACATTATAAAAGATAATGTTGTTAATTGAGTTGTTTTCTTTGGAATATATCTCAATGTAGTTACAAATTTATGACATCTTCACAAATGAAATGATTACAGAATATTTTGTTGAGTTGTGGATGAGACATCATGTTAAACCACCTCTAGTGACTTCCCAAATCTCATAAATAATCCCCCTAATATTCATTAGATTATGTTTAAAAATGGGGATAAAAATTAACGTCTTCATACTCTATAAAAAGTTTTTATATATCTCTCTTTTTATGAATTTGATTTAGTACTTATCAGATAATGAGGGATGGTAAATTTAAAATGAGAGAAAAAGGAAAGTTGGTGGGGGAATTTCACCTTAATATAGACTCAACGTTTTCATGTCACTGAGTGATGGAATTAATTTAAAAACATTACATTATGTAGTAGCATAGAGTCAGTTTACTCTCTTTTATGAAATGCTATGTTTTGGAAAAACCTAAAAAATGTGACCTTTTTAAAAAATATGAGTTTTTGTAAAATTTATGACAGTTGAAAATCATGTTAACAATTGTTTTCAAAAACTGAAAAAATATATATTGAAGAAAAATTATGGTGTTTTTGTTTTTAATTTTTATTATTCGTTGACGACTATCCTTTTTGAAAAATAATGTTTTTATAATTCTTGATAGGATGCAATCCATCATAAAGTGTTTTCATAAGAAATATGAATGTTTTTTAATCTAAAAAATGGAGAGAAATTGTTTTTACTTTTGATCTTTGTTCTCAAGACACAGGTTTCCTGATATAGATTTAAATATTGAGATGCACTAAACATATAATTTTTGAGAAATATAGTAGATGGATGTTCTATAGAGTTTTTGATTTGATTCACTGCATGATTTTGAATATTCTCTAGACATGAGTATTTTTAGAATGTTGGAATCTATTGTGAGAAAAAGTCATAATTATGATGAAGAGGATGTTTTGAGAAAGTGAGGTGAGGAGTAAGAAAATTTTCTATCTTAGTAAACCCTAGATCTGATGATGTATTTTTGATCATGTCATTATAATAAATCATTATAAAGCTTTGATATAAGATGGATTTTGTCTAAGAGAGGAGAATATAATGTAATGTATTCATTCTACTGCTCATCAGTGTGTGGAACAACAGACATATAAGGATGAAGATCATTAGTACAAGAATCATCAGTGATAGAATATAATATTTTTGGAAGAATTATCTTGTTGAGTGAAGAAGTCATAATGATGTGGAAGAGTTTTGAAAGAACATAGTGATGCTAGGTGTAAGAATGTTTTCAAAATTTCTAACATATCAGACAGTTCATTACCAATCATGATGTTCTCAGAAATCATGAAAATTATCATGATAAAATATAATGAATAAATTGAGGAATTGTAAATATTTTTTCAGTTCTAGAAACCTAGACACAGATGATTTGATCTAGAAGTACTACACATATACATTTTCAAAAGTCATAATGTGAAACTCTTTTGATGTTTGAGTAAATTAAAAGTTTCTAAGTAGAGTTTTCATCATAATGATAATTAAACCATAACTAGAATTACATCATAATTATAACTCAATCATAATGACAATTCCATCATAATGAGTATTCCATTAATAAGAATATTTGAAGGAAATTAAATTACATTAATTTGATATGGAAAGTCATATCTTACTTAGATGAAGATATTCAAATCATAATGAGCTGAAGATAGTCAGATTGTAATAAGAAGACTAATAAAGTAATATCATGGTGAGATAATGATATTTATTCATAATTATGTTGAGGAAGATACATTAGATGAAACTAAGGTATTTATGTCTAATTGATTAAATGTTAGAGAAGACTGATTTTGGAGAAATATTGAGAAGGTTTGTGTAAAGTACCAAGTAATTAATGAATAATATATATTCTTATCTTTGACTAATTCTGAATTAGATAGCATTTTAGAGGCTTAAAATGAGAATAAATCCAATCTTAAGCATGGAATACAATAATATTTTTAAAATATTGTTTTACTGCCTTTTGATGGCAAACCATTTTTAAATTAAACTAAATTTCGACAATTTTATAAAATCTATTTTTAAAAATAAACTTATTATTTATGAATGGGACATTGAAATTTACATTGGATAAATTGTTGGTATTCTTCTGACAATGTTCATTTATTAATGAATAGTGAACAATAGTGCAATTTACATCGAAACTTCGTTTTCATCTAATTTAATTATATGGTTAGAATATATTTTTAATTAGTTTTATAGTGTAATTATAATATATTTTTACAATTTAATTTATTGGCGTTCATTAGAATAAATTTCACTTTGGAATTGGGCATAAACAAGGGCCAAGCTTTTTACAGATATTGTTTCAAAAAAACCCGCTATATGTTTTGACTACGGGAATTATATTAAAATTTTTTATTCCAATATCTATGTTTGAAATTTCGTAAAACAGATTCCATATTTGGAATCAAAAGGTAAAAATTATTTAATTAAGACTCTTTTGATTTTGGACATTATGAATAGTAACGGCGATAATTATCTTTAATTATCATGATTAATTAGTAATCAGGTAGTTAAGGATAATAAAATAATATCATAATAATAAGAAATGACCCCAACATGTGTCCTAATTATACTGGTTGTGTCATGGCCGACCATGGGATGTCTTGTGCCAATCTTAGGGACCCCATGGAATCACTTTTGGGTGAAAGTGACACTATCATTTTATTTTTAAAGAAAAGAAAATATCACTAAATAATGTATCACCCGAGTAAAAAAAATTTAGTTTTGTGTGTGTAAATGATCTCTTATACTATAAATATTCATTGGAAATATAAAAATATTTCATGCATCATAGTATTTTTTTATAATTTTTAGCCATTAAATAAATTAATTTATTTATGACATCATGATGATGCATCGATTATCTCATTAATGAATGATTTAAATAAAATGAAAAGATAATGTAAAATCTAATACTTATATTTGTCAAAAACCTATTGGATGAGTATATTTTGAACCCCTACTACTTTATCCTCAAAATATATCAATGTGGGACCTTTTAAATCCGAAAATCATTTTAAAATAAAGTAACATTTCTTGGCTTTCCAAGAGTGCCCCTCCTATCCTCTTATAAAAGGCCCCCACCTCTACCTCCTTGCCCACACTTCTTAAGCCATTGGCTCGGCCAAGATATTCTCATTTTATCTCTCCAAATCCCTATATTCATCCTAGAATCCTTACCATAGGCAAAACTCTCTTCAATAAACCCTTTCGGTTCAAACCAAGAGGAGTTACCCGATTTAAAGGTAATGTCTTCACTTGTGTTCTTTTGTTTTATATTGATTTTCCAACACCATAAAGTCATTTTATTACATTATTTTGTAACAAAAAAAGTATCTTAAATATACTAGGATTTTTTTTATGAGGAGAATTCAAGCTACACTTACAGACAACTCCGTCTAATGGTTAAAGAACATACTATTTCCGTGGACGGCGAATTCCTGCCTCACAAAACGATGATTGTTCAATCTTCTTTTAACACATTTAAAAGGTGGAAATTAATGTCTCTATATTTATATATGATATATAATATGTTTATGTTTTCCTTAATCTTCTTTATTTTAACATTTATGGCATACCTTTATGGTTTCCATTATGGGTAAACGTGATATCTTCATTTTAGGAAGTGCGGACTACCGCCCCCACAAAGTGATTTGATTCGTTAATTCCATATGTGGGACATATAAAGGATGAATATAATGATATTATATATGATATTATACTGGAATTATAATATACCTTTATATAATTATGATTCCATTCCATAAAATATGAAATAGAAGTGAAAGTAGCGTTCATGCGTACGTACGGCTTACCTTCTCCATGAACGGTGCATTGCATTTATTACCTCTAAATGTTATGTAATATTATAAATGCATGTATATAATGGATATATATGAAATATATGATATCTACATCGTAAATATAATTCTTGGATATAATTGATATTTTTCCACATGAACAACTTGTAATTATAAAGAGTTTATTTTTGAATCAAGTACCAATGATCGACAAAACGACCATTATTAACATAATTAATTACATAGTGTTCATAAAAAGGAAATAATTGATATAAAACTAATAATGAACTTGAAAAAGGTTTTTAAGAAAGTAGAAATTAACTCATGTTTATTATTCAAGAGGTTAAAGAATTATCGAGTCAAGTCGGACCTGAGGAAAAGGACTTCGTCTCAATATCCTTTCATTGAGGCATATTTTGTTTTATACACAACATTCTTTTATATGGTGTATACACCCCTTTTACATTTACGTCTATTCAAAAGGAATATTTTTTATATGAAGCATTTTACAAAATAAAAAAAGGAATGTTTTTTTGTCGTACGTATGTGGTGACAATGACTTCTCCGCCGCTGTGACCATTATTTGAGTTTCGGCCTCATCTACAAGTCATAAATGTTTTTTAAAATGAAAAATAAATACCATGTTTTAATTTTATTTTATTTTGGTATTGGAAATTGTTTTCATAATGTTTTTATTATATCAATGTGTTCTATTGATATCTTGTGATTGAAATGTGGAAATGTTATGTTTCCTTTATGCATGTTTTATGTGATACGATTATGTTATGGTTCTTGGGCATTATTATGAAGATGAGTGGTTCTGTGATAAACTAAGGGAAGGTGAGCCTGATATAGCTCTCCAATGAATTGGGTAATGCGAAGGAGTTAAACGTTAAGGTTTCTCTGAAGAGATTTAAGGAATATACTGTGATGGGTATTCCAAATGTAACTATGAGGGTTACTCCCTATGTAAGAGTGTTATTAATTGCTCAAGTTACCTTTTTGTTTTGTGATTTCTATGAGTTATTCATATATCATATGATTTCATGAGGTATGTTAACGTGCTTATGTTTTATGAGTAATGTATAATTTCATTGATTCTTATATATATGTGTAGTAATGTTTCCTTTCGGTATTTTTATATCCCGTACTGATCTTTTTATGCTCATCCCATGTTTTTGAAATTTTCTTCACAGGTCAAGGGAAAGGTACATGATATGATGATAGTGTCAAGGAAGTGTCAATAAATAATCCATGTTTTATTTTAAATATGTTTCTGTTGATGGGAAAATGAGTACTATCTTTTATGTAACCACTTTGTTTAAATGTGGAATGTTATGCATGATTTATGATCTAATTCTCTAAAACTCTAATCTTGCAAAGATCCTCAACGTGTATTCATGAAAAACCCCAATATTAATTAATGTTTAAGGCTAGGGCCTTATAGTTGGTATTAGAGGTCAGTTTAGACAACTTTAGGAGTTATATTTCTATTAAATGATTATCCAAAAATATTTTTATAGTCATATTGAAATGATATAGAATTTAAAGATTACCATGTTGCTTCATCTAAGACATGATTGTCCCGAATGGTTTCCCACAGAGGAAACAGGGAAGAAGTTCAAGGAAGGTATACAGAAGGAAATGAACTTCCGAATCAGCATCCTGAGATGGTCAGAATTGGAACTGAACAGTTTGTTGCAGTAATGTCGCAGTTGACTCAAGCGATAAATGGTGGTTGTATCCATGAATGAGATCAGCCAGATCAACCACAGAGGAACATGTCAGTGGTGTAACATTTCATGAGGAAACACCCCCATCATTCAGAGGATCATCTGACCCTATGCTAGCTGAAGGTTGGATTGGAGCACTGGAGAAGATTTTCTATGTCATGGGGTGTTCAGACAATCAAAAGGATTGTCTTTCAATTTAACACTTGGAGGGTGAAGCATATCAGTGGTGGCTGATGGTTAAAAATATCAGGGACGTTGATGAGGTTGATGCTCTCGTCTGGAATGAATTAAAAGGTATGTTTCTTGAGAAGTATTTTCCTAAGCCCGTTCGACTTAGGATGGAAAACCAATTCTTGTAATTGAGGCAAGAGGAAGACTCAGTGGATGCTTATGAAGAAAGGCTCACTCGATTGGCAAGGTATGATCCAAATTTTATATGAGACCTTTATAGTACAATCAATCATTTTTACTCAGGATTAAATCCAAAATATCAAAGGGTATTAGCTTCTCGTGAGTTCAAAAGTTATGAAAAGCTTGTTCTATTTGCTAAGAAGGTGGAAATGGAGTTTACCGATGATCAAGTCTTCTTTAACAACCAACAAAAGAAGAGACGGAGGTGGTAGGAGAAAGAGAAGAATAATGAAAAAAGTTGTGATGGTATGAAAACTAAGTTTCTAGTTTGTGATAAATGTGGTAAAAAGCATGCAGTAGAATTTCTTCAGAATTCGAGAAAGTGCTACCGATGTGGTAAAATGGGACATAAGGCTCGTGATTACACTGGAAAAGATCAAGGTGATGGTAAGACCAAATTTGATTTACAGTTAGTGAAATGTTTCAAGTGCAATGAGATGGGTCACTATGAAAACTAGTGTCCGAAAAAAGCTCGAGTGATGGGAAGCAGTCAGACTATAAGAAGAAAGGGGTGGTGACATCCTTTGCAAGTAATTCAGAAGATGTTGGGCCATCAAATGAAGTGGTATCTAGTACTTTGTTTGTTTTTTCAGATTATGCCAGTGTGTTGTTTGATTCAGGGTCTACACATTCTTTCATATCTGAAAACTTTTCTTTTAAAATGGTAATACCATCTCAAGAAATGACTCCTGAACTTGTTGTAAATACATCTGGGGGAAATGTTGAGGCAAAAAGAATTTATAAGAATATTCCTATCCTTATCCGTGGAAAGAACCAACTTGAAAACCTTATGGTTGTATCTCTAGTAGAGTTTGATGTTATCCTGGGTATGGATTGGCTCTCTATTTACCATGATAAGACTGATTTTATTGATAAAGAAGTTTCTTTTCAGAAATACTTTCAGTTTTTGTACAAGAATGAACCCTTAATGTTGATAACATATCAAGAGGCTGAGAAACATGTAAAAGATGAAAATGAATGTTACCTTGCACATATTGTTGAAAACAAAAGGAACCGTTCAGATTAATGATGTGCTAGTGGTAAATGAGTATCCTGATGTTTTTCCTGATGAGTTGTCTAGAATAATACTGGATAGGGAAGCTGAATTTACTGTTGACTTAGTTCCTGATGCTAAGACAATTTAAAAACCCCCCTTATCGAATGGCTCAAATTGATCTTTTAGAGTTGAATGATCAATTGCAAGATTTATTAGAGAAAGGTTTCATTTGACCTAGGACGTCCCCATGGGGTGCTCTTGTCTTATTTGTTAAAAATAAATATGGTTCTATAAGACTTTGCATTAATTATAGAGCCTTGAATAACATCACTGTTAAGAACAAATATCCTTTTCCTCACATCGATGATTTTTTTATCATCTCCAGTGAGCCCAGTATTTTTCAATGATTGACCTGATATCGGGGTACCAAAAGGTGAAGGTAAAGGAAGCGGATATTCTGAAGACCACGTTTCGTACAATATATGGCCATTATGAATTTTTAGTTTTGCCATTTGGGGTAACCAATGCACCTACGGTATTCATGGACCTTATGAATAAAATTTTCCATGAGTTCTTGGATAAATTTATGGTTGTTTTCATTTATGATATTTTCATGTTTTCAAAAAGTAAAGAGGAGCATGAAAGACATTTAAGGGTTATTTTTCAAACCTTAAACGAAAATAAATTGTATGGGAAATTCATCAAGTGTGAGTTTTGGTTGCAACAAATTTCTTTCCTTGGTCACATTGTTTCTAAAGATGGTATAACTATTGATCCTACAAAAACAAAGGTAGTGGAAGAATAGCCAAAACCCACAAATGTAACTGAGATTCGTAGTTTTCATGATTTGGAAAGCTATTACTGATGGTTTGTTAGTAATTTTTCCAGGTTATCTAGTCCAATGACTAAGATAACTCGAAAGTGTGTTATGTTTATCTGAACAAAAGAATGTGATGATTGTTTTCAGGAATTGAAAAGAAGATTGGTGAATGATCTAGTTTTGGTACTACCTTCCAGGAATGGTGAGTTTGTTATCTATAGTGATGCTTCATTGAAAGGACTTGGTTGCGTCCTCATGTAGAATGATCAGGTAATTGGTTATGCTTCACGTCAGTTGAAAACTCATGAGGTAAATTACCCTACATATGATTTCGAATTAGCTACTGTTATTTTCGCTTTAAAAATATGGTGGTAACATTTGTATGGTGTAAAGTTTGAAATATATACTGATCACAAAAGTTTAAAGTATATATTCACTCAGAACGAATTGAACATGAGATAGAGGAGATGGCTATAATTAATCAAGGATTATGATTGTACAATTAATTACCATCTAAGAAAAGAAAATAAAGTGGATGAAGATTTGAGTCGAAAAAGTGATGCCTCATTAACCATGTTACATTTGGAACATGATCCTTTAGTTAAGGATTAGATGAATTTTGGCATAGAAGTTGTTGATGCAGGATGTCCTTCTATTTTTTTAAGGTATCAGTGAAATCTTCTCTATCAGACAGAATTAAGAAAGCACAGAAGTAAGACAGTGAGTTGTAGAAAAAGGTAGAGATGGTTCAGAAGGGTATGTTTCCTGAATTGAACATTGATAATGATTGTGTTTTGAGATTTGGGAAGAGATTGTGTGCATCATTTTATTCACAGTTGAAGAGAGAGTTGTTATGTGAAGCTCATAGTTCTCCTTTTTCAGTTGATCCATGTAGTACTAATATGTATAGGGATCTTCGAATGTATTACTAGTGGGACAGAATGAAAAGAGATATTGCTGATTTTACTATGAAGTGTTCGACTTTTCAACAGGTTAAAGCAGAGCATAAGCTACTGAAAGGGATGCTTCAACCATTACCAGTGCTAGAGTGGAAATGGGATAATATATCCATGGACTTCATTGTGGGATTGCTAAAGACACCTCAAGGTAATAATTCAATCTGGGTTATTGTTGATCGCTTGACTAAATCTGCTCATTTCCTTTCCATACGAGATAATTTTTCTGTAGATCAACTTTCCCATTTGTATCTTAAATAGATAGTTAGGTTACATGGATTTCCCCTCTCCATTGTATCTGAATGTGATCCTAGGTTTACTTCTAACTTTTGGAAAGGCCTTCAGAAGTCGTTGGGTAATGAATTAAATTTTAGTACAGCTTTTCACCCTTAATAAGATGTTCAATCAGAACGAACAATTTAGAATTTGAAGGATATGTTATGTGCTTGTTCGACGGATTATCAGGGAATTTGGGACCAAAATCTTTCTTTGTTTGTGTTTTCTTATTATAATAGATTTCATTCCAGTATACAGATGGCACCATTTGAGGCATTATATGGGAAGCAGTGTCGAACTCCAGCTTTGTGGGTTGAATTAGGTGAAAGGAAGATAATGGGACCGAAATTGGTAGAAGTGTTGGCAAAAAATTTTCAGATGATACAGAGTCACATGAGAATAGATCAGAGCAGGAAGAAAAGTTATGTGGACAACAGGAGGAAGGATCTCTCTTTTGAGGTTGGCAATCATGTTTTTCTCAAATTATCACCATGGAAAAGTTTGATGTGATTTGGTAATAAAGGAAAGCTGAGTCCAAGGTTCATTAGACCATATGAAATTCTGGAGAGTGTTGGATCAATTGCATACTGAGTGGATTTACCTCCGAGTTTATCTCTTGTACACAAATTTTTTCATGTTTAAATGTTAAGGAAGTAAATGCCAGATCCATCTCATGTTTTGAGTCCAGAGGTTGTTCAGTTAGAAGAGAACCTATCTTATGAGGAACAACCTGTCATGATTCATGAGCACAAGGAGAAAGTGTTGCAGAATAATGTGATTCATTAAGTAAAGGTTTTGTGGAAAAACCACTGAGTGAAGAGGCAACATGGGAATCTGAAAATGCCATGAGGGACAAATACCCCCACTTATTTGATAAGTAAATAAATTGCGGGGATGCAATTTTCAAAATGGGGGAAGGATGTAACATCCTAATTAAGTAATGAATAATATATATTCTTATCTATGACTATTTATGAATTATATAGCGTTTTAGAGGCTTAAAATGAGAATAAATCCAATCTTAAGCATGGAATACACTAATATTTTTAAAAGATTGTTTTACATACTTTTGATGGAAAAACATTTTTAAATCAACATTTTGACAATTTTATAAGCTCTATTTTTAAAAATAAACTTATTATTTATGATTGGGACATTTAAATTTATGTTTGATAAATTTTTTGTATTTTACTGACAATGTTCATTTCTTAATGAATAGTGAAAAATACTGCATTTTACATCAAAACTGATTTTTAATCTAATTTAATTACATGGTGAGATTATCTTTTTAATTGGTTTTAAATTTTATTTAGAATATATTTTTACCATTTAAAACAATGGTGTTAATTATAATTAATTTCACTTTGGAATTGGGCAAAAACAAGTGCCAGACTTTTCATAGATATTGTTTAAAAAAACCCGCTATTTGTTTTGACAACGAGAATTATTTTTAAATTAATTACTTCAATTTATATGTTTGTAATTTGGAAAAATTGATTCCATATTTGGAATCAGAAGGTTCAAATTATGTAATTAAGACTCGTTTGATTTTGGACATTATGAATAGTAACGACAGTAATTATCTTTAATTATCGTGATTAATTAGTAATCAGGTAGTTTAGGATAATAAAATAATATCATAATAATAAAAAATTACCCCAAAATGTGTCCTAATTCTACTATTTCTGTCATGGATGACCATGTTATGCCTTTTTCCAAACTTAAAGATCCCATGTAATAACGTCTGGGTGAAAGTGACACTTTATCATTTTATTTTTAAAGAAAGGAAAATATCACTAAAGAATGTATCACCTGAGTAAAAAAAAATAGTATTGTATGTGTAAATTATCTCTTAAAATATAAAAATAAATTGGAAAGATAAAATTATTTCCTACATCATAGTATTTTTTTATAATTTTTAGAAATTAGATAAATTAATTTATTTATGACACCATGATGATACACCAATTATCTCATTAATGAACGTTTTAAATAAAATGAAAAGGTAATGTAAAATATAAGACATACACTTGTCAAAAACCTATTGGATGAGTATATTTCTAACCTTTACCACCTTATCCTCGAAATATATCAATGTGGGACCTTTTAAATCCGAAACGCATTTTTAAATAAAGTAACATTTCTTGGCTTTCCAAGAGTGCCCCTCCTATCCTCTTATAAAAGGGCCCCACCTCTACCTACTTACCCACACTTCTCAAGCCATTGGCTAGGCCATGATCTGCCCATTTAATCTCTACACATCCCTCTCTCCATCCTAGATTCCTTACCATAGGCAAAAATATATTCAAAAAACCCTTTTTGGTTCAAACCAAGAGGAGTTACCCGATTTAAAGGTAATGTCTTCACTTGTTCTTTTGTTTTATTTTGATTCTCCAACCCCCTAAACTCTTTTTATTCATTTCTTTTGTAACAAACACCATTATATTCAATATACTAGGATGTATTTATGAGAATTATTCTATCTACACATAAACAAACAACCATCTAATGGTTAAAGAACATACTGTTTCTGTGGACGACGAATTTCTACCTCACGAAACGATGATTGTTCAATATTCTTTTAACACATTTCAATGGTAGCCATTAAGAAGTCAATATATTTAAATATGATATATAATATTTTTATGTTTTATTTAATCTTATGTATTTTTACATTTATTTCATACCTTTATGGTTTCCATTATGGGTAAATGCAATATCTTCATTTTCGGAAGTGCAAACTACCACCCCCCCACAAAGTGATTTGATTCATTAATGTCATATGTGGGACATATAAAGGATGGAGTTAATGATAATATATATGATGTTATAATATAATTATAATATACGTTTTTATCATTATGATTCCATTCCATAAAATACGAAATAGAAATGAAAGTTGCGTTCATGCGTACATACGGCTTACCGTCTCCATGAACGTTGCATTTCATTTCCTACCTCTAAATGTTATGTAATATTATAAATACATTTATATACTAGATATATATCAAATATATGATATCTACATCATGAATATAATTCTTGATATAAAGGATATTTTACCACATGAGTAAATTGTAATGAGAAAGAGTTTATTTTTGACTGAAGTTCCAATGATCGAAAAAATGACCATTATTAACTTAAATAATTAAATAGTGTTAATAACATGGTAATAAGTGATATAAAAGTAATAATGAACTTGAAAAAGGTTCTTAAGAAATTATAAATTAACTCAAGTTAATTATTCAGGAGGTTAAAAAATGATCGAGTCATGTCGGACCTGAGGTAAGGGACTTCGTCTCAATCTCCTTTCATTGTGGCATATTTTGTTTTATACAGAACTTTATTTTATACAGTGTATAAAACCCTTTGACTTTTATTTCTAATAAAAAAGAATCTTTTTTATACGAAGCATTTTAATAAATGAAAAAAGGAATGTTTTTTTTGTCGTACGTATGCAACGACAATTAATTCTCCGCTGTCGTGACAATTATTTGAGTTTCGGTTTCCTCTACAAGCCATAACTTTTTTTAAATGAAAAATAAATACAATGTTTTACTTTTCTTTTATTTTGGTATTGAAAATGGTTTTCATAATTTTTTTATTCTATCAATGTGTTGTATTGATATCTTGTGATTGAAATGTGGAAATTTTATGTTTCCTTTATGCATGTTTTATGTGATACAATTATGTAATGGTTCTTGGGCATTGTTATGAAGACGGGTGGTTCCATGATAAACTAAGCGTAGGTGAGCCCGATATATCTCTCCAATGCATTGGGTAATGCGAATGAGTTATAATTTAAGGTTTTTCTGAAGAGATTTAGGGAATATACTATGATGTGTATTCCAAATGTAACCATGAGGGTTACTCCCTATGTAAGAATTTTATGAATGCCTCAAGTTACCTTTATGTCAAATGATTTCGTTGTGTTATTAATAAATCTTATGATTTCATGAGGTATGTTAACGTGCTTATGTTTTATGACTAAAGTATTATTTCATTAATTATTATGTATACATTTACTAATGTTTCCTTTCCGTATTTTTATATCCCTTACTGAGATTTTTTTTCTTATCCCAAATTTTTGAAATTCTTTTCACAGGTCAAGGGAAAGGTACATGATATGATGATAGTGTCAAGGAAGTGTCAAGAATGAATCCATGTTTTATTTTAAATATGTTTCTGTTGATGACAAAAATTAGTACTATCTTTTATGTAAACAGTTTGTTCAAATATAGAATGTAATGCATGATTTATGATCTAATTCAATAAAACTCTAAACCTGAAAAGATCCTCAACATGTATTCTTGAAATAACTCAAGATTAAGTAATGTTTACGGCTGGGACCTTATAGTTCGAAGAAGTTAAAGTTGTTGTTTAAATGAAAGTAACATTAAGTGTTTAGAAATTTTAGTAAGTTGTATTTTTTTTAGTTTACCTCCATTTATTTTATATTTCACCTATAAATATAATAAACGTTCATTAGCATTTATTAACTTTTTGTAAGATAAAAAAGGAGAATAATTGATGAATTTTTTTAAGAGTTATTTCTAAATAAAGGTCTCATTAGAATGTTAGACATATGTTGTTTTGTTTAAAGGGATGAGCTACATCGTACTATGTAAATCAGGCTAAGGAATATCAAGCCCAGGAGGATTGAAATGAGAATTTGAGAAGATTATGTAATGTCTATATTGGAAAATGGAGAATTGTATTGAGTTGATCAGACTAAGTCAATCAAATTTTATTCCTAATATTTAGGGCCATCGGACACACCATCATCATTCACTAAACCATTTATGGAGTTTTATTAAAAAAAGTATTTTTTTTTTCTCGAACGTCCATTATGAAGAATTAAAAACATATGAGAGTCAGTATAACCATTCCTATCGGGAGATAAAAGTTATCTAGTTGGAGTTAAAAGAAGTTATATTCACTTATTCATAAAAGATAATTTCTATAGACCGATGGCAGTGGCTATGTCAAGGTTCTAGGTTCTCACACTGAGGAATAACCTTGTATATATTGTATTCTATACATTATTTCCTATTTTATCATGAATTTGTATTTAAAAAATGATAAGGATATGAATTTTAACTAGTCATAGGGGCTATGTTTAAAAATGTTTTAAAACATCTAAAAATTGAATCATTGATTCTACCCCTCCCCCTTTCTCAGTTTTTATTCGATCCTTTGAAGCCTATAAATAACTCAAGGAAGTAGTTTTCCCTTCCATGACTAAAATAATATATATGTGGCAATTTTATTTAATTATATTTATCTAATTAGGTCCATTTTTATAGAATTTTACTGATGATATCATTTCATGTAGTCTAAGAAATATATATCAAGAATATTGGTGGATTTCATAATTATGAAATCTTCATAATGATTAGTAAGAAAAACAGATTATATTAAATAGTAATAATTCTTATTAGATTGTAGTAATTAAGAAATTAATGTGTTTATTTATGGGTTGCTTGATGTGTTTTCTAGACCATAATCATGAAATTTACATAAGGCATCCAATTTCCACTATGAAAGAGGCCAAAAGGGTCACACGCTAAGTGTATCCAATATATTAGAAAAAATAAAAATGAATTTAATATATTAATAAATATTATTATAAAAAATTAGAATATCTTATTTCAGGATGTGTTGAACACATAAATTCAATCACCCATTATTGAAGTCAAGAATATATGGGAGTATAATATTAATATATATTTATTCACTAGTTAGTAAATATAATAACTATTTATTTATTTATTGAATAAATAATGTAATGAAATTTTTAAAAGAAATATTTATTATGTGAGGTTTGATAAATTTAAATGTGGATTGATGGGTTGAGTAAAGGTCCTAGTTAAAATGATATATTTTTTTAATATCATTTATATAAATATAGATTTATTTATTTAAACAAATTACATATCAATATCTTAGAGTCTTTGAATATCATGGAATAGGTTAACAATATTATTATTACTCTTTGACATGAGGTTTTTTTATATTTAAAAATTAGATATCGGCCTCTATAAAATTATTCTTTATTTTACCCTCGGTATTTAAATTAACTTGTATTAGTTATAGGTTTCATGAGAATTATTGTTGATAATGAAATTCTCCCAAGATATATATCCTGAAGACCTAGAGAGAATCTATGTATTATGAGAGATTATCATAATCCATCTCCTACTCAAGAATGATAGAAAAAGGAAAAATTCCACAATTTTAAAGGAATTCATACACATATCGATATAAAATGACACAATATGATTGATACCTCCATGATAGAATCCAATGTTCCTTTAGAGTCATTTTGAGATTTATTGGGAATGTGAGGATAAATCTAGCAGATTTTTGATTTGGATTCTTCATTGCATTGATTATATGACAAGATCATCAACTAGATTGATAATCAATATTGAATGATATACAAACATGAGGAAATTCTTATTATATATCATATGTGAAACTATCCTCTCAATGAATATTCTAGTGTTTAATTCATCTAATTCAAAAGTTATATCCATTGAAATGGACAGAAATCCTTTTTTAGGAACAATCTTTATCAATTATATTTCTTCCTAGAACCTTCAATAGGTAATAGAGATATCACATATTATTTTATAATAATTATTTATTATTGATCAATTAACCATTTTTGTATGATATTCATTTACATTATTTATTTTATAATCTTAATTTCATGATAATCATGGACATTAAGATTCATACAACAAATAATATTCCAACGATAGATTATGAACACTCAAATGTACCATTTAGAAGTACTGAGGAATCATGTTATGATATATGCTTATATGGTTTGTAATTAAAAGTTACATGTTGTATAACCATCATCAAATATATAAAGGTGATCCATGATAATCAGTGAAAACTATGTGAGTTTCAGTATGTGGTGTGACAAATTAAACACCATGTATTGACTTCTAGCTGACATGTTTCTTGATAGGTTTGCACAACATGTACCTAGTGTACACACCATGTCACCCCACCTGATTTGACCCAGGAAAAATTTTAGAAACCATTTAGTTGAAATAAAAAACATATAAAAAATAAATGTCACGTAATGACTTCCAGTTATGTTACACAACATTATGTGTGTCACATGATATCTGGATGGTTGTATGCACAATGTAACACATAAAAAATAATGCAAGATACATGATGAGTCCCTTGGAATATAATGTGGAAAACTAGTAATGAATCAAACATTATTTAACATGTTTTACACACCATATAATTCATGTTAATTCACATTAGGCACACTCTAAGATAGGATTGTCTTGATAGTCAGTACGTAGACAAATTAATTTACTAATGAATAACAAAACTATATGGTCTATTGTTTTTTTACAAGTGTTTTGATAAAACTTTTTTAAAAAGATTATAGGTTGAGTTATTTTAGTTATTTTGGTGTGCTATTAAATGCATCATTAATTATTTTTCACATTACTCTATAGATACATGTAGCATACTAATTTTTAAGTGTTCTAGAAGCCCCTTTTGTTATATTTTATAAATCCTTTGAGGAAAATTAAAAAAATTCAAATTCATTAATAACCTTATATATGGACTAGGGTGTATGTAAATTCAATAAGACATCAACATATACATAGGAAGCCTTTTGGGAATTATTTAATGGTAAAGGAAACTATTTTTAAGAGTAAAATATTTTTCCAGGTACTACATAAGTGTAACTCTATGTTTTCATAAGTTGTGTAAGGGTATGTTGAACGAAAAAACACTACATAACATAAATATTAGAAAAATAACTATTCTGTAAGGGTAACCTAGTTTCCCCTATACATTTAAGGGTAAACCATGCTCGTATAGAGGTAATCAAAGGTATGTGTAAGGGAATATACAATTTTCTAAAGGATTAATAAGGGTAAATTCTAACCTCTGTAATGGAAAACCATTAATTTGAAAGGATTTGAAAGGGTATATAGGCACTTCCTAAGGTTAAGAATGCTTTTCCATGCATTGTGTTAATGTATGATTCCAATATAATGGTAAAAATATATACCCTTATGAAATATTTTTGAGATGCATAAGGGTAAACCAAAATACACTTACACAACTCCATTTTTTGGAGAAAAATCACTTTTATCTATGTTATCCAATCTTCCTCCCTATCTCGACCCTTTAACAAATTTTTTATTATTTTAAAAGCCTAAAATTGTATTAATTAATTAATTGACATTTTTAATCCTTTTGAAACATATTATTAACGAATTTAAACTATTTTCAATTAAGAAATGATTAAATAAAAGATAAACTATGAATTTATTTATTGTTTCTTAATGTTACAGACGAGTAAGTTGTTTACCATTCTGAAAATATCTAAACCGTTATACCTTCAATTTATGGTTATTATATTGGGTCTAGGATGACTAGGAATCCCCATGTTCAAGATTAGTGATAACTTCTACAAACAATATGTGTTCATTTTCTGGTTTTGAAGAACACCAAAAATGTAACCCTCTTCTATTGATGGGTTCCATGTTTTAAAGGGATAACTCTAGGTGGGATTATATACTCCATTTATTTGTGAAATAAGATTTCATAAATCATTCTGGACAAAGGATAATGTACATATTAAATGGTAAATAACCCAGAATTATCTAATAATGATAACGAATAACTATCATAGGTTTATCCATGTTTATTATGGAGAGTGAAAATTATTATAGAATGTGGAACTAAAATTTTATATAAGAAATAAATAAATCACACATTCTTTGTATTAAATATAAAATATCAAAATTATCCAAGATTTAGAATCTACAGTAACATTCAATGTTTTCTTTTATATGGAAATAATATAAGAGAACAAGTTGTAGCAATCATTAGCAAAATGTTTGTGTTGAGGAAAATGTGGATGTGGTTTGAGTGAGGTCTCCTTAATTATCCTTGAGGTTGTTATTAATACTTGAGACAGGTTAATTGATGTGTGATATTTATCACATAAAGGGGTACTATATTGTCATGATGATGACTATTGACTTTATCAAATGGTTGAGGAATGATGTCTTTAGTGGCTGACTGGAGATATCATGTTCAAGTAATGAGGACCTAAAGGTCCAACCTGAGTTATCACTTTTAAGTTATGATGGTCTTGAGGCCTGACCCATGTTAAAAATATGGCATTATGGTCTGAAGGACTAACCCCTAAAAGAGATGAGTTACAATGATCTGGGGTAATTACCTAGGACAATGTAGAAAAAATTAGTCTTTTGGGACTTGGGTAGGGAAATTTACTTGTGGTTGGATAGAACATGTATAATTTAACTACAAGTTACATTGGATGGGGTTGTCATTATTATTTTTTATGGTAATTTAGGTATGATCATACATCAGTATGAGGAATATATGTTTATATTCCAAATATATACCAATTTTTTTTCTTCAAACTACTTTTTAAGTAATTCATTTTTTATATATTAGTTCGGAATAAACATGTATTACTTGATTGTATGATATAAATTTTTTCCATGAAATTATTATATATCTAATGGAATTTTTTAGTTGAACCTGATAAGGAATTTATTTTTTGTATATATATGTGATTATGTATGTAATGTAGGGATAGAGACCAAGGTTAGTTTTAGGAGGGTTATACCTTGGATTGTGGGTAGAATCCTAGGACAACCATTATGTGAGAATATAAACTGATTATGATAAGTCTTAATTGATTATGTTATTATATGGTGTTTCATTTTCATTATAGTAGATATATCCTCGACATGAACTTCTGGGACTACTTGGGATGTAGAATGGAATGCTCCTATAAAGGATGGTGTTTGTACACTACCATTGTATGTAGAGAATTATGAAGTTGATCATTCTCCTGCACCATATCTATGGTTTAGAAAATAGAGATGCATTAACCATAACATTCTCATAGTGTATTTTTTGGGTTTATATGTTCATAACTATGGTATAATATTCCATAACATTCAACTACAACATTATTCAATGATTTAGTGCACCAGATTACCTCTGGATACTGATAAATGGATTAAAATCATTTTTGGAATATTTGACCTAATAGAGACTCTGAGGGATCAACATTTTAATGTTTGATAAAGATCATATCAAGTGCATATCCCACTTCTATAACTCCATTTATTCTAAAACCATCCTAGTTGAGTTTTCTCAAGGTGAGGCTTGAGGACATAGAGTAGAAAGGCTTTACAAGGCCATGTACATCACCATGGGTTGTATATTACATGTTCACCAAGAAGGTGGATGGTATTATTAGACTAATAATTTATTATTGGATGTAATACAAGGTGAAGATGAAGAATATATATCCATTTCCTAGTATTAATGATCTTTGTTTCCATTATGGGATCTCAATGGTTCTCCAAGATTGATCTTCAATCAGGATATCACCAGTTATGGGTTAGACAGGGTGACATCCCAAAGAAGGAATTTCAAAAAAAATGTATGGATAGTATGAGTAATATTTTGTGTCTATTGGATTGAAAAATGTGATGCTGTTGTTTATGAAACTTATGAAAAATATCTTCCAAGAATATCTAGACTCCTTCAATGGGTTTTTATCAATGAAATCTATATTTACTCACTTACATTAGAGCTACATGACATATATCTTGAGGAAGTCCTGACTATGCATTGCGCAAATTATTTTTAAACCATGCTAACACTGTGTAACTTCTGTATTTTGGAGGATAATTTATTAGTGTACATGGTGTATATGATATGTATATCCATGAACCTGGAGAATTTAGATGCAGTGATTTCCTGGACACATCCTCAAAAAAATATTGAGATCATGAGATTCCGGAGTTTTTAGAATATGATTTTTGTTATTTTTTTAGAAGTCCACTAGTTTATGGGTGCCTATCACTACATAGAAATATAATAACATAATGTCTCATTCGTCGGACCTATGTTAAAAAGAGTTTCAAGAGATTAAAAGGAGGTTGACTATATCTCTAGTGTTGAAACACCCCAAGCCGTGGATTAGATATGATGTGCACTATGATTCATCAGGTGTTTTTAAGGAGAATTATTTATATACTGGTATAATTTAGTAACTTATGGGTCATTCTAGTTGAAACCTCATGAATTGAGATACCCTACTCATGAAATGGATATTTCAACAATGATCCACACTTTAAAGTGTTGGTGACATTATCACATAAGTGGGTGGTTTTTTTCTAAACTAACTAGAAGATCATTTGGTACATCTTTACATAATGGAACCTAAAAATGAGGAAATTGTGTTATGTGGTGTATGTATATTAATTGGACATTGATATATTTTATACTCCTATGAATGGTAATATCGTAGTAGATTCTCTTAGACGTATGACACAGCTAGCTCAGCAGCTCAGTGAGAGGCCTTTAGATGTGTTGTGGCACTTGATGAGCTTCCTGATAACAAGATAATGGATCATTATGGGGATATTGAACCTATTAATATATTTACCTTTCTATTCATATATTCCATTGTTAACTAGGAAACAACATTGCAATAGGT
This sequence comes from Viscum album, assembly GCA_963277665.1. NCBI lineage: Eukaryota > Viridiplantae > Streptophyta > Magnoliopsida > Santalales > Viscaceae > Viscum > Viscum album. The sequence continues at coordinate 1,651,407,650 of OY728165.1, forward strand.
AGAACCAGAGTGTGTTGTGATATAGTAACAACTTGTTTGAGGTGGCCTAATATCTAGGTGGTCTTTCACAATTGACAATGTGATCCTTGTGAATGAGAGAGTATTATTCCATTTTTTATTATGTTGTAGTTGATGAGGGACTTTAATACCTCTATATAGGCAGTATATATTAATGTGAAAAAGATGTATCATGGCTTCAAGGGATTGTTTGGATGGCTAGTGATGAAGAGGGATATATTTAGGTTTGTTTCTTGATGTCATACCTATTAGAGATTAAAGGCCAAGAACTACGGTCCTGATGGTTGTCTCTAGCCTCTTACTATGCCCATATGGTAGTGAATGATGGTATTTTTAAAGTAGCTATAATTGACCAAGAGAAGGATTAATGTTTTCTAGGGAATTTTCGATCAACTAATGGAATATGATAAATTATTATTGATTTTTGAGAGTCACTCAATAGATTAGCTATGCAGTTTTTCTGTTTATGAGATCATACACATACATGGATTTCCCTTAGGAATAGTCTCTAATAGATATATGAGAATCAAATTTCAATTTTGACAAGGAATAAAAAAATCCTTAGGTACTTAACTATGATTGATCACAATGTAGCATTCCCAAATAGAGAGATAATCCAAGAAGATGATCTACATACTCAAGGATATGCTTAAACCATGAATCCTAGTCTTTGATAGAGCAATAGAATGACACATATACTTGGTTGATTATGAATACAACAACATTTTTCATATTTCTATACAAATGGATCCTTTTAGTCTCTCAATGGATTTTTGTTATAATCACTATTGTGTTGGAATAATGTTTGTGGGGGTGGAAGTTGTGAGGCCTATTGTGGTAGTTGATACCTCAAAGAGAGTGAAACTACTTAGGAATTAATTTTTAAATACTTATTGTAGGAAATAATCATTTGATGATAGTAATAGCAGACCTTTGGAGTTCACTATTGGTGATTTGGATTTCATGCACATCTCACTTGGGTTGGGGTATCACCATTTGTTAAATTCGGGTAAAATGGCACCATGGTTTATGAGACCATTCAATATTTCCCAATTAGATGGTACATTGGTGTACTGTTTAGACAATCCTACACATTATTTAATCATGCATGATGTGTTAGATATTTTATTGCCTTTGAAGGAACATGGTTGATCCTTCACATATTATAGACTATGAGAATATTGATTTAGATACAGATTCATCTTATAAGGTATTCCAAGTATAGATTGTTGGCTTCATTAAAAAATTCCTTTGAGGTAGTATAATACTTTGTGTATGGATCATATGAAAACATAGTTAGACCTAAGAGGATACATGTTAGGGGTAGTATGATGTTTTAGCTCAGTGGCCTGAGTTATTTGAGCTTGAATGCTGTAGAAACTTTTAAAGGATGAAAATTCATTAGAGGGGTATAATTTTATCATCTTTATTTTTTAAATGTTCAAAAAAAAAATCATTATTTTATTTTATATGTCCTTTTGTGGAAATGTAATAGTTTTCATCGTCAGTTTCTTTCTTAAATATGGAATAGGGCCTGTATTTAGGTAAAAATGGCATCAGCCTAAAAACATGAGGACTAATGAGTGCTACATTTGGAAAAAATAACCATGGTTTATAGGTAATGGAGTTTTCTAGCCACTAATAAATAGTAATAATGATTTTTCATATGATTAATAAATGTAATATGAGGTCAAAAACATTTCATAAGGGTCATCATGGAAACTTATTACACATGTAATGGTAACCCAAGGTTTTCTCTGTTTCTGTAAGTGTAAAATATATTGGTGAAATCCTAAGACAAGGTATGTGCAGGGTATATGGATGTTTAAAAATGATTCATAAGGGTAAATCCTAACCTATGTAAAAGTATCCTTTTATTTTCATAGGATGTGTATGTCTACCTGGACACTACATAATGGTAAGCAGGCTTTTACATGCACAACATAATAAAATGAGAAATGTGTTAGTGTAAAAATCATTAACATTACATGAATAATATGAGATGCATAAGGCTAAATTATGTTACCCTTACAGAGAATCGTTTTTTTTGGAGAAATTCTATTTTTATCTTTTTTCTCCATTATCCTTCTCTTGCTCGACCCTTAACATGCTTTTGACTTTTTTTAAAATCCCAAAATAATCGAAATTAATTCCAGGACACCTTTAAAGCTCATGAATCATATTATGGGTGAATTTAATCACTCTAAAATGAAGAAAAGGTAAAAGGGAAGATTAAATGAAGAATTTAATTTGTGGTTATAAATTCTACAGAACGTTACATGACGTCTCTACTTGAAAATATCTAAACATTTCTAAATTTGGTTTTTGGATATTCTCTTTAGTCCTATAAGTCCATGTATACCCTTATTCATGATTAGTTAATCCCTTTACGAACAATATGAGTTCTTCATCCATTTTTTCAAGAACACCAAAACCTATTGTCTCTTCAATTTTTTGTTAAACCAGACTGAAGTCCATCAATGTTTTTAATTAATTTTGTGTAATCCCACTTTTTATTGGATGTGGGAGGGCCCATACATGACTTGTAGTCCTAGTGGAACATGGCCCTTGACATGACATGAATATCTAAGTCATAATACCTAATACATGATTTAAAGGACCAACACCGGATAACATACTAACTACCCATAAATAGTTTCTACATCATTGAAGGTTTTAATCTCCCAACCTCACATGGATGATTGATAGAATTTACCTATGTAGATCTATACAGTTCTTGGTATAGATCGAAATTTCCATACCCTCTTATCCTTACAATCCAGTTAGCTATAATCTGGTGGATTCTAATTTCTTGAAATCCTCATATGGGTAACACTTCTATTTGATATTCCCAGGATTATTTTTATCCATTATGGTTCGGTGCCCTGAAAGCCTTTTGGTGGCCCGAAGTCCTTGAGACCAGTAGGCCCAAACCGGTTACCCAAATACCTAAATTAGATGAATAGTTTTGGATGATAAAATTTCAGATATTACTATCTATAATAAATACTATAGTTCTTCTAGATTTTCCCATAAATTTACCCCTCCCTGATTTAATCCTTGGTCTTTTATATTCCAATAAGGAGCCTCTACAACAAGCGTATCAGCTCATTGGAAAACATGGTTGTCAGTTAAGTCCCCATTTAAATAGAATGTGGTATCTCTTTACTGGATAGATACATGTTCCCCAACTAAGAAAATGGTGTTGAATAGCCTTGTTCATAAAATTAACTGTGCCTGAACTTGGTAGGATTCGAGCCTGAGCTAGTTAACCTAGAGATTGAAGATTATCTAGTAATATTCTAGAGTTAAAAAAAATTATTAGCTTATATGGAATTATAATTTTTCCAATGGGAGAAGTGGTTAGAACATTCATTGGAATAAATTTACAGTTTGTAAATTTTCTAGGAGATATAATCTATTATCACATGTGGTGTGTTGTTTGTTTTCAAGCTAAAATAATAAAACTGGTTATATGAATTCTTAGTGAGTGGTTCATGAAGAAAAACATGTGTATGTGGTTGGGGTGAAAACTACTCGATAAACCATTATATCTACATAAAAAATCATTAGGAAGGAAGTTACATACCTTATAGAGATATCATATATACATGTTTTCTTTGACTTATTTTTTGTATTAACATGTCTTCTTTTTCATGCGTGATTATTATTTCATGTGGGAGTGTGTGTATCCCACCACACCTACTACTAACTTTTATGCCATGAATACTACTAGAGTGTCCTATTTTCATTTTTATATTATGGTCACATGTTTTTATGTGTATGAACTATATTCTCATGATGATATTATATTCATTATCTGTATTCCCTACCATGTTATGGGTGTTACCATTCAATGTAGGTCATTATTAGTACTTGAGATGGGTGGACCATCATAGGATAATTATTCCATGAAGTAGGTGTGTCTTTCGATGATGAAGATGATAGACCCGTGAATAGTGTATGAGAATGTTATCCTATGGGACTAACCCATGGTAGCGTGTCAGGAGAAATATTGCTTGGTGTCCAGAACTAAGGTAGCATGTTTGGGGCATGAAGGCCAGGAGGCCCGACCTAAGGCATAGATGGGGTATGAACATATTGAGGCATGACATGAGGTACTATGTTTAGGAATGATTTCCAAAAGACCTGACCCTAGGAATAGATGGGTATGATGGTTCGAAATAATGACCCATGAAAATATCGAGATGTGATGGTTTGGGGGATAGATTAATTGGATTCCTTGTGATCACTAAGAGATGTGATTATGAGACTCATGTCTTGTTCATTCTTAATTATGTCCTCATATTGTTACCGTACTAGTATAGAGTTGATGCAAGTGTGGTCAGGGTCCTGTAGAGACTTTTTTAGATCGAGAATTCTTAGTACTTCTGTCATATTGTTATGGTTGTTACACATTTTTCTAATATGTAATATACATATTATACCTGAGCACATTTGTTGGGGATGTATTGTTGGTGTCTTGTAGGATTTTATTATTAACACCCGACATGGGAATACATATTTTAGTACATAGATAAAGACTAAGGATCCAAGTAAGTTAAAGGATTCCAGGGCTGATGCCTGACAAGAGGACTATGGAGATGATGGGGAACATTATGGACTCTAGGGGACTCCAAAGTTTTTATTTATTTTTACCGATTTTTTTCTTAATTTAATTTGGATTACCACACTAGAAAAAATATATACTTATTTGTATGGTGGGAATTCTATCTATGTAGTTTTTTATGTTTACTTTATTTATTTTTTATCTATAATATGTTATATTACAATTTTTGTTATGACATGATACTAAGAGTACAGTCTCCCCACTGTTGGACATCGACCATCACTACTACTCAGTAGCCTCTTACAAATATGGAGGGATTCATGAGGTGATATGGATCTACAGTCCAAACCATGTGTTTCAGGAAGGGTTGTTATAATACATGAAATTTATTGTATTATAAATATGCCATAAATTCTAGATGTCATGTTTTATGAACAAATGGATCATAATATATGATATATGCATGGATAAAGTCTAATATATATGGATTGTTTACATATCATATAAGGATTCATTTTCTTATCATACTCTGTGATATAAAATGTGTTAGTGTGACAAGTATCAAGTGGTTTGATACTGTTGGAACTTTTTTTGAAACTAGAGACGTCCTAAAATTTTAGATGTTAGCGTTAAAACACTCATACACATTAAGATATCATTTAACATGGGATTTGTATCAATGATTTATTGATAATGTAATTGATCCCATTACTCATAATTTTATAAAATTAATGAGTAGCATCATGTTTTGGATTCATAAATCAGGTAGAATCTTCATAGAATATATATAATGTATGTAAAATCCCTTGGTCAAGTGTGTGACCCTCCTTCCCCAAATTTAACCATCCCCAAATATCAGTCTCTCCCTTTATTCTTTTCCACATTGATAGAATCATATCTTGTAAAGGAATCAAGAGATTCCGTACAAAGATTTTAGATGATTCATAATAACCTATGGATAAAACTCAGATGGAACAATTGTTATGATATAAATTTGGTGATCATTATCAAACACTACCCGTAGCAGTAGTCAAAGCACAATGGTGAGCATATTCTTCTTTTATGGTTTATGTGTTTTCTGTTTTAGACACATGTAGTTCATGGGTTTTGTGATTTCAATTTTATTCTATTCTTTGAAATAAAATTTATTCTAATCTTATAACTCTATCGGTGGTATTATATTAATCGATATTGATTGATTCATGATGTTTTTTGATAAATTATTTTTTCCACATAATATAAAATATCTTAATTAATTCAATAAATATAATCCATTAAAATATATGATTGTTAATTTTTTCAAAATAAAATATATTATACCATAAGAAAATAAACAATTTAAATATTTATATTTTCCCCCAAATGTAGTGTAAGGCATCTAAATATTGCAGGATTTAATTACCCAACAAATTTTTTAAAAAATAGATCATCGTACCTCTCTTAAAATATTACAGGCATTCGTAAAATAAAGTATTAATATCTTAAGAGGGGATGAAACTATCAAGAATAAAATATGATTGACAGTGGCTAATTCTTTTGTATCAAACATTCATTACGATTCAGTAAAAATCATAAACAATGAATGGAGGGTAATGAAATTATTTTTTAAAATTCAATTATGAATTGAATTTTATTTATTATTTATTGTTGGTAAATAATGAAAATCATATTTTGGGTTATTTTAAAAAATAATGTGTCCAATAAATTAATTACATATAAAAATTTTATGATTAATGAAGTAAATTTTTTGAAACATTTATTCTAAATAATCAATAAATATTAAGTGTTAATTTAAAAAAATATTTTGAAATATATATTTCTTAAATTATAATTTCAATATAATTTTCTAATTTGAGAAAATATTAAATTAATTTATAACGACATTATAAACAAAAATAATGTAAAATATAAAGTTTTTATGGGAACAAAATTATAAATATCTCATAAAGATTAATTTGAAGTGTTCAAATTAAAAGAGCCTTTTTTAGGAATTATTTGAATGTTTTCCAAATGAGTATTGATAAATTGATACAATAAAATGTTTAAATAATATTAATATGTGATATTAAGATTTTGTAAAATGTTCACAAAATTATATATTAAAATATAAAATTCTTATAGTGTATATAATATCATAAATTAAAAGTAAGTACCAAATAATGGATAATATGAATTATTTCATAACATAAATAAATATAATGTGTTTATATCTTTATTATTATGGGATGTCTATGAATAATTATAGAAATTTTTTATAATCATTGATTTCCAATAGTTCTCATGTTAAATTCTTGAATTGTTGTTGTATTTATTATTTCATTTTAATTTATAGATATAAATATCGTCTAATGAATTATTTTCTATGATTTTTTAAATGATATAAACTAGTTCTTATTAATTATTTTACAATGATTGCCTGAAAAAATTAAATCTGGTTTTCTTCTACATTGGTATCAGTTTTAATTGAGGTTATAATATAAAATATAGTTGTTAAATATAGCTTGCGTATATGAGGTTTTAGAGTTATCAATAATTGTATTCATCCATGAGTAATGTCTCATCAATGAGAGAGAACTTTGGTGGGACTTATAATTAGAAAGATGGGTTGTGACTTATTATAGAAAGTTTGGGTTGGCAATCTATCATTTTAGTTATACTATTATGGATATTTCCAATCTCCTATAAATTAAAACCTTTGTATGAAAATTTCATGTTCCACATTCCTAAGATGCATTTGGATATGTATGAATATGTTTTTAATCTATATTTGGGTGAGAGAAATAATCTTATTGGTTCTGTAAAGAGTGACACATTGAAATGGTGTGAACATATTAATTTGGTGGTCAGAATAGGTATTGAAAAACAAAATCCTTAGAAACATTCATATATAAAGTTAATAACATGAGTTATGATAATGACATTAAAATCCTTTAAAAATACATGTTAGAATTATTCAAGATAGACACATGTTATGTCCTCTAAAATTCAATATGGGGTACCCTAACTATTAGGTTCTCATGTATTATATTGAGTAGTTAAATCATTTTAAAAGGATAAAGTAATAGTTTATACCATGCTCTTAAAATTATCTTTGGGTTACTCTTTTATAAAAAAGACTAAGTATTATGATACTAGAGGAATATACTGATGTAAATCAATATTATGGGTTTGGATAAATGTTATTCCACTCATTTATCCATGTATTATATGTGGCATGATTGAAAATATTTTTCTACTAGATTTAGTATTGTATTATTTATGTAAAATCTAGTGTAAATCATGTTGATCTCTATATCTTGTCCCATTAAATTATATGATGTATCGGGTCATAATTATTTTAGTGTAATTTTAATAAAAATTCTAATTAAAAAAATATAAAAGATGATACATTTTAAATAAAGATATTTTTTGTAGATAATGGTAACACCATTATCAAGATTGGACATAAGACCAATTTTCGTGGAGAATATTATTAAATGGTAATAATTTTCTGGAATGGTAATAGAACATGGAATAGCACTCAAGAAAGAGGGAAAATTATATGTGTTGGAGGAATCCATTCCTAAATGAAAAAATAGTCACCCCATTTAATGGTAGGAATTATATTCTTGTTGTAAGAATATTGAGGATTCACTAGACATATCTATCCTGAATGTGCATAGTCATGGACGCTATGTTTCATAAGCAACATAAGACCAAGGTTGATAAAAAAGTGATAGAATTCCTAAAAACTCTCTATCTAGAACATGTTATGAAGGACAATAATGTGGTTTCAATGTCAATATTTCAATATAATGTGGTGAATGGAATGTAAATATCAACTCATGTACCCAATATGATTTTGTATAATAATGAATTATATATATTAGTATGACTTCACAGACAAGATATAATCACAATATTTAGTATAAATAATTTCCATTTATATTATGATAATATATTGTGAATTGTAATATAAATCAATTTAATTAGAGTTAATCTCATATCCTCAATATGTTAAGTATATATAAGAAGGATGGGTTGTCTAGGCTCAATGACAATAGTAATTTTTATAGTAAGATAATAGAATATTTCATGGAGAGTTTACAGTATCAATTAGGCCAAAGTAAATGAATAAGAAAAACATGTCATTGTTGAAGACATATCCACTGAAAAGAAACTATCTTGAATACTTGAAGGGTTATAAGAAATCCTGTGGTGATTATACATCATGTGTTAATTTTATATAATTAAATTTATTTTCTCGTTAGGATATGATAGAAATTGTATGTCATATAAATTTCATAGATATACAAGAGTTCATAATTGATAAGAAAATTGAAGGATGGAGTTGGATGATTTGATTCTATTAATATAATAATGAGATTCTACATTGAAAACATTGATTTAAGGAGAACATAAATCTTGGAAAAAATTTAAATGACATGAATTTTTGGTTTCATTTTCCTCTTGATAAAACATGTAAATAATTTTTGTTTAAAACATTAGATGTATGTTTTATAATATATGGACTATTATTAATCTAAATTGTATAAAAATATTGTAAATAAGAAAAGGATAAAGCGATTTTATTTGTGGGGAAAGTGTTTTTAATGATTATGAGGGAATAAGATTCCATCCCCCGACTATAGAATATTTGATATATTATTCTTTTTCGAAATATTTTAAAAATATAGAATACCATCAAAACAATAGTTTATTTGTTAAATATTCCTACAATATAAAAAATAAAAATTATTTCCTAAAAAAAATAATATGAGAGTTACTTATAAAAATAGATGTTTTTTATCTTTGCATGATATTATGATGAATATATAATGTTTAAGAGGATACTTCAAGAATGTTTGAACAAAGAATAATTTATTGTTAATAAGAAAAATATTATAGTTAATTTTATTTCTAGATTTCACTTGATATCCTGATGTTTATTGGAAATGATGGTATAGAAATGTAATAAATGTAATATTAGTTACTGTAGTAATGTGAATTATACTATATATCCAAAAAAAGTTTAGTATGTTTTGGTAATGGTATAATGTAAAATTTATATTAGATAGATGTATATTTTAAGTCAAAGGATTTATGGAATTGGTACTGATTATGATATTGATGAGCCTGGAAGTTTTTTTACTAGAAAATAAGAGTTATTAAGATTTTAACATTTTATTTTTTGGATTTAAAGGATATTAATTTTTTCAATGAGTTAACCATTAGGTAAATAATTCCAGAATCTCACCATTATTTAATTCATCATCCTCAATAGATGATACCCACTAATTAGTTTAGTGGGAGAGTTTTATTAGATTGTCATACATAATTTTGGTGGTAATTATATGTGGATGTAATGAGTTAAAAAACATCATAAATTGAAGAAAACATGATTTTTATCTGAGAGTTTTCATATATGATGTGATAGATGTGATCTTATTTAGTGTATTTTTATGAATTAATAAAATATTATAAGAATATTATGTTTTTCATAAAAACTATTATAGCATCCTAAGTATTTCTAAAAATAAATTTAAATGCATGAAACATAGTTTTAATTAGATATTTATGACAATCTATAAAAAAAATTTCTGGTAATATGTATTGAATACAGAAAAGCAGTCATCTATAATTATGTCTAGCAAGTTATTTGGAATCTAATGGAACCAACTTATTTTGTGGTGAATAGTAACATACCATTATGAATAGTAATATGAATAATAATATGATCCTAATTAATGGTATATTTTATTATTATTTTATTTTCATAATGCTTTAAGATAATTACATCTTGGTTAATTATTCAATGTGATATAAAAGCAGTTATAATTTTAAAATTTCTATTTTTTGAATAAAATATAATTTTATTTAAAAATTAAATTAATAATATTTAGAAAATTATTTTCAAAAAATGGAGTTCACTTTTTAATTCTACAGGTCTAAAAATAGAAAGGGTTTCTTTTGGAATGTTTCTGAAATTATTGAATTTTGTTGAATAGTTAAATATGGTAAAATATTGTATATTCAAATTATAAGTTAAATAAACAATTTATGACCTAATAAGTGATGTAATTTAAATTTTTTGAACTATAATTCCATTAATACTATTTTGGGTCACATTAATTAATACAATACATAGTCTTGAGCAAGAATATTTTAATAATCATTAAAATAAGGTATAATAACTCCTCACTTCCACAACAAATACCACCCTTATTTCAAACTCCCTATCACAACTCTAAGGCCTTGATAGTTTCCTAAGTTATTCTTAATACTCCTCCTAAGTCACTTACCCACATTTTGAAGGTTCTGGTCTCAACAAAAGTACAAAATCAAAGGCCTTAAGAAGGATCCGAAGGAGAATAGATCAAGAGGTATACATCCCCTTCTATTTTCATTCATTTTCTTTCGTTTTATATTATTTTTTTAATTTCAATTGGATTATGTTGATATATGTCATTAAATATACTCCTTACTACCCATATTATGTAATAGTATTTACAGACCCATTTTCTCTCATCAAATAATTTTATTAAATTTTAAACGATATTGTTAGGCTTCAAAATTTTCGTATGGGATTTCTCAACTTTTTTTTATTTTGATATTCTTTTCTTTTCTTTTTCTTTATTAACCTCACCTTATACAAGAGTAATTAATGATCCAATATCGTACATATTCATTATTTCATTATGTTTATGGAATACACACCATTTCACTTCTTCTCATCTCCCACTTATTAAAGAAATTAAGACACCATCCATGATATGTCGATTCACTAGCATCATGGACCATGTGATTTCTATTTCTTTTACTTCCAACAAGAATGATCAAAAAAATTATGGTTGAACTAGATAATAATTTATATATTATATCCTATATATGGTTCTAGAATCATTTTGTACACATGTTATTAATTTATGAAATAAAATGAGTTCATTACGTTCGAAGAATCTCCAAAATGACCTAAACAAATATCCATATTGTTTTAACTTATGGATCATCCTAATTTAAGAATTAAAAATGATAAATTGTAAAATTTATGGTTTTATAAACAAAAAAATACCACTCCATTTTAGGTTAGGAGTTTCACATCCTATCGATAAGAATATCTGTCATAAACAAACCATGGAAATCATTTAAACAACATACCCAAAACAAAGAAAGGAACAAAATACTAACAATTAAAGGGTGAAACAATGTAACTAAATGATCATATAATATATTTTCACGATGAATATGTTTCTTTAATATATTAATAACAATATTTTAACCATTATATAGGTTGTTTTAATGAGTTTTATGTAAGACAAACCCAAGGTAAGGGAATTCTTTACCCGATTTCCATTCATTGGGTTAGCCTTCTACTTCATTATTTATGTGGTATTAAAATTGTTTTTGTGATGAATTATGAATATATTATATTGATTTATGTTTATTTAGAGTTTATATACATATTCTATCCACTCTATTATGTCTCACTTCAATTTTATGAATTTTTGTAAGGGGTTTTTCTTTTATAATTCTATTTTACAAAATTCAAATACAATGTTTTAATGAAATTATTCATATTGTATGATTATTTAATAGTTCTTGGGAATTGTTTATGATGAAAGGTGGGACCTATTTATCCCTCCAATTCATTGGTTATGTGTAAGTTGGAGGCTGTATGTACGGTTACTCCAAGTGTAACTACGATGTTTACAAAAATTGTAAGGTTGTCTTGAGGGGAACAAATTCTAAGGTAGTCAAGAGGGTTACAAGATTGTATAAGTAATTACCCAATATACCTTTATTAATATATTAATATTCTTAGGTTTTAGGTAATATTGTGGAAATCTCATCTTTCACAAATTAAGTATATATGGGTGACAAGTTAGTATTTTACAAATAAATTCATACGTTACATGTATTCATTGAATAATGTGATCTTTTCATCTTTTTGTATCCCTTACTATGCTTTCTATGCTCATCCCATGTTTTAAATGATTTTCTCAGGTTATAAGGATGTGTAATAAAAATATGGAAGGTATGATAAATGTTTTAATAATTTACAAATAAATCATGTTTTATTTGAAATTTTTTATATGTTGGAAGAAATGAGTATAGTTTTTATGGTATCCAATATGTATTAATGGGTAATTTCATGAATGTGTTATGTATCTTTTCTCTAAATCTCTAAACATGAGATGATTGTTAATGTGAAAGGAATTTTTTTCCTGTCTAAATTCATGATTCTGTAATGTGAAATGGTTGATTAATTATAGTTTTTATCAGAGTATGGTTTAGATAACTTTACGGATTAGGGTGATGTTAACAAAATACCATAAATGATTTTAATTTATTTATAGTTTGAAATGTTGTAGAATTTTATTAATTAAATGTTTCTTTGACTGAGATATGTTTGTTCAGAATGGTTGTTTGTAGAAGAAACGATGAAGATGAAGAGGAGAGGCACCAAAAGAACCAAATACTTTTGAATATGCAGCCCATAATGGTAAGGATTGGAATCCAGAAATTTTTCATAGTAATAGCTTAGATAACGCAGGAAATAAATGGTGGTGGCATCCATTAATGGGAATGACTAGAGGTACCACAATATAACATGAATATAGTGGAACATTTTAAGAGACAACACCCTCTTTCTTTCAATGGTTCTTCTTTCCCAATAGTTCCTGAAGGATGGATTAAAGCCCTTGAAAAGATATTTGATGTTATGGGATGCTCAAATAATCAAATGGTAAGTCTATCCATTTATCATTTTTATGGTGAATATAATCAATGGTGGTCAATGGAAAAAATATTAGGGATATAGAGGATGTTGATGTCTTATAGTGGCATGAATTAAAAGGGTTTTTCCTTTAAAAATTTGTTCCTATGGTGGTACGCCTTAGGATGGAGAAGAAATTAATTTAATTGAAGAAAAAAAATATAATGATTTTTTTGTTGTGTATAAAGTGAACTTCACCCGACTAGCGAGGTATGATCCAAATCCTATTTTGGACCTTGATACAAAATTTAACCTCTTTTACTCAGGACTGATGCTAAGTAATTGATTGGAGTTGGCCTCTTGTGAATTAAAAAGTTATGAGAAACATGTATGATGTGATTATATTGTAGAGATGGATGTTTCTAATGATCACGCGTATTTTCGAAACTAGGATAAAAAGTGGTCCACAAGGAAATATATGGGTAAGAATAAACCAAAGAAATATGATGGTAAGAAAATCTAGTTCCTAGTTTATGAAAAGTGTGGTAAGAATAACCCTAGGTAATGCCTTACTAAAACTCGTAAGTGTTTTTGATGTGGTATGTTTGGAGATATGGCCTGAGATTTTAATGAAAACGATCTTAATACAATTCCTAAAAAACAAATTGTTAAATGTTTTAATTGTGGTGGGATGGCTCATTATGAAAATGTGTGACCATAGAGGGATAAAATGATTCAATTATGCCATACTATAAGAATAAAGGTGTAGTGAGATCCTTTGTAACCTTGGGAGTAGATGTTGGGACATCAAGTGAAGTTGTATCAGGTACTTTGTTTTTTTTACTCTGATTTTTCTAATATTTTTTTCGATATATGGTCTACACATTCCATTATTTCATAGATTTTTTTTGTTCAATTAGAAATATAAACTAAACAAATTAGACTAGAACTTTTTGTTAAAAAACTAAGGGGGAATGTAATAACAAAGTGGAATTATAATAATCATTCTATTGTGGTATGTGGAAGGAATATTCCTACAAACCTTTTTTCACTTAGTAGAGTTTGATGTCATTATAGGAATACATTGTCTTCATGTTTATCATGCTAAAATTTACTATAGAGTTAGAGAAGATGTTTATTAGAAAGAGTTGCAGTTTTTATACAAGAATGGAAAACAAAATTGATAATATATTATGAAGCTGAAAACTATTGAATGATGGAAATGATAGTTATCTTGATAACATTGTTGAAAACAATATAACTGTTCAGATAATGATGTTCCAATGGTAAATTAATACCTTGGTGTTTTTCATGATGAGTTACCCAGTGTTATACCTGATCGAGAATTCAAATTCACAATTTACATAGTTCCTAATTCTAATCCAATTGCAAAACCCCCATATATAATGGTTCATATGGAACTTATTAAATTGAAAGATCAGTTACAGTATTTTCATGATAAAGGATTCCTTGGTCCTAGAACATCACCATGGGTTCCCCTGTTTTTTTTGATAGAAAAAATATAGTTCCATGAGACCTTTCATTTGTTATAGAGCCTTGAATAACATCACTTTAAAAAACAAGTAAAATTTTCCTCAGATTGATGTCTTTTATGATCAGCTCTATGGAGCTCAGTACTTTTCTATGATTAACTTGAGATCCAGATACCATCAGCTGAAGGTAAAAGAGGATGACATCCTAAAAATAGATTTTTTTCCTATTTTTGGGCATTATGAATTTGTTTTTCAATCATTTGGGATAACTAATTATCCATTTTTATTCATGAATATAAAGAATATAATATTTATTGATTTATTGGATAATTTTTTGGTTGTGTCTATTAATGATGATAGGGCTGTAATTTGATGGCGGCCCACTCCCCCATCCCGTCTCTCACTCTCGGAAGCACCCTCTCCTAGGGTTTCTAGTGTGATTCTTTGACGGGGACTTCCCCTACTTCTCCTCATGCCCCACTTCCTTTCTCGTCATTTTTTATCATATCTTTCTTCATTTCCCTCTTGTTTCCCCATCTCCTCTTGTGTTTCTTCCTCCTCCTTTTGGGACATCTATCGTTACCTAGGAATTCCATACTAAATGATCTGTCATGCCTGACCCCACATTCAGTCCTACTCGATGTACTTCATAGTGGTTTGGGAGGAGATTGTAGTTTCAGTCGGTGTAAAATTTTTTGGTATGTGGGTTTCATCACTTTTTTCTGGTACTTCAGTTTCCTCTTTGTCATCGCTACTCACTCTTGATGCCATGTTCGGCTCAACCTCTCGGCTTGCATCAAAATCTATTTCACCGGACTACATTTTGGTCTAATTTAGTGGTTTTTGGGGGTTTTTGGGATGTTTTTGTTGGGATTTCACATGTATTTCATGAGTCTCAACCTGTTTTCTCTCCGGATCTTCTTTTGGTTTTCAAAAATCATTCTCAGGTGTTTTTTATTAGTATTTCTCTATATTCTAGTGTCCTTATATTCATGAAAGTGTTTTTTGGTCTTGAAATTATTTTAGGCTCAAGTTGTTTCAGACCTATATTGGTTAAATGGCAAAATATCGAGGACCATGGCAATGATAGCATTCAATTTCAATTTTTATGTTCAACAACACAGTGTTGTTGTTTCCAATCAATTACCATGGCATTTCGTTTTTTCTTGTTTCAGTGGAGCTTGATTTAACATGTGATTAGTTTTGGTCAGGTCATGAGGATGGGATTTGTACTAGGGGGTGGGCATCTCAAAGGCTGCGGTGTTGGGCGGTAGGCAACATGAATAGGTGGATGATAAAGGGACCGAGCAACAATGGCGATGGGAGGTCAGGAAAATAGACCAAGGATTTGACTCCAACAGTTTGACTGTGCTCAATTCATCAAATCATTACAAGGTGATGGATTCTGGATATGAATTTTTAATTCTATATTTGAATTGTGAATCTTATGGTTCCCAGTAACCCCTTAAAAGTGGTTTATTTTGAAAATACCATAAAATTATTTTGGAGGTTTATTAATGACATTATGGAATTTTATAAGAGTAAAGAATAGCATGGCCAACATCTATGGATTTTTTTTCAAACCATAAAAGAAATGAAACTTTAGGGAAAATATAGAAAGTGTGATTTTTTATGGCAACATATTTTTATCTAGGGAACATTGTAAATAAGGATGGAATAACAGTTGATCCAACCTAAATAAAAGTGTTTGATGAATGGCCGAGACCCAAAAATGTTATAGATATCTGTAGTTTTACTGGAATAGCAGGTTATTATCGAAGATTTGTTAAAAACATCACACCATTATCTTTCCCACTAACCATGTTAATTTGAAAAGAGGTTAAATTTATTTGGACAGAAGAATGTCATGTTAGTTTTTAGGTTCTGAATAATTGATCTGTTAAGGATCCAGTTTTGGCCTTGCCTTACCGAAATGGTGAGTTTGTCATCTATAATGATGCTTCATTAAAGGGACTTGGTTGTGTTTTGATGCATAATGGTCTGGTAATTTCTTATGATTGAAGAAAACTAAAACCTCATGAGTTAAATTATCCCACACATGATTTGCAATTGGCAGCTGTGGTTGTTGGCATTGAAAATTTGGAGACATCATTTATGCCAATCCAAATGTCAAATATATAATGACTATAAAAGTATGTAGTATATATTCACTCAAAAGGAATTAAACATGAGGAAGAGAAAATGGCTTGAACAGATAAAGGATTATGATTTCATGATCAATTACCATAAAGGAAAAGAAAACAAAGTGGTGGATTCCATGAGTTGAAAACATCATGCAACATTAACCATGTTACATTTGGAACATGATCCCTTGATTAATGAATTATTGAATTTTTCATAGAAGTTGATGGCATTAAAAATTCCTATGTTTTGTTTCAGGTTTCAGTGTAGTCATCGTTATCAGAGAGAATTATGAAGGCATAGAGGAAGACCAAGAGCTAAAAAAAAGGTAGAATTGGTAAAAATGGATATGTTTCAAGAATTTAACCTTGATATAGAATATGTTTTATGATTTGGTTAAAGTCTGTGTGTGCCTTATGATTCCCAATTGAAGAAATATTTGTTTTGTGAAACTCATAGTTCTCCATTTTCAGTTCATCCTGGAAGTACTAAAATGCACAGAGACCTTTGAGAGTACTATTGGTGGGATGGTATGAAAAAATATATTGCGGATATTACCCTGAAATGTTTGTCATGTAAATAGGATAAAGTAGAGTGGAATTTTTCAAAGGGGATTCATCCGCATTTTCAAGTGCTAGAGTGGAAATAGGAGAATGTATCCATGAATTTTGTGGTGGGACAACCAATGGCTTCTCGAGGTAATAATGTGATTGGGATTATTGTTGGTCGGCTGCAAAAATCTACAGTTTTTCATTCTCTTCGATATAAAATGTCTTCGGATCAGCTTTTTGGACTATACCATAAAGATAATGTCAGGTTATATAGAGTTCCTATTTCCATTGTATTTGATTTGGATCCCAGGTACACTTTTAATTTTTGGAAGGTCCTTCGGAATTCATTGGGCACAGAGTTACATTTCTATATGGATCTTCAAACTCAGTCATATGGGCAGTCCGAATGAATGATTTGGACTTTGGAGTATATGGTTCGAGCTATTTCAATGGAATACTAGGGAATGTGGGATCATCATCTTTCTATAGTTTAGTTTTCTTATAATAACAACTTTTATTACAGTATACAGATGAAACCTATTGAGGAATTGTATGGGAATTTATGTTAGACTCCAGCGTCTTGGGATCAAGTCAGTGAAAGAAATTTGATGGGGCCAGATTTAGTAGAGGAAGTGGATGAGAAAGTGAAGATGATCCATCATCACATGAGGGAAGCTCAGAGTAGGTAGAAAAGTTATGAAGATAAATTAATGAAATAATTCTCTCTTAAGGTAGGTGACCATGTTGTAATTAAAATATCTCCTTGGAAAAGTGTTATTATTTTTGGTAAGGAAGGGACACTAAGTTTTCAGTTCATCGGTCCTTTTGAAATACTAGAGAAAGCTGGACTAGTTGCATACTGAGTAGCTTTTCCTCTGAATTTATCTCAAGTACACAATGATTTTCTTGTATCGATGTTGAGAAAGTATGTGTGAGATTCAACTCATGTCCTAAGCCCAAAAGTATTTCAGTTGGAAGCAAACCTTTCCTATGATGAGAAACCAGTATATATTCATTATCGAAGGGAATATGTATTGCTGGATAATGTAATCCACTAGGTAATGGAATTGTGGAGAAATTGCATGGTTGAAAATGGAACATGGGAATCTAAAAATGCAATAAGGTAAAGGTACCCTCACTTGTTTAATAAGTAGATAAATTTGCGAGGATGCAACTTCAAGAATGTGAGGAAAATATAACATCCCATGGTTTTCTAAAAATAAATTAAAATGCCTGAAACATTTTATTAAGTAAATATTATATCTATCCTTTAAAAATAATTTTGCTTCTTCTTTGTTTGGAATTTCAAAAAACAGTCATCTAAAATTACGTTTAGTAAGTTATCTGAAGTCTGATAGAACCAAGTTAATTTTTGGTGAATAGTAACATACCCTTAGGAATAGTAATATGACCCTAATGAATAATATATTTTATTATTATTTTATTTACTTATATATTTATGATAATTACATCCTGGTTAATTTTTCAATGTGATATAAAAGAAGTTATTGTTTTAAAACTGTTAATTTTGAATAAATTATAATTTTATGAAAAAATTATGTTAATAATATGTAAAAAATTATTTTCAAAATATGGAGTTCATTTTGGAATTCTAACCATCAAAAAATGATAAGGGAGAATTTTTGGGATTTTTTTTGAAATTCATAAATTTTTTATGAATAGTGAAATATGGTAAAATATCATATTTTAAAATTATTATTTAAATTAACAATTTATGAAATCATAATGATGTAAACCCACATGGTTCAAAATCACATTCCATTATTACTATTTGGTGTTACATTAATTAATACTTCTCATAGTATCGAGAAAAAATATTATAATAATGATTAAAATAATGTAAAATACCTCCTCTCATCCACTATAAATAGCTCCCTCATTTACCTTTTTCTCCAACACCACAATACTTGAACCATACCTCTTTACTAATAAATGCTTATAACATTTCTCTTCCCCACATACTAGAGTTTCTGGTCTCACTAAAAGTCTAAAACAAAAGGCCTTAAGAAGGATCTCAAGGAGAATAGACATAGAGGTAAATATCCTCTTTTGTTTTCTTTCCTTTCTTTCATTTTATGTTATTCTTTTTAATTTACTTTTTATTATTTTCATATATATAATTATATATCCCCCTTATTTAGTATATTATGTAATAATGATGAGATACCCCTTTTATCTCATCAATATATTTTAGGAAATTTTAAGCGATGCTGTTATGCTGCCAAATTTTTGTAAGGGATTTCTCGACTTTTCTTTTTATTTTGAGATTCCTTTATTTTCATTTACATTCATAGCCAACAATAATACAAGAATAATTAATGACCCAATATCTTAAATATTATTTATTTCATCATGTTTATTGAATACACTCCATTACACATCTTCTCCTCTCCCACTTATTCATGAAATTTAGACACCGTCTGTGATGTGTCGATTTACCGACATCGTGGACGATGTGATTTCAATTTGTTTTAATTCCTTCAATACTATTCATGGAACCATTTTTATGGTTGAACCATATTATAATTTATGAATTATATATTTATAAGGTTTTGGAATAATTTTTTACTCATTTCATTAATTTGTGAAGACAAATGATTTCATTACCATCGAAGAATCTCCTAAATGACCTAAACAAATATCCATAAAGTTTTAACTTATGAATCATAATCATGTCATAATTAAAAATGATAAATTATATAATTTATGGTCATTTAAACATTTAAAGACCACTCTATTATAATTATGGAGTTTCACTTACAATCGACAAAAATATCCATCATGAACCGATCACTGAAATCATGTTAAGAACACACCCAAAACAATGCAAGGAAGAAAATACTAACAATTGATTGCTGAAATGATGAAATGAAATGATAATATAAAATATAATATAAATTATTGTTTTTTTATAAGATAATAATAAAAATCTTTTAACAATTATACAGGAGGTTCAAATGATTTTGATGTTAGACAAATGCGTGGTACGGTAATTCTTAACCTGATTTCCATTCATTGGGATGAAATTCTTCTTCGTTATATATATGGTATTAAATTTTATTGTGAAGTGAATTATGATTGTATTATATTTAATTATCTATATTTAAAGTATATATACATATTCTTTACACTCTATTTGGTTTCACATCAATGATAAGAATTTTTGTAAGGGGTTTTTCTTTTATAATCCTCTTTTAAAATTCTGCATTACAAAATTCCAAAACAATGATTTTATGAAATTATTCATTTTTTATGATTATTTTCTAGTTATTTGGAATTTTTTATGATGAAAAGTGGTACATATATCTCCCTTCAATGCATTGGGTATTTGTAAGTTGGATACTGGACGTATGGTTACTCCAAGTGTAATTGTGATGGTTACAAAAATTGTAAGGTAGCTATGAGGGTTACAAATTATAATGTATAAAAGAGGGTTACATGACTATATAATTAATTCCAAAATATAGCTTTATGATTCTATTTATTTTCTAATGTTTTAGGTAATCTTGATAAAATCTCATGTTTCACGAATTAATTATATATGGGTGAGAAGTATGAATTTTGAAAATGAATTTATACGTTACAAGTATTCATGGACTAATTTTTTATTTCCTTCTTTTTGTATCCCTAAATATGATTATTCAGATCATACCATGTTTTAAATTATTTTTACAGGTTATAAAGATTTGTATTTTATAGAAGGTAGCCATGTTAAATGTTTGAATAACTTACATTGAAATCATGTTTTATTTGAATATTTTTATATGTTATAAGAAATGGGTATAGTTTTATGGTATCCACTCTATATTAATGTGTAATGTCATGAATGTGTTACATCCCTTCTCTAAAAATAATTAAACTTGAAAATATCCTCAATGTGAAAGGATGTGTTTTCTTGACTAAATTCAATAATATGTAATGTAATAAGTTCGGGTCCTTATAACTACAACATCTAATTATCATTCCTTCATGTTGACTACACATATTTGTATATAGATATACATTTCACTAAGTGTAATGATAATTAGCCTCTCATTATATGATTTTGAGTTATTTTTAATCAATGATAACAAGTATTTTTATAGGTTATAGAGTGATTATGATTCTTTAATAGAGATAAAAAATATTATTAGAAATTAAAAAAATTTGTAGTGGGAAAACATTAAAGTCTACCATATAGAGTGTCTTAGACTATGAATTTTGTATACTAGGGATGCATTGTTCATATTTGGATTCCCCACAACTGAGGTTAAAAATATTCTTTGAATGATAACATTAATACTTTGATACACATTTTTCAATATCCGTGAATCTTCAATAATCAGTAGTGGTTTTTTTAATCATGTCATCATATAAAGATTAGTTAAAATGGTATTTTTCATCACATATAATGAATATGAAATCTAGTCCCTTGATGGAGAAAGTATGGGAAAATTTATTTCCATACTTAATAGTTAAATTTTATGTCCTTATCTACATGGATTAGGGGATTGTGATATAACGATAGATTAATTACACGGTATATACTCATCAACCTGTTTTGATTACATTGTTATAATTTATAATGATTGAGGAGGCTATATGTGATTTAAATACACTATTTATCGTGGTTACTTGATGTCTTAGAAAAAAGAAGCATAAGAAAATTCATGCTAGAATGGGATATAGAAGGTGGATATATATATAGAGATAAAGGTGTGATGGATTTCACAACATATATATTTATAGATATAGTAGACTTGTTGTTTTTCTATAGGATTCTCTTTTCTTACATTTCATAATAAATTAATTCATTTTTTTGACTCAATATAGGACCACATGGTTAAAATTTATTTGATCGAATGGGGATTTAGTTTTACTGAAAGAGTTTCTCTATATGTTATTTATAGTTTTAACCAAATGTTTTTTGGATGGGAGTTTTACAATGTATTTCATATGAAATAATATATGGTGATGTAATGATGTAGTTAAAAAAATGGAATATATCCCTAAAATTGGATATAATTTCACATGATATTGTAATTTAAGTGATATAAATTGAAAATTTTGGGAAATGTCTCTTAGATTTATTGAAATTAGGATATTGGTAATAAAATTTCTTAAATCCTTTCTATCATATTTTATGACTATATAGATCATAGAATATGATAAAAGATTGAATAAATAATTTTTTTTATAGATTATGGAAATCTCATGTTTTAAAATATAGAGATATTGTATAAGGTTTCATAGGATTGTCATTTTTTATGATATAAAAAATATCATAGTGCTATGTATAAAATGGTTTGATACTTTTGGAACTATCACATACCATGAATCCTCCAAATTTTTTGATATTAATGTTCAAATAATCCTATAACATATTTTATCATTTAACATGGAATTATTCTAAATTAGTTACTTGAAGTATATTTAATGTCATTACTCATACATTTATGTCATGTACAGGTATTGGAATTGTGAAGAGGTGTGGCTCTGGGAGAATCCCCATACCCTATATAAAGGACAAACATGTCATTAAGAGACCATGAGACCCTCATTATAGTCTTCTTAGCCAAAATTCCACCCTCCCAGAAGCTCTCTCCCACTTTATTCCATTGTATATAGATATAATCATATATCATTAATGAATCGGGTGATTCCATCAAAATATTTTACATGATTCATATATATGGATGATACTTTGTGGGAGAAACCTTCACGTGATCCCTTTGGTGGTCATTATTAAAACTACTATTATTAATATTCGAATGAGAAAGGCATGCATGTTCTTCATTTTTATTTTACATATTTTTTTTGAGATGAATGGAATTGTTGGGTTTTATAAAATCTATATTATCTCACTAATTTGAAAAAAAAAATATTCTTTTCATATAAATCTATCATTTGGTTTTTATACATATTGTGTGCTACTTGGTAATTATTAGTGGTACGCATCATTTATATAAAGGCATAACGTGTAGTCTAGCCCACCATGTAGAATACATTGGCTGACCAATGGAGGAACATAACTTGTATACTACAACACATTGTGTAGGAATATGTGTTATTTAAGTACACCATTTATGATAACGACCATACATAGTGTTAGTCACACTCTAAATTATTTGATAAAACCCATCACATAATCATTAAACTCCATAAGTGGGTTTAATAATTCAAATAATGGAACACATCGTGTAATTAATTAATAATAATTAGAATTACTTTATTTAAATTTTTTAAAATTAATGTGGAAGGTAATATCAATGAACATTCAAGTGGTTAATTATAATTATTTATTTTATTAATTAAAATAATAATATATTTATTAATTTGATATATTTACCTCTTCTACATTAAATGTGTATTTTGTGCTTCTATGAATGATCTAGAGCTAGACTGACATATGTATGTGTTGGGTTTCAATATAATTAATTTTTTATTACATGGGTTTCTTGGATAAAATTGCTTTTAAATGAAATATTATGATATTTGTATCATCCCTTTTGGCTTATTATATATAATCATTCATTTCCACAGTTAATTTAAGTAATACCAAAACCCCTATCACACTTAACCTATGAGTGTGTAAGCATATGTAAAGGAATTAGATCATAGTATAAGGTTGATAGTTCAATAAAAAAATGAGTTGAAACCAACCAAGTAGATCAATATGTTAAAGGTGGGATACTGCAACACAATCCATGACCATCTCAAGTAGTTTTTCACCTATGTCTATAAATTAGTGTGTCATATTCTTTATTAAACAATGAATAGTAAAATCTCATGATCATAATGTTGGTTAATATTATCATTTCTTGTTAATTGTTATTTATTTATATATTTGATGTATAGTTTATTTGACTATTCAATGCAATTACATAAAATAAATAAATCAATGAGCATGATAATATAATATAAATTAAATTGAATATGCAAATATTATTTTATGCGGACAAGGTTAACCAATAATTTAAAATCTATATTATATTAACAATAATTTAAATGGTAAAATAAAGAATATTTAGGCATAAGATAAACAAAATCCATAAAGAAAATATTATGTTACTAATGACTTCCAATATTAAATTTACAATGAAAATATCATTTGAATAATTTTTTGACCCAATTCGAGTTGATTTAAGTTTTTTAGGATTTATAACTAACTTGTTGGCTTTAAAAGGCCTAGTTGGAATCAAGGGTTGATTTTAAAAAAATGTTTTAGTGCTACATGGGGGCATGATATAACTCCCCAAAGTGATAAAAGTATAAAAATTTATATTTTAATATCAATGTAATCATAGTGAACCTTTATTTTTGGGAGTATGCCTAATTATATCATTCAATGGTAAATAATTCTTGTACAAGAGTACTGTCAGTGATGTTGACCTATTGGGATGTTTCTCAGGGTGTGTGTGCATGAATACAATGCACATTAAAGGAACATGTGTTGGTCTACTGGGATAGACATTAATCTGATGATCCATTTAGGAAAGTGGATGTGGATCGGGGAGGGAACAAAGAATATCTATGGGGTAACTATTGGAACATGGTGTTCTATGTCTTGATGACCATATTAAAAAGGTAGGGTGTATTTTCTATTAACAAGGTATGATTTTTATAGTGGTATCATATTGTTAAACTTTTAAAAGTGTAGTGGAACAACCTGGGTAGAAATATAAGTTACATAATGGGGAATTTTTCCCTAAATAGGGGAGAATTTTACACCTCAAATTGATATGGGTTAAAATTATAAATGTTATAACCAAAGCCAATATGAACCAACTTTCTTTATGGGATACTACTTTATTAGAACTCCATAGATAAGATAGATTGTCTTAGGATTATGTAATGATGGTTGGCCACAACATATGTTTCTCAAGTTCTATGTGGGTGGGTAAAAAACACACTAAAAGAACAAATGTTGTCCTATGGGAATATTCATTACTCTAATTATTTATTTATTCATGTGGGTGGACACCTATGACAGAACAACATGTGTCTACAGGGAATATGGTGGCTCTTAGTAGGCCATGAACCAACAAACAAATCAAAATTGTGTGAGGAATATGTTGTATATGGGTCCAATATGTTACACAAGAGTTGAGGAAATAAAATTCTAGGATTTTGGGATTGTAAATTCCATACAATGGATCAAGGAACGTATAGTTAATGTAGTTAAAATCCCACTAACCAAATTTCCTTTGAAAAATATGACAAACTCATGTTGGGGTTATGAGAAGGGTAAGGAGGATCCTTTACACTTGAATATCTACATGACAAGATACTCTAAAAAATGATATTGTTTATTGGGATTTGATAATATAGTGGTGGATAATAAAAAAAAATTATTATATCACACTATTGGTAATCAAGATAAAGTACTAATAATTTTGTTTTATTAGTTATTGAAAATGGTAAGTCACTAAACAATGAAATTAACCATATTTTTGATATTAGTGAAATGTAATCTCTTAACTAAAGAGAACTTCTTGGATTGGTACAATAACTATCTCATTTTACTTGACAAAAAGTAGAAGTATTGAATGAAAGAGTCTCTAGTTATTGAAGAACCTTCTATGGAGGTAAGTGAGGGGGATCACTCTGTATTCTGGAAACATGAAGTTGATGTATTGGAATTCCAATGACTCATGATATCATTTATGACCAATGATATCGAGAATCTACATGAATACATGAATGCATACACTATGTTTTCTAATCTCTATGATATGTATCAGGAGAAGTCAACAAAAAAAACATATGAGATCTCTAAGTAACTTTTTACAAGAAATATTTGATAAGTTGGACTAGTTGTTCCACATGTAGTCTAAATTATTAGTTATATTTAACATCTATAAATTATAGGATTCAAGAATCCTAAATAATTATCCAATGTGCTTGTGTAAAATTCACTTTCTACTGTGATATGGTCATAAAAAACATGGATATTACATCAGTTTATGTGAATATTTTGCACATTGCAGTAGTAAATGGTCAAGGACTATAATCGTTTAGTGTCTTCGAACAAATGGAAGAAAATATTCTATCTCGGAGAATGATATTAAATGTTTCACAGAAATATCATCTACTTTAGTACTTATATATAAAACCATTCTTCATAATCTGGGTAAAGGAAACCTAAGAACGGGTGAACATAGATGTTTAGTAACGGTAAATAAAGGAGATATGTTAAAATAATGTGAGAATAAGAGTATGAGAACTTGAGGATAATATTTTAATATCATACCCTACATATCAAAGATTACATATATGGGTTACTCAGTAGATAATGGTAGTTCATAAGACATGATGTCATGACCCATCCCCTGGGGCTCGTGCCGTGACTATCCCATGCCCGCCTTCCATAGGCCATGGGCTAGCGATTAGCACCGAAAGGTGTATTCCCTAAAACCAAGAAGGCATTTCCTTTATATCATATAACACACACAAACAATCACAATACAAGATACTAACACGAGTAAACATAAAATTAAATAGTTTGAGTAAAGTAAGTAAAAACGGAAATAATACAAGCCCAACTAGAATGTACAAGAAACTGAAAAGTACAAGTAAACTGGAACAACTCCTTTGAAAACTCTCCAAGGATTCTACCTCAAGGGTTGGTAATGCTCTCGAATGGTTTTATCTATGGTACACCTCGTCTAGGTCCACCTATGTGCTCACTCCTGTCCCGGTACACTCGTCCTTATTCAACGATGGCCGTCGTCTACACCAAACACAACGAGGTGCGGGAATAGCCCGTGTAGGGGTGAGTATAATGATAATCATTAAGGACCCTGAGACCCTCAAGGTCTCCCAAAATCCACAGAGGATAAACCACGAAGCATGAAACAATTGACAACTCTACTTAGGTATATTCCCATACATATACCTATGTTATCAAGAAAAATAATCTCAATAATGAGGAAACACTAGGTCGAACTCATTATCAAAAGATCAACTGTTCCACAAAATATGGAACACCATGAATGTATGTACCACACAGAGGAATACCCTCAAGGTATTACCATGAAGGAAATTACCACACAGGTACAAACGTATCTCACACCAGGTATAACTTAGGTACAGTAGTAGAGATGATTAGATGTTACTATTGAATCAACTTACTCTGTTAAGAGGCATACCCATCCTAAATCATTATCAAACCTACACAAGATCCTATTACATTGTTAGACCCATATAGGATCCAAGTACATCATCAGTACGTAGTCAGGCCACCATAAGACTATAGTACATCGTTAGTACAAAATTAGACCCACACAAATTCTTAGTACATCCTTAGTACATCGTCAGACCCACACAGGATCCTAATACATCATCAGTACGTTTTCAAACCTACATAGGATCCTAGAACATCTTTAGTACATTGTAAGACCCACACAAGATCCTAGTACATCATCAGTATGTCATCAGACCCACACAACACCTCTTACATCGTCATAACATCATCAGACCCACACAGGATCCGAGTACATCATCACAACCAGCTACAGGGTTCCCGCACTAAGATCGCTTGCCTTCAAGAGGGTCCAATATACAATCCACTATTTGATACTCCAAATACCATGAGATTTCACAATGAAGTATCCCAAATTACTGCCACATCATAGGGGTCTCAATGCAACATATTGTCTATCAATCGAATTCCTCGTCAGTAAGTTATAACATTTGAGTCCTGAGGCCCCGGTTGGTTTCTTGATCGATCCAAACTGAACATACAATTGCTTCATACAAATATGTAGTGGGGTATACCAAAGTTACCTTCTCTCTCCAAGGTTTTTGTATCCCTTGATGGTTCATCAAACGGACGCCCGTTGCCAATGTTATGGTCAAAAGATCAAAAATGGGTCGAAATTTGGCCTGGGTCTGGTCTGACCTGGTCTGCACTGGGCGGCCCGGCAGGCCGCGAGGGCCATGAAGGCCGCACGGGCCATGAAGTCAGATGGGGTCATGAGGGTTGTAGGGCGACATAGGCCCTGGGGTAAATGAAGGTCGCGGGGCGGCTGAGGTCGGTTCGGCCGGTCGCACTCCGTTCGCTACCGTGGAAAAAAGTCCCCTTCTTCTGATGTGAAAGACACACCATTCATGAAGAATAGTGCAGGGATTGGGCCATTTTTGTTTGTCCCACACCCACCGCATTAGAGCGGTAACAAGAGCCTCATAAAAATCATGAATCATGAAGAAATTTAAGAATAGATAAGGGGAAAATTCAAATATCCACCCTACAACCTCCAACAATGATTATTCCAAAACTCGCAAAAAAAATCATTCACAGATCAACTAGTTAGAGAGTTAATCTGTGTTATTTTTTTAGAATGGAGGAACATGTGAATCCAAAATCACACATAAATAAATCCCTTCCTCATAGGTATATTGACAGAGGTCATGAGGAAGGAGACGATGTCATTGGGGATAGACGGACGTCAGTGACGTCAGCATTTCCTCGATCATCGGTTCATTGTTGTTGAAGAAGTTACATGTGGGTGAGAGAATTCTTCGTTTGGGAGAGAATTCTTCATTAGAGAACCTATTATTAATTGGAGACAATAATCCTCCAAAACTTAACCTCTCTGAATTCCACCAAAATGTGAAAGAGGTGACGATTTAATTTAACTTAAGAAGATCATTTATGATGGCACGATTAAAATGCCGACACATTTCATTAATTTTTAGATAGATAAAAAATTTAAATGGGATGTTGGAATAATTAATTGTATCAATTAAATCAGCTTAATTTAACGAGGGAAAAGAATTAATTTTAGTTTAGTGGTTTCTCCCCCATGAAGAGGGTTCGGGTTAACCTCGCCATTTATTTAAAACTCGGAGGTTTTAACTCAGGTGGTCCCCACCAGTGTCATTTTCTACCCTCTTCCATTGCAAAGAACACCAAAAAACATCTCAAGATTTCAGAGAGGTCAGAACATGTTTTCTTTGTCTCGCACCCTCCACGTTAGGGCGATAGCAAACGGATCTATAAAACTTGAATCTTGAAGAATCATCAAGAACGGTAAGGGGGAAAATTTTAGACAACCACCCTACCTTGGAGGGTTGTAGACATCAATGAGTTGGTAAGGAAGAACATAAGTTGTTGTTGTTGAAGACATCCTATTATGGAGGACTTCACAAGGAAGGATTCGTAGTTGTATGAGAACTTCGGTATTCATCGTTGGAGAAGATGACACGTTCTTCGTCGAAGAAGAACTTCATTGGGAGGTGTTCATAGTTGAAGAGATTAATCCTCCAAAAGCTCTCCTTTTTCCAAGATATTTCCCCAGTTCCACCAAAATGGGGAATATACAACTTATTAAATTATGTTTATTAAAATTCATTTCATTGGCACAAAATTACGTGACTCAAATAATTAATTGGAGAGTTGGCATAATTAAATGTTGACAAATTTAATTAATTTTAGTTGGCACCAAAAATTAAATGGGAAGTTGAAAGGTTTCCCCCCATTAAATTCAGTTTGGATGGTCCCCACCTTTTAATTCGAAATGGGGGATTTTGGCTCGGTGGTCCCCACCTCCATAACCCATTCATAGTGTTTTCAAATAAAAATAAAATGTTAAAAAAATTTATTTTTTTTATTTTTCCATGAAAAATGAAAAACTATCTTTCACCCTCGACCTACTAAGGGAGAAGTGCTAGGTGGTAATGTACCTCATGAACTTTTATAAGGACCAGGAAGGGTCCAATGAACCTTAGAGATAACTTGTCTCCCTGAACAAATCTCCGCAAAACTCATCGAGTTGAGACCAGTAGAAAATCTTGGTAGCAATCCTCAAACTTTAGAGGTCTCTGTCTCTTGTCAGCATAGGACTTCTACCTAATCTGTGAAGTATTTATCCACTCCTGGATGATCTGCACTTTCTCTGTTTTAGCTCGTACCATCTATGGTCCCACTTGTTCAGACTCCCCTGGGACAGTCGATCACAAAGGTGATCTGCAAGGTCACCAAAACAACACCTCAAAAGGTGCCATCCGAATGGTGGAGTGATATCCATTATTTTATTCAAAATCCACCAAAGGAAAGTTATCCTCCCAGATGTGACCGAAGTCTAGGACACAATCACCTAGCATGTCTTCGAGTGTCTAAATTGTCCGCCCAGTCTGGCCATCCGTATGGGGATGGAAGGCGGTGCTAAAATGAAGCAATTTTCTGAAAGCCTCCTGCAACCCCTTCCATACCCGGAATGTATAACATGCATCACGATCAGAGACAATCATCGAGGGTAATCCATGTAGCCGCACAATCTCCTTCATATAGAGGTGTCTCAATCCCTATATTGATCCCTGCTCACTGATCAGTAGGAAGGGGGCCTACATGGTGACACGGTCGACGATCACCCAAATAAAATCATGGCCCCTAGATGTACGTGGAAGTCCTCTCATGAAGTCCTTGGAAATCCCGTCCCACTTCTACTATAGAACCCCTAAATGCAAGACCACTCCTGCTGGTACCAGATGCTCTGCCTTCACTTGCTGACAAGTGAGACATAGAGAGACAAACTCTGCTACTACGTTCTTTATTACTGTCCACAAGTGCTGTCATCGGTGGTCCTAGTACATCTTCTCATCTCCTCAATGTACCGTTAGAAGGGACATGTGTAACTCCCTCAACCCTTCCTCCCGAAGTGACACTGGTAACGTGGTACATCCTCTAGAATGTATGACATGCTCCCCACATTGAGAAAATCTATCAGGTGCTTGTCTTGTAGATATATGAGAATGTTGAGCCTCACAGTCAGTGTCCTCATGTTGTACCTCCTGGACTCACTGAAGGATAGGGGGAGTGACTGTAAGATACTGACGAAAAGCTGCTTCATCTCGATCCACAAAGGATATCTGCAAAGTATCCAGCTGCTCCATCGCCTCACAAAGAATCTGTATACCAGACCTCCTGCTAAGTGCATCTGCTACAACATTCCCCTTACCAGGAGTAGAGACTCTCTGGATGTCATAGTCCTGGAGGAACTCAAGCTAACAGAACTATCTCTGGTTGAGGTCCTTCTGAGAGAAGATATAGTTGAGACTCTTGTGATCTATGTAGACTGTAAAAAACATGCCCATCAAGTAATGTCATGAAATCTTCAAGGTGAAGACCATTGCTGCTAACTCCAATTCATGGGTAGCGTAGTTCTTCTCATGTTGTCTCAGCTGTCGAGAAGCAAACGTGATCATTGCTCGCTCCTGCCTCATGACACATCTGAGCCCTGTCCCTAATGCATCATATTAGACTACGTACCCTATGCCCTCCTTAGGTATCCTCAAGATGGGGACACTAGTCAGCCTCTGCCTAAGCTCTTGAAACCTCCGTTGGCATCTCTTAGACCAAATGAAGGGTTTCCCCTTCTTCATCAACGCTGATAAAGGTACTGAAACTCTGGAGAAATCTTCCTCAAATCTCCAGTAGTATCTGGCCAAGCCCATGAAACATTGTACCAACGTCATTCTCCTGGGTGGAACCAAAGCATGTACAACCTCAATACTCACTAGATCCACCGTAACCCCAGCCTCCGAGATGACGTGTCCTAGAAATTGATCCTCTCGGATCCAAAACTGTCAATTCGAGAGCTTGCCATTAAGAAGGTGCTCTCAGAGTGTGTCAAGTACTACGTGAAAATGATAGGAATGCTCTACCTCGGTAGTAGATTAGATCAGAATGTCGTCTATGAATACTACTACAAAGCGATCATGGTAAGGATGAAAGATCCAATTCATGAGTCACATGAACACTGGTGGAGTGTTGGTCATGCTAAATGGCATAACCTAGAACTCGTGGTGGTCGTACCGACATCTGAAAGTCTTCTTATGTACATCCTCATCTCGTACTCTAAGCTGGTGATAGCTTGATATGAGGTCTATCTTCGAGAAGCACCCTGATCCCTTCATTTTATTATAGAGGACGCCAATCCATGGAAGTGGTTACTTGTTCTTCAGGGTCACTTGGTTTAGGCACCGATAGTCGAAACAAAGTCTCAAGCTCACATTTTCCTTCTTGGAAAACAAAATCAAGGCTACCCAAGGAGAAACACTGGTCCGGATGAACCCCTTTCTCTACAAGTCCTCTAGTTGTGCCCACATCTCACGAAGCTCCGTAGGAGCCATCCGATACACTGGTGTAGATATCGATGCTGTCCTAGAGTACAAGTCAATGTAAAACTCCACCCCTCTACAAGGAGGTAGACCCGAAACATCATTAGGGAAGACATACATGTACTGGTCCACCACAACAAGATAGGTTGGACTCTCCACATCAACTGATTTGAGGGTAAGGCAAGCAAACTAATGAGTGATCAGATACACCATCATCTGGGTAAGTCCATCATGTGCCGCAAAGGCTCCCTTATCTCCATTGAAGGTAAAACATGTCCCATCTATGCGGAAACACCACACTTTGAACCTAATACAGTCAATCTGAGCATGTACTGTAGATAACCAATCCTTACCCAAGATGACGTTGTAGGGCCTCGACGCCTCTACTTGGAGATCCCAGCCGAAGCTCTAACCTCCTAGAGTAAGCTCACACTATCGGAACCTGTTCATAATCATCAAATCCACTCAGGTAACAGTCTCTAGACGTAAGGTTCGATACAACGGCTCTGTTTGAATCCTTGAGCCACAAACAAGGGCAGTGGAAATAAAAGAATGACTGAAACCTGTGTCTATAAGTACTCCAACTATGGTTGAATATACATAGATGATACCTCGTATCATCTCCGGAGTTCCATGGTCATAGGCCTCATCTTCCTGGAGCTGAGCTCACCACTGTCCACGTGCTCCCAGTGGTCTGGGTGAACCATCTGTTTGTGGTGGCGGTAACATCTCGAATCGTCTCCCACTACCAACTGCAAATCCATCTCTTCTTCCACATCCTCCTGCTCCCTGAGAACAACCTCGTTCAATCCTCTCACTCAGTCTGGGTGATCCCTCGACTGTCTACTGATCATATGTATGGCAGGTCGGATAGTCACGAGCCATGTGACCCTGTAGGCCCCATTTGTAACAATACTTGATCATCACATGACTCTCTCTATCCCTGGTACCCTGAAAATCTGATATTGAGTCATGAAGTCATCCACATGTAGGTTTGGTCCTCTAGAACTTCTATGACATATATCTGCCTCTAGCTGCAGAAGACTCCTCTACGTGATGCCCGATAGTGGGTCTCGCTGTTGGTGACTGCCCAGTAAGAAAACTATCAACTATGTGGGATCTCAATAACACACCCACCTGCGTCGGGATCCTAAGAGTAGTCATTGAATCCCTAATATCCCACATGAGTCCCTGGTCAAAGCTATGAGACCTAAAGAATGGGCCCCAAACTATATTTGTGGAGTAGCGTGAGAGGGCAGTAAACCTCGCTGAGTACAGAGCCATAGTCATAATTCCTTAATGGAGATGAAGAAGCCCCTGTATGTGCATTTCATGAAGGGTCGCTGGGAAAAACACTACCCGAAACAGGCTCTCGAAGTCTTCCCAGAGAAGTATCACCTCGTCGTGAAACTGGAGCATCATGCTCCACCATCTTCCTGATATTGCCTGTAGAAGACTGGCGGAAAGGATCACCATGAGATCATAAAGTGTCCCTACAAGTCGGAAGACTATCACTATGGCCTCCAGCCAATCCTCAGCTACCTATGGGTCTATATCTCCACTGAACCAGTGTGGCCTCTGGCGCTAGAACTCATACAACACGCTCAAGTGGCGTGCACCCTCTACTATTGGGGTTGCTGGCATCGGTGGCCCAATGGGTAATGGTACCACGGGTTCCTCCACTGGTGCCTCTACTATAAGAGGGCCCTACACCAAGGCCTCGTCGCTCGGTGGTCTATTAGTGCGTACTATACCTGGAACCCTAGCCAGCTGTCTGTGTGGAGGAATCCTGAAAAGAAACAGGTGCACCACAGTCAATAAGTTATAACTTGTGAGATGACACATATATCACAAAGAAAACTCTTGGAACCACACACCCAATCAATGTTTTCATGCACTGAGTCAGAAATCAGAAGTCAAGGTCCTGGTGTATAGATAAGTCGGTTGTTGCACCGACACTAAATTCCATAAACTGGTAGCTACACTCACTACACATAACATTATTGTATTATAAAATGATCAGATTCATATGTTATATGGTAGAACTGACTCCTCTGATACTAATTTTTCATGACCTGTCCCCTGAGGCCAGTGTCATGACTACCGCAAGCTTTCCTTCCATAGGCCTGGAGCTGGGGACTAGCACCGAAAGACGTATTCCCTAAAACTAGGAAGGAATTTTCATTATATCTTGTAACACACGAAACCAAGTACAGAAAAAGAAAAGAACATGAGTAAAATTATTAGTAAATATCGTGAGTACAGTAAGTAACAAGGGACAGAATACAATCCCTACAAGAATGTACAAGAAACTGAAAAGTATAAGTAAATTGGAATAGCTCTTGTGAACACCCACCAAGGATCCTACCTAATGGGTAGGTACAGATCTCGAATGGTTGTCTCTGTGGTACAACTCATCTAGGTCCACCTCTAAGAAACCTCTATTCTTGGTAGTCTCATCCTCAGTCAGTGGTTTCCATCATCTGCACCAAACACAAAAATATTGCAGGCATAGCCCATGCAGGGGTGACAATAACGATACTCAATAGGGACCCCGAGACCCTCAAGGTCTCACAAAATCCACAAAGGATAAACCAAAAAGAATGAAAACAGCTGTAAACCCTACTTACATATATTCCTATACATATACCTATGTTATCAAGTAATCTAATCTCAATCATGAGGAAACAAAAGGTCCAAATCAAAAAACCCAAAGCTAAACTGTTCCACAAAGGAAGGAATACCAAGAAGTTAAGTACCACACATGTACGCTATACTAAAGAATGTCACCAAGGTGTTACCATGAAGGTAAGTACCACACGGGTATGCCACACTGAAGAATACCACAATGGTATTACCATGAAGGAATGTACCACACAGGTACAGACTCAGTTCACACCCGGTATAACTTCGGTACAGTAGTAGAGATGATTAGATGTAACCACTAATTCATCTCACTTTGTTAAGAGGAAGACCCATGAAGGATCCTAAATCATCATCAGACATACATAGGATCATAGTACATATTCATACCCACAGAAGATCCTAGTAGGTCATCAGACCCACACAGGATCCTAGTACATCATGAGACCCACACAGGATCATAGTACATCATCAGACCCACACAGGATCTTAGTACATCATCCGACCCACACAAGATCCTAGTATAGTGGACCACAAAGGATCCTAGATTATTCCCACATGGATTCATTGAGCGGATCCATCTGGGATCCTCTAGCATAAACCCATGAAGGATCCATTTATCATTTCTCAGCGAGCTACTCGGTTCCCTCACTAAAAATGCATGTCATTAGGAGGGTCTTCTCCTCAAGCCATTGGTCGAAAATCCTAATGTCATAATGTCCCACGAAGAAGTATCCCAATGTTTCACTATACCATAGGGGTCTGAACGCAACAGACGATGCATCAACCAGACGCTCAGTCTGTAAGTTATTATCCTTTCAGTCCTGAGGGCTCGGTTGGATTCGTGCTCGATCCAACCCGACCGCAACCCAACATTATCTAAAACTAAAGTGGGGTATACCAAAAGGACTGTCTCGCTCCAAGGTTTTCAGTTCCATAAAAGGATCATCAAACGAACACCCGGTGCCAATGTTATGACAAAATGTGTGAAATGGGTTGAAATTGTTCTAGGTCTGGTCCAACTTGGTCAGACTGACCAGGCCTGACCCGACCTGAGCTGAACTAACCCGGTTCCGGTCGACCCGGCCAGTAGAGTGACCCGGTCCCCTATGTGGCCTAGCCCGCTGGGTGGCATGGCCCACCGGGTCCGTCCCAGCCCGCGCTTGGAGGCCCGACTTGGTCGGCCCGTGGGGCAGGGTGGATGCGGTATGGTGGGGTAGCCGGGATGCGGCAGGGTGGCCACGATGTAGCAGGGTGGCCTTGGTGAGGAGGGAAGGTCGGTGTGTAGTGGGGAACCACGGTGTGGTAGGGTGGCCGCGATGTGGTAGGGACATGGTGCAGCAAGCTGGCCGCGATGCGGTGGGGCGATGAGGCCGCAGTGCGGCGACCATGGTGCGGGGGTCCACAGCGGTTGGCCGGATGGCCAGCTGGCCCTCTGGATGGTTCAATTGCATGACATGCATTCACCGGTGGCTGGGAGCGAGATGGCCAACCATCCATCTCCGTCATGACATAAGGTCGTGGTTCTCTTCTGTCGGGCGGTGCGGTCGTGCGCTGCGGCCTTCATCGCAGACGGTGGAGTGTTGGTCGCTATTCCTGTGCCCCACCGGTGTTAGTTAATGTCCCCCTCCATCATGAAGAACACAAAAACAAACATCTAATGATTTCATAGAGGTCGGGACAAGTTTTTTTGTCCATCACCCTCCATGTTAGGGCATTAGAAAGCGGCTCGATAAAACTTGAATCATCAAGAATCGTCAAGAACGGTAAAGGGGACAAATTCAAACAACCACCCTACCTTGTAGGTTTGTTGATGTCGATGATTAGGGAAGGACGAACATCAGTTTTAATTGTTGAAGACGTCCCATGGTAGAGGATGTCATGAGGTTGGAGTCATATTCATTGGAGAACATCAGCGTTCTTCGTTGGAGAATATGGAACATTCTTCGTCAATGATGATATTCGTTGGGTGGTGTTCTTCGTTGGAGAGAATAATCTTCCAAAAGTTATCCACTTGCAAACACTTTCCCCCAATTCCACCAAAATGAGAAATATAAAACTTCTTAATTTATCTTTATTAAATTAAATTTTGTTGGCACAAAATTAAGTGGCTCAAATAATTAATTGGAGGGTTCGCATTATTAAATGTTGACACATTTAATTAATTTTAGATGGCTCCAACAATTAAATGGGGAGTTGAATGGTTTCCTCCCATTAAAGGAGGTTTTTGTGGTCACCACCTTTGAATTCAAAATGTGTGTTTTAGGCTCAGTTTTCCCCACCTCGATAACACATATAGAGAGGTTTCAAATAAAAATAAAATGTTAAACAATTTTTTTTCTTGTTCCAAAAAAAGTGAAAAACTATCTTTCACCCTTGACATACTGTGGTATAGATGAAGGTCTCCTTCAGAGTATACAGGTGTTGTGATTCCAACGGTGCACTCAGATTTCAATTCTGACCATTGATTCAAAAGTTACAATAACCCGCTCCCACATTTTCTGAATGTACCTGAAAAAAAATCATCAGAAATTCATTTCAGGCACACTGGCCCTCAGAATCATGCGCCCTCAATTTTCACGGACTCATAAAATAACCATATAATAAAAAACAATTAAATAGAATTTCTAGGTATTTACACATGAATTAGATTTGAATCAACATCTTAATCTGTGAAATAATACCATATGAAGAAGACATAAATGTTTTGGCATACACATCAACTTATAAAATTTTGAACAAGTATAAATAAAAAAAGTGCACTCATTAATTTTAATAAATTAATACCTTCCATCACATAAAGTTATTTACATAAAACCAGGTCCATGAATAACATTGTTACTATGTAATCTAGTTCACACATAAAGTTGTGATATTGTGATCTTTTTCATGCATAAACTTATGGCCATGTAGCCAGGTCCGTTAATAACATTATGAACATATAATTAGGTTCATGCATAACAATGTGAACTTGTAATCAGGTTCACTAAAAAATTATTGTCATGAAACAAGTTAAAATTATAACATTATATAAATGTAATCAGTTTCACACATAACAAAGTGAATATATAATCAGGTTCATGCATAAACTTCTAGAAATTCAAACATGTCAATGCATAACATTTTGAACATGAAATCAAGTTAACACATTAAATTGTGACCCTATAATAAGGATCTAACAAAAACATATGTACACGATACCAGGTCCATGAATAACATTATGAACATATTATAAAGTTCATGTATAACATTATGAACAAATAATAAGGTTCACTCTAAACAGTATGAACATATAATCTGGTTAACACATAACATTTATAAACATTATTAATCCATCATTACTCAATTAATAAGATAGAGATATAGGTCCCACCTATCACATAATTAAATCATAAATATGTGTTCCAAAATATCAAAAACATTTACAATATCATAATCAATGAAATGAAAGTGGTTGTATAAACACATCAACTTATCATAACACATGGAAAAGAGATAGGTTTCAAAATCACTAAATCATAGAATAACCCATGAATGTAAATGGTCTTCACGAGAATTAAATCATGGTATTACCCATGGAATTGAATTAATTTTCATAAGAAATTTTCATCATTAACAGAAACCATTAAAAAATAATAATAATGGTGTCCCAAGATCACATACTCAATAAATCATAAACTATGAACACTTGGAGTATTTTATAAGGAAATTAAACTATCATTAAAATTTATTTCTTAAAACATAAAAAAAATTAAATTCCTTCTCCTTTAAAAGTATATTGAAATATTTAGAAGTTTTCTTTAAATTTACTTTAAAAAATATTTCATGGAAAATATCATTTCCACATTGAATAATGATTTGTACAGCATAATATATTTTGAATTTTTTTTAAAATATCATTGAAATCATATATATCAAACAAGGATATATTTTGAAAAATGTTTTCTTTAAAAACAATTTAATACTAAAATACATTTCTAGAATAAAATTTCAAAACATTTTTCTTTTAAACCCAATATAAATACCACAAATTTATAGAATATTAAAGAAAACCATTTATTCTAAAATATCATTATAAACATGAAAAGTTAGTTTCAAGGAAATTATGGTCATGACATAAGGTAAATCTGTACATGTCGAACATTCCATTTGCTCCATAAAATGTTTTGAAAAGTCACCTAATTAGAAAATGACAAGAAGTTTCCTTTACAACACATTCTTAAAAAGGTAATACATTCCTAAAAGTATATTTTAAAAATATTATTATAATTTTATAAAATTTCTCAATTATTTAAAAAACCTGGTTTTGAAGGAAAACATATTTCTTTCTAAAGACAAGTTAAATTCATATTTACATAAAAATATATTCTTAATTATAAAAAGTAAAACATAGTGAAAAATTGCAACATTATAATATTTATAATCAATAAACATTGTATAATAAACATCATGATATATATTTAGATATGTATCATAACATTTTATCAATGTAAGCACATTCTTAAACAATCTTGATAAACAATGAGATTGTTGAAATAAATTGTTACCACTTTGGTAACTTTGAATCATAATCCCCAATAGATAATTACATTACAAGAATCATAAAATAAAATGGAGAATTTTGATTCATGATAAATAATTTCAAATGGAATTATATTTACCTTATAAAATAAAATTGGTTTATAACTTAACATGTGTCTCGAAGAAGGAAAATTGAGACCAAATTACCTTACGGATTTGGTAACTTTCAACCCATAATCCCCAAGAAAGATATGTAATAAAAGGTATATGAAAATAGAAATAACTTGGATGATAATAATAATATAATAAATTCATGGATAGTATATACACTACACATAATAAACAATTGATGAATATGGAATGAGTCTAATAGAAATAAAAGTTAGACTAGAAAACCCTTACCTTAAGTCTTGACTTTATTCGTACATGTTTAAACCTCCAGTATAATAATTATATGTTTCTTATAAATATACCAAATAATATATTGTTATATATCATACTATATACTATTTTATTATGTCTTGATAATATTTTTTTTATTAATAATTTCATGTTAACGTTACATTTCGGGTAATATCGGCTTAGTTTATTTGTATATTTTTTGGCTTGTTATTCTTGATACTTTAACTTATATCATTATTTAATTAATTAAAAAATGTAAAAAGTGATATAAATTTCATATATAATTATTATATAATTACTTATAATAATTTATAATGGATAGAAATATGATATGGAATACATCATTCATGGAGACAGTACGCCATACATATGCATGAACATTGTTTTCGTTTTATTCCCTTAATGAATGAAATAATCTAATTGAAATATATGTATATATATAAACATATAAAAATTATAGTGTAATTATTATTTCATAAATATAATATATATTCACTAATTCTAGGCTTTTAGCATTACATGTAATGTGTGAACAAATCACATCCCTTTTAGGAGGCAGTGATCCACACATCCACAGATGAAGTTAACATATTCTCAAAAAGTTTAATTAATCATGTTATGGTTTATATAATAATTAAAGAAGTATAAAAACCTCAAAAATATAATATAAATCATAAAATAATAAAAATTGCATCATTATTTCCAACCTTCATAGGTGGTTATGGAAGAACAAATGATATTGTCTCACGAGGTGGTAGTATAAAGAACATAAAAATGATGATTTCTATCCCATTTTAATGATTTATGAGTGAATGTAGATTGGAAACTTAACATAAATACATATTTTTGTACTTATTATACTTATTATTTTATAAAATCAAGTAATAGGAAGAATTTAGTAGGTGTAGAAAGAAATAAAACAAATTGATTTTTGAAAAATGATACATATTCTCTCGGTAATTCCTATTAGTGTTCACCAAATGACAAAAATTTTTGGTTTCATGAAAATGTGATTCTTAAAGTATGTGATTCATGAATTTGGACTATTATTTTTTTGAGGTTTGGATGTCAAAAGTCCTTAATAGGTGTGAATAAGTGAGGAGATTGTTTCCCTTTATATAGTGGTGGAGAAGTGGTATTCTTGTAAATATTAAAAGATAAACACTATAGAGTGGCATAACTAATATCATGTGACTCCAGTAATTTTCCAAATTCAATAAAATGGAGCATATTATCTAAATATGTCCATCATTTTTATTTTTTACACGTTTATTGGGTTTTTGGCCCCTTAAGATAATGTTTAACAACTAAGTAATCCCATCTTACATTCATCACTGTAATTAATTTATTTTACATTTACTAATATGTTTGGACAAAAACTATGTTGAACATACTAGATATTATAAATTATTCTGATTCTAAACATTTAATACATTTTTCCAAAATCAGGACAAATAAGTAGAAGAAATTAATTTAAAATGAAATAGTCGAGCGAGATGTAATAATATATTTTTAAAGTAAAAAGGTCATAAGATTGAAATGTTTTTATATCTAATTTCAATGTCAAACTGAATATAATAACCTAAATTTGATTTATTTTTATATATTTTATTTATTTATACTTTAAAAACAATTTAAAATATAATTTAACTATATAAATAAATTTAATGAAAAATAGGATTTCAATTAGAATATAGTATTTTCAAAATTTATGAAAGAATGAATATTCTAAAAAAAATCACCCAAAGTAAATTTTAATATTATGATTTCTAAAATAAATTATATCTTAAAAATAAAATTTATAATATTTTAAAAAATTATATTTAAAATTGGTGCACTATTAAAATCAGGTAAAACTATTTCTGAGAAAAATATTTCTTTTTATTTGTAAAAATAGATTTATTCATATCCATTTTCTAGATATTACATAATAATAATGTTAAATAGTTTATTTAATATACAATATATTTATTTATTTAAAATAATTAATCAAAAGTGGTTTGATTAATTTATTGCGATAAATTGTTTTTACAAAGAAAAATAGTTTTCTTAAACGAGGAATGCCTTTATTTTGAAATAGTTCTTACTTTAATATTTATATAATTAATAACAAAAGTATTCATTTAAAATAAATGTGTAAAAATTATTTTCAAAATTTAATTAATATTATTCATAAATTTCATTCCAACGGATAGTATATAACTATATTACTATTTTAATAATATTATTAACAGTATATTT
The DNA here is from genome assembly GCA_963277665.1 of Viscum album. Taxonomy (NCBI): domain Eukaryota; kingdom Viridiplantae; phylum Streptophyta; class Magnoliopsida; order Santalales; family Viscaceae; genus Viscum; species Viscum album. The sequence continues at coordinate 1,651,450,049 of OY728165.1, forward strand.
TATTTTGGTAAAACTTAATCAGGTGTGTAATGGAAGTTATAAGATGAACTCGACATTGTGTGTCTCATAAGACAACCATAATGTCACACGTAACACAAGCTAATATAAGTATTGAATGTAGTAAAATATTAACATGGTATTTCATTAAATGAATTCAAAATGTAGTTCTTTCGTATAACATAAGATATATTCAGTGTTGCGTGAAATGAAAAATATGAAAAATATTAAATCAAATCGAAAAACATAACAAAATATTGGGGTGTTACATTCTACCCCCCTTAAAATGAATTTCTACGTCTAAATATTTCATGGGTTATCGATGTTTTGATACTTGAATGGTCCATTCGTAGAAACCCAAATAAAAAAATTAATACTAAAACATCCTTTAAAAAGGAAATGTTGGAAACATAATCATTTCCCAAAGTAAGTCATAACTAGGATTCATCTTATGAAACATAGGATGGGAGGGATGATTGGAAATATATAAAAGAATAAAAAATTATAGAGAATGATAATGATCATTGATCACGAGTAAGTGAATGATCAATTGAATGTTGTAGGCCTCAAAAATATAAATCTGTGACGCTTTATAAGACAATTGGTTCAACAGAATTGATGGTATTATGAAAAATATTTTTCAATACCATTTTCATAACGTTTAGGGATTATTTTACCATATAATAACATACGGAAATATGATTACTTGATTTTATTCATGTTAACATTCATAATAAAACCCTTTGGTTGTGCCTTGCTATATCTATACACCGTCTCTTACACCAAGAAAAAAAATGAGAAGTAAACATTCCTAGAGTACAAATCAGTCATGAGGTAGAATGAAATTTCATTCAATCTATATTTAGTTGTCATCATAGAACAATGGTTATCACATGTTGTCCAATATGCAAAAATCCTTATATGGTGAGATAATACTTTAATCTCTATAACCTCATTTGATGTTTAATGTAAAATTTCCTTTAAAGGCTGAACTTGTAACCCTTCTAAAAGCTGAAAATATTAAATATTTTAAGGAATTTCACTAAATATCTCAAAGTAAACTTTACATTGATCCCCCATATATCATAATTCATCTCTTTTTTTGAAAATACAGAAATTGGGAATTCCATTATCATGTTTTTCTATTGATACATGGTAATAACATTAATTACCAAACACCCTTATTGAAAACATGCATAATTTCTTATTCCAAATATCATTGGGTATATTCATTAAATCTAAAAAAGGTTTTAAACTCCATCCATGATAACAAATACCACTTTTTTCAAAAAATAATAATAAATAATCAGTACCCTGGTAATCAATATTGAACAACTTACATTATCCATATCAATCTTCTCTTTATCCAAGATAAACAAAATTTTATCAACATCAGTAACACATTTTATCTTACCTTCCATTAAATTATCAAATTCATATTAAAACAATTTTCTATTTCATCATAACCACCCAACATATCTTATTAAATATTTAATGAAAACATATAAATCATGATTCATATAACATAATTATTGAATTTCAAAACAAATACACCTCAATCATAAAAAATTATTCTTAAACCATTACTTTGGCTTCATCATCTTGTTCTTTAATACCCACATTCATAGAAAAGAAAATATGAATATTATATTAAGGTTACTAAAACTCAATTTAACCAAGTTTCTTAGGTTTAATTTTATCAATGATATTAGAACATCCCATAGCTTTCATATATCATTCATATACTCTTTATCATTAGAATTTTAACAAATAATCATACCACCTTCTAGATTCTATTCTTGTTATTTCCACATAAGGAATTGATTTTATTAATGACCGTAATTTTAATATCAGAAAATTTATATATTATCCCAGTTCCATCTAATTCATACAATTTACTAAAACCAAAAAAATGTAGTGTGATAAACACTTATCATTATAGAAAACCAAATAATCATGATAAATTATTTATAGGATTCTTAAATACTGAAACATTATTTTAAATATATAAAACCCTAAGTTTATCCTTAGATACATCCATAAGAAAATCCATAGAAATATACATAGTGATATCACTAAATTTTTATCATCCTAGTTTCTAGAGTTTGAATAAACCGTTCGTTTGACACCTACTATAGAGACCCGCTATTAAACTACTTTGATATTATATCAATTTAGTAGAATATTAAATGCATTAAACATTTTCATACCTCATGACCATAATAGTATAGTGTCTTTGGGAACATGTTAAACAATCATCTAGATTGGTTAAATATATTCAATCTTCCTAAAAATGATATTCTCATTTAGTACTTCTAATTAAAACCTTTCATCATAACCTTAGGAAAGAAAATATAATAAAGGGTGAGATCATATGCTCAATAAGGCTAAATATATTATATATGTAAGAATAACATCCACATATGGTTTTGAAAACATGAGAATACTATTTTAAGATCATACACTTTATATCAAAGAGTATATACATGAGTCATGGAATAGAGGGTAGAAATTCATAATACATTAATCATAAGGGAATCAAGAGAATAATCCATGAATGAATGACATAGGAATAAGACATAGAATTTCTGTAATACACATCATCTTATAACATTGTGTGAATTTATAAATAGAAATAGGTTTAGTGTTATGTTAATAACATGAAATTGGGTGCTCAAATAAACTTATGGCCAGGAAACCAGGTCCTCACATAACATTTTGAACATGTAATCAGGTGCACATATAACATTGTGAAGATGTATTCTAGTTCGTTCATAAATATATGGACATATAACCAGGTCCATGAATGATTTTGTGAACATTTAATTAGTTTCACCCATAACATTATGAACATGTAATTAGGTTCATATATAAAATTCTAGACATGCAACCAAGTCCATTCATAACATTGTAAACTTGTAATGAGGTTCATGCATAAAATTTTGAACATGTTCTCGGGTTCACACATAAAATTATGGAAACGAAATTAGGTCCATCAATAACATTTTGAACATGTAATAAGGTTTATGTATAACAATGTGAACATGTAATTAGGTTCACGCATAAACATATAGAAATACAACCATGTCTAGGAATAACATTATGAATATGTAATCAGGTTCACAATAACATTGTGAACACATAATAATGGGCATTATTAAAATTTCGAACATGTAATCTGGTTTATGAATAACAAATATACTCATGATTCATCTATAATTAATTAATTCATTTAAGGGATATGTATCTCCCACCGTTCACAAAACGAAATCATACATATGCATGCCAAAAGATCATAAAAATTCATAATATCATAACTCATAAAATTAAATAGGTATTATAGACACATCATCATATCATAACCTATTAGAAATAGATTGGTTTCATAATCATGAAATCATAGAATAAACCTTGAAAAAAGTGGGTTTCATAATAATTTTATCAAAGTATTACCCATGGAAGTGAATTTGGATTCCTAAAAAACGTTTCCTCATAAACACAAACCATTCAATAAAGGAATAATGAATAGTCCCTTGTATCATATCTTCAATAAATAATACACTATATCAATGTATTTCAACTTAGATGACGAGGGATTTTGATATATCAAGTGGGGAATTTCCAAAGGAACATAAAATTTAGTTTTTAAGACATAAAACATTATCAATATAGTTTTCATTGAAAATTACTTTGAAAAAAATTGATGCAAGCTTTAAAAATTGTTTAAAAAATTTATTGAGGAAAATATACATTCCGATTTGGAAAAATACATTATAAATAGAAAACATTTCTAAAAATTCATTCTTAAAAAATAACATTGAAAACATATAAATGAATTTTGAAAACATTTTGAAAAACATTATCTTTGAAAATACTTTGAAAACATATGATGAAATCTTAAAAGCAATTTGAATTTTTTTTCATTAAAACCAAATTAAATAAACATATTATTAAGAAAAAACACATTATTTAAAAATATCCTTCTAAACATGAAAAGGAATCATCATGGATAAGATGTTCAAGATGGGCGGTAAATCTGTAAACCGTGAGACTTCATTTTGCTTCATAAAATTTTTAGAAAAGTGACCTGGAGAAAAATTACATGAATATTCATTTTAAAACCATTTTTAAATAGGTCCAATATGGGTTAAAATGTCTTTGAATAATAATACGATTATATTAATACATATTTGAAAAACATTTTTAGAAAAAATGATTTTGAAAGAAAACAAATATCTAATCGAAGATAGAAATAAAGTAATATTTAATTAAAAACATAATTATATTATATAAATAAATTGCGAAAAATGGTACCACAAAATAAAGATATCAGGAAAACTATTGGAGAATAAAATAATTTAAAGATCACCAGGTATGGATCATAATATTTTTTCAATTTTATCATAATCAAAATCAATCCCAATAAAAGATAAGATTAATGTTAGAATAGATTACCACCTTTGTAATGTTGAATCATAGTGTCCATTGGAGAAAAACACTAAATGAAGCTCAAAATATCATGAAAATATGGATATAAATGTTAACAAATATCAAAGGAAGGTATATAAACCCTATAAAATAATATTGGTTCATAATATAACTTCTGTGTCAATGAAAGAAAATTGATACAAAATAATCTTACTGATTATGTAATGTTCAAACCATAAACCCCATGAAATATAGATCATCAAAAGGATATGTAAATACTAATAAATTTATTTACATTAATAATATAATACATTCTTGGTAATTATATATAATGCACAAAAGAAACATGTGGGGATTATGGCATAAGTCTCGCATAAATAAAAGTGAGACTAGAAAACCCATACCTTAACTATCGAATTTCTTCATATATGTTCAAAAATCATGTATAATATGTATAAGTTTATCATAAATCTACCAAATAAACATAATAATATATATCTTACCATATATTATTTCATTATGACTTTATATTAACATTTGATTAAAAATTTCACGTTATGTTTCAGGTAATAATGGCTGTGTTTTTTTAAGTTTTGAGTTGTTATTTTTTATCCAATTACTTATATCATGATTTAATTATATAAATAATTTAAATCATGATATATATATATCTATTATATTCTGTATAAAATTATTTTAAATAATATATAAAATATGTAAATATGAAATTGCATATAGCATTCATTGAGACAGTAGGACCTACGTGCGGATGAACACTATTTCCATTTTATTTTCTTATTGAATGTTATAAAGTAAATGAAATATAAGTATATATATTATAATTTTGTAAAATTATAATTTCATAAATATCATATAAATTTACTCAAACGATATTTGATACATTCCAGGAATTGTGTAAATGAATCACATCATTATGAGGAGGTGGTAGTCCATAAATTCACAAATGATGTTATCATATTCACACAAAATGTAAATCAGGAATGTATCCACAATAAAATAAACCAACATGTATAAATTAATCATAAATATCATATATTCCATAAAAAGGGAAATTACATAATTATTTCTAACCTTGAGAGGTTGTAATGGAAGAACAAACAACATCAGTTTACGGGTAGGTAGTCCATCGTACCCACAAATGATGATTTTGTATCCAATTTTAAGGAAGTATATTGGAGTTTTGGTAGAGACCCTCACATATAATAATCTCATTATATTGAGGATAATAGTTTTTTTATATATGAACGTAAAAATTTTAATTTGTGGGTGAGAGATGTAAATAAAACAAACATGTTTGTTCATGGATGTTAGCTCTTCTATGGGTAATTTCTTTTTTGTTTGCGCCAAAGTAATCACATGTATTTCATTAATCATTAACTGAGGATTATAGGCTAAGATTATAGAATTTGGGATAATATTTATGTTAGTTTTGGAAGAGCCATAGGTAATGAGAGGTGGGAAGAAGTGAGGGTGACATTTCCCCTTTTTGGTGGAGGAGTGACAGTCTTGTAAATACAAAAAAGGTAAGCACTATTTAGAGGTATCCCTTACATAATTTTCCTCCCATAATTTTCCATTTTAGATAAGAAGGTCTATATGGTCGAAATATTTCCATCCAGGGTATTTTGTCCATGTGCCTATTTTTTATTACCATTGAGATGAAATTTAACCACTAGGTAAACCCTGTTTTACCTTAATTGTTATTATCATGTTTATTAAGATCACTAATATTTTGGGTAAAAAACTATTTTGAACCAACTAGAAATAAAAAATATTATTATTAAAAATATTGAATCCATTTTTTCAAATTAATAATATATATGTCATAGATATTAATATAAAATTAATCCCACAGACGAGATGTAACATCATGTTTTTAAAGTAAAATGTTAAAAAGTTTTTGTTGTTTTTATATCCAATGTCAATGTGAAATTTATTAAAATGACCTAAATTGTATTTAATTCCGTATAATTTAACTAATTATACATTAAAACCAATTTCAAATATTATTTATCTATAAAAATAAATTTATAAAAAGTAGTTTTTAATTAAAATTTGTCATTTTTCACTATTAATCATGAAATGAAACTTCTCCAAAAACAGTTCACCTTAAAGGAATTTTTATATTAATATATAAAAAATAATGATTATTTTTTAATATTTAATTTTTAAATTATTAAAAATTATATTTCAAATAGATGGTCCATTAAAAGGCAGTGAAACTAATTTTCAGAAAAATATAACTTTTTATGAATAAAATTGGATTTATTCTATTGTATTTTATATAAAACAAAACATTTGAGTGTTAAATAGATTATTTATTATTATTATATATATATATTATTAAAAAATTCATGAATTTTTTTTATTTTGATAAAATGTGTTTGTATATAGAAAAATATATTTCTTAGAAAATGAATCTCTTTATTCTCAAATAGTTCTTAGTTACATTTCTTAATATTTGACAACCAGAGGATTCATTTATATATATTTGAACACTATATTTTCAAAATTTATATAATACTAGTCATAAATTATGTTCCAATAGCTGGGTGATGACTATTATAATATTTTAATAATAATATTAATACTATATTATAGTTTGGTATATCTCTGTATTGTGTGTAACAGAAGTTATCGAAGGAAGTCTGTATTGTTTGTATCATAAGATGAACATACAGTATCATGTACCACAATCTAATCTATGTGTTGTTTGTAGTTGATGATTAAATTATTGTTGTGACAAACTCTAGAAATACATAGTTTTTCCATTTAACACAAGCTATATTTATTGTTCCATGAAGTGAAAATTATTGATAAGATTAAATTAATTAAAAAATGTATATTTCACTGAATATATTGGTGTTACACTTAGTCAAAAATTATCTATTTTTTCTATGAATTTTAATGTGAAAAATATTTATAATCTTCTATTAGATATTACGTCTCTAATTTTATAGGTAGAAAAAGACATTAGGAATGAAAACCTCTAAGTCCTTATGTTTAATTAAAGGAAGGGACTAGTGATAATCCCTAAAAGTATCACCATGTATATAAAACATTATCAACTCTTGGGAAAGATAATTTGGATCAAAGGGATGTATAGATAATACTATTAATTTTATTTTTCATGTGGTGTGAAGGGTCACTAGTAGAAGAACAATTCCACAGTAAATAATCAAGGGGAAATTTTAGGGTAATTAATTATCAAATATAATACTTTCTTCATTACAAAATTGGATTTGATATGTCATATTCTACTAAAATTTTTATCTAAATGCAAGAACAATGTATATTTAATAAGGTTTTTAGAGGTGAGTTGGAACAATGATATTTTAATGGAGAAATATTGGGAACACTATATATTGAAGAATACCATTTCACTTTCCTCATAAGTTTAATTCTAGTTTTACAGAATTATTAATATGTGACCAATGAAACAAAAAAATTACATCTCCGTCTAGTCTATAAATGGGTTGCTTTATTTTCATTTCTAGAAATATTATTTCCTACTTGTATAAATATAAAATATTTTATGGGTTGGAACATCTTAGTAATGGTATTTCTATACATGAATATGAAAAAACATGATTTTTAAATCGGTAACTTCTAAAGTTCACTTGACTCAAACCATACCAATTTGTGGCATCAATAGTTTAGTAAAATAAATTAAAATCATTTAGGAAATTTATATCAAGAGGGATATTTATATTTTTTTAGAACTAAAAACCATAGATATATATTACACATTTTTGAAAGGTAAAATGAACAAATCATAACTCAGTAATAAAGTTAAAATGGAGATAGTGGTTCTTGAATATGTTCTACCAAATGAATTTGGTCCCATTAAAATTAATTTTATAGATTCGTTTTCTTATTTCATAAAATATACTGATTAAGTTATTAGATATGGATATATCTACTTAGTGATATATAATACTAAATCCTTTGAAAAAATTAATGCCTAAAATAACGAAGTAGAGCATTGAGTAAGAATGATGATAAATAAACTATACTTAGACCATTGTAGAGAGTGTATTAACAATGATTTCATTACACCACTAGCATAAAATCGACCTCTCCCCTTCTAAAAAATAATTAAGCATTGAAATTTAAGGGAATTATAATTTTTTTTAAAAAAAATCAAGACATATCATAGTAACATCCATTTGGGGAAGTTATTCCACAAATATCAACCTATAAGAAATTCTTCAAGGATATTATATCCAAAATGAGAAACATTGAAGATACAGAAGTCATTTTATTAAATGAAGAATTATCATGTATTATTCAGAAGAATATTCCACCAAATATGAGAGATCCTCATAATTTCTAAATTTCATGCACCAATGGATAATGCAACTATGGAAGTGCACTATTTGACTTGGGATCTAACATTAACCTCTTAAAAATGATTATATTTTTCAATATGGAAGATGAGGAAATAAATTTAACTTGATTTACACTTTAATTGGACAAATGATCAGTAATGTATCGTAAAGGGATTCTCAAGGATGTTCTAGTAAAAATCATCAAATTAATTTTCCCAAAAAACTTCCTCATTTTGGATATGAAAGAAGACAGATTTGTTTTGAATAACCTAGACCAATCATTTTTTTCCACTAGGTAGGTTATTAGTAATTTTAGTCAATGGAGTCTTTTATTCATAGTAGGTGATGAGCATGTTGTGTTTAATCTAGTGAAAGCTGCAAAAAAAAACAGACGACTCTTTGGAATATCAAGATATCTTACTCAAAAAAGAGACAAATGACTTAATGTCCATAAAAGACAATAGTTATGAGTTCCCAATTACTAAAAATGCAGATTGTAACTTTCAAGATATGAACAATATAGAACCTCTTGCACGGGACAATATCTTTCCATTTATACCCTCAATCATCTAGCCATTTCTAGTAGAGAAAAAACCACTCCCAAGAAAACAAAAGTACTCATTTATTGAGACTAAAAATACACTACCAATCATTATTAACATATAGGTGACAATGAAGCAAGAGGACGATTTGATCGATGAACTACAAATACATAAAAAATAATTTCATGGGGGTTAATGAAATCAGTGGGATCATCCCCACATTATTCAGTCACAATATTTTACTAGAATAAGGTGAAAACCCCAAATTCCAGCCCCTATAGGCTACTCAACCCACTAATGAATAATGTAGTTAAAAAAGAATTATTGAAACTCTTAGATGATTGAAATTTTTTCCATTCTCTAACAAAGAGTGGGTGAGTTTAATATATGCCATTCTAATTAAATGAATCCACATAGTTGTGATGAATAATGAATATGAACAAATCTCAACTCACACCATCACTGGATGGAGAGTATATATGGATTACCTAAATTTAAATATTACACCCCAAAGTGATCATTTCACATGACATATTATTTATCAAATGCTAAAGTGACTAGATTGAGAGAAATTCTACAATTTACTAGATTGGTATTTAGGATAATGTAAAATTCTAGTCGACCCAGATGATTACCCAAAAATATCATTTAGTAGTCTATTTGAAACGTTCACCTACAGAAACATGTCATTTGGCTTTTGTAATTATTCATTGAACTTCCAATGGTTCATGCCACATATATTCAATGACATGGAAGATTAATTATTGTAAATTACTTTGGATTATTTATTAGTTTATGGAAGATCATTCAAGGTATGCCTTATAAAACTATAATTAGTTATGCAATTCTATGAAGAAACTTTTCTAGTTTTAAACAAGAAAAAATGTCCCTTTCTGATCCAAGGACACATAGTCCAAAGACAAAAAATATGAAAAAATGGAATGGATGTTGATCCAGTAAAGATCAATGTAATCAAGGACATACCTAAGATTCCATCTTTAAAAGGAATAAGGAGATTTCTATACTAGGGAATATTCTATCATTTCTTCAAAAAATATTTTGTGAGAGTATAATTCCCTCTGACACAACCATCAAAAAATGATACTCTATTCATGTTCACTTATGAGTGTCAGTGGGAATTCAACATTTTAAATAATAATCCAGTGGAAACTCTTTTTATCATTTAAGAATATTAGGTCAATGTATTCGAATTGATGTACGATGCTAGTCAATATTCTCTAGGAACATTCTTGGGAAAACTATTCGAAAACATATTATGTACCATAATCAATGACTATCACACCTTGACTAATGATTTTTCAAAGAACAGAGCTAAGGATAAGAAATTATGATTTTATTACCGTACTAGATTCATGCTTAGTATGATCCCCAAGTGGTTAATCCCATGAAGAATCCATATTAGCACAATGGCAGAAACACCAGTTCTTATTAGTGGTAGTGGACTTCTATGAAGATAGAAGACACTAATTGATTTTTTCTCCATCCATCTGGTTGGAAATTAAATTTCTTTCAGTATATGGGACACAACCTATACTTCATTTTTTCATCATTTTTAATATCATACTTTATATTTTATGTTTTTATATTAGTACAATTTTTTTCATAGGTTACATTGAGATTTGTTTTACAAACATTTTTGCATGTATTTGAGGTGTCTTTAATTTCTATTCAACGTGTACACCATTCCATATTACTAATTTTAAGAAAATTAAACACTTTGGACTAAAATTTGATCTTGTAAAAGATTTTTCTTTCCAACTAATTGTATAGGTACAAAAAGTTAAAAATCAATAACACCAACTTTCCCTAGGGAATTAAACTCATTACATGGAGATCACAATTCCTTAAATTCAAATTCAAGTATTCATTTAATTTTTACAATCTAATTCCTAAGATATATCTCCCAGAGTATATTCTGAGAGAGTTCATACACAATCTCATTTTATGTATGGATGAGTCTTTATTATGATTTTAAATTGATACACTTGTATTATTTCTTGTTTTCAACTATCTAGGAGGACATTCTCATTAAAATCATTCCTTAAACATAAAAAATCATTACACCCACTTAAATAAAATAAAAAAGGTAGGTTGGTAATTATTTAAATCAATGTTTTAATTGTGTTTATATTTTAACAACGATTACTGAGTTAGTAACATAAATTAAATTAAAAAAAATTGAAAATGATTTTATTTGAATTAATACTTGATTCTATACCTTGAATTATTTAAATTTTTTCTTATATTCTTCTATTCCTAGGAAATTTATGAGCCTAAAATTTCATATTCTTTTCTATGCGTATTTCTTGAGAGAAACCTTGGTCATGTAAACAGTCCTTAACATGTATTGAGATCTAATTGAGGCTATGAATGAAGAAATAATATTTATATATGATTGAGGAAATACTTATTGAGCCGCTTCTTCATGAGAACCACTTTTCATTTTTACATCATTTAGACAATAGATTCCATAAATGACCTATTATGATTCAGTTATTCCAAGTCAATTATCTCTTCCTACCCTACTCTTGAAATTATACCTAATTATCCTTTGAAAAAGTATGGGGGAAAATTCATCTAATGGAAAAATGATATATTGATTGAGGAGATATATTATGGTAGTTTAATAGATAGATATGATATGATCCATGACTCCTTTTTGGATATTTTTGCCTAATTTTTTCCTTTATAAAAAAATTGTGTATTAGGAAGGTCGAAAAACCACATTTCAAGATGAATGAATCCTATGGATAATCTTTTATGGTAACAGTATAGATGTGAGATCTGGCCTAAATATTACTTTTGGGATAAAACGAAAGGAACATGGACCATTTTTTATACATGCTTGATATATTCATGGATCAACATGAGCTTCTTGGAGCATGGAATCTATTTGATTCTAGATGAGCCACTAAGTTTCACTATTAATTATTTTAATCCATTCAATTTTAGAGCATACCCTCTTTTTGATCTTGATTTTCACTTTCAACCCACCTTCCCTCAAACTCAATGTCATTGGAACCCTTGTTTTTTGAAACCCTCAGGAATAATTTTTCATTTGTATTTACTGAGTAAAGACGATAGAAACAATAAAATTATTTGGTTAAGAAAATTTACTTAGGTTATTAGAACAACTCCTATTACATTTACCCTAAGTAATAATAGAAAATTCATTGTGTGATAAATTACAAAAGGGGTATTGAATTTAAGGAACTATTTGGGGATTACAATAAAAAGAATTAGAATCTATATGAAGAATAGAACCATGATGAATGACTGATTTTATCTTCAATATTGATTCTAGAGGTCTGCCTTTTTCTTCTTACACTTAAATTTATTTTCCTAATTGTTTTTATTGTTTATTTTTTAAAAAATAATTTTTTTGGAATCCCTATTAAGATGAATTTTACTTGATGATAAGAACTCATTCAAGTGTAGGAGAATTTGATATGCTGAAATTACATATACATTTTTTATTCATTTAAAGTAATTATTTTTCATGTTTTATTTGGTAATACATTAATAATGTATTCATTTTTTCCAATAATATGTATCTATGACTCCAAATAAAAATAAAAAACTGAAAAAAAGTGGAATTTACACAATAGGAAACATATATTTGATGTTTATGCATCATTAACAACATTTAAAGATTCCTTAAGAACAAGTCATAAATAATATAAAAGTTCTAAAATGATTGCATAATGTTAATCTCTGACCCACATCATGTAAATTTGAAGACCACTGACCACATAATTATCAAGTCGTGAGAAGAATCATGCCATGATTTCCCATCACAATTCGTGATATGTAATGCATACATAAAACCTGAAGATTTAGACTGGGATAGGATATAAATCCAAAATACATGGAGAAAACCAAGGATTAAGATTACATTGTCTGAGAAGTTTATAAAATTTTTAATTTCTCTTATATTAATTTCCAGAGTGTAGATAACCATATATAAGAATCTGGACAATGGTTATTCTCTCAATTTTATTGTTTTTTCACTCTATCGTTTATTTCCAAAAGACATTAAACAATTATTTTTTACATTTATATTTAATAAAAGTATCGTTGAATTAACTTTAAGAATTATTCATTTATTTTATCACCATTTAATATTCTGACATTCCTTTTCCATTTCTATTTCTACTTGACTATAGATTCACACCACTTTCTTTCTTGCTTTTAGTTTTTAGTAAGTGTTTGATTGGTTTATTAATTTTTTTGAAACATCTTGATTTTTAATCCATAAACTAGAAACAGTCTTATTTCAACTATCTCATTAGTATTCTATGAATATGTACTATTGTTTCTCAAATTCTGTTTAATACTATCATGAATAGCTAAAATGATTAGGGTAAGGGTCAAGAGTAAGGGGTTTTTTATATTAATAAACACATAAATCATTACTTTTTAACCCTAAGGAAGTAATTCAGTTAAAAATTAACTTTTTATTATATTATTTTAGGATACAAAATATGATGGATGTTTAAATGGATGGACATTGGAAGATTATAGTAGAGAAGGATATGAAAATTAGCTTATGAAAATTTATTCCATAAAATATAGGCTTCATAAATATAGGTTGGTAAATATACATAGAAGAAGAAATTTTTTCTTCTTAGATAGATCTATTTGGTTTGTTAATAATCAACTATTTTTCTATTTACCACATTACTGTCTAAGCATTAGGACTACACCCAATTTTGATCGATATTATCCTTTTTACTAAAAACCTGAAATTAACCATGATCCCCATCTTATTTATTAATCTATGGAAAACTCAGTAGAATTAATTAAATCCCAAACCCAAACCAATTCATGAGTAATCCTTCATTAATGGTTCAAATTCACTGTTTCATTTCATCAAATGATTCCATTTTAGTTCGACACCCACTACCATGCTACAATGCCATCACAGAAAGTGTACGTTGGGATGAAAAGAAATTATAATATATTCCTCACCTTTATGAATTCATAAAAAATTGTGCATGCATCAATTTGACTCAAGGTTATGGGTCTGAGTTTTTGGTGTTTTTGGATCTTCTCAGATAAAATTCATTCACTAGCAATGCATTTTTTACATTGATTAGTATTTGGATTTGACAGTAATGAACTATGAAACGCCTATACTATGTGTGTATTGCAGCTTCTAGATTTACAGACCACTTGGGTTACATGGTGTGCTATACCCACTTATCGAGTGGTAGAGGACTGCCATGATTCTATTATGTGAATGTACAATATGGATGATACCCCACTCTAATGGTGATCTAGGTGGAATGACATCTCATGGGTGATTTTGTGAATCAGTACATCCCTATGTTGGTGATGAGTATCCCTTGAATGTGTGGCTTAGGATGTTGAATCACTAAAATTTCATAGTTTTTCTTGGTTGTGGTAAATATTTTGGATAGGGAAAGAATGATTTCCAAGTGGTAGGTGCTCTGAGAGGCTTTGGGTGGGTTTGAGGTACAACATGTTTCTTCACTTCCCTAGTTTTATGTTTCACATAGATTAATGAGAAATGTTTCCTTGATTTTATCCCCTTTTCGAGATCTAATAAAATCATGGGAGTCTTTGATTTGTGAACCTTGTGTTGTTTTATCCTAATCAAAGGATCAATGATTCCATGATTCTACTGATAGTGTCATCTTACTCAGGGAGAAGATAGATATCCTCACATGGAATCTCTTCATAGTTTCATTTATACCCAGATATGGTTTATTATGTATGGATTGATTTCCGACTTTATATTATTATTTGTTTCTTCCAGTGAGAGTAGTAGTAGTTCTAATTTGTTGGTATGGATTTTTCTACCTTTGATAAAGAGAAATGACATGAATAGAAAGATCATCTCCTGAGTAGGATTTTACAAATTAATTCTTAGTAATTGTATTGTGAAGATTTTTGTGCCCCAGATGAAATGGGTTTTTAATTCCTAGTATATTGGTGGAGTATGAGGGCATAATTTTGGAGTAAGTGATGGGTTTACTTATCCATCAAGAGTTGGATTTCTGGATGTACTTGCACCAGGGAAATCCCAATATTTTTGCAATAATATCATATAAACTTGAGTATCATTGAGATATTGAGGTGATATTAGAGGATACAACGGATTATGAGTTCTTCATAAGACCCATTGTATTTTCTCAATCATCCCTAGGGTGTTTTCAAATAGACTAATGTGAGATTGAGGTTGGATTTTGAACGGTGTTACATAAAATTTGTGACAAGAGAGAAAATCTCTACTCTAGAAAAATTTATGAACTCTTTACCCAATGAATGGAGATGAAGTGGATCTTATGGTATGACCATATGCTGGCTTATCACAAGATCTTGGTTCGAGAGGTGTATGTATCAAGTGTAGATTTCTAGATCCATTATGATTTCTTTGAGTTCATAGTGATAAGCATTGGTGTGTCGAATGTCCCATGAGAGTTTGAAAGACTTATGATCTAGATCCATATATTTTATTGGGTTAGTTTGTAGTAGTCGTTTTCTATGGTTTCCCCTTGATCATGGTATCATAGTTAGAGAATGTGAGAAATGGGAGGATGGTGATAGATATTCACTGAGAGTGCTAGTCTTATGAAAAATCATTTGGAGTTTGTTTTAGATTCAAAAGTCCACTTCTAGGATGTGTATTTTAAGATATGGGTTTATATTATACCTTTTAGATCTTTAGGTAGTGTGATCATGAGGGTCAACTAGGGAATGGTTGTGTCCAAAAATTCTCATGATGAGGTTTTCCATCCATAGTTGCTGAGCGAGGTGACTAAGCAGTTAACCTCTTTGCAGATATCTCTTTTTGGGGAGAGTGTGGTACATTTTACTATCTACTGATTGGTGTTTCCCATTCAATTATTCAGTGAGTTAGGGTGGCATGGCTTGAGTGTATCTACTAGGTGGTCTTTTGTGATAAGTTATCCAAGGTATATATTCCTGGTGGATTCCTTGAAGGAGGGAATTATATTAACCTTTTCTTGGGATAAAAAGTGATTTCGATCATGATGTGAGATGGTGTTGAGGGGTTATTTTTCCATTATAAATACATCTAGTGGAGGTGATTATGTACTATGATCCCTTCTCAACATTTTAATAGAAAATTATGTTGTATAATTTTTTTGAGTTAAACTCTCGTTGTTTCATTTATATGTGGGTAATGAACAATAAAGATCTGTGGAGAAATAGGGATTCCTATATGTGTAGGAGGTCTCCCATATTCATTGTATTCCCATGATTATTATTACAAAAAATGATTCTAACTTCAAAAAATGATTATATATAAGATGTGGGAATTCTATGGGGGACTCATTTGTAGTTGGGCACAATGTTTTAACCCATCCCGTAATCCCTGTAGAAGGAATGTTCAAGTTCTGTTGAACGTGATTCATATTTTTATGTCGATTATCAGCCACAATTGAGAGAATTATCTACCATAATTGGGGTTTGAATATAATGATAATAATTATTCCACCACAAGAGTTTATCCTTTACAAGTCCATGTATGAGAGACCTTGTATAACATAGTTATTGTCATCGGAGCTAGTGGATAACAGTGAATTTGTCCTAGTTTTGGTTCTAGTAATGGTTATAAAGGGTATAGTTCATCCTAGAGAGGATAAGGACTATATGGTAAATTTAACGATTCCTCAGTGGGCTGGTGATGGAGGCATTTTTAGTTTTAGAGTTTTGAAGTCTTATCTATGGAGATAGGTTATCTCTGGAGATCATAAGCCCTATTTTGTTACTTTTTTATTGAGTTAGAAATGTGGTGTTCCATTTATCCTTATGGGAATAGTAGTTTTGGGTTTCCTGGTGTTCTCTACAAGTCATAGTTGAGGAGGTATGGGCCTAACTCCTTGTATGATATTAACCACGGTGAGTTGGGTCATGAGATTATAGTGACCTTTTCCAAGAAGTCAATGACATTATGCAACAGTAGGGGAAATACCCTATGTTAGAATGTGTTTCCATTAGGATCATGCATGTGGATAGAAAAGGTAATTTTTTTTGAGATCATGGGTGAAGTATCCCTAATTGAGAGCTCAGTATCCCCACCTTTTTCAAAGTTTGTTCATTTTGTAGATGAAAATCTTTTGAGGGAATAATGTAGTTTATTATTTATTATCTCGTTAATCTTGGAAATATTTTTATGAATATTTCCAAATCCAAGTTCTAAAACAATGTGAGATTATGAGGACCGGTGTTTCTGAAGTTAATTTATGATATATATTAAATATATTAATATGACGTGTATGTAGTTTGATTATAAAATTGGAATAACTCCCAAATATTTTCTTGGATCAGAAATCAAAGGGTACTATTGATATCATAGTGTGATATTTACCCTCTGTGTGAAATAAAATTTGTCATCATTTGGCATTTGTTTAATGTGTACTCATAGGTTAATTAATAAAATAAAATAATTCAATCATTTTTTTGACATAGTAACATAACCACTCCTCTTTAAATATTATTTTATAACCCATATTTGGGGTTATCCTCATAACCCTGATAATTAAGAAGGATGAAAAGGAGGAGAATTAACGGACATTGAGATCATGGATCAATGGATCGAGATTTGGTGATCGGTTGGACATATTAAATCAAAGATCATTCTAGTGATAAGGACATAGATTCATTATTTATTAGCGATTTATCCAAATTATGGTAGATCATTTGATTTGTGAATTTATCACCATTTTCATCACCCATGATGAATAAAAATCAATCAACTAACAGATTGATTCTCGGATTGATCATTCTTTAGGAATGGGTTTATTTTGAAGGATTTTGGGATAATATAAATTTTTTGTTTATTGAATATTATACCCCTTCATTTTTCATCCCATAAAAAATGGATCGAGGCCAAATGAACAATGGTTCATGTTCTCTATTCAGCTTTGTTGTCTATGATTTTCTCTCCTCATTCTATCTATTTTAATAATTTTAATCTTTAATTTGTCCTATAAATACATGAATACCAGGTGAAAGATTGTTGTAAATTTTATATTTGGCACAATGGATCATTAATACTGATTAGGGATGGAGATTAGGAGAAATAATTGTTGGATAAGATTATAGTAGTGAATATATGGGTGGATCAGAGGTTAATGATCCTGGTTCGGCATGTGGTGTCAATGAGGTGTGACCTTGGTGGTTTCTAAGCTTCCAATATGGATGCAATCTGACCATTGACCATTATGGGGTTTTTTCAACCTTATTTCCACAATGTGTGGTAGGATTACCAAATAAATCGATGGGTATGGATGGCTCAAAAAAACTTGTAAACATTATAGTGTATCATTGAAATTTCAGACTGCAAGACATGTAGTCCTATGAATACATTCCATGTAGTCACTTCTCTGTGGATGAAGGGTTTTAGCACATAGATAAGGGTATACGTTATATGACCTTATCACATGCCATTTCACCCATGTTGGTATGATCAGAATATATCTCAAAGGATACGTTGGCACAGGCAGGACAATGTATACATACATTACTAGAATACACAGCCAGGTGTATAGGGTTGGTACACAAACATTACCAAAGTACAAAGAGACATTCCTTTATACATGGGAAGATGTGTAACAACATGGAGAGTTCCAGGACACCATATAAATAACATATATCTCACGAAAAAGTGATAGGGTTCTATCTTGTGGAATGGTAAAACATTTTTTTATTATATTACATAAGTAATGTCTAGTAAATAAACATAGGTAGTCTCTTGAAGAAGAGAGCACAAAAAATCATTTTTCTATTTTAATTGAATGGATAACTGGGGTTTTTATGTTTTTGGGTTTTAATATAAAAACAAAATAAATGAAAAAAATACATTAATAAAAACATTGATTTTTTTTTCAAATCAAGTGCTCAAAAACTGTAATATGATAATGGTGATCAGGTCGAGGTAAGGTTTCCAAATAGAATTTTATAGTTGCTCTATTTAATTCAATATTGTTTAACTATGTTCATTAAATTGAGATTCTATGATTGTTTAATCCCAATCCCCTAGTCAAATGGTGATTGTGAGAGAAAACGATACGATGATTTTAATTTGGTCTACTCTCATTCCATGTGAGAGGGAGTTGCAATGAATATATACAAATGACTTAAAAAATACCTGATATGTTCTTGTTTGTCACTACCGATTGATAACATCCACAACCCCTTTCACATGTACTGGAGATCATTGAGTACTTCAGAACTAAGCCCTGGTCTATTTTATCATATATAAATCAGAAGCTTGTGGCATGAGATAGTGATCATTGACCAAAAGAAAAAATTAATAATAGAATAAGAAATATATGATTTCAATTTATAATAAAAACCAAAATATGAAATTGAAAAAAATGTCACAAATGAGAGGGAGATTCCATTCAATTGATTCCACGAACTCAAGAATTAAAAAAATCAAAAACCAACCCTTCCCCAATAAAATCATTTTTTACCTCTCCATGGTACGGTTAAATGACAATAATGGAGAAGAAAAAGTCATTACAAAACAAAAAAGATGAAAATAAAGAAAATAAAATTTCAAAAATTGACCTCTAGAATCATTCCACCAATGGTTTTCTCCAATTTCACTCAAATTTCTTCTGAATCATTCCAAGGGACCTTATTATAGGTTATTCAAATCTGAATTTACTATATCCCCATAAAATTTCAAAATTAATTGGAACCATAAAACAAAATTTGTGGAATAACTAATGATTATAAATTCTATGGCCTAGGCTTCTCAAAATATTTCTTCAATGTAGATATTTCAATTAGTAACTTAATGTGAGAATAACACTATGAAATTTAATAAAAAAACGTTCCTTCTATTTTTATTAGAAATACAACCGGAATCCCCTTAATTGGAGATATTTAGACATAGTTATTTCTCATTTATAGGGGTGGGGTCCACTCTAAGGGCTAGAATGATTTTCTAACATGACTGATTTTTTGGGCCTTTAGATTGAAGAATTAACTCTTGTTAGAGATGATAGAGTTTTATCCAAATAAAATAAGAATCCTAAATGAATGGAATCACAGAAATTTGATTGATAATTTAAATGTTTAACTACAAATATTATGTGATTAACATTATTTAAAAATTCATAATTGAGAAATTTTGAGGTTTTAGCCCAAAAGACGCCAGAATTCAAAAATTCATGAAAAAAAATCAAATTGATAAATTTATAGGGGTTAAATCAATGAAAAACATATAAAAATGATGAAAATTATATCTCTATCAATCCCCCCCACACATGTCACTTAGACTCCTAGATAAGTAATAATTAAAATTCAATAAAAAAATTCAAAATAACAACCCATGAGATCTACCAATTTTTCAATATTAATAAAGATAGCATTAATCTTCAAAAAACATTATTTACAGTTCTCTATTGAAATAATTAAATATAATTTCACATCAATTATCCTCCCATGCTCACAATTCACCTACTTAATATTAATTTTCTATCATATATCAAATTTCAATTTTTTTCTATAAATCATTTGTCATCCAAATTCACAAAAAGGTTATCATAGGCTTGATAAAATTTTAAATAGAAACCCAATATTATTCATGAACATATGATTATCATGAGTATTTTTCTTGTTTTCTCTATGGTTTTTGGCTGGTACGATTTAGATGTCAAATATTATGAGGTTGGATAATGATGTCTTGTCACATTTTTAAGAAACAAATGAATGATTCTAATCTTCACTCATGTATTGTCTCCTCCTCACTCCCCATTGAGGAAAATCATATCTTAATAGTATCTTAATATTTAATATACATCCCCCACCATCAATATTTTAGGAGAAAAGACATCAATCTACTCATACATAATTTTTCTTGAATTCTCCAGATATGCACAGCTTTTTATCTCCATTGGAAACTCTAGGAAGGAAGATCTTAATTTATTATTAAAGCTAAAAATGTCACATCATTAAATTGAATTAGTTTTGGTAGTAATATTTTCTCTAAAATATTTTATTTTGTACCAAACCAATCTCCAAATGTGGTCGAACAACATAAGACATCTCCCTGCACAATTATGTTCAACTAGATCATGAACTTTCACTTAAATAGCTAGTCGGATAGTGAAAATTAGACTATAATTTGGATAAAATAATAGGTTGATCATGGAATATAAATTTTACATGGATTAAATATATATAAGGCAGTCTAGAAAAAAGTCGATTTTCATGAAAATACAGATTTAAAGTCAAACAAGTGACTCAATCATTTAGAACAAAAGTATCTAAATTTCTTATGTCTTCATAGGAATAAATAAATATAGTGAAAATAATCACGGGTTGGTTCCCTTAATAATTGATATGTATTTAATGAGTATGGAAAAAGGGTTCAGAAGCTTCATGGGAATTTTATTTCAAAGATAAAGGTAGTGAACTATGGCATGGGATTAAAAAATTAGAGAAATTTTCATAAAGTACCCAAAATATATAACCTTGAAACAAAGTCCATTTCATCATTCATTTAATCCCTATTTCGTGGGACAAATTACAAAAGATAATCATTTTGGCTTAATGTTTAACAAATACACAAATATTGAAAAAAACATACATAATATTGTATGAAAGAAAATTTATTTTATAAATAAATAGAAAATAAAAAATAATAATGATAATATTAAACCGCAAAGGTTCCCTCCCCACACATAAATTATGTAGTGTCCACAATTTATTCAAGTAGACTTTAACTTTTAAGTATATTTTTATTTTTAACATAGAATAATAAAATTTTTATGGGGATGTATGACCTAATGGATTTTATTAATAAAATCGTTAGAGGAGTTGGCTCTCCTCCACTAGCTTTTTTGGAATATTTCGATGGAATTTATTCCGACTCTTTATATTAAAAGTGATTGGATACTTCTCTCCTTCATTTAAAATCTTCATAGAATTGAAATTTTATTCATAAGTAAATATAAATAGACCTTCCCATCTTGAATGATGTTTAACAGAAATCAACTTTAGTCTTGAGTTTAATAAAAACACTTTCTCTCTAATATGGAAGTATTTTGCATGGATAAGCTTATAATGACCTACTCTTTTTTATCTCTATTAAAATATCAGTATTTTCAAAAGCTTCCATTCTAATTTCTTATTACTCCTGCAACTATAATCCTATCTCTTTCCATCACATTCGAGATCCAAATTCATCTTTCTCGCACCCCAATATTCATCATGCCACAATTCCACAAGTAGGTGAAATCTTTTCCCCTAAATCAAACATTAATAAATAATTCATATTGTAGTTTTATAGGCTATCATTTAATACCATAATGTATCTACTAATTTTTTTTTCTCAAATATTTTTTTTCAGTTTAATATTATTTTCCAAAAATCCATTGATTTCCCTATTGGACACTTCATCTTTTCCATTATTATATAGATGATACAGATTTGATGTTTTATGATGAACCCCATACTTCTTCATCAAATCAAAAATTATCCAATTGAAAAAGTGATTCCCTTGATCACTTATAGTTGATTTAGGCTCTCCAAACCTAAAAAATATGTTACCCATGAAAAAATATAAAACAATTGTAGAATAATTAGTCTTGGTGGATTTTTACTTCACCATTTGTTAACCATAGTCTACTGAAAATTAGGATATAAGAATTTTTAATTGAATTTATTAAATATTCAATGAAATATATCCACAAAACATAAAAAATATCACAAAAATTTATTTTCTATGGAAGCTTTTTGTTTCTCAATGAAATATTTCCAGAAAATGAACATTTTTACCACCTTTTTAAACAATCATGAGCATACTTAAAATGGGTGGGAAAATAAATTTTAGATTTTAAAACCATATTTTTTATCCATTTAGGACCAAATTGTCCTTGATAATATAAATTGTTAAGAAACTCAAAGTAAATTTTAATTTCACTTTTATGAAATCATAATCTTATCACATGATAATTCAAAATGTTCCAAAGTAATGGATCTTCTAAACTATAATATTTGGATTGATATTTAATATTTGGAATTTATTGGTAATTTAAATGAGATGGTACCTGAGATGTTACAATATAAATTACCATTTTAGGATACCATGTAACTTCACTGTCAATCAAGTAAAACTTGTGTCTTAGAATGTGATCATTCATTGTGTTTTTTTCTTTAATTTCACCTTCAATAGTGTTTGGTATTCTACTTAAGTGATTGGAAAAATGTTTATAATATTTCGTATTATATATAATTTATATTTATAACTTTTATAGAAGTATCATACATATAATAAGAATTGGATTATATTTATCCAACTTCATCAAGTAACTTAGAGATATACGATCAAAAAATACCATGATTTTATTTCAAAGCCGATATGTTCTGAATATATATAGAAAATAAAACATCCAAAAACTATTTTCTGATGGGGGTGTAACTAAATTGGGCCACATATATGGTTTTAGAGGCATATAAAATGACATTTTTTCATCCCTCGATTCAATAAGAAATGAATTCCTCGACTTTCTGGTAGTCTTCATCGCAATGTAGCTCAAATGGTTCTTCCTAATTCTATGGTTTCACCACTTGTTGTGTAATAAATATCCACTTTAAATAATGAAATGATTACCTACATGAACCATTGATATAAAAATCCACATCTTTAAAGAGTAATCTAGAGAGTGGGAGATAAATATTATTGAAATTTTTGATAAACCTCATGTATAATAATTTATTTCCTAAAAATGATCTATCATGTATTACATAAGATGGGTTAGGAAATGAATTTATCACATTAGTTTTTGATTAATATAATTCAATTTATTTTTTTGAAATGACATGGAAATGTGAAATTAATCTATCATCCATGAAATGGAACATCTGTAAATATAATACATGATTCTATTCAATGCATTTTTTTTAAAATATATTTTTACGACTATGGTCCAAGGAATCTCAAAAAAATGTTAAATCATCAAACATCCATGAAATATCCAATGACATCATAAAATATACTCAACATTAAACAATAAAATGTACCCATAGAATTAAATATTGTAAATGGAGTCCTTTTATATATGAAAATTCCAAATGTACATTTAGATGTACTTTTATCTTGATCTTTAGGAGGAATGGGTTCCTAGAAATAACCAGAAAATCAATCAAAAAAGAAATAATGATTTCTATCTGACAATATCTCTAACATCTTGTCCTTGAGTGGGATATGGAAATAAACATTCCGAGGGACCTGATTCAACTTCCTAAACTCTTTGCACACTCTCAAACTATTCTAAATTCCCACTAGGATTAATTTATTTATTTCATTCCATATAGTGGTAATGATTATTTATTTGAACTACGTGAATGGGGCTAACCCACTATAAATTTGAAATTGGTGGCTGATCCCATATTCAATTATCTTCTCAATATCCTTCTTCAAAACTTCTAATATGGTGGGATTCTACCTCCTTTGGGGTTGTCTAACTCATTTGGAATCACCCTAACGATTAATTCTATGTGAGCTTATTTTTGGTTTTATTCCAGGGATATCACATAAGATCCACCATATTTCTTTTAAATTATCTCTGAAAATATCTATCAAACTTTTATTATTGGTTTTAGATATATTATTATCAATTATTATGGGTAATTTTCCTCCCTCTATGAGGTACAAATATTTCAAATTAGTGGGGAGTGATTTAAATTCAATGTTTAAGGGATTGTTCTGGGATGAAATTATTTTAAGGTTCCACATTTCCAGCAGTTATTCCTCTTACACAAGAGAAAGCATATCATCATCTTCATCATTTATCAAATCATCAGCAAAATTTGATTTTACTTCTTCCCATATAAAAATAGATTCTCCAATATTTTCTTCATTCACATGTTCATTGATATTTTCAATGGAAAAATTCTCTAAAATGTTTATGAATTTATGTCACACAAAATATTCTTCAATTATTTCAGTACAAACTTCTTGGGAGAGTAAAAACAATGAGTTCTCATATGATGAGTTCCCCATGGTTTCAAAAATATTGATGTGTATAGTTCTATCTTCAAAATATATGGTTACTGTCCCTTCTTGGACATTGATGGTGGTTTTGGATAATTTTAAGAAATATATCCTCAAAAATATGTGTGAGTGTGATTGGATATAATCTTCTTCCATATTTTTCCTATAGAAGTCAGATTGGAAAAAAGATCTGTGACTTTTATAAGGACATCTTCCAGAACTCCTACTGGGAAAAAAATGGATATTTTTTCAAGATAGACCACCACTATTAGGGTATTCAACTCTCTTATCATCAAATAGGCCTATATAGAGTGAGGTAATACATAATGCTTTATTCATAGGTCACATAAAGCATTATATAAATTTAAAGGTCCAAAGGTGCATAGAATGGGAAGCATCCTAAGAACATGACATTGCGTATGAAATTATGGTTTCATAATGACAGAGACAGTTTTTCCCAAGTTTATCCTACCATTCCATTGAATTATTATTTTATTAGAACAATGATACTTCAAAAAAAATTCATATCTCCAAATTTTTTTACATTTTCCAGTAGGAAGATATTAATTTCCTCTATCTTGAAAGTTTCCATATTTTCTTTTTTAAAGCTATTCTACATGAAATTCCTATGATTAAACCATCACTGATGTAAATGTTGGGTGTATATATCTGTTCTCCCTTTGATTCCTTTTTAATTTTGTTTCCTTCATCCCCATTTTATCCTTCTAATCATCCTCAATATTTTCTTCTTCTTAGTAAAATTTCACTTAATTTTCATAATTCCCTACTACATATTCTTTCAACATAGTTGGAATTTTTTTTGGTTCACTTATGGCTAGTGTGGGGATTTATATTCCACTTTTTTGTTATCATGATAAAATTATCTTTTTAATTCTGAAATATATATGATAGTAATTTTCTATGATATTTTGTTAAAATTCTCCTAAAACATCAAAATTTATCAGTTGGGTTATCAATATTATAATCCAATATAGAAAAAATGGTTTATAGCTGGTACTCTTTATTTTTTGTTTCACCTAAAGTAGTTTACTCATAATTATATAGTGGTAAAGGATATGAATGATTGGCTTCTTGTATCTTAAAGGTTTGTTTATTGCATTTTTGGAATAGAGGGGGGTTTTGGTATTATTATTGAAAAAGAGTTTTATCCTTGTTCTGTTGGAATCCATATCCTAGTAGGGTTTGGGGTTCATGTTCTTGATTTGGATGAAATTTTATTTCTTGATAGGTTACAATACAATTTTCAATCCCCTACACTTCTGTACAACTATTAGTGTAATGATAAGTAGATGAGAATAAATCACATTCATGTGTGGGGACATGATGTGAATTCACTTGGGTCATTTCCATTTGTCGTACTAAGTTGGTGATTCCACCCATTTTCACTCTGAATAACTATATTAGATCAGTTGTTCTCACTCATGGATTGCCATTGTTTCTAATACTATAGAACCAAATTGTTTCATGTTTTGAGAAATATTCTCAATCAGACATTTGACATCTATAGGTGACTTTCAGTGGTTCTAGGTGCAGGAGAGCATAATAAGGATAGTGCCTAACATTGCTTTTTTCATGAGTTATAACCAAAATGAGACCTAAATGACTATAAACATCATGATCTATGGAATGGATCAATGAGATCAGACAAGAATAATCATATCATAACCAGGAGAGAGGATATCAACACATATAGTTTACAATAAATTTAATTAAATAAGAATTTCATCTAATGAATTATTTCTTCATTAATGTTTCTGGTGATTGATCTATAGGGAATCATCATTTCACATTAAAACCCATGCGTAGATTTAATTTAGAAGTGATCCATACGTGTTCCATGAATCTACAGATGTCAAAAAGGAGTATTTTGGGGTAAGTACAAAACATCCTTATGCTTGAGTCATTTGACTTTAATCTAATCGAGAACTACTTCCAAAGTGTTCTCCTTGATACAGTGGTGGAGGAATTATCTATGCTCTTGTGAGTGTTCATAGGGAATTGAGACCTCTAGTTTTTAACAGTTTTCTCTAAATTTGTTGCAAATAACAAAATTTGATTATGAGAAAAATAACATAATTGGATTTTTATGTTTCTTGTGTTAAAATAAAATAATTAAACAATTCCATTATTATTTATTTAATCCTAAAAATTCCCCATGTCGAATAATAAAAATAATAATAATAACATCTCTATACATTCTCTTAATTGGGAATTATAATTAAATATTAATTAATTAAAAAATATTCAATATTTATTATTTCTCATCAGAACATTAAACGCAGTCCACATTTCCACCACAATATTTTCTAGGCCTTGAATAATGTCAATATATTTATTAAAGATATATCAATACATTATTATCAATAAATATATAAATATTATATTCACAAAATTGAAAATAAATATTTACATAATATTACACTAACAATATGTTCTTTCAAATAACTATTGATGGAATAAATGAAACCAAAGATATTTTCATAATTATTAAATCATATTCAGGAATAATATTTTCTAAACTAGTTAAATACTAATATATTATTTAACTAAGATTCTAGATACACTTATTATGTCACCATCTAGGCCTCTTTTTCATTGGCATTAGGAGAACCAGCCTAAAGTCCAAGGATATCATCTTGAAACATTCCAAGGAACCCATAAAGAATTTAGATAATTCTAGAATGACATGTCAACTCATATGAACGATTACCATGTAATATAATGACTTTTTTACAATATCTCTAATTGAGCATGTTGCATTCCAGTGAAATCAACCTATGTGGTAAATGTATCCTTATTTGGAATTCTATAAATAGAACTTCCTTATAGAACTCCATGGCCATGGATTTATTTAGGCTATATATTTTCCATCACTATGATTAAGATATTTACATCCATTAATGAACCTAAATCATAAATTCGTTTGTGTATTATTCATTAATGAAATATTACTCGTGTCTCACCTAACGTATCTTACCTCACTATGATCATCTATCATCATGATTTTCATTAATACATCAATGTATGACACACATAATACTCATTAATTATAATCACAATTTTTAAGGACCAATATACACATCCATAGATAAAAACATCTAGTGAAACATATAAGTGTGGACTTCCTACTATCGAGTCTCATTCTCATAGTAACCTACTGGATAGTACCATGGGAGTATACCATGAGAAGGTGAATCAAAGTCCTATGAGTTTCGACCCCTGATAGATTGTATCATTTTCTTTCCTCAAATGACAACATTTGGCTATATAATATATATTCAAGAATAGTTTCCTCACACTTCCGTGTTCTCATTATAGAGGGGAAATACTATAACCTGTTAGTACGAGTGTTACTCTTAAGACATTATCACGTACTGTTTCATTAAAAATAAAAATCGCGATGTGGTAAGAATTTAATTAATATTAAAAACTGTGAATAAATTTTTATCATAAAGTGTATATAATTTCTTTCTAGGGCACCAAATCCAATAGAATCCCACTTGATCTAGAGCATACTACTAACCACCTTCAGTCTGCTAGCTCTCACATGATACTCATGCATCTGATGTGATAAGAATTTATTCAAGGGGTCATCCACATTATCTTTTGTTCATACTATTCTCCCTACCACTTCACCCATTTGATAAAAACCCAGAAGATTTTATACATCTGGTGTATATATTTTTTTGTTGGTGTGACCTTGGATCCTTTGGAAGATCTATCACTATAGTGTTATTGTAATACACTGAGATAGGTTCATTATTGATAGGTACTGCCTTAATCACCAGGAAAAATATCTAAATTGAAATGGGTTCTTTGGCTATATAAAATTCCACAATATACTCATACTCTACTATAGAATTAGTGAGAACTTATTACATTGATCTCTTCCATCTATAACCTCCTCTGTGGAGATAGAAAACATATCATGATTGTGACTTTAGATCATTCTAATATATATGAAAACCAACATTAGTATAACCCATGATGACCAGCTCTTCATCTCCCCATACACCGAGAACATATCCTTAGTTATTCTCAGATACTTAAGGATAGCCTTAACAATAGTACAATGATGTTCTCTTGGATCAACATGATATCTTCCAACCATTCTCAATTCAAATCCAACATCCAGTCTAGCACATATCATGGCGTACGTGATTGATCCTATTGCTGAGGTGTATGGGATCTTGCTCATTCCTTATTTCTCTTGTTTTTTATGGGGGCACATTTTCTAAGAAATATTTAAACCATGTGACACTGGAACCAATACCCACATATATTTTTTTCATGTTTAATATCATTAGTATCTGGTCAATAAATATACTTTGACTAAGTCCATACAACCACTTTTATGTATCATTAAGGATCTTGAACCCTAGAATATAGACTACTTTACATAATCCCTTCTGGTAGAATAATATTGATTACCATACCTTAAGTAATTTTGAGACCGGTACGCTATTTCCAATAAGTAATATATCATCAACATATAATACAAGGATAATGGCCTCATTCACATTAAACTTTTTGTATACACGTGGATCACATTCTTACTTAATTAAACCAAACTCTCTTATGGATTCATCGAATCGAATTTTCCATGACCTATATGTTTTCATCAATAAATAAATAGATCTATGAAACTTGTAAATATATTTTTCATCACCTAGAGTCACAAACCCTTCTGGTTGAGTCATATATATATATTCTTGAAGGATATCATTTGGGAATACAGTATTGAAATCCATCTTCCAAATCTCATAGTAATGGTAATATGCTTTACCAAGAATGATTTTGATGAATTTAAACACTAAAACTAGTGAAAAAGTATCATTTTATTCATCTATTTAATGTTGTTTAAACCCTTTAGCCAGTAGACATGATTTATAGGTACATACATAACCTTAAATGTCTAGTTTCCTCTTGAATAACCATTTATACTCAATATGATTTACATAAAATAACACATCAACTAGAACCCAAACATGGTTTTGATACATGGAATCCATATCAAAATTTATAGATTCAAGCCATGTTGAATCTTCAGAACTCTATAATGTTTCCTTGTAGGAGAGAGGATCATCAATGTCTTCTAATAATGAGTCACCATACTTAGTGACTAGAAAACTATATATACCACATTTTCAAACCTCTCTTGCATTCCTATGTAGTTCTTCTGTTTTAGGAACTAATTCTTCCAGGGGGACCTTTGGAATCTATTCATGTACCAACCGTTGTTCATCTTGAGCATCAATATCAACGAAGTAAAAATTTCTCCCTCTATCCTTTCCTAGGATGTGCTCCTTCTCAAGAAAGATGACTTGTCTGAAAATAGTCACATTCTAATATGAGGGATTTTATAGGTTGTATCCTTTTATTCCCTTGGGATACCCTATCAAGAGAAACATGATTCCTTGGGGTGCTAGTTTTCAGACAAAAAAAATCAACAAATGACTCGCAACCCCATACATGCGTATGTGAAAAAATGGGTTTCCCTCAAATCCATAGATCATAGGGAATTCCTTTTTCTTCTTTAGTTGGTACTCAGTTTAATGTGTATACTGTAGTTTTTAATGCATATCCCCAAATGGATAACAGAATATCAGCATTAATCATAATTGACTTTACCATGTCTAACAAGGTACAATTCCTCATTTCATTAGAAAAATTCCACTATGGTGTGTAAGAAGGTGTGATTTAAGATTGAATCCCAAAATCCCATAAAATGTTGACGAACTATTGGTTAAGTTATTCATCACATTAATCCAACCATAGATTCTTTATCTTCTTACTATGTTCATTCTCTACTTCATTCTTGAATTCCTTGAATTTTTCAAAGTAATCGGAGTTGTACCTCATCAATTAGATATAACCATATTTACTCAAGTAATCTGTAAAAGTTATGTAGTAATAAAATCCACCACTATCTTCTATGAGAAATGTTCTAGACATATCAATGTGTTACAATCCTAGAAGCTCTACGGCCCTTTCACCATCTCCATAAAATTGTGGTACGGTCATTTTTCATTGTAAAAAATCCTGACATCTACTAAGTGGTTTTAGCTCATTATATTCTAAATAACCATCTTGATAGATATTTTTCAAAAGAATCTCATTTACATGACCAAGATAGTGATTCCATATATGGATGTTATGTGAGTCATTTTAACTTGATTCAAAGAGAAATATGATAACATATGTTGTCCTCATAAAAAAATTTCATTAAAAATTTGAAAATAAAACTATATGTATCTAAAAATTAAACTAAAATTATTTTCTTGGTAACTGTAGGTACATAATAACAATCTCTTAAAACTAAAATCATTACTGCTTGAAATGAAAGGTGGTTTTCACCAATGGCTAGAGCATTCAACCACAATCTATTGGTACCTCACATATCCACCCCTCCTCTAGATTTTTTTTGAAATCTACTCAATTACTGAATTTAGATACAGATGTGAGAACCACACACTATTTATAATATCCAATGTGTATGAAGGAAATGATTTCACTTGATAATGAACACACCTCTATCTTTCCCTTCCTTGTGGGTGTAGTTCCACTTCTAGCGGCCTATAATTACACATGAAAAGAATACTGAATCATGTTCCATACCATGTATCTTGATTGTCCCCTTCACAGAAGGATGAAACTCACAAGTTTATATGGTTTATAGGTCTTTGAACCCTTATCCATGTTCTTCATTTTTTTTATTCACCATAAGGATTGTGGTTTTATCACGCCCCATATTTTATCCACTTAGTGAATCAAGATCAAATGTTCTGATAGACTCTTCTAATTACTAATCATGTTTTTATTGAACATAAAACTAGTGAAGGTCGTGGGTTGTGATATAATTTTGAGATCTGTACGCAAGCCATCTGTGAATTTAATCCCTAAGATGTCCAATAGTATTATGTAGCCAATAATATTAACTACATGAGGCCCAAATGGTGCATAATCTCTATGATCAGTAGTAAACCAAGCATTAGAGATATCATACCTCTCTTGTGTCCCTTATCTTGATAGAGATCCATATGATGAGGTATCATGCTATATGGGACCATGTTTTCATGTTTCTATAAAAGATCATTAGACATGGTTGAGAAAATGAATAACTGGTCATCCATAGAATCAATCAAAATTTTTTCATAGAAAGATAGTTCTTCATCACTTTCCTCATTAAAATGTCCAACTATAATTGGTTCATCAAGAATATACTATTTCCTTTCATGGAAAATGATGAAACGTAGGTTTCTTTCCCACTCTTGGAAATTGGTGTTACTGAGAAGGTTTTTATTCTAAAGTATGGATCATAATGATATGTTGGATTTAATTTTAATTTTTTTTATAAAAAATAAGTTGATAATACTTTTAGTAATTTATCAGATAAATTTAAACACATAAATAAATTATATATTTATTAATTTCACAATATTTTATCAAAACCCAATATCCCTCACCACTGGATTCAAAAATATGATGTTTCATGTACATTCTAGTGGCAAGGATCCATATTTCCCATCTCATTACCACAACATTGGTTGATTAAGAAATATGAAAAGTTTTGGGTAGCCATTCAAAATTCCAGCAGCATTAACTCACAGTTTATTGATCTGTTGAGTGAGATACCCAATATTATATTCATTAATTTGGATTTCCTCATCCTTTACCTCTTAGTTACATAACGACCTACATTGGTATTCAACATAAGATTTCATCTAATTAATGTCTAACCAAACCCTCAAATTAGTATTGTCCAATAATTAGAAGCACCCCAACTTTGGATGGGCAAGAACTTTGGACTATGCTTCAATTCAAACCAACGTATTGGAAGATTATACCGACTAAATATTTTATTGAGTGATTTTTTCCATTTATTTGTAAATTGACAACTATTATCGTCATAAAAAAATTTTATATTATGTATGATTAATTAAGTGATTAATCATGTGGTATATAATATTAATGAAAGATATAGTTTATTTTAGTTATATCTTGCATGCTTTTTAATTCATTAATTATGTTTTCACTATAAGAAATTGATAATTAAATTACCATGAAACTGATAGAATTAA
Source organism: Viscum album (assembly GCA_963277665.1). Lineage (NCBI taxonomy): Eukaryota > Viridiplantae > Streptophyta > Magnoliopsida > Santalales > Viscaceae > Viscum > Viscum album. Next base: position 1,651,483,494 of record OY728165.1, read on the forward strand.
AATAATAAATAAATATAACCATGATCTCTTATTAGTGTTTAGTTTATCTAGAAGATAATAAACTAACTATTGACTGAGGGGAAAACACCTTAAACCAATTAAGGTTCATGTTACAGATTACCACCTATCCACATATGTATCTACTAGGATTGGGTTCACCTCATCCCCAAACATGAACAACCTCCACTATTGTGGGAGCTCCATCCATTATTTATGCCTTTTATTCACATGAAGGTGAGGGTAAAAGGGGGTTTACATAAAAGAAACCATTAGAATGTAGGAATTATATAATGAAAGGAGATAAGGAACACATTCCAACAATTTGATTTATTAATAAATTATAATAAACCAATCACATACAAAAGGTTTGGTCTAGCTCGTGATCATCCACATGAAATCAATGAACTACATATTTAATAAAATTAGCATTTAATTATTTATCATTTTTATTTAAGATAAATCATGCTCGAATTGATTAATTACTATATTTATTTAATCAATTCTTTTATATTGATTCTTGTTTGAATTCCCTTTATATTCACAACCATTATAATTTTAAATAAATAAGTTGAATTCATTTAAAATTAACTATTTACCTAAATATACCTGGGCGGGAACATGGTAAATACATGTTTGAATCTACCAAACATTCATTATACTCATATATTGTTTTACTATAGTGAAATATTTGATAAAAGACTTATCACATACTTTCAATATGTGTAAATCCAAGATGATTACTAGAATTACATGAATATTCAGTCACTTTTGATGATTTAAGGAATATATAGTAACAAATTGTAAAAAGACTCATACATGATCTATAGATCTAAAAATTATGCATATTTTATTTAATCATTTTAAAATTTATGACTATTAAAAAATATGACATGGAATGTAACATCATTAAAACCACACTCAAGTACATGTATCAATGTTTACATAGTAAAGTAAATAAATTTTATATATTCATAACTAGTATAAGTACATGGCTTGTAGATCCAATCTACACTGCATGTACATATTTCATAGTTTATCTGAGGTACATGCCTTAAGACATGGAATTTAACGTAATCCTCACAAATTTTGGAGTACATGGAATGTCCACTGGTCTGAACACTATATTGACTTTGTGTTATATGATCACTGATCATGTAGTTAATGTATGAAATACATGACCCATTATTAAACCAAAGGGATCACATGCAATGTCTAATGGACCACACGACATGTAATCTAGAGGGCCATGCTCTATTTAATTCTCGACAAAACATGGTGAATTAAATGGTTTAATTAATGCAATAGTCAATGCATAATCACAAATTGATTATGGAATGAAATCATGATGTGTTGAATGTTATTACATGGAGTGTAAATCTGGTGGCATTATGTATAATACCTTTTTTAGAAATAAACCATGGTACCTCCATATGAGTTCCTCAGTTTAATTTTTATCATAAATTTAAACATCTAGATTAGATCTCTGGGAAATGAAGTAGGAAGAAAAAAACTCAAAATATAGATTAAAAGAAGTTTAAACATGAATTGAGAAATCAAATTAAAAATTCTTAAATCACCACATATTTTTAAATAATTACAAACAATTTTGTTCTCCTTTTAATACCACATAGAGGTTCTAGGCGCAGCGGAAGCACAAGAATGGGGTGCCCAAATTTACTTTTTGTTATGATAGATGACCAATATAAGATCGAAATAATAATAAATTCCATGATCTATGGAATGGATCCAAGAGATCAGATAAGGGACATTAATATGGATCCAATATAGAGGAGATCAATACATATTGTTTATAATTAATTTAATCAAATAAGAATTACCAATAAGGACTTATTTTATTATTGATGTGTTCGGTGACATATATGTAGTTCACTGTAATTTTGTTCTAGAAACCAAGTGTAGATTTCCTCTAGATGTAATCCAAAAATGTTCCATGAATCTTCAAATTTCACTGATGGAGTCTTCATTTCCTAATATAAGAGATCCTTTTTCTAGTGTCATTCCTCTCTAATCACCTCGAGAAATGCGGACAATTTGTTATCCCTAATCCAGTGGAGGAGGATTTCTCTCTATTCTTCTGAGAATTCATGGATAATAGAGCTCTATAAGATTGAGTGGTTCTCTCCAAATTTGTTGTGCACAACTGAAATGGTTTGTCTGAAAAATATCATTATTGGGTCTTTATAATTCATGGTTTGAAATAAAATAATTTCCCATGTTCTCTTAGTATTTATTTAATCTTAAAAATTCCCCATGTCGAATAATAATAGTAATATTATTATTTATAGGAATGCACTTAATTTTTGGATTATAATTAAATATTATTTAATTAAATAATACTCAATATTTATTATTTATCATTATACCATTAAACACGGTCCTCCATTCCTCCACAATATTTATCGGTCCATGAATAATTTCTATTTTTTTATTAAATAAATAACAATACATTATTCACCAATAAGTAAATAAATGTTATATTCACTACATATAAAATAATTAGTTATTAAATATTATGCTCAAAAAATATTTTCTCTTATAACTACTGATGCAATAAATGTTATCAAACAAACATGAATAATTATTAAACAGTATGAGTGAACAATATTTTCTCAACCTATCAAATAATAATATATTATTTTACTAAGATTCTGGATACACTTAGTTTGTGACCCACTAGGACTTTTTATCCCTCACATAAAGAAAACTATACTAATGTCCATGGTTAGAATCTGGAAACACACCATGGAACCCATAGAGAAATAATTTAATGTCTTAATGAAATGTCGCCTCATATGAACTCTTACTATGTAATATATTTCTATTATCAAAATATCTCTAATCAAGCAGGTTGCATGATGGTGCCATAAACCTACACAACTGATGTCTCTTTTATTGTCTTTATATTAATGGAACATTTCGATAGAATACCATAGGCATGGATTTATTTAGTCTATTTCATTTACACCAAATTTCCTACGATATTATCTTCCATTAAATAACGGAATGTGTAAATCCTTTCTCACACTATTCATTAATGCAATAATACTCGTGAAGCCCCAGAATATCCTTCCTCATCAAGAAAAAATGTTGGCCTAGTTTTCATCAATGCATCTAATTAAGTGACTTATCATACATATTAATAATAATAATAATGTATATGGGCCAATATGCACATCTAAAATAAGAACAAACAATTACAAATATAAATTTTGATTCCCTATTGTCGGGTCTCATACTCATAATATCCCATTGGATATTACTTGGACTTTACACCATTAGAACGTGCCTCAAAATTAAATGAGTCTCAACCCATTATTTCTTGTATAATTTTGTTCCCCTAAATTTTATCATGTGGCTATAGAACATATATTCATGAATAGTTTCAGGGCACTTTCGGGTTCTCATCATAGTGGGGAACCACTACAACCTTTTAGTGAAACTACTACTATAAGGTTATTATCACTTAATATGTCACATTATAAAAAATCATGATGTTATAAGTGGTTAATTAATATTCAAAACAATTAATACATGTATATCATAATGCGGGATCTAGGGAACCAACTCCAACAACTTTTCGATCTGGGCTCCTCTAGATGTGGCATCAACTATATTTTGATGATTATCAATAATTACTTGGTAGAAGAATTCATGTAATTTGTGTTTCTATATTTCTTGATATATAATGTTAGAAAAAATATTCTTGAAACACACCTAGTACTCATAGAGGATCTCTCTAGTTGATTTCCATCTGACATAAATCATCTTCTTGATGGAGGTTCTCCTACATGTGGGAAAGAGTGTATCTATGAAGAATATTTTTAAATCAACCCAATCACTTATTTCCCCCAGTTTTAGATAGTATTAACATTCTTTATCCACTTATTCATGTGAGAATGTGAATTCCCTCCACTAAAATTGGTCTTCAAGTGCTCATCTTCACTAGAAGCTTATGCAGATGAAGTTGAATTCTTGCACATTCCAATTTGGGTATTCTCTTATAAAACAACGAATTAAAAAAAATTAGGACTAATATTGACACATAATTCAATATTATTTACGGTAGTATTTGAAATGGGTTTTTTTATTTGTAATAGAAAATTGAGGTCCGGACTGATCGTGCAGTTTTTTGTTGGGATTTCTATCCATGATTTCAGGTTCAGAGTAAACACTAAGAGTGTCACTTGAATGTCAGTGGTTTATTTCCTAAAAATTGGTTTGAAGTTTTTTCTATGTTTTTTTATTTTTCTTTCAATTTCAGGATCAATTTTAATTAAATGGTCTTTTCAAATATGGGACATTCAATTCTAAAAAATATTTTCCTGTTGTTAAGTTGCACCACCTCTTAGGTTATATTGTCATGATTGATGCAAACCTATCTTGGGGAATGTAATTTTTTCACTATATTAGCTATGTTAATTTTCTTGATTCACACAGAATTTTTTCGAAGAATAGTAAACAGAATACATATTTTCACAGTTAATTTATAAGTAAATGGGGTGTTTTTTAAATTTTTTTTTGAAAAATGAATAAAAGGAATGAAAAAAATGAACAAAATTAAGGAAAATATATAAAAAAATGAAATTAAGTGATTGAAAAATGTGATTTGAGAATGCGTATTTGGTCATGGTCCATTTTCCAATTTTAATGATATTATTGTTTAACTTAATTCAGTCATCTTTTACTATGATGGTTAAAGTGAGATTCCATGATCATTTCCTCACACTCACTTTTCAAATGGTGATGGTGATATAAAAACATACCAGCATCTTATTTTATTCTAAAATCACTCCATTTTCAAGATAATTTTAATGAATATTCTCAAATGACTTAGGATATACTGTATTAGGTTTTGTTTATCCCAAATAACCAAGAAGTTCCACTACCAATTTCACACATACTTAGGATCATCAAGTACATCACCACTATTACCTATTATATTCCATTATATATAAACCACAACCTAGTGGAGGTAGAAAATAATCAATATCCATAGAAAAGATCCATAACTGAATCAATACTCAAAAATGACTGTACTTTATAATAAAAACTGCTATATGAAATTGAAAACAACATCACAGAAGAGAGAACGATATTTCATTCAATTAAGTCCAATAAATGAAATATTAAAAAATAGAAAATCCTCTCATCCCGAATAAATCATATTTTTACCCCACCATGGTAATGGTAACTAGGAATAATGGGGAAGAAAAAGGCATTACAAAACTAAGATGAATAAAAGGGATAAATGAAAAACATAAAAGTTGTCCTCTAGAATCCTTCCACCGAATATTTTCTCACATTTTGTACAGATATCTTCCAATCATGACTAGTTACATTCTTATAGGTTTTTCCAAATTGAATTTCCTATCAACCCATAAAATTTGAAATTAATTTGTTCTGTAAAATATGATTTATTAGATAATTAATGAGCTAGAATTTTTCTAGTCGAAGATTCTCTAAATATCTAGTAAATATTGAGAATTAAATTAGTTCCTTAATTAGTGAATAACCCAATGAACGTTAATTAAAAATACACACCTTTGATTCCATTTCCAAATTCAACTTGAATCAACTTATTTAGAGGTGTGTAGGCCAGGCTATTATTCGTTTACAAGGTTGGGGTCCTCTCTGTCAGCTAGAATGATTTTACAACATAAATGATTTTTTAATGCCATTATAGTGATGAATTATCTCTTGGTTCATAAGATATTGTTGTATATTAAAAACATAAGAATCCCAAAAAATAATCAATTAAATTGGATCAATGTTTTAAATGTTATATGGGAAAAACTAAAGTAATAAAAATCTATTAAAAATCTTAAATTATTAAATTTTGATGTTTTCGATAAAAAACCCATAATACCAAAATTTATGAAAATTCACTCAAAATGATCAATTATAAGGGATTAAATAATATAAAACTTATAAAAATGATGAAAATATTATCTCTATCAACAGTCTAAGTATTTTATAAAAGTACATTTCATGTGAGCATGAGACAAGGGTAGTTCCAGGATTAGTGAAAAATGTTGTATAACCCCAGAGAAATTTTGTGCACTCCTTTGAGTATTGGTTCCATTACTCTTTATTAATAGCTCATCTAAACTGAGATATTTTTTGAGCTTCCGTAGACCAGTATTAGTTGAGTTTGTTCCCTTGGTCCATTCCATAAGTGTTAGTATAGAATCACATTCTACATATAGTTTGTTGATCCATTCAATGTTACTCTAGATTGTATTGTTAGTATACCAAATGTCCTTTTTTGTGATCCTCATATATGTATCATTATATTTAGGCTTCTATAATTTACCTATTCTGGAGAGACCCGATGAGTAGTACATATTGGAGATATGACATCATTGTCATCTAAATCATCTATCATGTTCTCTGATATGATTTCATTAGGGATGGAAGGTCTCATGGATTGAAATCTCCAAGATGAGTGATATCTTCACACCTTGATAACAATTATATAGATGGTCGTAGTTATGACCACATGGGACATGGTGTCTTTCTGAGAATATGTGGATTTTTTTTTGTAGGCATCACTTTATGATTGAAAAATCCTTTAATGATTTGACAACACTTAATGATTTTCATTTGGTTATTTCTGGGTGTCCTATTGGGTATTTTTTTAGACTCACCCATGCATGGGATCTTCTTGAACACGTCATATCTTATGCAGATGACAATCCTCCTTACGGTTCCCTGGGTAGACATAGAGTAGATGGGGCTTGTTTAGTCTAGACAGACCAGCATTGATACTACTATTGAATTTGGAAGTTGTCCCCTCTTTTTGAGCAGTTCATACTTTACATTCAAATTTTGGGTGGGCTTGTATTTGTCCCCTTTTATGAGTTACAATAATTATTTGTACTCTAATTCTTGTATTATAAATATATGCATGAATGTTTATCAGTTTTTTACATTTTATCATTATATGATCTTGGAGGTGTGTGTGTGTGTGTGCGTTTGTAGGTAAATTAGGCTAATTCCTCCCATGTGTGTGATATGCCTAATCAGTACTGATCTACTACACTTGGCCTATTTATGGAAGTCTTGGGGTAGTTTTGGATCATGCCCCATCATGTCGAGTCATGAAATTTAAATTCTATTTGAATTTAATATTGGAATAAATATTACTTTCATGATGGAGGGAAAAAAATTTCATGTGATGTGTTTAACATATAAATCTAATCACCAGTTATTTGAGTTAAGTATATATGTGAGTTCAATATTAAGAAATGTTTATTTTACAGTTAGTGAATATATTATTTTTATTAAATATACCAACAGAATAAAATTATAATATTTAAATAAAATAAATATAAATTATTCAAGGATCGATAAATTTTGAGGAGTATTAATGGGCCATGTAAAGGGCATAATGGTGTCATTTAAATAAATATTAAATTATTTTTAAAAAAAAATTATATTTAAATATATGTGAGATATTTTGTGTCATATAATATATTATTATTATTAGTATTTTACATGGATTATATTTAGAGTTAATAACTTTATAAGAGAACCAGAGGAAATTATTAATTTTCAATAGCTACGTGTATGGCCTAACATATATCATTTCATTACTTAATGATATTTTTTTTCATAATTTGTAAGACACCATAGTGTTTGTATTGAAATTTTTTCAATAATTGAAGTGATTTATTGTGTTAATATGTGGATGGATAATGATTAATTTCTTGAAAGTATATTGTAAATTCCCATGTATTTTAGGAGAAGATGTTTCCAATAATGGTTTTTCAGTTTCATGAATTATGAATATTATTTTTTTATGATTTAACCTCAGTCATAGAATACTTACATGTTTCTACCATCATTAGTTGTGACAAAAATATTTTTGAAGGATTGAAGGAATTTTAGTTGATTTAAATAGAATATTTATAAAGTTGTATTATATATATCTGTGAAAAAATTAATATTTGATTGGATTTTGAGAAGATCTATAAAGGATATTAAAATTTTAGAATAATGGATGTTAGAAATTTTATAGATAACGTGAATACCAAAAATGGAAATTTTCTAATGAGTAGATGAGTTGCTCCATATTAGTAATGAAGTGGAAATCAAATGCTTGACTTTGAATTATGACTCGACTTTGATTGATTAGTTCTCCATATGAGTCATCCTAATGCACATAGACATCATAAGAGTGATTTTATTATAATTTTTGTAATATTTTTTTTATATTATGAAATGGTTGTTTGATGAAAATTTATAAAATGCATATAAAAAAATTCCTACCTTCTTTACCAACCACATGATCAAGTAATACTGATGTGAGGTTGCCAAATTGGTTGACCAAAAATTGTAGATGGTTGAAAAAAAGGTATATAGGTAATAACAACAGGATGAAGTTCCCTACATGGTGGTATGGTGACCAATTTGGAAGATATATCATAATAAATTTTATGGGCTATTGATGAGCATGCATGTTAATTAACATGTATTCTTCCAGTTTTTTGATATGGGACTTGTATTGGCATTCACTATTAACATATTGCCAACATATTTACATTAGCATAAAAATAATGTATCTAGGTTACCTTCTTCATATAACTTAGTTCCTGTTTCACAAGTTTTTTCCCTACCAATGGCCAATATGGGAATTATTGATGAGCTCAGGATACACTTCATATATAAGAAATAATCAAGTCATGCATACTAAATCCCTTTCCACATCTATGAGCACATTTATGCATGGATAATTTTCATTAAAGAAAAATTATGATGATTATATGAAGACAAATATATAAATTTGATGATTCTTATGTAGATGTTTAAATATTTAAATATCACAGTCTTTTCACTTGTCATTCACGCAGTGAAGGGTGGTGAAAATGAATGCGAGAAGCAACCTATAAAGATTGACTTCAGAGACCCCATGAAGAGATTATTTTAAGGAACACATAGTATCTTTGTAGATTTTATTTTAAAAGGTATTCCTTGAATCTTAATAAGGTACAAAATCTCTGTAGGGTACAAACATCATATGGTTCAAATGAACCCTATGAAGAAATTTATATTTATGATTACCTTTGGAATTGGTGAAACTATATAATGAATATGTATTGATTTAATGAGTAAATTCCATGATGATGTGGTGGGGTTTCATGGTTCAAGTAAAAATAATTTTATCTCTAAATAATATTAGTTATAGCGAGTAGTCGTATAAGAATAATGAAAGAGTATACACTTATATGATTCATGGGTTTTCATCATATGGTTGAGTTATAAAACTCCATATGGTACATTTAAAGGAATTTGTGGGGTACATTAGAGATCATAATAAGTTTCATCCTGATATCATTGCAGTGAAAATTATTTGGAATAATAATTTCTATGAAAATCATAATGAATTCCCAAAATCTCTAAAAATTATAGTCAACCTTACCAAAATGAAGGACTTGATCCTTTGTGAGTTGTTTCGCGATAATGATTTTCTCAAGATGTATTTTTTGATGATTACTATTTTTTCATGTGTAGTATTTATAACACCCGAAGGTTTTAAAAAAATAAATTAAATTCATGAAACATGGTTTTAAGTAGATATTTATAATAAGCCTTAAAAAAAATTCATTTCCATATTTTGAATTTCATAAAACAACCATCTACAATTGTGTTTACTATGTTATTTAGAGTCTAATAGAACCAACTTGTATTTTTGGTAACCAATAACATACCCTTATGAATATTCATATGAATAGTTATATGAACCTAATGAATATTAAATTGCAATATTATCTTATTTTTTTAAGTCTTGTAGATAATGACATTTTGGTTAATTTTTCAATTTGATATTAAAGCTATTTTAGATTTAAAATGGTTATTTTTTTAATTAAGTAGGCATTTATTTAAAATTAAATTAATAATATTTAGAAAATTATTTTCAAAAAATGGACTTCATTTTTGAAATTTTCAAGTCAATAATTGGTATGGGTAATTATTTTGTTTTTTCCTGAAATTCATGAATTTTTTATGAATAGTAAAATACTGTAAAATACCGTATATTAAAATTATTAGTAAAATACACTATGTATGACATCATAAGTGATGTATTGCCACCTGGTTAGAATTAAAATCCCATTATTACTATTCTAGGTCACATGAATTATGATTATTCATAGTTTTGAGCATATATATTATAATAATGATTAAAATAATATTAAATACCTCATATCCTCCACTATAAATACCACCCTCGGTCCCTTATTCCTCCAAAACCTCACAAGCCATGAGCCATAACTAATTTCTACACCAAAATCCTCTCAAGGCTATTACCAAAGTCCTAGAGCTTTTGGTCTCACCAAAGGACAAAATCCAAAGGCCTTAAGAGGGATCTCAAGTAGAAGACATTAAGAGGTAAACATCTTCTTTCATTTTCTTTCATTCATTTTTTATGTTATTATTTTTAATTACCATTGGATTATGAGTATATATTTAATTATATACCCTTTTACTTCCCATATTATGTAATAATTATGAGAGACCCATTTTCTCCCCTCAAATTATTTTATGAAAATATAAACGACCTTATTAGGCTGCTAAATTTTCGTAAGGAATTTATCATATTTTATTTTATTTTGAGTTCCTTTATTTTATTCTTCTTTAATATCCTCCTCATATACAAGACGAATGAAATCTCTAGAATCTTATATATTCTGTATTTTCTCATGTTCATGAGAAATTCATCATCAATCTTCTTCTCCTACCCCACTTATCCAAGGAATTAAATACAGTTTCTGTGATGTGTCGAGTTACTGACATCGTGGATAATGTGACATCCATTTTATTTAATCCCTTAAAGTTTAGTCATGAAATCATTTTTATGTTTGAACCAGGTTATAATATATTTATTATTTCTCATCCATGGTTATGGAATTATTTTTGTATGAATGGTTTCAAATTATAAAACAAAATGAAGTCTTTATTATTAAAGAACCACTAAAATGATCTAAACGAAGATCGTTAATGTTTTAACTTATGAATCAAACTTATGTTATAATTAAAAATGATAAATGGAATAATATATGGATTCTGGAAATTTTTAAATTCCACTCTATTCCAATTCTAGAGTCTCACTCTCAATCTGCAAGGACATCCATCCGAAACCAACCACTGAAATAATGTAAAGAACTCACCCAAAAAAATTCAAAGAACAAAATACTAATAATTAATGGGTGAAATGATGAAATTAAAAGACGATATAAGTTATTATATTGATGGATATGTTTATGTAAGATGTTAATAACACTTTTTAAACAATTATACACGAGTTTCAAACATGTTTTAAGTAAGACATACCTGAAGTAAGGGAATTTTTAACCTGATGTCCATTCATTGGGTTGACCTTCTACTTCTTTATTTATGTGGTATTAATTTTTTTTATGGGTTATGTTTATATTTTGTTTAATCATGTGTATTTATAGTTTATGTGAATTTTTTTTCCACTCTATTAAGTCTCACATTGATTATATGATATGTGTAAGGAGTTTTTCATTTAAAAACATTTTTTACAAATATGTTTTACAAAATTAAAAATAAATGTTTTTGGATCGTGATAATTGTTTATGATGATGAGTGGGAACTATATCCCCCTCCAATTCATTGGGTATGTGTATGTTGGAGGTCGGTCATATTGTAACTCCAAGTGTAATTGTGATGGTTACACAAATTGTAAGGTAGTTGGGAGGGTTAAAAATTATAAGGTAGCTGAGAGGGTTACAAGACTATGTAATTAATACCCCAAGATAAATTTATGATTCTATTTAAGTTCATATGTTTTATGTAGAGCTTTTGTAAATATCATGTTTCAAGAATTATATTTATATGGGTGAAAAGTATGTCTTCTGATAATGATTTCATACATTGCATGTGTTCATGGACTAATGTGATCATTCCTTATTTTTGTATTCCTTATTGAGATTTTTTTCTTATCTAATTTTTTTAAATTATTTCCATAGGTTATAAGGATGTGTAATACAATGAAGTAATACAAGTTTCATGTTTGAAGATTAGTCAAAGAAATCATGTTTTATGTGAAAGTATTATATTTTGTAAGAAATGATTACAATTTTTATGGTATCCACTCTGCAATAATGTGTCATTTTATGGATGTTTTATGTACAATTCTCAAAATATATAAACATGAAAATATCCTCAGTGGGAATGGAAGTGAATTCTTGACTAAATTGAAAATTATGAAATGTAATATGGTCAGGTCCTTATAGTTGCTATCAGAAGATGGTTTAGATAACTTTAGTGGTCAGGATTATGTAAAAATGATACCTTAAATGATATTCACTATATGATTAATTTGAAATGTTATAAAATTTAAATATTACCATGTTTCATCATCTAAGATATGTTTTTTCATAATGGTTTTCCGCAAAAGAAATAGGGATGTTTAAGAGGAGAGGCACCGGCAGAACAACATACTTACGAATCTACAGCCTAGAATGGTAGGGATTGAAACTGAGAATTTTGTGACAGTAATGGATCAGATGACACTGGAAATAAATGGTGGCGTCATACATGCATGAGAACAAACAATGGTACCACAACAGAACATGAAAATAGTAGAACATTTTGTAAGACAACACCCTCCTACTTTCAATGGATCCTCTGACCCAATATCGCTTGAAGGATGGATTAAATCCTTTTAAAAGATATTCAATGTTATGAAATGTTCATACAATCAAAAGAAAAAGTGTTTCCATTTATCATTTTGAAGGTGAATCTGATCACTGTTGGTCAATAGTAATGAATATCAGGGATAGAGTGGATATTGATTCCTTAGAGTGGGATGAATTTAAAATTATTTTCTTTGAAAAATATTTTCCTAAGGTGGTGTGACTTTGGATGGAGAAGAAATTACTAGAATTGAAATAGAAGGAAGAAGATTCAGTGCTCGTGTATTAAGTGAACATCACCCGACTGGGGTGTTATGCTCCAAATCTTATTATGGATTGTGATAGAAAAACCAACTGCTTTTACTAAGGACTGAATCCAATGTATCAAAGGGATTTGTCCTCCCATGAATTAAAAAGTTTTGAGAAACTTGTCTGATGTGATTAGAGGGTCAAGATGGTGTTTGTTGATAATCATGTTCACTTTGGAAATAAGGATAAGAATAGGTCCATATAGAAGGACATGGGTATAAATATACCAAAGAAATCTAATAGTAAGAAAATTCACATTCTAGTTTGTGAAAAGTATGGTAAGAATAACCCTAGGGAATGTCTTACCAAAACTTGAAAGTGTTTTAAATGTGGTATGTTTTGACATATGGCACAAGATTGTAATGAAAATTATCCTAAGACTAATCCTGATAAGAAATATATAAAGTGTTATAAATTTGGTGAGATGGTTCATAATGAAAATGCCTGCCTGAAGAGAGATCCAAATGATGTAAATAATCCAGAATATAAGATGAAAGGTGTAGTGAGATATTTTGCGACTATGTCAGCAAATTATGAGCCATCCAATGAAGTTGTATTAGGTACTTTGTTTGTTTACTATGATTTTTATAATGTTTTGTTTGATACTAGGTCTACACATTCCTTCGCCTATGAGAAATTTTAAGGTAAATTTGAAATATCACCCCAACAAATGCAATCAGAACTTGTTGTTAAAACAACAAGAGGAAACATAATAGAAATAGAGGAATTATAAGAATATTTATATTGTTTTCTATGGAAAGACTTTACCAGTGAATTTTGTTTTTTTTCCTTAGTTGAGATTGATGTTATTCTGGGAATGGATGGGCTATCTGTTTATCATGCTAAGATTGACTATAGCGCTAAAGTAGTTGTTTTTTAGAAAGTGTTTAAGATTGGATACAGGAATGATACCATACAATTGATAAAATATTAGGAAGCTGAGAAACTGTTGAATTATGTAAATGAATGTTATCTTGCTCATATTGTTTAAATCAAGGTAACTGTTTTTAATAATGATGTGCCAGTTGTAAATAAACACCTAGATGTTTTTCCTGATGAGTTACCTGGTGTCATACCTGATCGCAAAGTCAAATTCACAATTAAATTAGTTCATGATTCTAATCCAATTTCAAAAAACACAAATCATATAGATCAAATAGAACTTTTGGAATTGAAAAATCAGTTGCATGATTTTCTTAACAAAGGACTCAATCATACTAGCACCTCACCATGGGGTTCTCCTATTTTTTTTGTTAAAAATAAATATGGTTCCATGAGACTTTGAATATATTATAGAAATATTAATAACATACCCATAAAAAACAAGTACCCTTTGCCTCATATCAATGACTTGTTTGATCAGATCTAGGGAGATCAGTAATTTCCCAAGATTGAATTGAGATCTGCATACCATCAAGATGAAGGTGAAAGAGGTTGATATCCCAAAAATATCCTTTCATACTAGATATGGGAATTATGAATTAGCTGTTATATCATTTGGGTTAACTAATGAACCTATTGTATTCATGAATTTTATGAATAGAAAATTTCATGAGTTCTTGGATATGTTTGTGGTTGTGTTTATTAATGACATTATAGTATTTTCTAGAAATAAAGTGGAGTTTGAAAAACATATAAGGTTTTTTTATATAAACCGTAAAATAAAAGAAATTGTATGGAAAAATTCAGAAAGTGTGATTTTTGTTTACAACAGATTTATTTTCTTGGTAACATTACAAGTAAGGATGAAATAACAGTCTATCTAGCCAAAAAAAATATTGTGGTTGATGAATGGAAAAGACCCACAAATGTTATAGGGATTCGTATTTTTCATGGATTAGCAGGTTATTACTGATGTTTTGTTAAGAAATTTTCACAGTTATGTAACCCGATAACTTAGTTAACATGGAAAGGGGTTAAATTTGTTTGGAAAGAAGAATGTTATGTTTCTTTAGAAACTAAAGAAGAGATTGGTGAATGCAATATTTTTTTCATTGGCTTACTGAAATGGTGAGTTTTTCATCTACAGTGATGCTTCATTGAAGGTACATGGTTGTGTTTTTATGCAAAATGATCAGGTAATTTCATATGTTTCAAGACAACTTAAAACCCCATGAGATAAATTTTCCAACACATGATTTTGGATAGGATCTTGTGGTTTTTTTCTTTACAAATTTGGAGGAATCATTTATACGAATCCAAATGGAAAATATATACTATCCATAAAAGACTGAAATATATATTCACTCAAAAGGAATTAAACAAGAGTAAAAGAATATGGCTTGAACTGATAAAATATTATGATTGCATGATCAATTACCATCTCAGAGATGAAAAAAATGTGACGGATGCCTCGAGGCAAAAACATCATGCATAATTAACAATGTTACATTTGGAACATGATCCCTTGAATAATGATTTGATGAATTTTGTATTAGAAGTTATTGGTGCAGGGAATACATGTATTTTCTTTTAGGTTTCAGGGAAATCGTTATTGTCATATAGAATTAAGAGAGAACATAAGGAAGACCATGAGATATAGAAAAATGTATAATTGGTTAAAATGGGTAAGCTTCCAGAATTTAACCATGATAAATATTGTGTTTTAAGATTTGTAAAAAGGTTGTGTGTGCCCTGTGATTCTTAGTTGAAGAAATTTTTTTTGTGTGAAGCTTATTGTTCTCCATTTTCAGTTCATCTTGGTAGTACTAATATATACAGAGACCTTAAAGAGAATTATTGGTGGGATGGAATGAAAAAAGATGTTGCTGATTTTACTATGAAATGGTTGACATGTCAACAGGTTAAAGTAGAGTTGCAGTTACCAAAGGGGATGATTCAGCCTTTTCCAGTGCCATAGTGGAAATGGAAGAAAGTATCCAGGGACATTGTGGTGGGACTACCAAAAACATCTCGAGATAACAACGCGATTTGGGTTATTGTCGATCAGCTGACAAAATATGCATGTTTTCTTTGTATTCGATATACAATGTATTTGGATCAGATTTGTAGAATATACATCCAAGAGATTGTCAAGAAATAAGGATTTCCTCTTTTCATTGTATCTGGAAGGGATCCTAGGTTCACTTATAACTTCTGGAAGGGACATTAAATGTCGTTGGGCACATAATTAAATTTTAGTACAGTTTTTCATCTTCAATCAGATGGGATGTTAGAATGAACAATTCAGACATTCGGGGATATGATTTAGCCTTGTTCAACGGGCTATCAGGGAAGTTTGGATCATCAGTTTTCATTAGTTGAGTTTTCTTATAATAATAATTTTCATTCTAGTATACAGATGGAACCTTTGGATGCTTTGTATGGAAAGCTTTGTTGGACTCTAACGTTTTGAGATGAAGTCGGTGAATGGATGTTTATGGGGGTAGAATTAGTAGAGGTGTGGTTGAGAAAGTGAAGATGATCTGGTAGCACGTGAGGATAGCTTAGTGGAGGTAGACATGTTATGAAGACAATAGAAGGAAATACTTATCTTTAGAGGTAGGTGAATATGTTTTCCTTAAAATAACTTTTTGGAAAAGTGTGATGTGTTTCGGTAAAAAAAGGAAAGTTA
This sequence comes from Viscum album, assembly GCA_963277665.1. NCBI lineage: Eukaryota > Viridiplantae > Streptophyta > Magnoliopsida > Santalales > Viscaceae > Viscum > Viscum album. Next base: position 1,651,500,057 of record OY728165.1, read on the forward strand.
TGTTTGTGATTTATCAGTCCATTTGAAATCCTAGAGAAATTTGGAACAATTTCATACCATGTACCATTGCCTCTAAGTTTGTTTTAGGTAAACAGTGTTTCTCATGCTTCGATGTTGAAGAAGTATTATCCATATTCATCACATCTTGATCCCAGAAGAAGCTTAGCTAGAAGAGAACCTTTCATATAAAGAGAAACCAGTTTAAATCCTTGATTGAAGGGAACAGGTATTGAGAAATAAGGTAATCCACTAGTTAAAGGTTTTTTTGGGAAAACACATGGTAGAATAACCAACATTGTTTTCTGAAAATCCTATGATAGAAAGGTACCCTCACATTTTTAATGAGTAAATAAATAGCAAGGATGCAATTTCTAGAAGGTGGGGAAATTGTAATAACCCATGTTTTTTTTAAAATAAATGAAATTCATGAAACATTGTTTTTTGTAGATATTTATAACCAGCCTTTAAAAATAATCTTGTAACTTCTATTTTTTGAATTTCACAAATCGGTCATCTAACATTTTGTTCAGTATATTATTTTGAGTTTAATCGAACCAACCTATTTTTTTGATGAATAGTAACATACCCTTATGAATAGTAATATGAATAGTGATATGACCCTAATGAATATAAAATTGTAATATTATTTTATTTTCATAAGGTGAGAAGATAATGGCATTTTTGTTAATTTCACAATGTGATATAAAAGCAGTTACAGTTTTAAAATTGTTAATTTTTTAATTAACAATGATTTTAATTAAAAATTAAATAAATAATATTGGGAAAATTATTTTCAAAAAAATGTAATTCATTTTTGAATTATGAACATTGAGATTTGGTGAGGTTGAATTTTTTGTATTTTTTTAAAATTCATGATTTATTTATGAATAGTGAAATACGATAAAATACCGTATATTAAAATTATCAGAAAAATACACTATTTATGACATCATAAGAGATGTAAGGCCACTTGGTTTGAAATAACATGTCGTTATTACTATTTGGGGCCACATGAATTATGATTATTCATAGTCTTGAAAAAAAATATTATAATAATGATTACAAAAATGTCATCTACCTCCTCTCCACTATAAATACCACTCTCATTACCGTCTTCCTCCCACACCTCTCAAAACTTGAGCCTTACATATGTTCTACCCAATACTCCTCCCAAGTCTCTTCCCTGATTCCTAGAGCATCTGGTCTCACCAAATGGCCAAAAATAAAGGCCTTAAGAGGGATCTTAAGGATATGAGATCAAGAGGTTAATATCCTCTTTCACTTTATTTCAGTCAATTAATTTTATGTTATTCTTTTTCATTACCTTTGGATTATTTTTGAATATTTCATTCCATATCCCCCTTAATTCGAATATTAGGTAATAATGATGAGATTCCCATTTTCTCTCATCATGTTATTTTATAAAAAATTAAACAACGCCAATAGGCTGCCGAATTATCGTAAGGAATGTATCAATTTTTTTTATTTTGAGTTCATTTGTTTTCTTCTTCTTTCCTATTATAATCTTATCCAAGAGGCATAAAATCTCTAGAATATTGTATATTTTGGTTGTTCTCATGTTCCTGGAAAATTCATCACCAATCTTTATATCCTCCCCCACTTATTCAAGGAATAATAAACATTGTCTGTGATGTGTCGAGTTACCGACATAGTGGACGATGTGATTTCAATTTTCATGAATTTCATTAGGTCTGGTTATGAAACCATTTTTATAGTTTCACCAGGTTATAATATATCTATTATTTATCATACATGGTTCTAGAAATATTTTTTATGCATGTTTTTAAATTAAAAAACAAAATGAGTTCGTTGTTATCAAAAAACCACTACAATGATCTACACGAACATCATTAATGTTTTAACTTATGATTCATCCTCATGTAAGAATTAAAAATGACAAATGGTATAATTTATGGATTCTATAAATATTTAAATACAACTCCATTCAAATTCTATAGTCTCATCCCCATTTGAAAAGAACATCCCTTGTGAACCAATCAAGGAAATCATGTAATGAAGTCACCCAAAAAACAGGGCAATGAACAAAATACTGACAATTATAGGGTGAAATGATGTAATGAAGTTATCATATAAGGTATTATAAATATTTATATGTTTCTTTAATATTCTAATAACTCTATTTTAACCATTATACAAGATATTTAAATAAGTTTTACGTTATAAAAACCTGAGGTAAGGGAATTCTTAACCTAATTTCAATTCTTTGGGTTAAGCTTTTACTTTGTTATTTATGTGGTAATAAATTTTAATGGAATGGGTTATATTTATATTATGTTTAATCTTATGTATTTATAGTGTATGTATATATTACATCCATGGTATTAGGTATCACTTCGATTATATGATATATGTAAGAGGGTTGTCATTTAAAATCCTCTTTTACGAATCTGTTTTACAAAATTCAAAATCAATTTTTTATGAAATTATTCATGTTGTATGATTACGTTCTAGTTCTTGGGAATTGTTTATGATGAAGTTTGGGACCTATATCTCCCTCCAATTAATTGGGTTTGTGTACATTAGAGGTCAGTAGTATGGTTACTCCATGTGTACTTGCAATGGTTACACAAATTGTAAGGTTACAGAGAGGGTTACAAATTATAAGGTAGTTGAGAGGGTTATAAGATTATGTAAGTAATTCCCCAGGATACCTTTTTGATTCTATTTATATTCTTATTTTTGTGTGTGTGTATTTTTTAAATCTAATGTTTCTCAAATTAAGTTTATATGGGTGTAATGTATAACTTCTGAAAATGATTTCATACGTTACAAGTGTTCATGGACTAATGTGTTCCTTCCATCTTTTTATATCCCTTAATGAGATTTTGTGCTCATCCCATGTTTTTAAATGATTTTCACTAGTTATAAAGATATGTAATAAAAAAATAATATCATGTAAGAGTTTTGAAAATTAGTCAAAGAAATCCTATTTTATGTGAAAAGTTTTATATTTTTTAAGAAATAAATATAGTTTTTATGGTATCGACTCTGTAATAATGTGTAATTTTATGAATGTTTTGTTTACTAATTCCCTAAATCCAAAAACATTAAAATATTTTCAATGTGAGAGGAAGTGAATTCTTGACTAAAATAAAGATTATGTAATTTAATAAGGTTAGGTCCTTATAGATTTGAAATCTTAATTACATGAAGAACTGTTGGAAACTGTTTAAAAAAATATAGAGAATGATAAATTCAATATCACGTGAATGTTGTAGAAATGTCATCAAGAGTATTTCAATGTGAAAAAATATTATTTAAATGATATAAGAGTCTAATATTTGAGGTAATTTTAAAGAAACAAATATCATAGAAATAATAGGTAAATAGTATTGTAAATATATATTTAGATAAATAGAAGAATAATTATTGTGTTTTGATAATGTGTTCAAGAATATCCCATTTGAATTGATGAAATTATGTGTAACCTCAATAAAATGTCTTTTATAGAACCTAAATATTATCTAAATAAATAGAGACCTAGGGTTATACATTGAACAATGAATAAGAAAAATTAAAATAATCATAAGAAGATAGAATTCGGACCTTGACTTTTACTGATCATATTCTAGTTTTGATATTTGATAGAACCAACCTACAATACTATGTTATAGAAGTTTGATAAGGATTTTAGTGGTGTTGAATTTTTTTTCATGTTGGGGATAGAGATCAGTTCATTTATGTCAAGTGAATAACAATGTTGATTTCTTATTACACTTCATCAAGAGAATGTCAAGTTTTGAATTTATGTAAATAGAAGTTTCAATTTGATTATTTATTTATACATGGTCACTACCAGGATAACATATCCAAATCCATATCATTATCTATTATAATTTTGATTCAAAATAATCAAGCTGTATGTATGGGGGATAATAACGACCATATAACTAGGCACATAGTTATCATAATGGAGGAAAACCTCATTAAAATACATTGGTGTTTTTTTGTGATTTATTCCTTTTTATATCACCAGACATACCTTCCAAGTGAGATATATATAAAGGGATAGATCAGTACACTCAATAGGGGTAGAGGTGACATGGTATAAAAGTTTAATTTTTTTAAAATGTATATCAACACTTATTCATCCATTATCTATGATGGTCAAATTTCTTTGTGATCATATCAATTGGTTTCAATGGCCTACCACACTTCTATTATATTTTAATAGATATAATTTTATTAATCATTATAGATCCCCTTTAAATAATAAATATGAATTGTAAACATATAGATATTATATCAAATACTAATAATATTTTCATTTATTATAATACTATAAAGAATATAAGGAATAGTGATTTAAAGAATATGTTAAAAAAGGAAGAAGAGGTAGCTTCTCCAAGCTATTATTTTATTGAAGGAAAATCATACATGGAAGAAAAGGTATAGGTGGTCGTATTGACTACTAATTAAGTGGAAAATATCATTACCTTAAATTGTTCAAAATCTATATATAAACAGTATGTATCAATAATTTATTTTCCAACTCTCCTATAGAAGGGACAAGAATTATTGGGGAAGATCAAAATTCTAGAGATTCATATGATGAATTAGTTGGTTATTTAAAATAAAACTTCTTTAATTGTCCCAAACAAGAGGTTTCATATATTTCATCAATTTTTAGAAATATTAAATAGGAGATCACTCACCTTGAATGTAAGTATAGAAGGATAGAGAATGCTTCTCAAGAAACGGTAAAAGAATTTGTAAATCTATCCAAACATCTTCGAGTATGAATTGAAATATATTTATATTCTTAAGATATATAATTTTTATTTTAAAATGATTCAATCATAAAAATTAAGGGAAATTTATAATCCATGAGAATTAATTACGAAAAAAACCATGCATAAAATTAATTAATAGTTCTCAAGGATTTTTAAATGTGTATTAAAGATAAAAAGGTTGAGGAGCTTGATATTTCCTTTTAAGAGTATTCTTAGATTTATGATTACAACATTTATAAAATAAGAATAAATATAGAGGAATTATGTTCGTATTTTGAGATTGATTGGCATAGTCCAATCCATGAAAAGGAAAATGCCAAAAAAATTATTTAAAGAGAGGTATCATTCATTGGAAGAACAATAATGATCAATAATTGACATCATGAATTATCATTTGTAATTCATTATAGACAAGACAAATAGACTGACAGTTTACAACAAAATAAGACCAAACTACATGAGGAACATAATAAAATGCTATGAAATAAGTTTAAAGAAATACTAAGAAGATTAGGGGATGATAAAAACATTCTAAATATGAAAAATTTGGAGCATGGAGTAAAATTAAGGAATCTTGAAACTACTAATCCTGATTAAAAATAAATATTTTAAGGGAATGATCTAATGAAATGAAATTCAAAGGACGCTTCTTATACAAATGGATGTCTATCTGGTGGATAAAACATTTTAATATTATCTAAAGAACTATAATAATAAGTTATAAGGAATGTGGTGCAATCCAATTCTATAAACAATGTTTTCACTAAATATGTTTTCTTATATAGTGTATAATTGAAATAAGAAATGATATAAATGTGGTCGAATAAAATTATTGAGTGGAACACTATAGCATATAAAGTGATTTTATATAGGAATATGAGAATATGTTCCTCAAAATAAGTTCATCTAGTGAATTAAAAAACACAAAATAAATATCCTAACAGATCTTTACATATTGGTTATCAAAGAAAAATAATAATATTTATGGGTATTTTTGTGTTGTAATAGGTTTGGGAACATGAAAATAGATTTTTTAATAATGTATAATCCTATGGAAGAAAATTATAGCCTATATTAGAAGGATAAATTCTGAATCAGTGAGATATATCATAGAATAAAAGGAAAAATATATCTCACTTAAACATATTTAATGTCATTGAAGATATATACAAATACAGAATTGTTTTTTAATTTGAGTGAAACAAGTTTATGTAACAAAAATAATCATGTGTAAAAATCAAATGAAATATAAATTCTAAAGAAATTTTTTTAGAATGATGCGCCTGCCTTGGGATTGATTCCTAGAGAAAGTGATGAAAATAACATTCCCAATAGTTTAACATAAAATGTGGATGATTTATCTTTGTAGAATAATAAAATGAAAAAAAATTAAATAAAACACACAGAATGAGGCCTAGAATAATGATACACCTAAAACATAAATAATATACTTCTATTGTGGTAAGAAATCCACATAAAGGATTACCGACAACATGATATGAAAATAAACATAGAATGATGTATGTTGAACCACCATAGAAGAAAACCAAGTCATGAAATATGTTTTAGAATTGGATTGGTGGAAGAGATTCCTGAGAATCCATGTGGAAGAAAAAAGGGTAGAACAAATTCCAATAGAATGTTGGATTATTTACAGATCTGATTTAGAAAAAAACAATAAATAGAAATTTTATAAGATAAAACAAGTCAAACGATTAAAGGAATGGTTCCAAATGAAGGATAAATCGAATATTAAAAGTTTTTGTTAGAAAAATGATGACCAATGAATCTATGAGGTGTGGTGTGGAACGTTTAAGCCTCCTGAATAGAAAAAAAATATATATTTTAACAATCAAAAAATTACTAGAAAATTTTTTAAATAATATGATGATTGAACCAAGTGGTACATTTTCCTTAATAGATATTGTTAGAAATATTATCCCAAATAAAATAAAGAGTAAAATTATCAATGTTTCTCAATAATTTAATAAAATCCAAAAAAATATAACATTAATAACATCAAAATATTAGAGAAGGAAAGGGAGGATCTTCACAGTTGAGAATATATTCTTAGAATTTCATAAAAAATTAGATAAAAAAGTGGTTCCACGTTTTTATTATATTAGTTTTCTTGTATTTGTATAATTTCATTCCAAGTAATGTAAAGGTTTCTTCTCAAATATTGAACTGGTGATGTGAAGTAAGATGGAAAAAATGATCTAGATCTTAATATGTTCTTTCATGGTACAATAAAAACAATTGGTATTATAAATAACATTAGATGTAATGATACACCAATGATGAAGTAGTTATTGAGATTATCTCTTGAGGGGGATTATTCTTGGGAAGATTCCTAAACATATTCAATGAAAACATGAAATTTGTTTAAATATATTTAAATTAATTATTAATGATATATCTATATATACATATATGTATCTATTCTATATCATCATTTGTTTGAAAGAATGATATCATGGTATTGGGGGAATTTTTTATCAAATGATATAAAAATAGTAAAATTTTAGGAGATATTAATTGAATATTTTAACTTGTGTGTTGAGATGAGTGTAGGATCATAGGTTTTCTAATCTACATTTCCTAGTTCGCATTGTGCAATTATTTTCCATCCCATAAAACATAATGTTAATTATTAAGAAGCTCAAGTTTCACTATATTTATGATAAATAATAAATTCATCACTACAGAATCTCATTCCACATATGTGGGCTTGTGCATTCATGAGTTATTTTATTGATAGAAAAATTATATTTATTATAGGAAGAAGAAAAAATTAATAAATGTGATAATTCTTATATGAATATTTAAAAATTAAAATATCATGATGTTTTTACTCATGATTTAAAAAGTGATGATAAATTAAGATGATAGGGAGTAAGAACATGTAAAGACTGTGTTTAGAGATTTTATGATGAGGAGGTCATAAGGTACATAGGGGAGATTTTCAATGTTGCTTTTATAGAGTACATATTAATTCATTGTAATGTATAAAAGAATCATCGGTTATAAAATTTCTATAGTGAAAACTTTACAAATTAAATTTTGAGAATATATTTAACCATATAAAAATACTTACACCAGTTGAGTCATATAACAGTATTTGAAGAGTAATTTCACAGATTATAGGGTGGATTTTCAAGATTTATTAAGAAATAATTTGTTGATGATTATGGGATATATTGGGATAGCGGAGTTTCTAGGGATGAAAATTACATAAACATTAGGGAAAAACGAAAGAACACATATAATTACATTGTTTAGAAATAGATCCTAAATACATAGGATAAGGGTGTCTAATCTATAATTATTATATCTATCTAGATCATCTATCAAAATAATACATATTAATTATTGATCATGGTATCATGATCCTTCTATAGAGATAAATTTATCGACTCTAAAAAGGTGTTGGTATTTTATGGTTCATCAATCTTTGAAAAAAACTTCGACTTCCAGATACTTCAATACTGGCTTCTTCAATAGTAGTTACTTCTTGGATTGGTTTTCAGGAGATAAAATCCATCCTACTGATAGAAGACTAACATGATTTATCCTTTCAGAATAAACTCACTAATTGGGTGTGGCCCCCATAAATATCCCCCTTATGAACTATTTGGCGTATAATATGGAATTATTGTCTCCTTGATAAATTCCCAGATCTATTTTGGTAGAACCTTTGTCATAATGTCTATCCAATTATCAATGTCATGGTATTTCACAATTTTTAATCATCCTTCTACCAACACATTATAGATCTAGTCATATCACATGTCAATATATTTGGAACTGGAATGAAATTTCATGATCTTTTGAAGATGAATAGTGCTTGGACTATCATAATAGTGAAAATAATTTTCCTCATCAAGATCACCATGTAATATTATTTTCAATAAATTAATTTGTTTAACCTTCAGGTTTAGACTAGCCTTTAATCCAAGAACAACTTTTATAGAAAATATTTTAACCATAGGATGAAAATTTATAGCAACTTCAATACCATTCTTTTGAATGAATCCCTTTATAAACATTGAGGTTCTATAGTGTGGTTGTGATATTTAATATTCTCATTTCATTTTATACACCCTCTTGTTCATGAGTTCATTATTTCCATGTGGTAACTCTATCAGATCAAATGCTCAGTTTTTATTAAAGGATCACATATCCTCTTTCATGGTCCTTTTATATACCACCCTCTACTAACTATGGAGTAAATCATCATAACTATATGTCTCTCCCAGATCAGTGACCATCACATACATTTTTTGGTGAGTATCAAAAAATTATTTTTCATTCTCTAATGGGTCTCCTCAACATTGAATCATGGGGTATCTATTATGCAATATCATATGATGGAGTCATAGATGAATATGGTGACATATTACCACATAGAGATGTAACATCAGTGTCATGTATCTCTCTCACACTATCTATAACTAATGGTGGAGATACTGCGTCCAAAATGAATGGAATATCTCATACTGCATCTTCTATGTGTTTCCTAACTTCTCAAAATCATTAATCATATAATACTCAAGAAAAATATCATAACTTCTTCTAAAAATCCTCCTGCTGAAAGAATCTCATAATCGGTATCCAAACTCTTCATGATCATATCATAATTTTTTTCATTTTCCTTCTACCTTCACCCATTCAACATTTAGTATATGAACATATTCCCTGCATCTGAATGCTCTCAATTGTTTGAATGAGACATATTTACATTTTTATACACATTCGAGAACATTTTATTTTAGTGGGAACAATGGAGAACGGATTATAAAATCAACTAAGGACTTCATCCCCCGCCCCCCAATGTGTTTTTCATCTTTTCATTTAAGAGAATACATGTGACACTCTAAAAACTTTTCTTTTTCATCCTCTCAGTAATACTCCTATTATGTAGAATATTTGGTTCTATTTGTTCTAGCCTAATGCCAAAACTCCAATAGTACTCCTCAAATAGGCTATTATACTCTCCTTCATAAAATTTTGGAAAACACATTAATTGTATTCTTGTTTCTATTTCCATATTTATATGAAATTACTAGAAAAAATCCTCCTATTAATCTTTTCATATCAAAGAAATGGCCCAGAATATTATAGAATGATCATCTATGAAGGTAAAAAAATAAATAGGACCTCCCATAAAATTATTTTTCATCATGTAGAAATTATTTTAAATAAAATCTGAATCATTTTCTTTTCCGGATCATAAATAAACGCAAATTGATACATTATGTTTTATTCCTAGTATGGAATCAACATAAGTATACAAATATCTACCTTTAATTCCTAGTAAGAGATCCTTCTTAGATAAAATTATGATTCCTCTCTCACCCATGTGACCAAGACTCCTATGCCAATGTCTTGTAGGTACTTATTTTCAAGAAACATGAACTTCACCTCCACGCAATATGGAATCTAGGAGATAAAGATAAGTATATTTCATTCCATTATAAATTACAATGTTACCTTTTTTATGATCCCATTTCCCATCACCAAATGAAATAAAATATCCATCATCATCTAGAATTATAGTGTATATCAAATAGATATGAATATTAGGAACATGCATTATATTATTAAATAGAAACATGTATCCAATATTAGTCTCTAGAAAAATATTAACAATACTTGTAATTTTGGACACATCATCACTTCCCATCATTAGATGTACAAAACTACCTTATGTGTATAATGAGAAAAAATATCTTCTGAAAGTGACATGGTTTGAGGAACTGTAATCGATCACCATATCGACTCTTGGATTGCCTGAACTTACCAACTTATGATTCTAAACAATAAAGACCTCTTAATTTACAACTAAAACATCATTACTTTTGGTCTTACCTTGTGTATTCCAATTCTCTATATTCCTCATTCCACACTCCCAAATAAAGTGTCCAATATTACCACAGTGGTGACACTGTATTTCATATCTAGATCAATATTTCATTTACTTCCTCAATTGATGACATTGGTATCGGGGTTCTCTTCCTCTATATATTACCATCAATTTTTCTACCCATTTCTTTCAGTGACAATATCCTCTAATTCAGGTCTACATCACTCATCCTAAATTTTTTATTATTTATTCATCATTCCATATCTCACCATCTCTATTGTGAGAGTTCCATATGGAGTTGAATTTCTGACTAACACAACTAGTGTATCCCACATCTTCAATAAATAACGGAACATACACAATGCCTTTAACTCTCCGTTAATAATCTTTTTCATTGAATTCAATTGGTCAACATTACATTGAAATTCGCACTTGTGTTTTGAAATGTTTATCTCATAATTGTACTTCATGGTTAAAATTCGACATATATGATTTTTTTTTTGTCTGGTTGAACTCAAATACATATTTTATAATTTTTTTAATTGAATTGATGCATTATGTTAGTTTGAAATTTTATAGAAGATACTCTTTTCAAACCACTATCTGATTTGGGTATCATATTTTCTCATTGAACATTACCCACTCTGCATCAACTGGTGGGGTACTGGTTAAATTCATTTCAATAGATTTACTAACTATTAATGATTCCACTAGATACACTACAAGGGTTAGCATCCCCAATATTGGTTCCAAAAATATTTATTATGCATAAAGTACTCCATTTTGGGTTTCCAGATGGCATAATTAAAAGGAGTCAACTTAATCATTTAATGGTATTTTCCTCCAATAAGTAATTAAGAATTGTGAGAATATAACGGTGTGAATACATCCAAAATGGAATAAATAGATGGAAAAAACTCTCGGATCGCAGAAAATGGACTTTGATTGTCCAAGATATAGAAAAATTAGATTCAACGGTCTAGATTGACTAATGAGGTGGCACAGACGTAGCTTGTTGGAATAGTTGTCAGAAAGTTGCAGCTACTGTGAAAAAAAATTTCTTCTCCAACAAGGGGGTACTATATCACTCGGGGTTTGATCAAAACTCTGACCGCCTCTTCGTGCATCATTTCAAATCCCTTTTTGACGATGCTAATGTCGTTGGATCTGTTTCCCCAATATCTTGATAGGTCTTGCCTCAAAAAAAATTCTGACCAACATCAAATCTTTAGTCATTAGAAAATCACACTATGTTTTCTTAATTTTGAGCTATGTGGATTTTATAAAACATTATTAGGGTATTAGAGATTTTGGGTGATGAAAATCACATTATTATAATAGAAAAATGGAGGAACACATAGATTTACGTGGTTGAAAAATATTTATTTTATCCACAGGATAAGGGGGAATGTAATTACTCTATCATAGGATCATTTCTTGAAGGATTATATATTCATTATAGATGATGTGACTTTGATCTTGTTATGTAGATTAATGTATTAACATTGTTAAGGGGTTGGTTTTTGGTGTTTCATGAACCCTTGAAAAAACAATTTTTATCAGCTGCTTCAACGATGGTTGCATCAGTTGTAGGTGCTTCTTATTTTGGTTGCCGCATAGAACATCCAACCTAGTGATAGAATACTCCAATTATTAATCATTTTCAAATAAACTCCCTTATTAGGGGTGTCCCCCATAGGATATAATAGTTATAATGTGTCTATAAGAAGTTAATGAATGGCACCTCATAAGATTCATGGTGCTTCTTCACAACGATGAGCTGGAAAACATCATTGGGAACAAGCATAAGAGTTTATTGAGTATAATATAATGAATTTTAATGTTCAAGTGCATCATAAGGACCAATTTAAATATTAAAAAGTTATGTTAAACCTTCATAAATTTTTTAATTTTAGACTTAGATATTTCTTACACTATAATGCTGTTATCATGAAATATTTTGAGATGAATGAAACGCAAATAGGTGTTATACCTAAAACAAAGGATCCACATTCAAGATAATATTACTACTTATGACATGAATTTGTGAAATCATAATTACATTTTTATTTCATGGATGTGGTTTATGAGAAATAATACAATGATAAACTTGATGTCATTTTAAATTTGTATCCAAGTCTTAAATAGTTTTTATATATGATCAAGTAACATTCAAATGAGATTGAAGTATGATATTTGAATAAAACAATATTCACCAAATATCATGGAATAACAATGACTATATTTTTGAAATATATATTTATAAATGTATAAGAATAATTGAGGTTTTTTATAATACATTTCATAACAATACCAGTGTATCGATGAAATTTTTAAACCTGATATAAAATCTATTACAGACCCTGTGTATTTAATAAATAAAGAGAGGCATGGTGTTACCCCATTCCCACTTAACAAGAGGGAAAATGAAAAGAGTGATAATATATTCCTTGTTTATTAGTGATCAGGTTAAGGTATTCAAGTGAACTAGCTTGTCGTATTCTCCTATGAAAGTCTAAAGACATCCACAACACTAATGATTGAAACATATTAATAAATTTGATCAAGTAATATACATTAAGATGTAAAAAGAGAGTATTTATATCATGCTTCCTTAGGAGCATACCAAATCTTGTATTCTACAATGATAAAATTCATGTTGTTTCTTATTTTTTACTCGATCAATGCCAGGATAATGTGTCCAAGGTTATATCGTTTCACCAGCTAATTTTGATAATAAGTATAAACTATGTCCCCATGAGAGATTAAAAACTATGCATCGAGCAATTTTTCAGCCTAATGAAGGATAAATTTTTTAATAAAAACCTTATTGTTATTAATTTGTTTCTTTTATATTTATATCGATATACAAACTCACCAAAAGAGAGAAAAATTGGGAGAGGTTCATTAATTGAATTGGTGACAAGATAATGCATGGTGAAATTTTAAATTGATTTAAAAATTATAGAAACACTAATTAACCACCCCTCCCTAACTCAAGGTTGGTCACATCCAATTATGATCCAATCAATAATTATATTATCTAGATATATTTTACTTGAATACCTATAGAAAAGCCCTCAATAACTCTAAAAAGAATGAGATATGATCCTCCTCATACTCTCTCTTAAGAACAAGATAATAAAGAATAACTCTTAATGAAAAAAAGGAATTCATGTTGTGAACACTGCTTAACGATTTAAGATTCACTACTACAGAACAACCATTAAACAGTGCTAGAAAAATAATTTATGAGAACTAAGAAACACTATTGATCAGAGACCCATTAAAAGGGGACCCCTTTTATCAGCACTAGAAAATCATTTATAAAGGGTGACCTTTATCAACACTAAAAAATCATTAATAATGGTGGGAAATTATTAGTGCTAAACAAACATTGATAATGATATCACATTATTAGTGGTAGGAGTTAGACTAATAAATTTTATACTACTAATGTGTGCCACTAAAATTATATCACACTACAACAGCACATACTATAAAAACATTATAAGGAAAATTCATTATTTAATTTAAATAGAAATAACATCACAAATATAATAAATAATAAACTATTATAGACATTTAAATAAATGTTTTTTACATTTACATTATCAAGTATAATTTCATAAAAAAATTCAAATACATCAATGGTTTCATTATCTTTGGCACCTGACCCCACTCAAAAAACACCTATCATGGTATTAGTTTTTGAAAAAATCACCCCGACTCTAGAAAAATAATCCACATGTTTAAGAAAACAATTTATATGTCAGTAATTCAATAAAAAAATAAATATAAATAAGAAATAATACATTAATAAAATTATATTATTCAACAGGATATAAAAATTTTGAGTAATACTGGTCACACCATGCATTGGATCAAGGTATACATAATGAATAGACATATAAAATTACTTATGGATATTTTTTCTAATGTATCAAAACAATATGAATTCATTTTATTGGTTTTGATAATGAAACTTTTTTTTATAATAAAATGTAATTTTAAATTGAAAACATGAACTATGATCTATAACAATCACATTGTTAATTATTTAGAAATTATATTTATTATTATAAATCAAAAATAAATTACAAAACACATTCCAATATTATTAGGAAAATCCAAACATGAATTCTTGGTTTTCAGTGAGTGACACATATTTGGAACTAAAATTTTAATTTTAAACTGATAAAAGATACTTTGAGTAGTATCAGGCACACTATGTTTTAGATTGATTCATAAGTGATTCATAAATGTTAAAACAAACTTATAGATCATTTTTCTAATTTATAAAATTAATTTTTTTTCTCAGTTTTCAGTCTATCCCTTGTCTTTTTTATAAAAATATAAAATTTAAATAAAAATACACAATTTGAGACATATTGGTCACACCATGCATCGTATTTAGGAGTGAATTATTACTATATAACAAAATTAATTATGGATAATTTTCATAAAGTATCGAAAAATACAAATTTGTATTCATGGTTTTTTAGTATATCGCTTTTTCTTACTAGAATTTTATTTTAAAATGAAAACATGCACTTTGAGTCATACTGGTCACATTGTACATTAGTTTAATCTATGAAAAATTCCTACATGTCATAAATTAGTAATGGATCATTATCATAAATTATCATGAAAGGATAAGTTCATTTATGAATTTTCCTTCATGTGACACATGTTTTGAACTAAAATGGCTATTTTAACCTAATAACACAGACTTTGAGTATTATTGGGTAAGCCTTCTGTTGGATTGAGGTGTGGATAATTACTACATACCACAAATGACCTATTGGTCATTTTACTAAGGTATTGAATTAATATTAATTATTTTTCATAGTTTTGAGTTTGTCATTTTTCATTTATAGAAAATTTTCAATTTTATATAAAAGGACACACATGGAGTCATATCGGTCACACCATGTGTTAGTTTGATGTGATGATGATTCCTAAACATCACAAATGACGTATAAATAATTTTACTATTGTATAAAAACAATATTGATGTGTTTTATCATTTTTGAGTATGTCACTTGTCTTATTTACTAAAATATCAATTAAAAAAAGACACACAGGGAGTCATACTGGTCAAACCATGTATCAGATTGACAGGTGGTTGATTCATAAAAATCACAACTTATGTATGGATCGTTTTTCTAATGTATGAAAAATATATTAATTCCTTTTTTATGTCATTATTAAGTAAATTTTTTTCCCAAACAATAATTTTAAACACATCATACACACTCTGAGTTATGACATTCGCATCGTGTGTTGATTTGATGTGAGAATAACTGATACCCATAAAAAATGAATAATGAATATTTTTTCAACCTTATAAAGATAATAGGAGTGACATTTATTTGTTTTATGTGAGTAACATATGTTTTATTCTAAAATGTCAATTTTAAACTAATGTCGGATAGTTTGAGTCATAAATAACACACCATGTATCCAATGGAGGTGTGGTTAATTCCTACACATTATAAATGACATATAAATTTCATATAATATCAAAACAATACAAATTATTTTTCTTGGTTTTGAAGACGTCACTTGTATTTTTTTTAACAATTTGAATATTTAAAATAAAATGACACACATGGATTTATACTGGTCAAACTAGATATCATATTGAGGATCAACATATTCCTACTTATCGAAATGACTTATGGATCATTATTGTAAAGTATAAAAAAATATTAATATGTTTTCACAATTTTGAGTACGTCACTTTTTTTACTAATATTTCATTTTATATTGAAAACAAGAACATTGAATCATACATTTCCCACCATGGATTGGATTAACATATAAATAATTCCTACACATAACATAACACATATGAATAATTTTTATAATGTATTAAAACAATATAAATTTATTTTATCAGTTTTGAGTATTTCAATTTTTTCACTAAATGGTAATTTTAAACAATAAACATATACTTTGATCATATTTGTCATATCATGTATTTGTTTAATGTGAGACTGATTCCTACATGTACTATGTGACTTATGAAATTGTTTCCTAAATTATCATTATAATCAGAGTGTGATTGCGTAGTTTTTAGTGAGTGACACTCCATTTGAACTGTAATGTAAATTTTAAAATGATAATAGAAACATTGAGTCACAATAGGCACATTGTGTATCTAATTGAGGTTTTCTTAATTCTTAAATTTAATAAATGAATTATGGACCATTTTTATAAAGTATATAAATAATCCAAATTCATTTTCTCGGTTTTCAGTATGTCAATTTCTTTTTTTACTAAAATGAAAATTTTAAATTAAAATAAATGTGTGTTATTATATAACATACACTATATTTTGAATTGAGGTGTGGCTGATTCCTACATATCAAAAAAAATTATGGGTCATTTTTTTAAATTATTAAAACAATCTGAATTCATTTCTCATTTTTAACCATGTAACCTGTGGTTTTTAAGGAAATGACATTTTAAACTGAAAACAAGTAGTTTGATTCAAACTGGTCACACCGTGAGTAGGATTAACATGAATCTAATTACTACCCAACAAAAATTACATATGAATCATTTTACTAATGTATCGTAACATTACAAAGGTTTTTCGTGGTTTTTAGTATGCCACTTTTTTCAATAATATTTCATTTAAATCTAAAAACATACCATTTGTGTCATAGCAGTCAAGTTGTATGTCTGTTTGATATGAGACTGATTACTAATCATAAAGAATGACATATGAATCATTTTAAAAACATTTCTAGGAAATACAAGCATGTTTCCTTGGTTTTTAGTGAGGGAATCATGTTTTGGAAAAACTAATGTTATTTTTAATCTAATAACATACACTTTATGTCATATCGGGAACACATTGTATCATATTGAAATTCAGATGATTATTATTTCATATAATTAACATAAGGATATTTATTATAATTTTTTGAAACAATATTAATGTATTTTATTGATTACGAGTTTTTTAATTGTCTTTTTCACTAAAATTTAGATTTAAAAAAGGATGCACTGGGAGTCATATTTGTCATACCATGCATCAGACTGAGGTTTATCTAATTACTAAACATAAAAAATGTCATATTGTTTATTCTAATTTATAAAAAAAATCTTAATTTTTTATATATGTTTTTATTATGTTACATATAGTATTTAATAAAATTTCAGTTTAAACAACAACACATTCTTTGTATCAAACAGATCATATTCTGTGTCAGATTGAAGTGAGGGTTTTTCTTCCACATCTGAAATGAAATAAATATAATTTTAATAACATATCAATATAATATTAATTTTTTTTTGTTTTGAATATTACACATGACTTTTTTACTAAAATTATAATGTAAACCAAAAACCCACACTTTAACTCATACCAATCACATCACATGTTAGTTTGATGTTAGATTGATTCCAACACATCCAAAAATGACTTATAAATAATTTTGATAATGTATCAAGATAATAAAAGTATTTTTTCTTGTTTATCAATTGGAGAAACATGTTTTAAAATTATTTGTCAATTTTAAACTGATAATAGATACTTTGATTCATTGTGGGAACATCGTGTATCTGATTGAGGTTTGATTGATTCCTACACATCACAAATTTCATTTATATCATTTTATTAATGTATCAAAACAATAAAAATTAATATTACCAAAATTGAGTATGTGGTTTGTGTTTTCAACTCCATTATCAATTTTAAATTGAAAACATGCACTTCGAGTCATACATCAGACATTGAGTATCATATTGAGGTGTGGTTGAGTCCAACATGTAAAAAATTAAAATAAATTTTAGATCATTTTACTAAAGTATCGTATAAAAATGATATGAAAATTAAATAAAAAATATATAAATGATGAAAAAAATCACCTAAATATGGATTTGGAAGTCACCTCTTCATGATTTTTGTATTCATTCTTCCACCAAGTATGTTTCCCATTCTTTTCTAAAAAATATATATTTCTAATTTTGAATATGATGACATTAAACAGTCATGTAATTAGTGTAAAAATATAAATAAATTATAGATTAGTAAATATTTTATCAGAATTTTCAATTATCTGTTATCATACATCTCTCTAGATACTAGTTTATTGATGATATATGATATATATCATTATTTTTCATATATAATAACGATAATGTTTTCTATTGGTTTACTTCTAACACTTCATAAACATTGAGAAAAAAAAGCAATTTGTTTTTACATATGTTTTCATAGTGATGTTTAATTGTATATACCCTAATACATATCCACTTATAGAAGTTGATAGGCTCCTCGTTCTCAGGGAATGTCCTCATGACATGATTTTGATGATATTTAAACACCACCCTATTATGAAATAATATTCATTAAAATGAAATATAAACTATATATTTTTTTTAGTGGTAAAACATTTCATTTATTGTGATACAAATTTATAACTATCGTCTTGTGGTGTCAGGTTTTTAGGGATCCATGAATTAAATCCAACAACTAAATATTCAGAGTATCAAAATTGAGTGAAATAATTAACCAATGCTGCCTAAAAACTAAAATGATTATGTAATGAAGTGATTCAAAAATTATTTTATATGATTAATTGAATACTTTTACCCTTGAAACATGGGTATTAAGAATATTTGGTCATCAATACATTTTATTTCACACATTGAAGATAGTTTATCCACTATTAATTCATATTTCATTGGTTCCAATGAGAATTTTTATGGGGATGTGATGTGAATATTACGAGTCCAAATTTTTTCTCACATGATTTTACATTGAAATATTATTAATATATACTTCTATAAAAATTATGAATTGTATTCACTCATTACGAATATAGTAGATAAACCATATGACAAAACCAATATAGAAAACACACCTTATGTGTATATTTATAACTCAGACTCTAAGAAATTCATGTGTGAGGATTTCATTTAAATTCTCATGAAAAATATATTCTACAATTTCCTATCCAATAATATTTTATTAAAAATCAATTGTGGTCATAGCACCACATACAGACATTGTATATGTAAGAACCATTAATAATATTAAATGTGTAAGTTGGAAAAGAGGGGTAAATGTACAATATGAAGATCCTTTATATTGGTTTATTGAAACTTTAAATCATTTTTATTTGCACTAATATTTCACCCCCTTAGTATTGTTCATCTATAATAACATTAATTGGTTTCTAGATTTTTTTCATTAGTTGTTTAAGGTATTGAATCAAAAATAGAATAAAAATTAATGCCTCACTGTCGAAATGTTTTTTTAAAAGATATAATGGTCATGCTATGGAAGTTATAATATCTTTATCAAATATATTGACATCTTCATATTCAAGTGGAATGGGTAGATCAGTGATCATATATTTACCTATGTTAATCTCCACCATTGCATAACATATTGAATGTTGTTTATTGTGTAGAATATTTCATTGGATATTTCACGTGGTACCCCATGCAACAATGTGATCAGTGAGTGTTGATAGATGTAAATCACAATCATTTTCACCCTATAGAATATATGTATAGGAATTTTATTAGTGTCTACCAAATTAAAATTTCACAAAAAACTATCAAAATATTTATTACCTATTCTATGATAGCTCTTTGAGGGGAATGTATTTCCTTTAAGCTGGTGGGGAGGGGGGTCTTCACATAGTGGTTATTCGTATGTTTTTAATTCTATTTTATTCGTTCCCATAACATTTTTTAACAGATGTGACTGACAATTGTGTTTTTATTCTAGAACAACTAATCAATCATGATAATTTTCCATTTTCATTTCATTATCACATTAATCATTTCTTTTTTTAAATATGTTTATGGTGACACCGCAAAACCCACAAACCTGACATGGACATACTGTTATGGCCATTTCAAATCCACTGATTTAAGATGTTCATCATGTACAAATGATGATGATTCGTGTGTCTAATTTGGATAAAAATTATTAGAAAAATCTATCATTATTGTGTAATACCAATTTAAAGAAAACTTTTTTTATTATTTGATATGTACACATGCTTCACACACAATTTTTGTTTCTCTATTAGTATCCCTTCTTTATTTACAACTACCTCCTCCCATAGAACATGTCATGTGTTGGAATTAAATTTGGATTTAGACTCATCAATCTAAATATAAATAGAGAAACATAATTATAAGGACCCAGCCTTAAAATATACATAATATTGAATTAAGTTAATAATTACGATTGAAGATATTTTTAGGTTTAGAGTTTTAGAAAATTAGGACATAACTATTACATCAAAAAAGATTACAAAGTAGACACTTGTACTCAGTTTCAATTTTTTTCATAAAATAAAAACTCCTGAAAAAAAGAGTCATGACTAGTTCCATGTTTTAAACAGCATGAATTTTTGTTGATCCCATCCGTGACCCAATTCCACATTATGTCCTATAAAAAACATTAAAAAACACGGGATGAACATAAAAATCTCAATAAGGGATACACAAACAAAGAAAACTATTAGTTTTTTAAAAAAAACAAGTAAACCATGAATACATTAACAAAATTAATACTTTTCACCTTTATGAAGTAGTAAATACTCTTCACTGAATAATATATGTAACACCCCAAGATTTCATAGTGTGTTATTTCTTCAAAATAATTCAATAACTTGCACTACACGCAACACCGAGTTCAATCACACCATGACTTACAAAAAAAAGCCATTCAAAAGAGGTTATGAATAGTATTATCTAAATTTTAAACTTTATATAATCCTTATAATTTTAGAATCCATATTATGAGTTTATTAGATATAATGCAAGAACAAATTCATTTTCAGTATTGCACTTTTATCAACTTTTAATAGTGAACCCTTTTTAAATACAATATTTTAAACTTTTTGACTAAATGGGGACATCAAGAATTTAAAATGAAACATCCCAAGCTTCCACGGTACGCTTTCTTTGAATAATACAGTAGCGTGTGTTGTACGCAACCTTGAGTTTTAACACACACCACAACCAATCAAACTAGTCGTTATGAATAGTAATACCTACTTTTAGAAATTATATATATTTTATATTTTAAAATGGAATTTATTTCTGGATTCGGAATATCAAATTTAGCCTAAGGTGAAATTTTGGTACTTTTCGGATAACTTTCATATTTTGATGAATAGTGAAAATTACTAAATTTTAATTAAAAATAAATTTTTTAATCAAAATAATTAATATTGATAAATTATTAATTTGAGTGGTTTTAAAGTATATTTAGAATATATTTTTACCATTTAATATAATGTTGGTCATTGAACATAATTTTACAATTAAACCGAACATAAACAAGTGTCAATCTTTTGATAGTTATTATCTCTTAAAAACACGCTTTTTGTTTTGACAGCAGGAATTAATTTTAAATTAATTTCTGCCTCTTCTGTGTTTTGAATTTAGAAAAATGGATTCCATATTTGGAATCAGGATGTCCAAATTTTGTAAATAGGTAACTTTTATTTTTAGACATTTTGAATAATTACTGTGGTAAATATTTTATTTACCATGGTTAAGGGTAAATCTGGTAAATAAGGGTTAAAAAATAATATTATAATAATACTAAATTACCCTAAAACGTGTCCTAGCCATATGGGTGGATACATGTTCTACCATAGGAATCTTTGGGTCGATTTTGGGACCCCATGGTGCCACTTTTAGGTGATAATGACACTTTATTTTAATTAAGTTAAAATGAATTCAAAAATGACACAAGTATATATCTTTTAGAAAAACAATTGTTACATAGGGTTATATATGTTGGATTTTAGATTATAAATATTCATTAGAAAGATAAAAAACTTTCCTACATAATGATATTTTATTTATAATTTTTAGACATTAAATAATTTATTTTATTTATGACACAATGATGATGCAGTAATTACTATAATAGTGAAAAATTAAAATAATTGATATTATAAATACCCAAATAAATATAATATGAAACTTTTAATGAATTAAACTAATTTTCTAGGATACTATGATATATTAGGATTGATTTAATTGACATTGTTCGAAGTAATAAATCTGTTATGAGTTTCACAAAAATCAACAATTGAATAGTGTCAAAATTGACATAAAAGAGTTCTTAAAACAAATATTATATTATTAATTGATATTAAATTCCTAAAAATCTAAGGTTCGTCCAAGAGACTTATATCATGATAGTTTCATCATTAATGGACCACTTGGGGGTCTCTTGGATGTATATAGTAAGTTTATTAACCATATTATATAAAAATACAAAGAGACATTGTAAAAGTGAAACTAATTAACTTAGAGTTAATACTTAAAGATAAGGTTAATATAAGTACCCAAACCTGTCTAAATTCTATTGGTTGAGTGGTTTTAGACCTATCCCCACCTTAACATTTGAATAATCAACTTTTTATCCATTAGAAACCGAATATGAATTTATTATAAATTAATATTTCTAGCTTTTCCAAAGGTGCCCCTCACCCCTCTTATAAAAGGGAACTCCTCCTTCTCATTTCTTCACACCTTCAAAGCCTTTTGGTTCGGCCAAACTCTGCCCAAATACTCTCCCAACTTCCCTCAATACAACCTAGAGGCCTTAGTTTGATCAGAAAGCCAACCTAAGGAGCCCTTTTGATCAAATCAAAAGGAAGAACCCGAAGAAGAGGTAATGTTTTCACCACCCCTTTTCAAGTTCCTTTCTTCTTCCACTTCTTCTTTCTTTTTTCTTACCATTCTAAAATAATAACTCCAGTATCTCACATATAATGTGATGTTATTATAAATATGGTACAACCATATTCAGTATTCTATCCACCCTTTTAATAACATGTCACCATACGTGCGTACGTACGGCTTACCGTCTCCACGTCGTGGTGTAATTGTTATTCAATATATTATTGTTTGGATGGGTATAATAATGATGTGTAACTCATAATAAATATAACATGTTAATGATTCTGTATATATGATATACCATCCATTTATATATTATTTTAATATCAAAGGAATGATATTGTCGCTCGTGCGTACGTACGGACTACCGTCTCCACGAACGCGATGAGATTCATTCTCCATCGTATCCATTCAAGTATAATTATCATTTCATGATTTGAAAAATGATGTTTATGGACTTGATATCATTCTGGATATGAATAATATACAACCTATCCTTTACAAACATGGCTTACATAACAAAACATATAAAAGAAAACAAGTAAGTAAACACCCGAAACAATGATAATACTAAGATATTATTATCAAATCAATATTAAAAGATCATATATGATATCATATTAATATATATTATTCTTGAATAATTTAATAAAAATTATTTCACCATTATACAGGAGGTTAACCTACCCCAACCAAGGAAAAGTACAAGGTAAGGGATTTTCTTATCTCATATTCAATTCCGTGAGATTTCCATTGTTCGCCACTAAATTATTGAAAGTGGTGTATTGTGTACTGACATTTGATATATATTATCATGATTCTCTTTATATTCATGTTATTCTATAAATCATTTGCTGGTTATTAACTTTTGGCCATACGACTCAGTTGATTAACGTGGTAAGGGGTTTTCATCTCACTCTTTATTTCGGTGAGATTCATGCCATATTTCCACTATTATCTTTTGTGTGGTGTATGTACTGCCCATAATTGTATTCTTTGTGTAATACACTTTACCTTATGTGTATTTACATTATCATTGTATGATACCTCTTTCAGGGGTTGTATGTTTCATAAGTTACCAAATTGATAAGGGTTTACTTCACAATCTCTTTAATATCCGAGGTTGTTTTTACGTAAGTATCTACAGGGACATATTTACTATCCATGTACATATTTCATAAAAGAGTTTTCAAAGGGATTCTTTCTAAGGGAACTTTTACAAAAACATCATTTTAAATGTTTTAAATATTTATTTTTCTAAATCATTCTCATTTATGTCCATGTTTTCAAAATGGTTTGTAAGGATTTATTTATATGAAAATGAATGTTTTAAAAGTGATAATTCCATTCAAAAGTTTCAAAGTGGTATGGGACACTTTGATTCAAAAATGTATTTAAATGCCTTACTTTCAAAATTGTGTAACATTAAAATGTTTTCATGAAAAAGGGATATTTCTCTCAATAATTTTTAAAAAACATTTTCATTTATGTCAACATCCTTGGATGGATTTTAAGATTATTTGAAGTTGATTTATTATGATATAAAACTTCCATACTGTAATGAAGTTTTGTGATATGTTTGACTGTAGATGTGTCATTTATATAGCATTCATGGTTTATGAGTAAAATATTGACATTTCGTATGCTAGTTCCAATAAGAATGTTTATGTTATATTTCAACCTTTACTTCATATGAATGTGTTGGACAAGTATGTTCCAGGTTGGGGACTGGTTAATGTAAGCCCTCCAGGTTGGGGACTGGTAAAAGTAATCACTCCAGGTTAGGGACTGGTAAAATTAATCCCTCCAGTTTGGTCTCCGGTTATTAGAGGCACTCCGGGTTGGTGTCCGGTTATTAGAGACACTCTGGGTTGGTGTCCGGTTATTAGAGGCACTCCGGGTTGGGTTCCGGTTATAGTTAGCCCCATGGTCTTGGGACGAGGCCTTGAAAAGAAATTAAAGTTCATCATTATGAATTCCATCATTATGAAAGTGGTTATTGATTTTTCATGTGATTATTCGATTAGTAGAATATCCATGTGAATAAGTAAATGGCATTATTTCATTTTATTTATGCCATACTATGTTGAAATTTCATGTTTGAAAGGCGTTTGTTTTAGTTATACATGGCCTTAAAGGTTTATTCTTATTTATGAAAGTTTCCGCTATATTGTTATCCTTACTGGGCATTTGAGATCACCCTTTTTCTATGTTTAATTTTTCCCAGGAAGTGAAGAAGTAAGTTATGAATGACCTGCATGGATATTATGTGGGGATATGAGTGTGGATTATGGAGACAATATGTTGTTGTAGTAGTTTTTCATTTTATGATGTAATTTAAAACTTATGAATATATCTAGTGTTTCCAAGGCTACTAAACCAATCGGTCTTTCGAGATTTGATATTTATTGTGATCATGCCAATGTTATGTAATAATGCACCGACTCTGGGTAACTGGGGTCGGGGCGTTACAATATATCACTACTTACCCTTTTGTAACCAAAATATTACCATTAAAACCATATAATGAACACATAAAATATAAAGGTAACTTGGGAAATAAACATACTTAAATTGAATAACCTTATGGTCGACATCCACACATATCACTAAATGGAATGGCCATACGGCTGACTTCCATAACCAATGCATTGTAGATTATAACATAACCACCCATCCTGATTTTCATGGCACCACCCGTCATTTGGTTAATCACGTAACCACCCGTCAAATGTCCAAGTACCATTATAAAATCTTAAAACATAAAAACAATTTAAAGGAATGATTTAATTTCCACATTTCAATAATAAAAAAATATCATTTAAATATATTGACATAAAATAATCCTTTATCAAAACTATTTTCAATACCAAAATACGTAAAAGAGTATATGTGATTTATTCTCTTTTAAAAACCTTACGGCTAGTTGAGGAAGCCAAAGATCAAATAACAGTCATGGTGGTGGAAAGGTCATTGTCACCGCTTACATTAAAAGAATCAATCCTTTTTGGCATTTAGTAAAATTCTTCTTAGAAAAAATATTCCCTTTGAAATTTAAAGGGTGTCTATACATCGTATAAAAGAATGCCGTATATTAAAACTAAATATACCTCAAGGAAAGGAGATTGAGACGTAGTCCCTTATCTCATGTCTGACTTGACTGGATCGTTCTTTAATCTCCTGAATAATAATCTAAATATAATTTCTACTTGATTAAGAACCTTTTTCAAGTTTATTATTCCTTTTATATCACTTATTAACATGTTATAAAAATTATGTAATCATTTATGTTAATAATGTTCATTTTGATGATATTGGGTACTTATGTCATAAATGATCACCTTATATTTAAACGTTGTCTAAATGGTCAAAAGTTCATTATATATAGAATTATATTCATGATTTAGATATCATTTATATCATATATATCCATTATATACATGTATTTATAATATAAATAACATTTGGAGGTAAGAAATGAAATGCATCGTTTATGGAGACAGTAAGTTGTACGTACGCATGAACGCTACTTTCATTTCAAATTATTTATTTTAATGAAATTAAAATATAATCATACAAAGTTATATTATAATTCCAGTATAATATAATATATAATATCATTAACTTCATCCTTTATACGTCCCACAGAAGGCATTAACGAGTCATATCACTTTGAGGGGACAGTAGTCTACACACCCTCAAATGAAATTATCGCGTTTACCCATAATGGAAACCATAAAGATATGATATAAATAAAAACTATAGAAGCCTAAAGAAAACATAAAATATATACTATATAAATACAGTGACATCTTAATTGCCTCCATGAGAGGTGGTAGGAGGTAATTGAATAATCATTGTTTCGTGAGGCGTTAGTTTTCTATCCACATAAACATTATGTTATTCACCCATTAGATGGAGGTGTGTGTATGTGTAGTTAGAATACATAACATAAAAAATCATAGTATATTGAGGATACTGGTTTTTTTATAAAATAAAAGAATAAAAAGAGTTTAGGGGTTGCATAAGTAAAATAAAAGAAAATAAGTTAAGAGAAACAGTTACCTTTAAATTGGGTAACCTCCTTTGGATTGAACCAAAATGAATTCTTGAAGTTCCTTCTGCCTAAGTAAAGGCATCAAGGATGTGGATAGAAATGTAGGGAGATTAATTGGCAGAGTTTGTACGATCCAAGAGGCTTGATATGTGTGAGGAATTGGTTATAAGTGAGATATTTTTATAAGGTGGAGGAGGGACTCTTTAGGAAAGTGTGATAATATTATATTATTATAAACTTATATTAGTTTCCAAAAAGTCAAAAAATCATTAGAGTCTAATTTAGAATGACTCTTAGTCTAAATAAAATCATTTAATATGAATTGGATAGGTTTTAGATGTTATTTTAAAATTTATAATCTAATTTATTTAAATTATTTATTAATGAGGAAAACATTGCATCATTATTGTGTCATAAATAATTTCATTCATTAGATGTATAAAAATTATAAAACAAATAACATGATGTAGTAAATAATTTTATATTTCCAATTAATATTTATAGTAAAAATGATTACTTATATAACACCATATAAAAATTAATTTACTAAAAGCTCTTATTTTATGTCATTTTTTCTTTTACATTAAATTAATTAATCTAAAGTGTAATTATCATTCATAAGTGGCTCCATGGGGTCCCAAAATCGACACAAGGATGCCCATGGTCGTCCATTACTCATAAAATAAAGTTAGGAAATATTTTAAGGTAATTTTTAATTATTACAATATTCTTTTTACCTTGAATTTCATTGTTTACCTTTAATCAGGGTAAATAATAGTCAAAAGTTAATATTAACCAAAGATTATTTTCATCTTATTGAACCAAATTTTGCTTAATAATAACAAACATGAATGTCGGAATTTCAAAATTCAATTCACAGAAGAGGTAAAGTTTCATTTAAATGAAAAAGTCAGTTTTTCAACTACTACTAAGTGTTTTCACTATTCATCAAAAATTGAAGTTTTTCAGAAAAATACCAAAAATTCAGCCTAATCCATATTTGATATTCTGAATTAAAAAATGATTTTTATTTTTTCAAATTAAAAACATTTAAGTGTCATTAATTAAATTAAAATTAATTCCCGTTGATAAAACAAATATCATGTTTTTAAGAAACAACAACTATCAAAATATTGACACTTGTTTATGTACAATTTCCAAGTGAAATTAATTCCAACAAACAATATTGGATTAAATGGTAAAAATATATTCGAATTACACTTTAAAACCAATTAAAAAAAATAATCTAACCATATAAATAAATTAGATTAAAATATAGTTTAGAATTAAAATACAATATTTTCAACTATTCATTAAAAAATGAACTTTATCGGAGACATTCCAAAATTTTACACAAAGTTAATTTTGATGTCCCCATTCTAAAGAAGGATTTTATTTGTTCATATAGAATGTATTAGAGTGACCAAAACTATATTTAAAGCTGGATCTCCATTATAAGGTTGTAAATCGACCATTTAATTTAAATAATGATTGAAATTAGATTCGTTCATATTTTGAGCCTATATCATTTTATTGGATAAATGTAAATACATTTAAAAAACATGTATAATCATATTATAGTTAGTTTTGTTCAGTACCACCAATAAAATGGCTAGGATTTAACTACCATTTAAAATAGTAATATTATATTATTAGTCTGCAACGTAAGATTTCAATGAAACCCATTGTTGCGCATCAGGTACGCTATCAAACATAGAAACCCCTTTAAAGTAAAATTAATATTTAATTCAAAAATATTAACAAATATGAAATATGTCTTATTATTTATTTACTTGGGATGTTACAAAAATTATGGTTTTGTTTCATGTCACATTAAAGTATAATGTTAGATTTAAAATATTTCACGGTTTATTCAACTGAACTATACCCCATGCTTGCTTTATGGTAGGGGTATATTAGTCTTTCTGCTCATTTATTATTTTCATCACTCTATTGTTGTTTCAAAAATTAACAATACTTAATAAAAGTGATCAATATACATATTTTCAAGAAATGTTTAAAGGTCCAAAATTTACCTAAATAGATGTATTCTCCTGATGACCAATAAAAAAATCCCATGCTAACTGATTTAATAGGCATTAATATATTAGTGTTTGGTTAAAGTTTATTTTCTCTTCACAATCCTTGAGATGAAACTTCATAAGAGTTCCATATAAGACACTATGAACTTTTTCAAATAGAATTAATACAAATTTCATTTAGGTGTCATAAACTATAAATTCACACTTCAACGGATACTGAAGATTCATTCAACATTTCATTATTATATTTTTTGTAAAATAAATAAAGTATATCATAATGATACACTAAATTCTTCACAAATATGTGTATTATGTACTGGCCCAATATTGTACAATAAATCTACATCAATCACTCGCTTGTAATCCATGAGACTAATGTAACTACAAAACATGGAATTATTGAGGATAATAGGCTTGCCTCATGCAGTTTATCCACCCAAAAATTTTATGTCTTTGTTTCTCAGATTAATATTTTTTTCTAAAACACTCATTCTATGGTTCACCATT
This sequence comes from Viscum album, assembly GCA_963277665.1. Classification (NCBI taxonomy): domain Eukaryota; kingdom Viridiplantae; phylum Streptophyta; class Magnoliopsida; order Santalales; family Viscaceae; genus Viscum; species Viscum album. The sequence goes on from OY728165.1 coordinate 1,651,529,988, forward strand.
TTTCTAGGACACAAATTTTTGACTATGTACCATTTCCTCAAATTAAACATTAACAATATTTTGTTCCTCTAGATTAGTAAAATAGTCATGTGTAGAATGTTGTTGTTGTAGGTTCCAGGTACAATAGAAGCATGTGATGGGTCGTTCCCAAATTTGTTTCATGATAGATGATCAATCCAAGATCTAACCAGCAATAAACATCATGTTATATAGAAATAAATTAAATAAAATAGAAAATGGTCAAAAATATAGAACTAATGAGAGGATCATACCAATATATTTATATTTATTTTAATAAATTAAAGAATTACCTTGGGTTATTATTTCTTCATTGATGGATCTAAGAACAATTCTACGTTTTGTAGTCATTGTGTTGTATAAATAAATAGCTTATTCCCTCTAGTAGTGTTCCCCATGTGTTCTATAAATCATCTAACGTCGCTCTATGTATCTATAGGTACTTTCATGAATATTTCAATCACTAGTGTCATTCACCTTTGATAACCAAGTGAATCACCCCCAACATGTTCTCCTTGATCTATCTAGACTCAAGAGTGGATGGTGGAGGAAGATATCTCTTTTTTTCTTTGGAGTTTTCATGGATAGGGATCTCTCTAGAGCTTGAGATGATTATCTCCAAATATAATTATGCACAACACAAAATAAATTGGCTCTTTTGGAACCTCGTGACTATAATAATACTATTAATACTATTTCCTCGACATGAGATTAACATGAGAATAAAATTAAATACTATTTAATCAAAAAAAAATATTCATTATATATTATTTCTCAATGGACCTAAAAATCAGTTTGATATTCCTCGAAAATATATTTTTTGTCATTTAATAATCACTATTTGTTTAAAAATAATTATCACTAAATTATTTTCCAATAAATAAATAAATATCATATTCACTAAATACAAAAATAAATATGTATTAATTATTTTTCTCACATTATATTCTCTCAAATAACTACTGACAGAATATATGTGATCAATAAAAATTGAATAATTATCAAACAATATCTGAGAATAATATTTATCTGACTTTTTAAATAATAAATAATAATATATTATTTAACTGATTTTTTGGATACACTTAGTGTGTGACCCTCTATGCCTCATTCTCAATGGAATTAGGGGAAGTAGCCAAAATTTCATGGTTAACATCTAGAAACATACCAAGTCACTCAAATAGAAATAAGTTAATGCCAAAATGACATAATACCCAATATTGGTGCTTACTATTTTATATAGTCCTTTTTTCATGATATCTATAATCAATCTTGTTTAATACTAGTTCCATTAACCTATGTGCTCGATCTCTCTTTCTTTTACTTTTCAGAAATTGATCTTGTCTATTGATCAAAATAACCATGGATTTTATTAGGCTATATCATTTCCATTAAAGGGCTTGAGATATCCTATTATATTCAAGATCATAAGGGAAAATCCTTTATTATGATATTCATTAATTAAATAATACTCAATAAGAACCTAATATATCCTACCTCACCACAAACATATGCCATTATGGTTTTTGTCAATACATAAATGTACTAAAATCATAATATTCATAAAATTAAATATTAAAGACTAAGGATCAATAAAAACATCCACAAATAATAACATCCAATGATACATATAAATTTCTATTTCCCACCGATGGGTCACATTCTTATAATATCTCACACTGGATACTACCAATTGCATAAAACCTAAGAAGGTTCATCAAAATACTATAAGTCTCCACCCCTGATAGCATGTGTCATTTTTGTCCCTAAAAATATATCATCTGGATATAAAACATATATTGAAGAATATATTTTTAGCACTTTTAGTTTCTCTTCATAGTGGGTAACTACTATGACCTCTTAGCATGACTACTACTCTTAGGACATTATCCTATATCATGTTATGTAGAATAATAATCATGATGTGCTAATGAATTTATTAATATTAAAAACTAGGAATACATTTTATCGTAATGTACATAGAAGTTGGATCTAGGGAACCAACTCCAATAGACTCTCACTTTCTTTTGATCCAACTATTGAAAACCTTTAGTTTGCTTGACATCACATTATACGCATGCTTTTTCATAGGTTGGGCTTTAGTGAATGGGTCTGCTATATTTTCTTAAATGGGAACATTCCTTTTAGCAACTTCACCAAATTGATAAAAATATCTCAACATGTGTCAATTTTGATGTATATGTCTTTTATGTTGTTGTGACCTTGTCTCTTATGAAAGAACCACCAGTGAATTATTTTCACAATATAATGTGATATGAAAATTACTTCTAGGTACAACAATAAATCCTTGAAGTGGATTCATATGGAAAAAAGCCTCCTTGGATGCATAAAAAGATACTATATACTACAACTCTACCATAGAATCCATGAATACTGTCTTATTAGAAATATTCCATCCCATAGCTCCTCTGTTGGTAATGAAAACATATCATAACCAATAAATTAGACCATTATAATCTATTTGAAAACTAGCATCAATATAACCCCAAATGAATAGCTACTCATCTACTCCATACAACATGAATATATCCTTATCTCTTCTCATATACTTGAGTATAACCTTAATATTATACAATTTTTGTTCTTATATATTATCTTAATAACTTCCTACAAGGTTAAATACATCGGAAACATCAAGTCTAGTACAAAACATTGAATGCATGATTGATCCTATCCCTGATTTTTATGTGATATTACTCACTCTCTCTTTCTCATGTAAGGTATGAGGAAACTTTTTCTAATAAATATGTTAACCATGTGACACTAGAACCAATCGCCTCTATGACTGTTATATATTATATTTATTTACTATCTTGTCAATGTATTCACTTTCACATTGGTGAATAATCCTCTTGGATCTGTCATGAATGATCTTGATCCCAAGAATATAGGTTGTTTCAAAAAAAATCCTTTCCTTGAGAACCATTTTTTATCCAACCCTTAACAGACTGTAGGACATGAATGTCATTTTTAATAATTAATATTCCATGAACAAATTCAAATAGTATAATGACATAATTTATACTAAAACACTAGTAAACACATCAATTCTACAAATATTCCCTTAAACATCTCGAGAAAAGTCCTTTAATAGCACTACAAATGTGTTGTTTTCCTCAGCACCATTAAAGGGGGACTTCCCTTTTTTGCACTGAAAAAGTGCTGACAAATTCCTAGCATGTAGCAGTGTGTTTTTTTTATAGTAGAACAGTAGAGAAAAATCTTTTAACCTATGTAATAAAAATATATAGTTTTATAGAAATAAATTTGGAAACATGTATAAAAAACACTACTATATACATTTCAAAAAAATTGAATAGTTTCATTTAAAGTTATATGTAAACATTTAAAAACATTTATGATTCATCTTATTTAGAACTTGGGATCCCATATAAAAAACATTTTCCCTTGGTATCAGTTTTCAATAAAATACCCTCAAACAGACAAGAAGAATCCAATTATATAAGAAAAAAATTTTAAGTTTGTAATTCTTTAATGAAATAAATTAAGCGTTAATCTAAAATAATACATTAATAAAATGTAAATTTAAAAAAATACATGATTTGAGTTATACAAGTCACATTGTGCATTGAATTGAGGTGGGATTGATCCCTACATTTCAAAAGGACCGGTGGATGGTTTCGCTAATGTATAAAAACAATCTGAATGTGTTTTCTTAGTTTTGAGTATGTCACTTTCTGTTTCTATTAAAATTATTTTCAATTTTAAATAAAGTCACCCATAGAGTTATACAGGTTACACCATGTGTTTGATTAAGTTTAGGCTAATTACTATCCTTTGAAAATTACATATGTATTGTTTTCCTAATGTATCAAAAAATATGAATAGGTTTTCTCAGTTTTGATTATGTCACTTGTGTTTTTCACTAAAATGTCATTTGAAATTTGAAACACATGATTTGAGGCATACTAATAGTATCATGTCTCAATTTGATGTTATACTAGTTTCTACTTGTCACTAATGACTTATTAATCACTTTCCTAAATTTTCACGAAAATTAGAGCAAGTTTTTTTTTGGTTTTTCAATGAGTGACATGTGGTTTGAACTAAAATGTAAATTTTAAACTTATAATGGAAACTTTGAGTCATATCATTTATAAAGTGCATCATATTCAGTTTCATTTGATTTAAACACATCAAAAATGACTCTTAGATCATTTTCGTAAATAATCAAAACAATTTGAATGCATTTTCTTGGTTTTTAGTATGCCTCTATTCATTTTTACTACAATTTATGTCAATTTAAAAAAATGACACATATTGATCCATATTGTTCTTAAGGTGTGTAAAATTGCGGTGAGGTTGATTTCTACACATCATAAATGACTTATGTATCATTTCCTAATTCATAAACATAATCCAAATATGTTTTCTAGATTTTATGTATGTCAGATTTTAATTTTACTAAAAATAATGTCAATTTTTAATAAAAATATAAACATTCAATTATATCGGTTACATCGTGCATCATATTTAAGTGTAGTTGATTCCTACACATCCCAAAGGACTGATGGATATTTTTTATAAAGTATTAATACAATATTAATGTGTTTTCTAGGTTTTCAGAATGTCGCTTGTAATATATAATAAAATTAATGGAAATTTTAAACGAAAGGACACACATGTAGTTATAATGGCCACATCATGTGTTGGATTGAGGTGTTTTTATTCCTACAAATTATAAATGAATTATGAATCATTTTCCTAATTTATCAAAACAATATTAATTAGTTTACTTAGTTTTCAATATGCCACTTTTTATTTTTACTAACAGTTATGTAAATTTAAAATTAATAGACACAGATGATATTATACTGGTCATAATGTGCATCATATTAATATGCAGATGATTCTGACACATTAAAAATTACTTATGGATAATTTTTCTAAATTATGATACCAATCCAATTTTTTTTCTTAGTTTTCATAATTTCACATGTGTTTTTATTAAAATTCCATTTGAAACTCAAAACATGCCCTTTGATTCTTATTAATCAAATCATGTGATGGTTTAGGTGAAACTATTTAATACATAAGAAAAATGACTAATGAACCATTTTACTAAATTATCTAGACAATTTGAGAACATTATCTAATATTTCAATGGGTGACTATTTTTGAACTAAAATTTCAATTTTGAACTAATAAGAGACAATTCGAGTCATTCCAAGAACATCCTATTTCGGATTAGGGTGAGGTTAATTCCTCCACATCAGAAATCTCATATTTTTCATTTTTATAAAGTATCAAAACAATCCAAATGTGTTTTCTCATTTATGAGTATGTCCGATGTCTTTTTTACAACAATTATTGTCAGTTTTAAATAAAAAGACACACTTGAATTCGTACTAGTCACACTGTGAGTCAGACAAAATTTCAATTTCTCCCACAAACCCAAAATGATATATATATCATTTCAATGTATTATCAAAACAATATGAAGTTGTTTTATTAGTTTCATTGTGTCACTTTATCATTTTACTAAAATTTAATGTTAATTTTAAATAAATTGACATACTAAGAGTTATAACGATCCCAACATGTGTTGGATTGAGGTGGGGTTTATTCCAACACATTAAAAATTAATTTTTAATATTTTTCATAAATTATCAAGACAATTCAAATTCAATTTCTCAGTTTTTTGTATGCCACTTTTTATTTTTACAAAAACTAATATCAATTTAAAATAAGTAGACACAGTTTGAATTATACTGATCCTACTGTGCATTGGATTATGGTGGGGATTATTACCAAATGTCATAAATTAAATATGAAGAATTTTAAAAAAGTATAAAAATAATATGAATGATTTTTCTTGGTTTTGAGTATGTGAGTTGTTTTTTAATTAATATGTCATTTGAAACTGGAAAGACACACTTTGAGTCAAATTGGTTTCATTGTGTGTTGGATTGATTTTAGAAAACTTTCTAAATATCACCAATGAATTATGATTTTTTAAATAAATTATCAAGACAATTCCATTTATTTTCATTATTTTCAATGGGTGACACTTTTTGAACTAAAATGTAGGTTTCAAACAGATAATGGACAATTTGAGTCATAGAAGACACATTTTGTGTCGAATTGTGGTGTGGATGATTCTTACACATCAAAATTTTGCTATGAATCATTTTATTAAAGTATTAAAACTGTCAGAATGTGTTTTCTTGGTTTTGAGTATGTTAGTTTCTATTTATACGAAAATTAATGTCAATATTCAATAAAAACAAGCACTTGAAGTCAAATCGGGCACACTCTTCATCTGAATGAGGTAATGATAATTCCTACATATCCAAAATTACTTATGGTTTGTTTTCATAAATTATCAAAACAATATCATTTTTTAGTGTGTCAGTTGTCTTTTTTACGAAAATTTCATTTTTAAATGGAAACACATTCATTGAGTCATATGAGTCGCATCGTTTGTCTATATAAATTGAGACTGATTCCTACACATCAAAAATGACTTATGAATTTTATTTCTCAATTATAAACACAATCCAAGAGTGTTTCTATGTATTTTAGTGAGGGGCACATTTAGAATTAAAATATCAATTTTAAATGATAAAGACCACTGTGAGTCCCACCGAGCACACCATGTATCAAATTGAGGTGTAGTTGGTTCCTATATGTCACGATTGATCTATGCATAATTTTTATAAAGTATAAAAACAATATAAATGTTTTAAAATTTTTCATAGAATCTAATTTTATATTTTTACTAAAATTAATGTCAAGTTTAAAAAGAATGAATCAATTTGAGTCATACCGATCACACCACGTGTCAGATTGAGGTATTTCTGATTCCTATAAATCCCAATGTTTCAAAACAATCACAATATTCAATGTTATAACGTGTTCCATTGTTTTTTTTTTGTAAAAATTGAAACACTTAATATTTATTTAATGCTCTTAGCCGAAAAAAGTATGCATTTTTTGTAGTTCCAAAAGTAAAGGCAATTGAAAGTGAGGTGACATTGGAAAAAGAGAACATGTTAACTATTTTGTGTCTTTTTTGTAGATAGTTGAAAGAAAAATATGAATTATAAAAAGATCTTTGAAAAAATTTATAAGTATTAGATAAAAATGATATGAAAATTATCTTTAAAACAATACATAAAATGAAGGAAAAATTAAATAAATAAATATAAGCAACTCACCATTTAATGATTGTTGTATACATATTTTACATATATCCCTATTGTTATTATCTCAAATTCTAATCTCACATGAGCATGATCATATTCAAACAAACCATCCCATACTCGACAAAAGAATATATCTATATATGAAAGAGAAATTATTATGTTAAAAATTCAAAAATGAAATATAGTAAACATAAATAAACAATCAATTACTTTTAGGGAAGTCACATTTTCATTATATTTTTGTACATTCTGCATCCAGGTATGATACCTATTCATTTATAAACAAATCTATATCATGTTGTTAATATAATTTGTTTGCAGTAATAGTAGTCATGAAAAAATATAAATACACATAGGATTAATAAATATTTTAAAAGAAATAATAATTATCATTAAAAATACATCATCAAGGATTCTAGTTTTTTTATAGAAAAGGATCTCCCGCGTGATTTTAAAAACATAATAACCAAAATCTTTTAGCATTTTTTTCAGAAAATGCAGAAACATTGATAAAAATAACTAATTCTTTTTATCTATTTGAATAGTTGAATCTTATTATGTATACCTTGATACTTTTGTAGTTTTAGAACATTCTAGGCTCCTTGTTCAAGGGTCCTACCCTCATTCCATTATTTTCATGATATGTATACACCGCTTTATCATAAATGAATTCTCATTTAAACATGACATAAATTATAAAACTTGAATTTTAGTTCAAATTTGTTGAGTTTAGTGTAATAAAAATTGAAATATTTAATCATGTTGGGTTGGATTTTTGGGTAACCTTTCGGTGAATCCAGAAAATAAGTCTTTTTAGTATCCATATTGACTGCGATGAGCATCCAATGATACCTAATGAAAATTGGAATAAGTAATGAATAAAATGAAAATAAATTTGGTATGATTAAATTGTATAGTTTTACCCTTAAAATATATCTATTAAGAATATCATTTTATCTGAATGTTTTCATTCAATGACTTGTGCTAGTTTTGTTACTATTTTATTTTGTTTTTTGAATCTATTTCATTTTTCTATGTATAAGTGATGTGAGGAATAATGAGTCCTTATTTTAGGTCATGGGGAAATCATTTCAATTTTTATTGATATATATTCCTGTAGAAAATGTTAAATGTATTTAGTCCTAAATAATTTTTATATCCTCTTTTGGAAAAACAAATCCTAAATACAGACATGATGTATAAATTTACAACTGAGCCTCCTCTCCAATCATAGTCTAGTATTTCATTTACATTATTAAGAGAATTATAGTTTGTAACTTCCTCTATATATATTTGTTCTTAAAAACTAACTATGTGATGAATACCATTTTTATCTTTTTATTTGCATGAACCTTCAATGTTAATAAATGCAGATATTGAATGGTTGGGGTAAAGTTTCTTTCAGAAGATCTTTTCAATCGTTTGGTTGATCCTTTAGATGGGTTTGAGTATAAATTTCATTTCACCACCACCTTTTGTCCCTCTATAATAACATTTATCAATTTATACCTATCTTCAATAAATATTAAAGGTTTAGAATGAAAATTAAATTGCAAATGAATACCTCTTTATTGACCTATGTTTTTACAAGATCTGAAGGCCATGTGATAAATATTCCAATAGATTGGTCTACTGTATTGCTATATGCATCATAATGTGGAATAAGTAGATCAACATTTATATCATGAGCAATAATAATCAACACTTTCATATTACCTATTAGTAGTGGAATGATTTGTAGAGTTTATTCTTCAATATTGATCACGATATCCCTCGATAAATAGAGATGGGTGGTTGTTGATAGAAAAAAATAAAAATCGTTTTAAACCTATATAATATATGTTTATTAAAGGTATTAGTGTATAACATATTCAAATTTCAAAGAAAAAATTATTATAATATTGAATACCTCAACTAAGGAATCTCTTTGAGAGGAACAGATCGTTTAAATGTTGGTGGGGTAGGGGAGGGATCTTTGTGAATTCGATTTTCTTCAAATGTTTCATATCATTAATTACCCCATTATTGTTTATAGAAAATAAATATTCCAATGAAACATTTATTCAAGGTAACTTAATAATTATTTCATCTCTTCAATTTCATTATCTGTATCACCTTACTGTTTCTTCTCAAAATATGTTCATGGTGTCACGCAAAAACTTGCACCACTAACTTGGCCATACGATTAAACCCACATAAAGGCCACTTATAGTATGTCTTCAATTGTTTTAAGTATTGGTTATTACTAAGTCTTATTTGGATATAAAAAATTGGAATATAAGTTATCATTGTGATGTAATAGCAATTTAACAAAAAAAATTATTTCATAGCTAGACATGTTTCCCAAACTTTTTTGTGTTATAATCTATTAGTATTAAATATTTATTCACACATTCCTCCTTCCATAGGACATGATATGGGATGGAAGTGTAATTTTTTTGGATTTTTCAACATTAATATAAACAAAGGGACATTAATATATTGTTTTTTCATGTCACATTAGAGTAATACGGTTGATTTAAAATTCATTCTAGTTTTTTCTCAGGTGAATCATACCCCATCTTTGCTTTATAGTAAGGGTATATTGTTTTTTCTGCATGTACCTTGTTTTCCGAACTCATTTTTGGTTCTATAAATAAGAAATTTTCAATTAAAGTGATGAATACATGTATTGTAAAACAATTAATTACTAGCCATAATGTACCTAAAAATACATCTCGGCACAACAACCAGTTAATGATTCCCACACTTCATGGAATATTAGGTTTTTATACATATGATGTGGTCGATTTTTTATTTTCCCTTTATAATCATTAAGATTCAATGCCATTAAAATTGTGTGAAATCTTGTTTGAATCCTTTGAGAAATCATTAATAAATATTTCTTGTGGGATTTTTCTACTATAAATGCACTCCTAAAGGGATGAGGAAGAGTAATTCAATGTATTGTTATTTTATTTTATTTCTTGTAAAATAAATTACGGATATCATGATTTTACTATAATCTATTCTAAAATCTATGAATTACGTGTGATAATTACGTGGTTCCACAAATCTACATCAATGGAAAAATGTTTCAAAGTGATAAGACAAATGTAACAACTAAAAATTGTATTTAGGGGGTTAATAGGGTGGTCATGTGCATTCTAGATGACATCAAATTTGCTTCCTTTACTTTTCTCCTTAATTTTTTTTCTAACACGCACATGTTATGGCTCTCTTATTTTTTCTACAACATCGGTTCTTATCCTTCTACCATTTCTTCCTATTCAACATCATAAATGTGTTGTTCATATGGATTTGTAGCATCACCATGTGCATAAGGTCAGCGTTCCTCTGCACAAGGAGCAATAATAGGATGAGAAACTTTTTGTTCCTTAGGATTGGGTGCATGATCATGTGCAAAAGTTATTTCATATATAAGTGGATTAAAATTTAATTTAGATTACATAAATTTAAAATCAAACACATAATAAAATGATGCAACACAATGTAAACTATAAAAAATATCACATGATTATTGAACACCCTTTTTTTAAAGGATGAAGGTATTTGTACCCTCAATCCAGTATCAAAATCCCTAAATTTTCAAATCCTCTAACATACGAAATCTAGTCGACATTGGGACCACAAAAAATGATTTCTGTATAACAATTAAAGGAATATCCTCGGCCAAATTTTATTCGGACCCTTCAGTGGTATCGGTCAATACCAGAACAATTTCTCAATTTTTGTTTCCAGTATTTGGAAAATAAAATACATGTACTACCTATGATTCCATTATAAATTCTTCATCTTGTTATCCTTGCTTACTATAATCCACATTCATAAATACCAATTTATATATTTTAACATCACTTTTCTTTTCAATCAACTTGCATTAAAAAAATATTCACATTGAATGTTGTATAATCCAACTCATGTATTTGTATTAGGATGCCAAATTTTGATATATTTACATGGTTTGATTTATTTACTTAGTACCAGAAATGATCATCAATTCAGTTATAGGTGTAACACCACTATTTTTCACGCTACCTCCTTCATCAGATTCATTTGTATAGAATGTATAACAGTTCATTACACAACAATTGTAAGATAACACATACACACATGGTCCTCTGGATATCCATTGATGTTTTACCAAAATGGAATATGTATTTTATCTAAATACAAAAATATATGGTCTTGAAACCAACCTATAATCAGTTGAAAATGTTTATTTGATATCTAGCTTTCATCCATTGATGGTTTAAAATTACTATGAATTTATTTGTGGGTTTAAAAATATGAAGATACCTATACACTATTATACAAAACGTACAGGTGGGACTGCTCTTCATCTATAACATTGATTGTGACAACATCTCATCTAAAAATTCATTCACCCAAAAGTTGGAAATTGTGATGAGATTTGGGTAGACCAATGATTTCCACACTGAACAAGTAATTGTTATAAAATTCAATGGCTTCCTCAGCAATATATCACTCCATAATAATATCTTTTGGTTGACTTTAATTTTTTTTCATTCCATTTCAAAATAATATTGTACAATTTAAATGGTTACATCCATATATAATATAAACGACCACATAGTCTAATCTCTCCCATCATGTAAACCATCAAGTGAACCATCATATTAATGAATGATAGCAGGAATAACATTTCAAATTCACATAATAAGATGGAAATTTTATTTATATTAGTTGGAAATTTCACAAGTTCTATAACTTTTCTAAATACAGCTTTGTAAAAAACAAGGCATTGTTAATATATGATAGAAATTCGTGGGAAAAAATGCAATGTAAAGCTACAATAATTAGATCTTTCATAAAAATAAAAGTCATGTGATTTCATACCCTTTAACTTTAAATAGTTCATTGACTATATATTCTTGATATTCAATGAATACCTATCTGGAACCTTTACATCATTCATGAAGTTGAATAACATATATATCTCCTTTTTTGAAAGACTGTAAGTATCTGAAATCAGAACGGTTTGTTCTTCACCCTTCACGGGTGCCATCTCTTCCTGTATTCTCATGTCAACCATGTCCAACAAAGCCTTAATTCCTTCCGGTATTTTTCTAGGTTCATTTAGTAATGTTATAATAACACTATAGCAGATATATTTTTTAAACATGAATAACATTAAGAAAATCATTGATGTATAGACAATTCTAGTATGTTAATTCAATAAAATTGATCCCTTTTTTCAAACTATTTTCACAAGTTTTTTTTAGAAAATGGATTACCAAAAGAAGTTCCCACATCAGTTAAATTCTCAAATCCTTGATCTTCTATTAATGGAGATGGTGTTATATGTTCTTCTGAACTTCCATCAAATGGTGTTGTCTAACATTGATACTTATTTCATAGGGGTAAAAATCAATGATGTCCTAGAAACATATTCTCCAATTAATGTTTCAACCAAATTGATTGTGTAACTAGTTTTTTAATAGGAAGCCCTTGAGTTTCCTTTAATTCTATTTCAGGAAAAATTTCTATAATTATGAAATTCATTTATCTTCTCGTACAAAATTGCTCTCAATGTGAAATCTTCATTTCCATAAGAATCATAAAATGTGACACATGAATCCCACAACAATGTCACATCAATGGTAAATGGAACCATATAAACATCAATATCATCACCCTGTTGGTTTGGTCTTGATATTAGAAAATATAACATGATATGTTTTTATTTCATGCATAACCATGGTGGAAAGTTATAATTTACCAAAATAAGAAGCCATGAATTTTGATTTCTTCTTTGAAAACCAAAAGGATTCACTCCAACTATTTGTAACACAAAATTATTATTTCTCATCTTGTTTCCAAATTCAGGATATTCAAGATCAATTATGGTCCCTTGAGGAGAGTTTTTCATGTGAAAAACTTTTCCATTTTTATTTCATGTATCTATATTCCATGTTAATTTCCTTATTGTATCCACATTTCCATATAAGCACCTAAATAGTGAAATGATTGGAAATGTCACGACCTGACCCTACCCGGGCTCGAGCCACAACTACCCCATGCCCGCCTCAATAGGCCAGGGGCTGCCGACTAGTGCCGAAGGCACCACAACTCGGGGAGGCCTTTACCTAAGTACCTGTACATACTCACACAGTACACTCAATGAAAAAGTGTAGAGTAAAAAAGAAAAGGAAAGTAGCAACTACTATTAATAAACCACCAATTTTCATAGACCTCTAACAGTACAAAGAAAGTGCTGGAAGTAAACTGAAAAGAAAAGGGGAAAAACATGAACCCAACCAGAAAGGTGCCACAACCTGACAACAGGTAAACAAAAGAAAACTCCTGGAAGGGTCCCCCACCTGGGACCTGACCACGACCACCGCATGTGGTCCAAGCTCCTGAACTTCTATGCTCCACTGAAGTCACGACCAACCTGTCCGTCATCTGCAAGGGCACACCAAGTGTGGGCAAAGACAAAGTAGGGGTGAGTATAAAAATACTCAGTGGGATACCGCGAAGGCTCGAGGGAGCAACAAAGGAGGTACCGAAGGGTGAGCAGTAGATCGAAAAGTGGAAAGTAAAGGAGTACAATAAAGAGTCCAACTCAACCTAACAAGAGGAAGGAAGGTAGACTCGTCCAGACACAAGGAGCTGAAAATTGTGAGAAGATGAACTTCCTATCAAGTCTTCGCTACCTATATTAGGGGAGTAGACTCATCCAACCACGAGAAGCTAGACACAGAAAGCCCATGGCATACCCCGCGCGTCTTCGCCTCTCCTAGAAGGAGAGTAACCAAACCCAAGATGTGGGTACTAGAACAAGGTATATAAATATCAATATGCTTAGACTAGAAACCCGAAAAAGATTGTAAGGGGATCTCTATCCCGTAGCTCAGCCCAAGAAAGTGAGTAGCCAACAGTCTCAGAAGTAACCATCATTGATGCCCAGCATCCCACACGTCTACCTCGAACTGCATGTCTAGGGGGTCAAATCACTGAACCTTGACACTATCCACTTTTGGCGGCACTGACTCGCCCGCATGGTTTTAGGCCGCGTCACAAGGACGCATCTCAGTAGGGAATGTTCCCCTCGTAATTGAGAGTTATGGGGTAACGTTAAACCACACCACGTCACTGCCCCTTAGTCGAGAGGTCTGCTCAAAGGCAAAGTTGTCACATCACTGACCCGTACAAATGAGGGTCCCACTCCGGTAGACACGATGTAAAGCCACAGACTAGCCTAGTATAAAAGACTGAATCTGAGATACCAATGGGAGACCCACTTCCTAGCCCTACTGGAGGGAAATTTATGGTAATATATTGGGTGACCCACTGCCCAGCCCTGCTAGAGGGTAAAACCTAATAAGATATCGGGTGCCCCACTGCCCAGCCCGGCTTGATGGTAAACCCCAATACATCATCAGGCGACCCACTGCCCAGCCCTGTTGGAGGGTAGACTTGGAATAAGTTGACAGGTGACCCACTGCCCAGCCTTGTTGGAGGGTAGACCTGGAACTAGACGACGGGCGACCCACTGCCCAGCCCTGGTGGATGGTAGACCCTAAGAGGTCGTCTGGTGACCCACTGTCGAGTCTCTGCTAGAGGGTAGACCCTAAGAGTGTCGGGTGACCCACTGCCCAGTCTCTGCTGGAGGGTAAACCCTAAAAGACAGTGAGCAAACCACTGCCCAGCCTCGCTTGGAGGGTAAACCTGAAGAATTCAATGAGCAACCCACTGCCCAGTCTCTACTGGAGGGTAATCCCGAAACTAATATGGTCATCCCTACTAGATGGTACTGCTGGTGAGCCATGCTCGAAACAACCTTAGCCCTGTTGGAAAAAACATCAGAACATGACCAGGGGAAAAATCAACCCTTCTGTTCAACTAACAAGAACATAGGAACCCTCTACATCGCGAGAGGTCAAAAGTACATAAAGAATAACACGACATGCACATGGGGCCCACACGATGTGTGGACCCAAGTCAACCCCAAACGAATGCACAAACGTTTTTCGGTAAAAACATCCACATGTACCTCCAAGCGCTCCCGTATAGTCCCAGAGTATACCATGTTCCAGCCCAAAGGCTATCGTGCACACGGAACCCAACGTCAACGTGACGGTCTAACGTAACAACTCCAACCTGCCACCTCAATGGCTGAAGCATAGCCAACCAAATCTCTTTAAACACCAACCTCACTCTCCCAGGAGTGCACGCGATCATTCGCCAATGGTCCACTACAAACACAGCAGAAGAACCGCCATCGGGGCACCATTCATATTTCCACATTTAATAAGTCTACGCATTGAGGATCTTCTCACCTGAACAGATTACACCGTTGTAATCCTAGTGGAAAAACATGCGAGATAGACTACGTACTCACCCGAAACTATCAACCGGTGAAAAAGGTACTATTCACCATAACCAACCCATGTGGGGCCCGCACCCCATCTCTGATACTCATTGGGTGAACCACACCATCGCAATGCTCTCAGAAAAACACGCGAAAACGACTACCCTAATGCCCCAATGGACATCTGGTGGAAAAGGCATGAAAATGCTGCACATAGCTCAAGAGACGGCCCACGGGGCCCACACGTCAACACCGTCTTCGACACCTGAAACCACCCCGGTAAATTTTTCCTCGATGCCAGGGTCACAACGTCGTTGATGGCACCTAAAACGATCTCCGGATGTAGAAGCTTCAAGAACCCGCGTTACACGCAAATGGGACCCCATGGGGCCCACACCTCAAGCCCGAATTTAAGTAGGCAAATTGCACCATTGCAATCCCCTCAGAAAAAAACTCAAAAATTAGTACTCAAACACCCCAAACAGATGTCGGGTGAAAAGTGGTGTTTCAATGTAAAACGTGGGAACTAATCCCCATGGGGCCTGCACCTCATCTCCAAACCATAAACTCCGGAAAGCTCTTCAAAAAGTCGGCACGAGGACTGGGATCATGCTGCCACTGACGGCGTGTCAATCGGACATCCCAAGCGGGAGTTAGGTCTGATGCAACAATTAATTAATTACTTAAATAATTAATTAATTACTCACACTTGGCGGTTAGTGCCACCGAGCAATGAAACCGACCCGAAAAGGTTCTGAACCAACTTTGGAAGGACCGTAATAGCTGTAGAGCCACCGCGCCTCTGATTGAACATCAAACGGACGTCAGGCTCGCGAGCCACGTCCGTCACAACTTTAATAACAATTTATTATTATTAAATTAATGTGTTTCGGATCACTCGCCTTTGGGTACGGAATCCAAAAACCCTGGGACTTATCTTAAAAATGGCGCCTTACCGATACAATTATGTAGCCACAGATGGCGCATCAAACGGATACGCCATTCAAATACGGCCCCCCAAATATAGGGGGGGGGAACCGGGCCGGTCCTCACTAGCCAGCCCGGTCCCGGACTGCCGGCCCACGGCCCGGCCACGGGTCCGGTCCAACATGCCGCAGATCGCTGGCAGCAGCCTGCCTCAAGCCCCCAGACTCGAGTGGGTCCGGTTCTTCCCCACCAACCTGCTAGTTCACCGGTCCTCGTCGACACCAAGCAGGACCCGCATGGTGTGGGTCCTGGTTTGCTGCTCCGCCCCCGAGGTCAGCGCCTCGGGGCTGCCTCCTCCGACCGCGACATGCGCTCTCGGCACCTCCGCCTCCCGTATCCGAACCCGCCTCACCGTCCTAGCCACGCGCTGCCACGAATTCCCATCCTTGCACCTGCTCCCATGCGCTGCCAGCGCTCGACCGCGAGTCGCCTCTCCCGGAAGACCGTCACTGCCCGGCCTTAGGATCCCCACCGCGTCGCCGAGCCGCCATGCCGGCCTGCTGCCATCGCCCAACCGCGATGCTGACCCATTCTCGGCCTCACACTCGCCGACACCTGCTGATTCCAAACCGGACCGCCGCTGAGCCAGCTCGCCTGAACCCTCACTGGACCGCCTTGGTCCACCGGAAAACACCAAACCAGCAAATTTGGACGTGTGATTGTGATCTCCTCCGATATCAGATTTCAATTATGAAAAGTGTGATAGAAAGATCATAAAATATAATAAAAGATTATGGGATTTTCTCAAAGAAAATAGCAACAATTCAACACTATTTTTGGGGATCAAAGGAGACTGGGTAATTAAAAATGAAACAACAACCGCCTACCTCGATGGGCCTCGCCTGATGTTTCGCAAGGGTTCTCCAGAGCTGCCGCGCCTCTCTCGAGCCGTCGTGCCTCACCGGAGAGGTGGAGAAGAGGAGGATAGGTTGAGGGGTTTTGGCAGGTAGAAAAAGGGGAGGAAGGGGATGGAGAAGGGTTTAAATAAAAAAAATATTAATAAAAAAATTAATTAATTTAAACCCATAATTTAACCTGCATCTGAAACTCTCGACGGGGTCATGGTTAAGCCTCCACTAGGGTAAACACCACCTCCCGAGCACAATGGCGGTCTCAAAATTTTAATCTGAGTCCCCGTTCAAAAGTTATCAAATTTAACGTCTGAAGCTGCAAAATTACGAAAACGCCCCTGGCGGCATTTTTCACAGACGGGTCGCGCCCGTGAAAGTTACACCCCCTAGGGTAAACGGAACGTTCCAAACTCAATGGTGCCCTCATTTTTCCCATCTTATCCCCCTTTTAAGAGATACTTGAGTTGAACCGTTAAATGAATAAATTAATTATTTAATTTATCTGTTTCACGTTCTGAAAGCGAGCGAGGGGTCCAAACATCCCGCATCGACAAGTTTTATGTCATTCCTAGGGTAAAACCCCATTCCAGACCCATCCGTACACTCAGATTTATGATCTGAAGCGCCGGTTAGGAGTTACACCTTTTATTTGGCATTTCCAGTGTGAACGCACTGAAAGTACAAATCCAGCCACACCGGGGCTTGGAATCGCACGCAGTCGGAAGGCGCTACTCTGGAATAACATCAAGAATATTCCAAAGTCTTCCGCAGCAAAAACTCAGTTCTTATAGGAATGTACCATACAAATTTTATAATACCCAATTTGTATTTATTACATCGACAACCACCACACATTGGGAGTTATTTATGTCACTTTTGGTCCTTTTGAAATAGTATAAAGTTATTAAGGTAGAAAATGTTTTCTTTCAGAGATCATACCCATCGAACATAGCATTCGTTTAATGTCATATGTTTGGATAGGGAGATCATTTTCTTCTAGGATCATATCAATCAAGAGATTACGTAGTTCAATAAAACTAGAATCCATTCATATATTTCAATCATTAAAATCATAAATCATTAGTATGGATGATAATGATATATATTTAGTGCAACGGGCATACAATGAATTGTTTTCAAACTCTTTATCTTCCCAAAAAATTTTGTACAATCATGACCTTTATCATTAATTTTCATTATCATTTCCTCATTATAATCTCCAGCATCATTCACACTAGTAATCACATCCTCGGTATAGTCTTATATTTTGTCCATACATGAAATCATATAAGATTATCAATAAAACACAGTTTTATCCAAGTCACTAGATATATTATCTTTTCCCCCATGTTCACTCCAAAATTTATAACTTTTATCAATTCCATTATAGATCAAGTGTTCTTCCAACTACTATAGTATAATTAGTCTTGAATAACAATAGTATAAACATCGGAAAAGGATTTAAGATGGGTCATATGCATGATATTTTTAAAACTTAAAGATCTCTTTCACCAAATCTTTATACTCTATTTTCATACGATTAGTATCCATCCATTCTCTATTCCCATCAATTTTCATTGCTTCATCGATGTTAATATTTATCAAAATAAATACACAAAATATATTCAATTGTAGATTGATCGCATGAATTTCTTGAATGAAAAAAGGAATGATTAAAAAATAGTTTATCATCCCACATGATAAAAAACATGAAATTTTTTATGTAATTTTAGAAATATAATGGACGAGATTTGAAATATAAAAAAATAAATTTAATAGATAATTTATTTTTTATTTTTAATGATGGAATCCCTTTTTTATGATTATAAATGAAGTATAATATCACGTTTACATTATAAAAAATAGATGAAATACAACTATTGAATGTAGTAATAGTAATAACATAAATATATAATATTTGAAAATGCCTTTGAAAATAGAAAATATGTCTATTTAATATAATAACAGTTTCATAAAAATGTAATTATTATATTTTTTAAAATATTTTTTACAATGAAGTTGAATTTATGAATGTATAAAAAATTTAAAATGATGATAAATTGAAAAAAATTATATATATATATATATAAGTATAAATTAAAATTTATATATATATATATATTAGTATATAAAATAATAGACATATATAAACGTATAAAATAATTTAAATTTTATAAAAGAATTTATATGTTCAAAAAATCTACATAATTTTTAAATATTTATCAAATTATAAAATTATTTAAAAGTACAAATATGTTATAAAAGTTTGCATAATTGATAAAACTATAGAGTTTCTCAAATTTATAAAAATATAACAGTAAAATTTTTAAATGTAAAATTTTTGAAATTATAAAAGTATCAAATTATTTGATTTCAGTCCATTAATGTAATGATCGATCATGGTTTTACGGTTAAAAGAAAAACTCTATGTGTACCTTGTGAGTCTCCTGAGATCTTCCAATGGATTTAAAGAAACACACTTTTCCATTCCTTTCAAAGAAACATATAGAAACCCCACTCATGATACAATGGAAAATGTTCAAATGAATGGAACCAAATCATCAATGAATTGAAATTAAGAAATAAAATAAATCTACCAAGGGTCCAACGCACATCAAGCAATTATGGGGACTAAATAAGATCAATAAAACCCCCTATTCCAAACCACCAACCAATGAAATTTTATCAATAGATCTTATCTTGGATTTAATGTCAGACGGTCCTAGAATTTATCAAACTTGGACAAATTATAGGCTTATGTTTCATTCTAAGAAAAGTATCCTGAATATCCTACACCATTCCTAGAATCAAGGGAACTACCCACTAGCCCTATACATATCTAGGGTCACCAGATGTGAGAAATGATCTAGTTTAGCATAAATAAATACCTCCCACTTAGTTAGTCAGGTTCCCATGACAAAAGTAAAAGTAATGGTTTGTAATAATCTATAATCCAAAAAATCATCATTAATCATAAATAATAACACACCCAAAACAATAACACTCTCATAAGAAATAGCCACATTCTATCCGTAGATCGATCACCACATACATCAGACACCATCCATAAAGGGAAATAACCATAATGGGAAAGAAGTGGGTCTCACACACCCACATGATTGAAAGACGATTTAAAAGGTCCAAACAAGCCTTTTAGAAACCCCACAGGCGTAAAATTATCTATATAATAATTTGAAATCATTTATAAGACATTTTATAACACATTATAGTTAAAAAAATTTGAAATCAATTTATAAATTTGTCCATCTATAGAAAATCACTTTATTGATTAAATTGATGCCTTAATTTTCTTCTCTAAAACCAAACAGAGTCAAAAAATCTTTAACCTCATATTTTATTATAATGAAATCATGAAATATTTTATCAATGATTGGAATTTCAAGTATTTATTTGAATTAAAATTAAAAATATTTGGCCAATTGATAATTCTCTTTGATTAACAAAACACCTTATAAAATAATTGATTTTATATACAAAGATGATTCATGTGATTTCTCAAACACATGGTGTGCATGGTTTCTTAAAAAAATATTTTGAACAAGTTCCACAATTGAGATGTCCTTGGAATTGAAATGAAAATAACATTAAACTTGATTTACGTTTCTAATAACACATAAACACATTTAATTCTATTATTTGATACACAAAACATAGAGTTAAGCATGAAAACAATAATGTTTCTCAAATTCAATGTTATTCACTTAGAGTAAATTTAATGGTGAATGGTTGGTAAATTAAAATATAGGACAAATGGAGATAAAAAAATAATATTTTTCCAAAGACATAAAGAAATATCAAGAAAAAAGGGTTATTCCTTAACCTTCGGTTCAGATACAAATGGGGACATTTGTGGGGAAAAAACTAAGGGGGTGAATCTAGTCCAAACAATATGCATCAATGTTGGAGAGAGTAATAGCCTAGATTAAAGAACTGATTAAAGATGAATAGAAATAATCTCATGCCATAGAGAAGTCGTGATTTCGTTATAAAGAGCGATGAGGGTATGTGAAGGAGATAAGTGAGGGAGCAATGATGACGGTAGGGAGTGACGGTGATGGAGACAATGATGGTGACGACGAAGGTGAAGGCAAAGGCCGAGAGTGATAGAAGGGGTAGAACTTTTGTTTCAAAAAATCTTTAATGCACTTGGAGATACTAATTCACTTAGGGTTCTTTTATAAAAACCTAAAAGGCTTTTATCAGCAATATCAAAAAAGCACTGATAAAGACTTGTTTTATTAGCGCATTTTCACACTCATAAAGGGGAATCATAATCATCTTAATAATAAAAATGATAATGATCTAAATAAATAAATATATTTATTATTTAAATATATTTATCATTTAATGTTATAAACTTCAAATATATTAATATATTTCTAAAAATAATTAAATAATATATATTTTTATTTTATTATTTATATTTATATAATTATCAATATAATAAATATATGTATTATTTAAATTCATTTATTGTAATTTTATAAATATATATATATAATTATAAATATATTAATATATTAATATGATTAAATAAATAAATAAATATATATATATAATTATAGTAAATATATTTATTATTTAAATATATTAATTTTAATTTTATAAATATTTATTTATTCAATTAATTATGATAAAAATTATAAATTATATTTAAAAATATTTATATATATTTATTAATATATTTATGTAATAATATCTCTTGGCTCGCACTACTTTGGTAAGAAGAAGGTCTAACCAAAAGCCTAATTATATAAATATTAATAAATAAAAATGTTTAACTATAAATATAATAACCTTAATTATTACGTAAACATATTTATTATAATTTTATATATATATATATATATTTATAATTGTAATTATAAATTAATGTATTTAAATGTATTTATATATAATTATAAATATAATATATATATATTATTTAAATATATTTATTATAATTTTATAGCTATTTAAATTTTTAACTATTTATTTATAATAATTATTATAATAATAAAACTCATTTAAATATAATAATAATTATAACTTATTATAATTTTATAATTATTTAAGTAAATTTATAGATATATTATTATTATTCAATTATCATAAATATATTGTTTATATTTATAAATTTATATTTTATATAATAATTATATTTGTTATATTTATTATTTTGTAATTATATATAATAGATATATTTATTATAAATTTATTATTAGTTAAAATATATATTCATAATTATTATTATAAATAAATACATTTATAAATATTTGAATATTATTATAAATTTATTTAATTACTTATTTATTTATTTATAAATATATATTTATAAAATTATTATAAATTAAATTATTGTAATTTTATAATTATTTAAATATATATGTACAATTGAAATTATAATTTTATATAGATATATTTAAAAAATAGTTATATATAATAAAAATTTTAGAAATATAAATTTAATAATTATATTTTATATTTAAGTATTATTATATTAATTCTACAAATATGTGTGAGAACATAATATGTTTATTGGTTCTACATGAATGAACATTACCTAGTAATTATTGATCATAAAAAATGAATCACCGCATAATTAAATGCATGAACAATAAGGGTGTCAATGCATAAATTAACATTCATGAGTCCTGAATACATTACATATGTATGTGTCATCATAATATAGGTAATGATAACATTTGGAACATAGAAACCGACAATCATATGCACAAATAAACTTACGATCATAGATCATCAATTATAGTCACACATCAATATATGAACATAAATAATGCTAATCATATGAACGAATATCATCATTATCTCAAGAGAGATATATATATATATTCATTAACCAAAATCATTAAAGACATATATTAATTTAAATATATATCGTTTACTTATTTGTAAATGTAAATATAATTTTTTTAAAAAAACTATTTAAATATATTTATAAATATAAAATTATAAATATATAATTAGAAATATAATATATATATATATATATATCATTTAAAATATTATAATGTTTTTATAATTAAATAATTATGTATTTATTTACTTATAATATTATAAATAATATTTCTAAATCATTATATATTTATATATTTGAATAATTAAAATATATATTAATATGTCATATTTATGTTAATTAGTAACATGTATTTTGTAATTAATGAGTAAAAATAAAATCCAAATTTTAATATAAAAAAAATAAATATATATATATATATATATATATTTCTAATATATTTTATTAAAAATATTTATCAACACTTAGAAAAGAACTGAGATATATGTCCATTGTTAGTGCTAAAAGCACTAATAAAGGATATACCATTATTAGTTCATTTTTTAGAAATGATAAATGTTACCTTTATCAGTGTTTTTATCTATCACTAATAAAGGTGAAACATATATCAGTGCTATCTATTTATCACTAATAAAAGTAGGTGTATCCCTTGTGTTGGTCAGTTGAAGTTCATGACCCACATTTGTTATTAATGATACCAAATTCACTTATAGCTTCACTGAATCATCTGTCTCTTTATGAAGATGTTTTTTTAATGCATAAATGAATCTCTAAAACTTGGAAATCATTTTTAATATATTTTGAGTCACAAACCCTTCTGGTAGTTTTATGTAGACATCTTACTAAGGGATCCTATTAAGGAATATAGTTTTTACATCCATCATCCAAATCTCGTAGTTTTGGTAAGATGTTATAGTAAGAATAATTATAATGGATTTAAACATCACAACAAGGTTTCATAATAGTAAATTCTATGAAACTATTGAAAAAAATTAGCCATTATCATTTCATTATAGTTATTTACTTTACGTTGCATGTCCAGTTTTCTCATGAATACCCATTTTCACCTGATGAGATTTACATCAACTTCTGCATCAATCAGAATAGAAAATCGGTTATAATACATGGAAACTAGTTTTCAATTCATGTATTATTTCCATATTCCCTCTTCTAATATCTCTAATACTTCTTTAGATGAGATTGGTTCATCATTCTCAACCAATAACGATTGATGGTCTATAGTGACTAGAAAACTATATTTATATGGTTCTATTACCTATCTTTTTCTCCTAAGAAACAGCTGTGTTTCAGGATCTACTTCTTCCATAGGGACCTATGGAACCTATTTCTGTACTGACTCTTGTTTATTTTGAGAATCAACTTCATCAATGTCAATCTATCTCCCACTACCCTTTTTGTGGATGTGCTCCCTTTGAAGAAATATTTATTTTCTGGCGATGATCACATTCTTATCTCAGGGGTTTTATATGTAGTATCCCATTGTTTTATTAGCGTAGCTGATAAAGATACAATTTTCACCCCATGGTGTTAGTAAGATTTCGGAGAAGGCTTAAACAAATGCCTCACAACCCCATACACATGTAGGGGACAGAGAAGGTTTCTTTCCACAACTTAAATCAAAGGAAATGTCATTTTCCTCATTTTTTGGTACTCCATTTAGTTTCTATGCTGTTGTTTGTAATTTATTTTCCAAAAAAGGATAATTGAAGATCAACCCCACTCATTATCATCCTTACCCTACCTAACAATGCATAGTTACTCCATTCAATAACATCATTCCCCTATGGTGTGTAAGGTGGAGTGAGTTTAGATTGAATCTAAAAATCTCATATAAAGTAGATATTCTCTCAGTAAAGATATTAACCACCTCAATCTAATCGAAATTTCTTTATATTATTTCTATGTTGATTCTTATCTTCATTATCAAATTAATTGAATTTCTAAAAAAACTCAGAATTAGATTGCATCAAGTAGACATAACTGTATCTAATCTAGTATTCAGTAAAAGTTATGAAATAAGAATACCTACGTCTAGATTCTATTGGAAATAGTATACAAACAATAGTGTGTACTAATCCTAGAAGACCTATGGACCTTTCACCTTGTCCATCGAATGGTGTTTTGTC
This sequence comes from Viscum album, assembly GCA_963277665.1. Lineage (NCBI taxonomy): Eukaryota > Viridiplantae > Streptophyta > Magnoliopsida > Santalales > Viscaceae > Viscum > Viscum album. Next base: position 1,651,555,337 of record OY728165.1, read on the forward strand.
ACTTTTTTAATTGTAAAGAACTATTACATATTTCAAATGATTTTAACTCAGATCAGTCGAAATTACTATCTTGACATATAATTTTCAAAAACTTCTTGTTTACGAGAACAATATAGTGATTCCATATATAGGTTTTGTATGAGTTATGTAAACTTGATTCATTATCAATTACCAATACTTGGTTTTCATAATTTAATACATAAATACTGTAATTTAAATCTACCATACCAAAACATATGTTGTTTTTATGAATGAATAAAGTTTTATTTCCAAACATGATGTACATAAAAATAATATTTTAAAACAAAAATCATTTACATTGGAAATGAATAGTGGTAGTCACCAATTTCTAGAGAGGCCAAACTCTGACCATTAGAAGCCATCATATATACCACTCCTCTATAAATCATTCAAAATATACATGGTTCAAGAATTTGTATATATATTAGTGTGTGTGTTTATGTGAACACTACACACTATATCTAATACCCTATGTGTAGAAATTGAAATATTTCACTTGATAATGAATGCACCATTATCTTCCCCTATCTTATGGGTGTAATTCCTCTACCAGTGGAAGGTTTTACCACATAAAAATATTAAAAACTCCTTTTCATCTCCCTTACTATTGATTTTCTCCATCATGGATGGACGTTACTCTAGATATTTAGGCTTATTGTGAGTCTTGGACCCATTCTCATTGTTCTTATATTTCTTATTCACCATAAGGATCATGGGTTTATCATGCCCTATGTCCTTATCCACTTGGAAAATCAAATTAATATGTTCCAAAATACTCTTCTCATTATTTCTCATATTTAAATTAAAAATAAAACTAGGAAAGGACATGTCTTGTGATGAATGAATGAAATCTGTACATTATTCATTCAAGAATTAAATTGCTAAGATGTCTAAGAATTCAATGTAGAAAATAAGCTTTACTCGATGAGGTCCTGGTAGTGAAGAAACTCCTTGATTATTTTTCAAAAAATAATTAGAGATTATATATCTCTCTTGTATCACCTTATCTATATATATACCCTGAATGCGAGACATCATGCTATATACATTCATGTCCTCATGTTTCTTTAAAATATCGTTGTTCATGGATTAAAGCATGAAACACTAAACATCAATGGAATTGTTTATGTAACGACCCGGACCCGGCTAGCCACCCGAACGGTGCTCAACGGGTTGGGTGTCACTGCCTTAGGAACACCTCCCCTGAACGCCAAAGGATGCTGACTAGCAGCGAGGGTCTATTAGGTATAGTGGGGAGGCTATACCCTCTTGGAGGATCATAATAAGGGTACTGGTCCAAATATAACAGTAAAGATGCAGTGGAACGAAAGACTCAGTAGACTCGAACTAGTCCCGCAGAGCGGAATCATAATCAATATAGATAAACAGTGGAAACAATAAATATAACAACAATATAATGATAACATGTAACTACTACTGAACAGTAAAACATGCATCCAAAACAGGTCATACTCAACTGAATATAAAAAGGGCGCCAATGGCTAACCAACAGTAGCTACAACACGTAATCATGCTGATACAGAAAAGTAAACAAAACAAAGTAAACCTAGCTAGGCATGACCTCAATGTCCATACCACCTCCAAGAAATAACTAACGCAGCTCAGCTCCTGAAGCTGGCCTATTTCTTGCATGTAAATCCATAAAGTCTACAGGCATCCTGAAGGGCCCATGTAGGGTGTGAGTCAAATCTCAGTAGGATACCACCCAACGGTGTGTACCTAATATATGTGTTTAAGCAGTCATGCATTTTTAAGGAAAATGGTCAGCAATACAATGGACAAGAAAACACAAACTCCACTGGTGGTCAAAAGCCACCATGGAGCGTCACCTACTTCGACCAACGCCGGAATATCTATCGTGTAACCCGACACCACGTGCCACATGACACCTCATGTGTCAAGTACCGACGTCCCGAAATCATGCCCAATAATAGTAACCCAGCACCATGTGCCTCCTGACACTGCGTGTCTCAAGTACCGATGTCTCGAAGGCACTCCCAAAAATAGTAACCCGGCAACACGTGCCTCCTGAAACCTCATGTCTCAAGTACCGATGTCCCGAAGGCACGCCCATCCCCTGAAGGCTCCTCACCTCCCACGTGGCTTCCTATGGCAAGCACCCCCAACCAGAATACCTAACTGCAACTACAGGGGCCTCTACCCACATGAGTGTTTAAATCCACCTCATCACAGAGTACCTCTGTGTGCACACTACTCAGAGTTCCAGGTGAGCGGAAATCACCGAATTAATTCCTAAGCCGCCACCTCATCTGACACCTCGTGTCCCTGCAACCATGCCGCTCAGATCTGATGGAATCTCCATCCTTATAACCCGGGCCATGCCCAACCTGACAGTCGTACTACCTCAAGCAGACGTCGATGATGCCCAATCCTTTGGTCAAAACCACCCATTGTAACCTGGGCGGAGCCCAACCTGTAAAAAGCATCACTCAAGCGTAACTGGGCAAAGCCCAACACAACCTAAAGGGTCCAGTAGATGCAATTCAACAATTGCATATATAACATATGTAATTAGAAAACATAACCAGGAAAAACAAAATAAACAGTTGAATTGCACTATGCAAGGTGTTGTCCCAAACCAGCACTAAGGTCTTAAATGCCTCTAGCAATTTATTTTGGGATTTAATAAATTAAACTAATAGTTTAACACATTAATATTTCAATTAAAACCATTCTGGAATTCCCCGGCCAAAATGCCCCGACAGGCAATGGCCCCTCACCCGGCCCCGCTCACCCAAACTAGTAATAGGGACTACCCAAAGGCATCACATAGGTCTAATAAGCGATTCAATATGAAATAGAAGATACAACCGGTCCCGCTCAAAATACCTGAAAACGCGCCGAAGGCCGCATCACCCAAACAACCGTGAAAACACAAAATGAAGTATGAACCACCTACATGAGACTCGTACGATGCTACTCCTCTAGTAACAGCCGCCAATTCGGTCTAAAACACGGTAAATCTACATAAGATTCAATGCCTTTAAAACGCCTATAACTCATTCTAGAACAAAAATCAAACAAAATGGCTCAAGTGGAATTGAGGCCATAACGAGGGGTTTCCAACGCATCCAACTCTGACCGAATCGGAGTTCGGACGACAATCCAGGGAAGGATTAAAGTCTCGGCCATCTTGGTTCGCGTAATGGGGAGAAGGAGGTGTGTTATGCCTAAAAAATGAGGCAACTGCCCATTTTAGCACCCAAAAAAAAGAAAGTACATATCATGTACTTCATGACTACATGTCGTGTATATTTCATTTAACATTTCATAAGATGGATAAATCCACCACCTTACTATCCAGACCTGCCGACATGAGTACACGACATTTACATATGGGTACACAACGTGTACTTGGTTCCTATACTCTCCCTCGCCTACTTACCCACACACCATGTATATCCCTCATACACGACTATACTACATGGCGTGTGCAAGGGGAACGTGACGTGTCCTTGGTTCTACCCAGCCAACGGGCCTACATGCCATGTATGGCCACCACACGGTTGGGGTTACACGGTGTGTTCAAAACTACACACCGTGTAGTAAAAAATTTCTTCACGGTCATCACACGACATGTACTCGACGAGCACACGTCCGACTCTCACTTAACATATACAAGGCGTGTACTTAAAAATACATGGCGGGAAGTCTAGAAATTTCCAGAAACTTCCTGTTTTCTTTAGTTTCATAAAAAACTAGTCAAAAAATTCAAACAGGGTCAGGATTTTGACCCGTTTCCAAAAACCCAGGTTCTTAAAAACTCCACACCTTATCATAGCTCATCCACGAGCTACTGAATGAAACCCGGAGATGGCACCATTCATAACATTTCGATAAACAACCTGGACTACCCAGTCCCAAGGTTCTGGCTTAATTCCTCAAGTGGATCCCCACCTTAGGAATTTCCCACTCGATCTCAACCAAAAAATCTCCAAGAAACCAAGGTTTACTAACATGTTGTTCGGAAGCATAGTCCTCTCGTGACGTATAGTCACCCCTGCACCCCATTGGTGCTTCTGTTTCACTTCAGACACCCAATGTAACACACACTGCATCAGTGTCCACCTCCATGAGGTCCTAGTGCCTAGCACCTCAAGTAAATCGCATCTTCGATGACCCGATGCCCATGGAACCTCAAGTAACCTACATCCACGATGCCCCGATGCCACACATCTCATACATATATATATAGAATATATCACGCACCCGCTATGGTGCCAATTCCACTAACTAGCATCTTGTCTGTTCAGATAGATCTTGTGCACCACGTGCACTCAAAACAGACATGCCTCCACAGGTCATGCCAAAAAGGAAACATGGAGATCACAGCCACACCGCGGTGTACCTCTAACTATCTTCGGCTCACTGCCCTGCTCAGCCTCTGGCAGCTCCACGGCATGCACCTGTCCTGAAACATGGCTGCTTGATGCCTGACCTCCTGGCGATGCTGCTCCAGTCACCGGCCAGTGACCCCTTAGCTGGGTCCCACTATCTCTGTCACGACCTCCAGGAACAGCTTAACCTCGACTACCCTCGCCAGGTACCAAACCTGAACCAACTCAAGACGATATAGTTTGTCCTAGTCCCTGCCTTACAGCTATCTGAGAAGGCTTACTTAAAAACTACTCCATATTCCCGTCCTATCTACATGCCCGACATTCCTTCAGAGGCTTATCGCACTGCGCCTGAACATGTCACGGTTGTCCACACTAGAAGAAAATCACCGATGAAATACCACGAGGTGGTCTAGCTGAATCCCTAGCCTGACTGTCCTACTGGAACTCATCCCATCCTTGCTTCCTGCTATCTGAACCATCCCCTGATACTGTCGCCCTAGCTAATCAATACTTTTATCTCTCGTTGCCATTGTCTATGAGCGCCTGATTCACTACCTCAAAAAAGGATCCCAGCCTAAATATGTTCACCTGGACCCGAATGGCGTGTCGTAAGCCATCCAAGAAGCGCCTCACCCTAGCTGCATCATCGCTTACCATACCAGGTGCAAAGAGAGATAACTCTATGAAGGTATCTGCGTAGTCCATGAAAAACATGTATCCATGTTGGAGACACAAGAACTCTCATGCTCTCTCTACCCTCAACGTCTCCGGATAAAAGTTCTCGAAGAACCTATCTTTGAAGTCTTTCCATGCTAGTCCCTCATGACTACGAGCATGTACCTGTACATCCCACCAACGCTTCGCTGGTCCTCTCAGCATGTACGTCGCCATCTTGACCCTCCGCCTTGGAGGTGTCTCCAGCTACTCAAAAATCATCTACATACTCTCTATCCAGTTCTCAGCCTCCAGCAGGCCACTCTCTCCCTGAAAAAGTGGCGGGTGTTGTGACAGGAACTCACGCATCAGATACGCCATAGAAGGCTATGTGCCTTGTGTTCCTCTATCAATCCGCTACAAGACATGTACCAGGCTAGCTCGGAGCAGCTCATCAATCCATGGCCTGAACGATTCCAAACCCAGTTGTTGTCCTGCCTGCAATGGATCCTGAACCCGATCCGGTCCCTGACCATGTACCTGCGGCTCGTGCTCTGCCTGTACTGAATTATGACCATGATCCTTCGGCACTGTACCATATCCTTCCTGATGCTTCATCGAGTCGTGAAGGAGTAACCCTCTGAATACCATAATTGGTCAGATAGCCTATATATATAACAATATATTCTATGTAGATAAGGAAAGCAGGAAAAGGCAGCACATAACAACTACCCTTACTCCCCCTCCCCACAACCAATGCCCCACATAATCCTGGCCTCATGGCCTCCTTAACCGCCCTCAACAGAGTGAAGTATGAAAATTTCCTCGGGCCATGCCCATCCCAACAACTCTCGTTGCCTCAAACTGACGACCGAGTCGCCCAATCATGACAGTTACACTGCCTCAGCCATAGTACATGCCTTCACTAATAAGAGCCAAACCCATCTATTCTTCCACATGCAATTTTACAATAATAAAGCATTGAATACACATTGAAACATATAAGAAATTCTATCAAGAATTTCACAAAATTACATTTCAAACCATATAAATCATAGCAATTGATATTTCATTCACATGGCATTATCACTTCACAAATCATACGTGCAATTATGAAATTGAAATATCCTAAAATTGTGCCTATCAAATCCAAGAAACCGAGCCTTGCCATACCGGGCCAAGTTCCAATTCTCCCTTACCACACCGAGTCCAGGGTCAGATATTCCAATCATGAAAATCACACATCAAGTGATCCACCGAGGTGGAAATCATATAAATTATAATCTGAGCAAAAAGCAAAAAACAATTCCAACCCTTGGAAACTGGGTCCATCCCTCGTACCTGGGGCTGCAGGCACCCAAGAACAAGTTAGAAACCTCGTTCTAGTAACAACTTATCTCCAGTCTACCATATCCCAAATATTAAAACCATCAAAAATAAAAAGAGAAGCCTCAAGCTCATTAGTATCCAGAAAAACACTGCTACTAAAAACTTTTCAATAACCCCTCTGATACCACTTTGTAATGACCCGGACCCAGCCAGCCACCCGAACGGTGCCGAACGGGTCGGGTGTCACTACCTTAAGCATACCTCCCATGAACGCCAAAGGCTTACGACTAGAAGCGAGGGTCTTTTAGGTATAGTGGGGAGGATATAACCTCTTGGAGGATCATAATAAGGGCACTAGTCCAAATAGAACAGTAAAGATGCAGCGGAAAGAAAGACTTAGCAGACTCGAACCAGACCCATAGAGCAGAAGAATAATCAATATAGATAAATATCATAAGCAATAAATATAACAACAAAATACTGATAACATCTTACTACTACTGAACAGAAAAACATGCATCCAAAACAGGCCATACTCAACTGAATATAAAAAGGGTGCCAATGGATAACCAATAGTAGATACAACACGTAAGCATGAAGATAGATAAAAGTAAACAAAACGAATTAAACCCAACTAGGCATGAACTCAAGGTCCATACCATCTCCAAGAAAAAACTAACACAGCCCAGCTCCTGAAGCTGGCCCCTTTCCTGCACGTAAATCCATAAAGTCTGCAGGCGTCCTGAAGGTCCCGTAAAAGGTGGGAAACAAATCTCAGTAGGATACCACCATCAGTGCATACCAAATACACATGTTTAAGTAGTCATGCATTTCTACGGAAAACGGTAAATAGTACAATGCACAAATAAACATAAACTCCACTGGTGCTCAACAGCCACCATGGAGTATCACCTGCTTCGGCCAATGCATGAATCTCTATCATGTAACTCGGCACCATGTGTCACCTGACACCTCGTGTCTCAAGTACAGACGTCCCGAAGGCACACCCAAGAATACTTACCCGGCACCATGTGCCTCCTGACACCACGTGTCTCAAGTAACGACGTCCCGAAGGCACGCCCAAAAATAGTAACCTGATACCATGTGCCTCAAGACACCTCATGTCTCACTTACCGACATCCCGAAGGCACGCCCATCCCCTGAATGATCCTCACCTCCCACGTGGCTTCCAACGACAGTAACCCCCAACCAGAATACCTAATTGAAACTACGGGGGCCTCTACCCACATGAGTGTTCAAAATCACATCATCATGGAGTATCTCTGTGTGAACACTACTCAATGTTCCACGTGAGAGGTAATCACCGAAATAATAACTAAACCACCAAATCATCTGACACCTCGTGTCCCTACGACCATGCTGCTCAAGTCTGATGGCATCACCATCCTAGTAACCCGGGCCATGCCCAACCTGACAGTCATACTGCCTCAAGATGACGTCAATGACGCCCAATCCCGTGTTCAGAACCACCCATCGTAACCTGGGCTGAGCCCAACCTATGAACAGCATCACTCAAGCATAACCGGGCCAAGCCCAACACAACCCAAGGGGTCCAGCGGATTCAATTTAGCAATTCCATTTATAACATATGTAAACCGAAATCATAACCAGGAAAAACAAACTATACAGTTCAATTACACTATTCAAGGTGTTGTCCCATACCAGCACTAAGGTCTTAAATGCCTCTAGAAATTTATATCAGGCTTTAATAAATTAAACTAACAATTTAACACATAAATATTTCAATTAAAACCAATCTGGAATTCCCCAGCCAAAATTACCCGACGAGCAACGACCCCTCACCCGGCCCCGCTCACGCAAACTGGTAACATAGAATACCCAAATGCATCCCATAGGTCCGATAAGAAATTCAATATGAAATAGCAGATAAAACAGGTCCCTCCCAAAATACCAGAAAACGCGCTGAAGGCCGCGTCACCCAAACAACTAAAAAAACAAAAAATGAAGTATGCACCACCTACCTAATACTCGTATGATGCTACTCCTCCTGTAAGAGCCGCCAATTCAGTCTAAAACATGGTAAATCTACAAAATATTCAAAACTGTTAAAATACCTATAACTCATTCTATGAATAAAATCAAACAAAATGGCTCAAGGGGAATCAAGGCCTTACCGAGGGGGTTCCAACGCATCAAACCGTGATCGAATCGGAGTTCAGACGGTGATCCAGGGAACGATTGAAGTCCCGGCCGGCTTGGTTTGCGTAACCAGGCGAATGAGGTGTGTTCTGCCTCAAAAACGATGCTACTGCCCATTTTAGCCCAAAAAAAGTACACGTCGTGTACTTCATGACTACACATCGTGTATATTTCATTTAACTATTTATATGATGGATGAATCTTCCACCTTACTTTCCAGACCTACCGACATGAGTACTCGGTGTGTACCTATGGGTACACGACGTGTACTTGGTTCCACTACTCACCCTCGCCGACTTACCCACACGCCATGTATATCCCTCATACACGGCTAGAGTACATGGCATGTCCAAGGGGAAAATGGCATGTCCATGGTTCTACCCGGACAACTGTCCTACACAACATGTATGGCCCCCACATGGTCGGGGTTACACGGAGTGTTAAAAAATACACACTATGTAGTAAGAAATTTCTACACGGTCATCACACGGCATGTACTCGACGAGCACACAGGTGACACTCACTTAAAATATACTCGGCGTGTACTTAAAAATACGTGGCTTGTAGTCTGGAAATTTCCAGAAAATTCCCGTTTTCTCCAGTTTCCTCAGAAACCAGTCATTTAATTCAAATAGGGTCAGGATTTTGACCCGTTTCCAAAAACTCGGGTTCTTACAGTTTAAATGTTTCAAATATATTGATTAGTCTTCATCCCATTCCTTTTTACAAAAATTATATGGAATAGGTTCTTCTAAGACATATAATTTCCTTTCATGGTGTAGGATAGTGTGTATTCACCTTTTCCACTCTTGTAAATTTATGCTTATGAGTAGGTTATTCTTCTCAAGTATGGATCATGATGATATGTTTGATGTCATTTTTTTATTTTATATACAAGAAAGATTAGTATAGGTTTATTAATTTATCTGATAAAATTTAGAAAAATTAATAAATATTATATTTCTTAATCTCCAATTATTTAATTTAATCTCAATTTCCCTAACAACTAGTTTCAGAATATCCCGTTTCCTAGAAATTATAAGGGAAAGGATCCATATTCCCCTTCTCATTATCAAAACATTGGTTTGTCAAGAAACTTGAATTATTTTAGGTAGTCATTACATATTCCAACTATATTAACTCACAATTCCTTAATTTGTTGACTGGAATCCCCAATATGGAAATCCATGAATTGGATTTCCTCAATGTTTACCTCTTAGTTACACCTTATCTTGATTTGGGAGTCAAACCTTGATGTGACTATGTTAATTCAACCCAAAATATCATTTTATAATTCCTTGATATTTTAAATCTCCCATATTTGGATGGTTAAGAAATTTAAACTATGTCTCAATTTTAACAGAAGTGGTGGAAGGATATTCTGACGTAATATATAATTGAGTGATTTTTTCATTTACACAAAAATTTCCAATTATTATATTTTTCACATTTTGTTGAGTATTAAATGGATTTAATTAAGTGAATAACCATGTATTAGATATTATTTACATATAAAAATTATATTATTGTTCTATCATCCATTTATGTAAACTAATTAATTCATTAGATCATAAAAAACATCCATAATGAAATAAACATGCAACATGATAGAATTAAAATAATAAATTGTTGTGATTACTTTCTTTTCCTAATGGTTTTTTTAGCTAACAGTTAATAAACTGACCTTTGACATGGTGGAGAATACCTTGAATCAATTAATGTTCATGTTATATACTTCCACTTGTCCACTTATGTATCTATCTAGGATTGGATTCACCTCAGCTCAAAACTTGAACCGCTTCCACTAGCTTCTGAGATCCCTCAATTACATATGATTATACACAGGCATAGTTGTGGGAAAAGTGGTTTACATTAAAGAAATCATGGGAACACATTCCCTTACATAATAAGAGGTGACATAAAATGTAAAATAATAATTTAATTTAATAATAATTTTAACAAAACCAATAAAAAAAGGTCTCATATATTTTCATTTCCACCAACATACATGAAAAAAATTGCGCATTTAATAAAACTAGAATTTAATTCTTAATCATTATAATTTAAGATAAATCATTCTATGGTAAACAAATTTTCTTTCATAATTAATGGATTCTTTAATCTTAATTGTATTCTGAATTTACTTTAGATTTTCATCCATCATAATTTTAAATAAATTAAAAGGAATTATTTAATATTAACTATGTATATAAATATACAATAGAGGAAACAAGATGAATACCCATCTAAATCAAACCAACATATATTATACTCATACACTATTTACTCCACAGCTATATGGCATACAGGACCTATCATGTACATTCATGATGTTGACTCTCAACCGAATGATTATACAAATTACATGATTTTTTGGTCGTGTGTTACGATTTAATGAACGCATAAAAATAACATCAATAAAAGTCATACATGGTATGAATATAATGTTGAATTTAATTAAATATTAAAATATATATAAATATATATGTATATAAATATATTAAAACACATCATAGGGTGTGTACTATGAATTTAATCACCACACACAAGAACATGTCGATAAGTTTTTCACAGTAAAATAAATAAATTTTACTTCTGTGTGATATGGTATAAGTACATGGCATGTATAGATTATCTTCAGGACATGTACATCCCTCAATATCTTTTCATGGAATAATCCAAGTGTCTAGAGGTGTATATCATGGCTTAGAAAAGTTGAATTGCCTGGTGTGAACAATGCGCTACACGGTGTGTGGTTTAGAAGTTACACGGTCACTAGTTAGGTAGGCCTTGTATAGAAGTACTAGCCCCATATATGACTCAATAGACTTCAAACCATGTATGTGAGATACAAAACATGCAATCCAACTGACCATGCACTAGGATGGCTCAATGAACACATGGTGTAAGAAATTAAATGCACCACCTTTATTAAATGCACAATGTTTTAATTAATTCTGAATTAATTCTATGTGTTTTTAATGTTAGTACAGGATGTGTAAATCCAACTACATTATGTGTACTCAAATGTTATCCATCCATAAACATTGGCACCTTTGGATGATTTATTTATTTTATTTCATTGCTATAATTAATCTATTTGATTATATATAAGAACAATAAACGTGGAAGAAAAAGATCATGAAAATCGGATAAAAAGAATGATTATTCATGAATTGAAAACTAAATGAAAAATGAATAATCATTCATTGATCTCAAAATGAATATAAATAATTATGTGAATTCTCAAATGCCTCTTATAGGTTTTAGTCATAGTGGAATCATGTGATGGGTCGTCCCCGACTTTTCATTTTGACATGATCTACAATTATTATATGATCTACATAGCTATAAAATCAATGATCATAGAAATTGATTCAAATAAATTAGACATTATATAAAACTCTAAAACAAGATAGTGGATCATCACATATTATTCATAATTAATTAAATTAATTAAATAATTATGTTGTGTGATATTTGTTCATTAATTGATCTAAAAACATATCTATGTTGTATGGTCACTCTGTTCTAGAAATTAAGACCATATTCCCTCTTGTGATGATCTGCATGTGTCCAACAAATCTCTGAATAGCAGTATAGGAATATTTGGGTTCTACCATAGTAGATCATATCACTTACGTCATTATTCATTGATCACCATTACAATAACTTCCAAAGTATTCTCCTTGATCTCCTTATACTCAATAGTGGACGGTGAAGGAAGATTGTCCTCGATTTTTAGCTGTGTTCATGGAGAGGGAACTTGATAGGGATTGAGAGGATTCTCTCCAGCTGTTAGTATGCACAACACAAAATTAATGGGACATATTAGAAAAATAATATAATTGAATTTAAATAACACTAAGGTCTGGAAATAAATATTTTCAAAAGATCCCTTTAATATTTATTTAATCCCTTATGGAACCCCATATCTATAATAATAATAAATTTTTATATCTGTCACGTTTTCTTAACTTGAAAATTAAATAAAATATTATTTAATAAAATAATATTGATTATCAATTATTTCAGTCCTGACCAAAAAACATGGTCTACCATTCCACAACAATATTTTTTGGGCCTCAAATAATGACTATTTATTTAATAAATAAATATCACTAAATGATATACCCATAACTAAATAAATATTTATTAAATATTCTGCTCACATTATAATTTCTCAGATAACCGGTGACAGAATACATGTGATCAAGAAAAGATGAATAATTATTAAAAAATGTGAAGAAATAATATTAATTGAACCACCTAAATAAGAAATACTTATATATTATTTAACTGAGATTCTAGATATACTTAGTGTGTGACCCTCTCAGCCTCTTTCTCAGTCACAGTAGATTAAGTAGCCTAATGTTGAAGGTCAGCATATAGCAACACGTCAAGGAACCTATAGATAAATAATTTAATTTCAAAACATCAAAATACCTCATACAGACGCTTACTATGTCATATTATTCATTTATCAAGATATCTCTAATCATACAGGTTTTACACTAGTGTCATCAGCCAATGAACTTGATATCTCTTTCATTGACTTCTTGGAAATTGTTCTCGACTATAGATCACCATGGCCATGGATTTATTTAATTTATATCTTGTCCATAAAAGGGAATGAGATATTAAAATATATTAAATAAAATAAGATAAAAATATATTATTTCATTTTACATTAATGATATTTTACTCATGATCCACCCAACGTATCGAACCTCTGAATGAAAATATTTTGTCATAGTTGTTATCAATACCTCAATGTACAAGACTCAAAACACCCATTAATAATAAAAAAAATTCTAAGGATCAATACACATGCCTGGAGATAAGAACATCCAATGAAATATATAAATGTGGATTTCTTACTAGCTGGTGTCATTCTGATAATATCCTACACTGGATATTACCAAGGGCACACACCACGAGATAACGGCTCCAAGTACTATAAGTATCCACACCTGATATCTTGGGACATTTGTGTCCCTAAAATGATATCACCTATCAATAAAAATATTATTATGAATAGTTTTATAGAACATATGGATTCTCATCAAAGTAGGGAACTACAAGGACCTTTTATCATGACAGCTACTCTTGGGACATTATCACATCCAATATTACACAAAATAATAATCATGATGAGTTAAGGAGTTTATTAATATTCAAAACTATGAATACATGTTATCATATAGAAAAAATATTATGGTTTTAGGATACCATCTCTAATAGTTTTTCCTCTGTATTGGGATCCCTAGTATATTTAGACTCCAATTTTTTCAAAGGATGAGAAACATCAACATGTGTATGAGTAGTTATCTTTAGAAGTGGTTGAATATTTGATTTATATTATTTAAATTCTATATTGAATAGAAAATAATATGAAGGAACAAAATGTATATTATAAAAAATTGTTCATCAGAACATTAAATGGTTTTTTTACAAAAAAACAATTGACTACTTTCAGTTTCCAGGATCAAGAACATAAAATACTTATACTACATGTGATATAATTATAAATGGTTTTCATTTGTAACCATCCTTACGAAATACACTTTCGTGAATCTCAATTCATATATGTTAATAGAAATTTTTTATCAACCCACATAAATTGAAAAATCATCACATATACTATTTTATAATCCTACTCACATATTAGTTTAATGATATCAATGTATGAAATATTTTCATAAATTAGATTTTCCCTTTGTATCCAATACATTAATTGTATTAGCCATAACTATAACTCCACTATTTTTCATGGAACTATATTTACAATATTAATTTACATAGAACATATAAACATTAATTAAAACCCCATTATTAGATAATACATGCACACTAGGTCCCCTGTCTATCCATTAAAGTCATTCTAAAATATATTCTTCATTTTTAGTTGAATCCTTAAAAATTTGTTCTGAAAACCATCTTATAAACTGTTGATTATGTTTATTTGATATCCATAAATTATCCATTGATGGATTCAAATTCATAATAATTTATTTGTGGGTTTAAACACAAGGGGAAACTTCTAAAATATTAGGAAAAATGTAATAGTGGTCCACTTACAAATATGTAATCGTAATTGTGACATCATATATTCTAGAAATTCTATTACTCAAAAACCACCCAATGTGATGGAATTTTGATACACTAATGATTTCCACATTAGAAAGGTAGTTGTAATTAAAATCAATAGATTCCATGACAACATCCCAATCCTCAAAAAAACCTTTTGTCCATATTTTATTTTTTTCATACCATTTAAAAATATTCACATACCCTTCAATGTTGTACATTCATATACAATGTATAGGACCACATAGTTAAATATGTCTTACCAAGTTAACCATTATATTAAATAATTCTAACCATAAGAATGTCTCCAATTCATATAATATCAAAGTATTTTTTCTTTCAATAGTTGTAAATTTTATAAGGTTTATAAATTTTATGCATATATAATTGAAAACTAAATATATCTTGGTTAATTTATGATGGAAATTATTGGGAAAAAATGCAACATAAATCTTCAAAGATTATATATTTCATAAAAACATGATAGTCACAAAATTTCAGACACTTTAATTTTAAATCATCAATTGAAATGATATTCATTATAATTTATGAATACACCACTTGGAACATTACATCAATAACATATTTTAAAAAATTACATATATATTTCATGGAAGGCATTTAAGTTGATGCAAGAAGAAAATTTGGTTTTCAAAACATAACTGGTACCAACTCATCTTATATTCCCATGTCCATCATTTAATTAATTCCATATTTTTTAGTTGAAATTAAATTTGTTCATATGAAACTATCACATACATGAATTTTTCTTAAATTCAAACAATTATAGTATGGTAATGAAAAAAATACTGATATTTGTTTCCAACCATCTGTTGAGTGATTTTTCAAAAAAAGGTTGCCACAATGAATTTATATAACTTTTATATTCTCTAATAGTTGATGACCAATTAGTGGATATAGTGTTGAATGTTCTTTTGAAATACCAAAAACCTTTGTCATCAAATATTGGTACTACTTAAATGGGTTAGTAATCAACAATGTCCTAGAATCACAGTCTTCGGTGAACATGAAAACCTAATTTAACATGTACCTTGTTCAAAAATGGGATAACTTTGTGTTCCTATTTTAACATCCCAAAGTTTCATTAATAGAAATACCACTTGATCTAATTAAATGTCTCTTTATGTAAAAAGATTATAGAAAATGTCATCTTATTTTGTTTTATGTTAATAATTTTGATCATTTCTAATATAGTCATTGAACAGTGATCACATGATTAGTATAAATATAGGGCTTTAACAAATCCAATTTACCAAGATAAAAGAAGTGATGGCCGCATCAAGTAGAATTTCTCTATATGAAGCCCATTTGTCAAAGCTCAGAAAAGAGGAGGCATCCATGGGTTTCTATCTTGACCAATCCCAAGCAGAGCTTCATCATGTCAAGATCAAACGGGACCGTCTACGGTAAAAGAGGAAGTTGATAGAGATTACCACTCGAGCGATGTTATCCGAGCCACTCCAAAAGTTTGTCACCATCGCAAACCTTACCATTAGGTCTTATGCAGCTGGTTTAAGGGGTTATGTAAAAAATATATTGTACTATTTTAATTTATATTTTTTTTTATATAACAATGAATATACCTTCTTGTCATTACTGACAATTTATAAATAGTTTTTTAAGCAAAAATTGTATTTTTTTAGTTAATATTCAGATAAGAAATATATTTTGATGAATTAATGGATTTTTGAATTAAATAATATTTTAATAAAATTTTATTATTATTATTATATTATTTTTTATTAAATATAATTCATCTTATAATTTTATGAATGAAATTGTAATTTTTTTTAAGGTTTGAAATCCATTTTTGTCAAAACTAGTGAATTTTCGATAAATGTCAGTTTTTATTTTAAAAGTGAAAATTAAAATATTTAGAAAATTATTTAGATAAAATAAATGTTATTTATGGAATCATGACGTTGAAATTATCCAATGGTGTATTTATCATAATTTTCTGAGACAGTCAAATTTTTGGGTAAAAATTAAATACCATTTAAATATATAATGTGTTTTATGACTTCATAATGACCCAATAGTGATGTAATAAAATAATATAAGCTTTTATGTTCGGCCAATATATTTTTTACCATTAAAATAATGTGATTTTTGGTTTTTTTGAATTATTTTACAAAGCATTAATGGACCCCTCAAGACTTATTAAACATCTTGTCTTTTTTAATTATTTTCCATGGAAGTGTGACTCAACTCCACGTAAGAAACCCATTATTTTAAGAAGTTCGGACTTTGGCCTTATAAAATATTGTTTTCCTCTCCAATTAGCCAAAAACCACGGGAAAAACATGAGCTTCTTTCTGGTTTGGATTAGTTTAATGTTAGGGGTCCCAAACCTAAATAATAAAGAATTCACACACCTTTCCTATATAATCCCACCCAAGCTCTGAATTTTTCCTCACTAAAATAAATTGGAGTTCATCCAACCTCTTACATACTCTCTCTAGAATCCTCCCATGGTTCCCCAAGCTCCCAAGAAGCCTCACTCTAGCCTCTCTCAAGCCTTTGGAAGCACACTTCCAAGTAAGGGTTTTTCCTCCTTTCACTTTTTTGTCCAATTTTCATAATATTGTTATGACCTTTTAATTTCAATTATAAATTCTGGGGTATGGTTTCGAACCTCCCCCATACTACCCTCTTATTGTCTTAATGATGGGATACCCCTTTATATCTCATTAAATGCCTCCCATGTACACCCATTAATATGCCGAAATTCCGAATGGAACTTCTCTCTCTTCATTTACATTCAAGAAATACTTTTGTATCATGAATCTAAAGTCCATTAAAATTGTTTGGACATGTATATATATGACCCCATTACTGTCCAATTCATGTAAATATTATGAGACACCCCATTCTCTCTCATCAACCATTTTTTATGAATTCTTATGTCACGTCGTTATCCTGCCAAAATTACACCGATTTTCTAAGCCAATGCCATTGTGTAGTGAATACCATTCACATTTCTCCATCAAGGGTATTCACCTTTATGCACATTTACTTATTGATTATAAAGTTTCATGTATTAATTCGACATTCTTTGTCATGGAATAAATTATTATGTTTAATGAATGCATGTTTTATGATCCATGTGGCACACTTATGCATGAAATGAAATGTTTAAGAAGGGTGCACCCTTATAGTGCTCCAATGCATTGGGTAAAGTATAGTATCATGATACATCATGTTCAAAGAGTGTTGAATAATTCTAATTCAAGTGCAATGAGTGTTTACTCGTGCTTCATGTGTAATGATAATTTACTCATGATCCATGTGCAATGAGCCTTGGCTCATGATAATTCCACGTTAAGTGTTGTTGCCACATTTCCATTTTATGATTATCATGCTTCAACATGCCTTTATGTTCATGTTTCGCTTGTGCACTATTGATATGCCTATTGTATAACATGTATTATACTCCTCATGTATTCCATGTTTATTCCATTACGGGGCTTTATAGCTCATCCCTTTTCTTATGCATTTCCTCAGGTTATACCATGCAATTCTAAGTACGAGGGAATGTAGTGGTCATGTAAAAGAATATTTCAATAAATATGTTTTATTTAATTTTTAAGTTGTTATATAATGATTCTAAGCCCCAAATACACTAGACCTCAAGATATTCCATGTTGTATAAAGTGAATAGTTTATGTAATAAATCATGTTTATGATTGTAATAAATTCATGGTTGGCATACCTATAATTCTATATCCTGTAAAATTTTCATAAGAAGGAAAGTCATTTAACATTCCATACAACAAGGCTCTAAATGATAAATCTTTATTTATGTAATCATCAAATAATGTAGCACCTCAATCATAAAATAATTTAAAATATATGATCAATGGATCCAAATAAACATCAATAGCATTACTTGGTTGTTTTGGTCCTAATATAACTATATATAACTAAATGTATTTTTATTTCATGCAAAACAATGGTGGAAAGTTATAATTTATCAAAATAACTGACCTTTTTATGTGAGTGATTCCTAAAAAAAAGATTCACATCATCTTTAGATTGAGCTATATGTAGGCTTTCTACTTGTTTCCAAATTCCGGATACTCATAAACAATTCTATTACACTAAGGTTAGTATGATTGGTGGTGAAGTTTACAATATTTATTTCATTTGTATGTGTTCCACATCAATTGTATTTCCCCCTCCTAACATTCATATAGGAACCTAAACCATGTAAGTATTGAAAATTTCCATAGGAATGTATTAGGGCTTGGTTTATCCTTTTCTATTGAGAAGCACAACAATTTTGGAATTTTTTAGTGATTTGGGTCTTATTGAAAAGAAATATGGTCTTTTAGACATGAATCTATTCATTTATATATCATAACAATTGAACTTAACATTCATTTAGCATCATATGTTTGGAATGTAATCTCATTATCTTCATGGATCATATCATTCAAGAGGGAAATTATTATAGTAAAACAAGCATCACTCCATTTATTTCTATGTTTTTAATTTATATAGCTTTAGTGTGGCTGATAGTGTAGTATACAAATAGAATAAAATGGTGTCTTTTCACAACTCTTTAACTTATAAAACAATGTTGGACAATCATGATGTTCATCTTCAGCATTAATGGTAATTTCCTCAAAACGAGCTTCATCATCATTCACACCTATAACCACATCCTCAAAAAAATCTTCATCATTTCCCACACTTTTAATCATATCATATGATCCATTAAATTAAGTATTGTCTAGGTCATATGAGGCATTAAGTTTTTACCCATGTTTAGTCTAATACTTATAACATCGATCTATTCTATGACATAACAAGTGTTCTTGGAACTCCCCTTGACTAATTCGTCCTAAATGACAATAGAATAAACAAATAAAATTTCAGAAGGGTCATATTCATGATATTTTTCAAACATGATGAATTATTTTAACCCCATCATCATACACATATTTCATTGATTGAAATACATCGATTATTTATTCATATCCATTATATTTTATTAAGAAATATTAATATTTTAAAAAAAATAAACACACTCAATGTCTGAGCATTGAACCCATACATGGTCATTCTTAAAAAATAATTTAAACAAACTCTTGAACATAAAAAATAAAACATCAGTCTCATGTTGGGGTTCCCAGGATCCATTTTCTTTTTAGATAGTTTACATTTTATCAATTGGGGTTTTCAACAACCTATTGATAATAATTCAATTCATTAAAAACAACATGTCATGTAACACCCCCAAATGATAAAAGGTCAAATGACTAAATGATATGACTCATGTCAACAAGGTGCACCTTACTTTTTCATAAACTTGTCTGATTAGAACTCCATAGTTAAGCGTGCTTGGCCTGGAGTAGTAATCAGGATGGGTGACCTTCTAGGAAGTCTCCCAGGATGTGTGTGAGTGAGGACAAAGCAAACCGTAAAGGACATGTGTTGGCCTGTGCGGACTATAATTAGTCAGATGACCTGTTCAGGCACGTGGGTGGAACCTAGGCTGGGCCCCACATGTTTGCGGGGCAACTGGTGGTACTTGGTGGGCTAGGACCCGACGGCCATGTTAAGGCGGGATGTCTGTGCTGTCACCGGGACCCAGTTGTCACATGTCACTTTAAATCATTACATTTTTTAAATTAATGTTAAAATTTTAAACAACATAAGAGGCAGAACAACCCATCATTATCATCATAACATGGATTTAATCAATCCTTTATCCTTTTATAAAAAAATAATTAAAGTAAAACAAGTCAATTGAGGTATTGTAATTTGAAAGGACTACAATAGTTTGAAAATACCATTTAACGAATACTATTTTTAATAAAAATATTTAATAAAATTCATGATATGAAAAAATGTATCTATATTTATACCAATGTAGTATTCATTTAATTAATTCATTAATAATAAGTGTAGAATAAATCTCTACTTCAGCTTGGTAAAGCATTCTATAAATGAAATATTAGTTTCATGAACTACAAAATCCTTTGAGCCTACATCATACACCTTTAAATGACTTCAATTACCATTAATTTTTTGATAATAAAGAACAATATGTAGAATATTAACTAGTCTTAAATAGTCAGTATGTAGAGTAGTAGGTTAGAGAAAAAAACAGTAGAGGAGTCATGCTTCAAAATGCTCATCATGTGGGATCAATTTTGTCACCTATTTCGGAATTGGAGAAAAGTGATATCTTGTATTTAAATATTCATACTTTATTGGTGTTAATTTCATATGTCTTGGTTGACAATGTGTTATGAAATTTTGATGTCATGTAAGTAATTGACTCCAACCATGTATTGGTCATATCGAAACACCAGTTCTTTTATATGTTGTAGTTTGTTATGTATCTTTATTCCATGTGCATAAACCAAGTATTCATGTCATGTAACATGTTTAAAATATATAAAATACAAGTATCCAGAAAAATATAATTATAATGTTTAAAAATATGAAACAATATCAAAATATATCAAAATTTATTAATTCCATCATAAGATAAAATTATTGATCACAAGATTAAAACAAAAAAGTAATCACATAAATATATAGTTTGTGTGTATGTATCAAAATAATCATGAAATAATTTCTGTCAGTCATTAAAAATATAAAAAATTGGAAAAAATCATGAAAATTAAATTAATCCCATTACATAATTCCTATAAAAATTAAAAAAATAAGAATATATTAATTTTATTTTTTTGTTATTAATGGAAATGGAAGAAAGTGGGCATAGTTGTTTGATTTTAATATATGGGAGAATGAGGGATACATTAAACATAGAGCCAATTAATATCTATGAATAAGAAAAGAACTACCAACTTATCATTTTCATTCACCTCATTACAAGATTACATGGTTGTATTTTTGTGGTACACAATTTGGAGCTCCGTGTAATTAGAGTGAAAAATATTAATTAATGAGTTAAAATGAATGTGTAGGTGACAGTGATAGTGATATTTTGGATATAATTGATTCAACACATTTGATTGATGATGGTTTTTTTGTTGTTCTTATAACAGTAAGGGGGATAGTGTCTTCCCGCCCCTTTAGTATAAAATTATCAAGGGACATGCTTTCAAGACCTCTTATTTTTTATGTTCTGGGGGGAGGAATAATTGTCCCTCATCTACAGATACCCCTCAGGTTCACAGTCCTGAGACCAGTGGAACTATTCCTTACCAGGGGTGCCAAGTGATGGGATTTCTAGACAAGTAGTTGATTATACCACTATAGTTACATGTGACCAATATGAAAATAATTTCATTACATATTCTTTTGATCTAGGGTATGAATCAACCTCCAACATATCCTATAATGGGAAGGGGGGAAAGGATGAAAAATATTATCTTGATGAAGTTGTGTGAAACTTTTCTAATGGTGGAACCCAAAAAGGGAATGGCCATATGTATTCAGGAGAAGAGAATGCTATTGTCAAGGGGGTATGATTCTATTTCAGCTACATTAGATATTGGAGTTCTTGATAACGACTCACATCCAGAAATGAGTGGAATTTCCATCACGGATATTGTTGATGGGTCGAAATTTTTTGGAAAGTTCTAATTGAGGGTCCACTTTAGAATTCAAACACCACATGTTTCACTTCATGGACACCAAGGTTTTATGCATGATTGTCCCTCCTCTACTACTACCCCTCAGGATCAAAGCCATGTGACCAGTGGAACTTCACTAAACTAGCGGCCCAAAGTGACCAGATCGTAAGACAACTAGTTTATTCTTCCACTATAGTTGTCGGTGACCATTCTAAAAATAATTCATTGCATCTCTTGTTGATATTGGGTATGAATCATCCTCCAATATATTCAATGAAGTAATGTGGATAGGAAATGATGAAAAATTATGTATCGATGAAGTAGAGGGAAATGCTTCAACTAGTGGAACCCTAAAAGGGAAAGGAAAAGTTTATTGAGAAGATAACAATTATTCTATAAATTGTTCATATTCTATTTTAGCTACATTAGATGTTGGAGTTATAGATAAGGACACATATCTAGCAGTAGGTGGAATTTCTATCCTGGATGTTGTTATTATTTCTAAAATTTTGGACAAGTTAGAATAGAGTGTCATGTCTGGATGTCAGAAACCACATGCTTCACTTCATGAACACCGGGGTTTTCACATGACATTTCACATATAAGTTTTGGAATGTTTCTTCTAATAAAAAACATACATAAGTGTTCGGTTGATCATACTGGTGGAAGAAATCAACCTTTGGGCGATAACATTTGTGCTCCATATCAGTCTTTAATATCTAGTGAAATGAGGTCATTTGGAGTAGAATCAAGTTCAGGAATATTGTAAATAAGTCATGTTGAGGAGACACTTCACATTAATTATCCTATTATTTTGGAAACTTATAAGGGAAGGTAATCCCTTGATAGGGTTGATGAAGTTCTAAAAAAATCTCTAACTGATGATTTACTTGATGTAAATTCTTAGGATAAGGTACATGGAGTTATTTTGTAAAATGTTGAGGATTATAAAGATGAACGTCTCAGAAAATGTCTATATCTATATTTCCAATATATTCATAGTCCTTTAGTTTTATTAGAAGGTTCCCTTGGTAGTAGTAATATTAGAGGAGGCTTCCATATTAGTTGTGGGGAATTCTCTATATTCATGGGTTCATAAGACACCATTGAACTATCTTCCCATGAAGTCCAAGAGCCTTAGATGAGAGAAGATACCCAGAATCATGGCTGGTATCCACTTGGAAGAGCCCTTTATGGAAAGGGATATGCAATAACACCCCGTGAGTTTAATGCATGTCTCTTTTAAAAATTTAACATCTCTACTATCTTATAATACACAGAACCCTCAACATAAAAAAATGTTTACATATTATTATTATAACAAATCCATTGGAATTGAGGTAATAAAATGG
The DNA here is from genome assembly GCA_963277665.1 of Viscum album. NCBI lineage: Eukaryota > Viridiplantae > Streptophyta > Magnoliopsida > Santalales > Viscaceae > Viscum > Viscum album. The sequence continues at coordinate 1,651,578,923 of OY728165.1, forward strand.
ATTATGTAATTTAAAAAATTATGGTTTACAAATGTTTATAAATTAAATTCAGTTCTTTCCAATTATTTATAAATTAAAATAAAAACCAATTGAACATAAATAATTTGTTTTTATATAAAATTATATTTATGACCACAGTTGAATTTTATCATAAATTAGTCACTACTTTTGAAATATTTTAAAGAAATTTATATATTACATATTCAATAAAATCCTTTTAATTTCAATCAACATGTTCGATATGCTTAATATACAAATAAGTCCAATTTAGGATATAAAAAGTTATATTTTGTAGAATGAGATTTTACGACATTTTAATGGAACACGTGTTTAAAAACTAAATTTTGACATATTAAAAATTCTATTGAAAGAAATAATCTTCATTTTCGAAAAGGTAATTCTAATATTTTTTTTGATTAATTTTTTGTATTATTATGAAAATATTTTTTTTCACGCTAAAAGTGAAATATCCTGATTTTTATTAAAAGGTCATTTTAATTATATTTGTTTTCAATTTGTGAATTTAATTGTAACCACGCCTATTATAGTGTGAATAAAAAATTCTGTATCTTATAAATTAAAATATTCTACATTTATATCACTGAATAAGAAAATAAATTTTTTAAAAGCGATAAATTAAGTGTTGATATTATTCTGAAACATAAATGTTTATTTAAAAATGTCTAATTAAAATAATGATTTAAATGAATCTTTATTTTCACAAAATTGACACATAAATTAATATTTAGTTTATTTATTATCATAAGATAAATTTATGAGGCCTTAATTAATTTTTCAAAGTGTTAGAAAATCAGTTGTAATTTTAAAATCAGTATTTTTCAAATAAATGACAATTTTAATTAAAAATTAATTTTATCATATTTATAAAATTAATTTCATAAAATAGAGTCAATTTTTTAATTCATAATGGGGAAAAATAATTTGGTTTATTTTTTGGGACATTTCAAAAATAATTGATTTTTTAGTGAATAGTGAAATACAATAATTTTTTGTATTTAGCATTTTATCCAAAAACATGATTTAGTAGGTCATGGATTATGTAAGGATTATTTAATAACCCAATTGTTCTAACTCAAATTATTTCATTATTATATTTTGTTATAATAATCATTACTATCCATAATATTGAGAGAAAATAATAAAAAATTGATTTAATTAATCAAAAAACACTCTTCACTTTGACTATATATACCAAACCTCACCACCCAAATTCCTCACACTTCCAAATCCATTAATATTAATTATTTTCTAATAATATCATCTCCCAAACCTCTATTCTATGTTATGGTCTTTCTGGTCTCTCAAAAATACCATTTCTAAGTCCCCTAGAGAGGTTCTTAAGGAGGCGACATTCAAGAGGTAAAATCCTATTTCATTATTTTAATTTTATTTCAATTGTTTTCATTTATTATCCTTATATCGCCTCCCCTATGGAATGTTTCATGATAACTCTATTATATTTCATATATTTTAATTTTACTGTGATAATGGTATATCAACCATCAAATCATTTCTCTTCTATTTTTTATTCTAAAACTGAAAACATCATACGTGAGATGTCGATTTAAATACCTCATGGGAGACACATTTTTTCTAATTTATTCCTTAAATAATTATCATAAAACCATTTTTATGGATAAACCAAAATTTATTATATGTAAGAAAAATTATTTATTTTTCTATAATCAATATTTATATATAATATTAATTAATAAGAAAAAACTTCTTCATTTTATCGAAGAAAACGACAAAATAATCTAAATGGTTTTCATTAAGGATTTATATAATGAATCATCCTCATATCTAGAAAAAACGATATTTAAGACCATTAAATATCATATAATTTCATTGAAAAATATAATTACAATTCTGGATTACTATTTCCATTTTACATGATCTTCTATACATGTAAACGAGTAACAAATCATGATAACCAAGGAAACAAACACTCCCAAATGATGAAATGGACCATTATAACTCATAAAATTGTCTATAATTGAACAAATTATAAAAAATATAATAAATATTTAATATGTAATTAATTAAATTTTTTATGAATTTAATTTAATTATATGGGATATTAAGTTTAAGTGCAGGACACCTTTAGATATAATGTAATATTTTTTCTCATCTCGCTTTTATTTCTATAAGATACACCTTATACACCACTATTTATTTTGTGTCGTGTATGTATACTACCCATTTATGAATCATATAATGAATCTTTTTTATCTTCATATTATTTTATGTTTGATTATATTATCATTAGTCTATGGGTCATGCGGTTATACTATTTTCAAAGTGGTAAGGGTTTCTACCCGAACCTCCATTTTTTTCTTCGAGATATGTTTTCTCTCTCTTTACCCCAATATAATTATTAATTATTCTTATTTAACCCTCATAAAATATTAATTTATGATCCAATTATATTTACTTATATCAATTATTCTTTCTTTATGGTGAAATAATTTTTTTATAATGTTCCCTTTATAATTCCTCCTAATAAGCAAGCCTGATAAAAGGGAACATCCCAATTTTTTACCCATTTTCAAGTACAATCCAAAATTTATATTAAAACACAAAATTTTTTATAAAATAAATCTTTTTATCAGGAAAATTAACCTTTTTCATTAAGTTTTTTGAACATACAATTATTCATTTTTCTTTTTTAAAGAAACTTCTATATTTTCCCTTAAAATACACTGAAATCGAGAATGAATTTGTAATGTTTTGTAATGTATCTTTATACATGTTTTCATATCAGTTTACAAATTTGAGAATGGTTTTTATTTTCATATTCCTCAAATATAATTCCATTCCCTTTATTTTTTTTGAGATAAACTTGTCTACAAGATTATTTTTTGCGAAAATAAAAAAGATATTCAAAAAGAGTTCTTTTATCCATCATAAAAGGTTATTTCTCTCAATAATTTATAACTTATTTTATTAGAGTTTTTTAATCTATCTCAATAGTTGTTTTTGAATATTATTCTTAATTGAAACTGATTTATTATATTACCATACACCATAATTGATTGAATGGTTTAGAATTATTTTGACTAGGTTTGTACTGTCTTGATGCCATTCTCCAAATTACTCTGAATAGTTTATGATTTTTTTACTAATTTGGTATATTGTTTACATTTCATATTCTAGTTTCAATATGAATGTAAATTTTTATTATGCTTTACACCTTTCATATTAGGAATGAATTGGACTTAGTAACTGAATGAAATGGCTTGCTATAACCCCTCGATGCATTCGTACATCTCATGAGACAGACCAGATATGGACCTGGTTAAGGCCTTACACATTTAATTTCATATATATATTTATATTAGTCCTCAAAAAATTATTTTAAGATGTCTTAGAAGATTTTTTGATGGTATTTTTGAGAATTTAAACATTATTCATTCAATTATTATGATATTAGTAACTTATAATCCTTGTGATCAATAAGATAGTATAATATCCATGCTTTTGTTTCAATCACATGTGATTATTTATATGTAATTATTTAATACACTATTATTATTTCTAGATTATGCTCAAGATTATGGTATGTGTTTTTAGTAAATTTCCCTGAGTTATTATTTATGATTATTTACAATATCTTTTGTCCTATTTATTACCCTCACTAAGCATATGAGATCACTTATTTCTTATGTTTTATTTTCCTTAGGATGTGAATATGTTTATTATGAATGAAAAAAAGAGGATAATATTGGAGTTTATGGGTGTTTCCCTTATATTTTATATGTTGTATTTCATTTCTTTTATTAATTTAATACTTAGTTTTATATATAGTTTTTCAAAGTTATTAAACTGTTCGGACATTTGGGATTTCAATGTTTATTCATAGTACCAAGGTAATAACTTAAGGTAGTGGCTCTAGGATAGTGGGATGAGGGTACTTATAGTTGTTATTATAGAAATTGTAATATAATCCTTAGAAACCCGATTTAGATTACATAGATTAGGGAACATAACCCCAAGATATATTTTAAAGATAAGTATTGAAGAACATATTATAATTTTCATAAGGTATAGATTGTGTGGGTATTCTATGAAATACATCCTAATCTATAGTGAAAAAGGATCAGGAATAGATGTACCTAGGGTTAAAAAAATATGACAAGGTGCATCGGGCCTGACATATCATAACCTTGTACATGACGACAAGCCTTACTGCACACCTGGTGTGACACTCTAATGGGATATGACTTCAGATATTTCACTGTTTCATTAAAAACCATTTTGATGGATTTAAAATTAACTATGTCCCCAAATAAACTATATTAATGATACTGAGAATAAATGTACATAAATTTTCAATTTAAGTAAAATATTTTTCCAATTAAAAATTATGCACTATGATTCATAACCAAATTTAGTGTATTCCATTATTTAGAAACAGTACCCCACATAAATTATGGGATCCTTACCAATGAATATGATCTAATTTATAATAATATTAATATATTTTATGGTCTTATGAAAATATTTCGAAGAGATTAATTCTCCCAAACATTCTAATCATATGAGGATATATTATCATGTGCTATCAAGATAGAGAAATACTTATCAATATTTTATGACTACAAAAGTAAGTAAGAGGAGAAGAGGGTGTCATAGAAAATGATAGATAAAGGGAATAATGGAATGAATGATTTCCCCAAATGTGATAATTGTGGAAGGAAACACCCTAGTAGTTTCATAAAGGGAACATGGTTTTGTTACATATGTGGAGATAAGGGCCACCAAGATCATGATTTTAAAGGAATGAAAGAATCCATCCAATGTGTCCACTATAAGCAGATGTGGAACTATGTTAATCAGTGTATCAAGCATCAAAACAATACACTACAAAAGAGGATAATCAATTAGGGGCAATATTATGCTACAACCACAGATGATGATGATTGATTATTATACCTATGTTTGGATTCGATAATTATGTTATTTTATTATTTTATCAATAATATTTTTGTTATAAGAATCATGAGATATATGAGGGTTATTTTACTGTACTTGTTATTTAAGGAATTGGAAGCATGTTATGATTAGAACTTATAATCAAGATTATTGATCCTTTTGTGTGTTTATATTCTTGAAGACACATTACTAGGTAAAGATAATGCTAGATATGTAAATGATGTTGAGATAATAGTGAATTGATTCTTATGGTATATTAGTGGTCACCATGAAGTTTGTTAGTGATATGATGGTTTATATTGTGTTGGAATTATTATATGTTTGTATTTATGGACATTATTCAACAACCTGATATTATACTCCTGGAAAAATTCATGTTAAAAAAATGTTTAATATATATTAAGATATTCACAGATTTATTACATGAAAATGAGAGCTACATTATTGGGAGAATCCAATGTTATGTTGATTTTTTTAAATTTAGTAACATTCCTTCAAGATTTATTTTCTTTCAATTTGGATTGTCATAATTTTTACAAGTATTAAGTTAAAATATTTATATAATTGATTAACTATATAATTTATTGTGATTAAATTATGAGTTTTCATATTGCATTAAATATTCTATCAAGCTTGGTTTTAATAGAAATTTAAATCCTAATGGAATGCCTTGTGGATCTTCTAATTCATAAAAGCAATTGAGGCATAAAAGTTTGTCTTTAATATCCATCAAAATATTTATTGAATAAATTATAGATAGATATAATTACAACAAAAGGATTATATTATAACACAGAAAGGAATCAAGTATTTTTATTTTCATAAGTTATTTTTTGGATAGTAAACTAAATTTTAAATTCATGGATAAGGTTTTTAGAACAAAAACTTCATTTGTTTACTTTTCCTTCTAATAAATAAATGGTCATTTAACTTATCAAAATTTTATGATTTTGTGATGATTTAATTTCTAAAAAACATGTGTTTTATCACTCTCCATCAAAATGTGATAGTTATTTTTGTCTTCATTTTTCAATATTTTCATGAATGTTCTTTTATTTTGGAATCATTGTTTTTTGGTGACCTTCACATTTATCTTTCCCTCTTTTTAAGGGGATGTTTTATAAAAACTTTTAATTGTATAAGATTTCCAAAAACTAATTTTTAGGTATCAAAGATTAATTTTTTGAGTGAATTTTCAAATTATGAGCATGCAATTTATTTGATGATAGGAGAATGTGACACCCTAAGATTTTAAGGTATTTCACTTTTTAAAATCTAACATTATTGATAGATTCCAATACATAGAACACCATTCTTAATCAGATGATTAAATATTATTATTGTGACCTAGCCATTAGAATGGAATGAATAAAATTGATTAAGTAAATTATGTAAATATAGTTTACATATGTGTATACAATTAATTCACTAGTTACCGATTAATTATAAATTAAAATAAAAACCAATTGAATATAAATAATGTTTTTTAATAAAAAATTATATTTATAAACATAGTGTAATATTATCTTAAATAAATCATTATTATTGAAATATATTAATGAAATTTATATATTACGTAGTCAATCAAGTATATTTAAATTCAATAAATAAGTCTGATAGGGTTAATATAAGAATAAATCAAATTTTAATCATAATAAATATATATGTTCTAAATAGAAATTTCTCCACATTTTAATAGAAAACATGTCTAAAAACTAAATGTTGACATTTTTATAAATTATATTGAACAAAATAAACTTCATTTTTGAAATAGTAATGTCAATATATACGTATGGTAAATTTTGGTATTTTCTTGAAAATATTTATTTTTCGGTGAACAGTGTTAGGTCCTGATATTTATAAATCTATAAATTTAGTTATATTTATTGTAAATTTAGGATTAAAATAGAAACCTAACCTATGAAGGCTAAAATAAATTTTTTTATCATATAAATGAAAATATGGTATATTTATAACATGACATATGTAAATAAGTTTTTTAACAATGATAATTTATGTGTGGATATTTTTTTGAATCATAACTATTTATTTGTAATGTTATATTTAAAATAATGATTTAAAATAATAATTATTTTCATAAAATAAATATATAAATTAATATTATGTTTTCTTATGATTATAAGATATTTTTATGAGAACATAATTAATATTTTTAAGTGTCATAAAATCAGATATAATTTTAAAATTGGCAGTTTTTTTAATAAATAATGGATTTAATTAAAAGTTAAATTTCTCATATTTATAAAATTATTTTAAAAAAATTGAGTCTATTTTTTAATTCTACAGGTCAAAAAATTTTAATGTTTTGTTTTGGTTTTTTTCTACAACAATTTTTTTTTTTGTGAAATGTGATATATGGTAATTTTTGGTATTTCACATTTTAGAAAAATACACAAATTATTGAATCATAAATGATGTATGGATAAGGTAATAACCAATTTATTCAATCCAAAATATAATTTTTTACTGTATATATTGACATGAATAAAACAATTCATATTCATGAGTTAAAATAATAAACAAATGAATTAAATAATAAAAAACACCCATATCCCCTACTATAAATACTACCCCTCTACCCCTCCTCCCCACACTTAAAAATCCATTAATCTTGATTATATAGTTACCATTTACTTTACCAAACCTCTCACACATGTTCTGGTACTTATTTTCTCCCCAAAATACCGTTTCCATGTCCCTTGAGGAGGTTATCAAGGAGGCGACATTCAAGAGGTAAAATCCCCTTTCATCCTTTTAATTTTCTCCCAATTTATTTTATTCGGTTATCCTTCCCTCACCTTCCCTATCCAATGTGACATGATAATTATAGTATCATTTATATACTAGTATTTTATTATGTTCATGGTATATAAACCAAAAATACTCTTCTCTTCCCCCTTTTTATTCTAAAAATGAAAACATTATTCGTGAGGTGCTGATTTACAGCCATCGAGGAAATGATTTTTCATTTTTCAATTTCTCATTTAAGGATGGTCATAAAACCATTTTATGGATTAAGAAAATTTAATATATTTAATAGAACTTATTTAACATTATTTAACTAGTATATGTACATAATACTAATTCACAAGATAAACTAGGTCGGAATGGTATAAGAAACACCAAAATAATCTAAATGATTTTCATTAACATATTATCGAATGATTAATACTCATATCTGGAAACAAAATGATATATAAGACCATTAAATATACATTAATTTCATTAATAAAATATAATTTCAATTCTAGATACCTAGTTCTATTTTACAATATCATTCATACATGTATATAAGTGAACAAATCATGAAACACAAAGAAACAAACACTCTTGAACGATGAAACTGAATCTTACAACTCATTGAAAAGACCATAAATGCATATAATAAATTATAATAAATCAAATTAATATTTAATAGGTTCTTAATTAAATTATTAATCGATCTATTTTTATTATCTTGGATAATAAGTACAAGGGAAGAGCACAATCGAGCATAAGGTAAGGAATTTTCTCATCTAACTTTTATTTCTGCAAGATATTCCTAATTCAACAATATTTCTTGTGTGTGGTGTATATATACTATTGTTTTCTGTATCATGTACTAAATATCTTTATATTCAATTTATTTAATGTTTCATTTTATGATCATTAATTTATGGGGAATACAATTCAACATTTTTCCATGTGGTAAGGGTTTCTTCCCAAACATACTTTTTCCTTCAAGATACCCAATCTCTAACTTTACCCCAATGTAATACTTCATTACTATTATTTAATCCTACTGAATTATTTATATGTGTTCCAAATATATGTACCTATATCAATTATTCTTTATTTGAGGGGAAAATACATTTTTTAAAAGGTTCTCTTTTTTAATTTCTCCTAATATGCAAGCCCGATTAAATTGATCGTCCCAATTTCGTACAAATTTTTCAGTACACTCCATAATATGTCTAATACACCAATATTTTTCAAAAAAAATATTTATAATGATGAACTATAATATTTAATTTCTGGTATTACGAAAAAATTTATTCCTCTTTTACTTTAATGACTCTTTTATATTTACCCTCATACTACACGGAAACGGATCATTTCAAAAGTTTCTTAAACACTATATTTACATGATTCACATCATTTTCTGAATTCAGATATTTATTTTCATTTCATATTCTCAAATATAATTTAATTCCTTTTTCATTTATTTTATATACATGTTTACAGTCTAATTTTAATAAAAAATACAAATGATTTTCCAAAATAAATCTTTATTCTAAAGTGAAAGTGTATTTCTGTCAAAAATTTCTTAATGATTTTATTAGATCATTTTCATATATTTAAATAACCTCTATTGAATATTATTATTAATTGAGATTTATTTCTTGTGTTAATATCTTCTATTATTTATTGAATGATTTATGATTATTTTGACTAGAGATGTATTGTCTTGATAGCATTGGCCATATGAGGAGTTCATTGTACATAGTAAGAGAAGGGAGGGGCATGATATAGCTTTTTAATGCATTTATATGTCTCATGAGACAAAGTAGATATAGACTTGGCTGATTCCTTTCCAATTTATTCTCTAATATGAATTTAGATGAGGCCTTAAAAATTTGTTATCAAGCATCCTTTCTAAGGCCTTGATGGTGTGTATTAGATTTACAACATTATAGAATTCCATCATTATGATATTAGTAGTTGATAATCCATGTAATTTTTTGACTAGTATAATATCCATGGTTGTATTTCATTCTCATATTATTATTTATATGGATTATTTAATGAACTATTTTTCATATCATATTATGATAATGATTATAGAATGATTTTTTATTCACCTCCAGTTATGTTTTTTGTTTATTTTGGATATCTTCCACTATATTTCTTATCCTTTATAAGCTTCAAAGATCACCCCTTTCCTATGTTTTATCTTTCCCCAATATATAAATATTTTTATTATTATGGACTTTTAGGGATAATATAGGATTTTATGGTTGTTTCCCATGGATTTTCTATATCGTTTTTATTTAATGTTGTAATGTAATACTTATTATTATATCTATTTTTCTAAAACTACTATACTATTCGGTCCATTAGGATTTGAATGGTTGTTCATTTTACCAATGTAATAATGTAAGGCACTGGATCATGGCTATAAGGGTAGAGGTCCTTATATAGGTAAGGTCATAACATATACCATACTTTTGAATTTGACTTTTATTTCCTATGTGGGAATTTTTATGTTTTCATCTTTTTACACTTTATTGGTTTTGAGGTGGGATTTTTAGCCATGTCTTCACACCTTCTTCTCTTTGTATATTTTTAATTTCATAAAAGGTAATAGTACTTTGTGCCTTATACCAATGATATTTGAGAATATTAATAATGATAATAGTACCAAAAAATAATAATTTTATATTTCCTACATTAATATATATAGGAAATTAAAACATATGGTTTCACCGTAGATAGAGGGGATTACTTGGTTTCTTGTGTAGAGGTTGTTATGATGTTGTTTAGGCTGCACTATGAAAGGAGTGGAGAAGTTTTTGGGATTGAAAATGTTTTGTTGTAAAATATCATATATGAAATGTATTTGTAACCCAAATAATCCCACAATTTATAAATGTGCAAGGGAGGTGATTTGATTTTCAAATACCATGGGAAATTTAGAAACTCCCAAAAAAACTATTCAAACCTATAAATTTCCATGAAAATTCATCAAAGATAGAGAGAGAGATAGAGAGAGAGAGAGAGATGGAGATCATGTGGATGTGAGGGAGTGTAATCTGTACACATGTGGATAGAAGGGATAGTAGTTCTATTAATGGTTGGGAGGGAGAGAGGCGATGATGGAAACATGGTGGGAAAGTAGTGATGAAAATGGTTGGGAGGGAGAGCAGTAGAGATGTCATGCAGTGGTGATGGTGGAATAGAGGGATACACTTGTGAAGAAAACATTTTTACGGAGGTTATTTTTTATTTTTTGGTCAGATTTTAGCCGATGTTATTATAGGAGATGTTATAAACATAGTTTTTTGTGTTGGTTATATTAAAAATGACGTAAAAACACAAATCCGAAGCATTTTTCATGTCGGCTGGTCAAAAACCGATGTGGAAAATGCTTCGGAGTCATGGTTTATTATGTCGGTTATTAAATAACTAACATGGTATATAATCTTTCATGCCAGTTATTATATAACCAAAGTCATAAATCACTCCTCTGATGTATTTATCAAGTCAGTTATGAAAATAACTGACAAGATAAACCTGTCTTCCAAGAGGTTTCCCATGTCGGTTAAATAATAACCGAGGTAAAAAACTATTACTTTTTATATATTATGTTGGTTATTACATAACTGACATAAAAATCATTTCCCATGCATTTATTATGTTGGTTTTAAAATAACTGATGTTAAAACCAATCCACAGGAATTTTTTACGTCGGTTATAAATTAACCGACGTAAAAAATATATATTTATATTTAATAAAACCGAAAATCCACTGCTATTCCAATCCAAAATAAGACCTGAGACAGACCAAAGACAAACAAAAATTCTAAAAAAACCTAACGAAAACCATAACAGAACCCCCCCCCCCCCAGATAGTGCCCCCCACACTCCTGGACCCCCCACCCCACTGGACACCCCAGACCAAAAACAGACCAAAACCCCCAACCAAAAACAAACGAGAACCCCCCCCCCCTCACCCCACTAGACAGCCCCACCATACCCCTGGACAACCCCACCACACTAGACACCCCCCACACCCCTGAAATACCCCCACCCCCTAGAGAGCCCCACCCACCGGACAACCCAACACACCCCTAGAAACCCCCCGCCCCCTGGACTCCACTCCCACCTCATTAGATAGCCCTCCCACACCCCTGGAAACCCCCCACCCCACTAGACACCCCCCTCCACACCCTTGGACACCCCTGGACAACCCCCACCCTCCTGGATAGCCCCCACCCCCTGGATAGCCCTCCTACCCTTTTTTACACCCCCCATGGACCCCCCCACCACCCACTGCAATGGACACCCCCTCCATCCTGGACACCCCCACCCCCTAGACAGCAATCCCACACCCCTGGACACCCTCCCACACCCATATAAACCCACACCCCACCCCTTCCCCACTAGATAGCCCTCCCACACCCCTGGAAACCCCGCAACCCACTGGACACTCCCTCTCACCACTGGACACCCCCTAGATAGCCCCCACCCCTGGACATCCCTCCCACCATTCTTGACACCCCCCCATGGACCCACCACCCCCACCCCACTAGATCACCCCTGGACATCCTTCCACTTGCCTGGATAGCCATCCCACCCTCCCCCCCGCCACCCCCATGGACACCCAAGACACCCCCACCCCACAGGAAATCCCCCCCCCACCCCCAAAAACACCCCCACCCACCCTCATGAACACCATGGAAACCCCCCTGGACAGCCCTCCCACACACTTGGACAGCCCTCCCACCCCCTAGATATCCCCACCATAGCCCTGGATAGCCCTCCCACCCTCCTGGAGACCCTCCCACCCCATGTACTACCCCCACCCCCATGGACACCCTAGAAACCCCCACCCCACTAAATAGCCCTCCCACACCCCTAGAAACGTCCCTCACCCCACATGACCCCCTATACACCCCTAGGACAACCCCACTCACTTGGACAACCCTCCCACCCTCCTAGAAACGCCCCCACCCCTTGGAATACCCCACCATCCTCATTGACACCTTGGACACCCCCACCCCACTAGACATCCCTCCCAGAGACCTGGAAACCCCTTCACCCCACAGGATACCCCACACCCCTGGACATGCCTGGACACACCCTGGAAAGCCCCCCACTCCCCCTAGATAGCCCTCCCACCCTAGAGGAAATTCTCACACACCCCTGGAAACACCCCCACCCCACCCCAATGGACACCCCCACACCCATGGTCCCCCCATACCAGAATCCATACGAGAAAGACCATCATAAGTAGATGAAAACAAGAAGTAGGGAAAAATGAAACATTCATATATAACATTCGAAACATACAATGTCAACTTAAAAAAACTAAATCTATCTTAAATGACTACCAAATACACAATTACAATTACAATATCCAAAATTTCATTTTACACTAAAAACAAACAAAAATCCAATCAAACCAGTAAAATAATTTGACCATTCCACTTGTAAGTGTTTGAACTCTTGAGCACTATAGGGTTAAGGGTCATCAAATAGCTAAAAATTAAAAGGATGTTAGTTAACATGTATGATGAATAAATAAAATGAAATATTATTACAACGTTTAAAAGGAAATATTACTAGTCAAAGTTCACAACTATTCCAGTTGTAATTATTTCATACAAAAATCATAACATATAATATCTTTATTTGATGACGCCTTGTTGTTCATGAAACTTCTGTTTGAATGGTTTTAAATTCAATATATTATTTTTATGTAATAAATCAAATGGTAAAAGTTATAAATGAATATTTACCATTACATTTACATATTTTATCTTAACACTCATTTTCTTTGTGTTTTTTGGAAGGTAGACCCATCCCCTATTAGAAAATATTACGAATGGGATAAATTTAAAATTCATTATAATATATAAAACTATTGAGATATTGAAACTTACTTTTCCATCATATTCTTAAAACATTCCCACAAATCACCATAGATAGAGCATATCCATAACGTGTTTTCTCCCTTGGGAAAAACACCCAACATCCAATGATCACTGATAAAATAAAATTTAAAGTTAGTTATATTTTTATGTTAAAATATAATGAACTCTTTTCCATAGATGTGTTTTATACCTCTCACTAAAAAGGAATCCTCTAATATTGTGTGACTATAGTCTGTTCAAATCATTCAGCAATATAAAGATTTCTTTGTTCCTCATCCAACGCATGTGCTTCAGGGGAAATCAAATGCGGGTACATGAATCCATATACATCTGTCCTCTCATTATTCTCACAAATGATATAATTATACCTAAAACAAAACATACATAAGTATACATTTTTAATAAATATAACGCAAGGAAAAGGTGTTAAGACTTACATAGAAAAAAATTTCACCATGTTGATTCCCAACTTAACTGTAGTAACAAGCTCCATGGTATCAATTTTAAAAATGCCCACATTTATTCCACATCAACAAACATGAGCTTCCATTGGAAACTCATAACGATCTGCCAAAAATTTTGAATTTCTTGACAATCTGTCAAGACTACTAGAATCTGTATCTAATGTCATATCCATTTTTCTTTTTTGTTGTCTATATAGTATTTATTTATCTTTGAAGAGTTACTATAAAAATATTTATAAAAATATATTAGTTTTTAAATGAGAAAACATCTTTAATAAAAAAATTAAATAGTAGATATAACATACATACCTCTATGGTAATACGTCACAGAAGTCTGGATGGCCAAATTAAAAAATGGTCGATACTATGTCCAATTTTCATCACCTCATCTGTAGGTAATGGTACACAAGCTGATCTATCTATAATATCTTGTATTGTGACCCTGTGATTCTCTACCTCTAACTGTTGATGATGAACTGTATCTCTTACACAATATACCAGACCATATGCAACAATATGATATTTAGGATCATTAACATACAACTCACAAGAAGTTGGAAGCTGCGGCGAAGGAGTAGGAAAAGAATGGGTTCGCAGGCTGTGGTGGGGGAATGGGAGCTACTGTTGGAGGTGGAGAATACATAATGGGGTCTTTAGGGGGAGGTGGAAGAGTGATAGATGCATTCTGAAATTTTCTTTGCATGTCGGCAAACATAGACTGTATCAACACTCTAATTTGTTCCTCCATCATTGTAATAATATAATGAACTTCAGCCTCCAATGATTTGATTTTTTTATAAACACCCTCAACATATGAAGTTGAAGAATGTGGAAACACTTTTCTTACCGATACACATGTCGGATATCCTTATACATGACCATAATGTTTGGGCTTTCCCAATTCTATAGTTAAAATATCTTGCCTCCCAATAGCTGTAAATACCCCATGTGAGATCTTCTCCTCAAGAGAATACTATATTAATTAATGTAACATATATTTAATGATTGAAATTATATGAAGAATATAGTTAACATAAATAAATAAAATAGATATCTTACAATCATCTCAGCTACAATTCTCAAATCTTCTGAAAGATATTACCCTTTGTTTCCCATATGATCTCTCTTCCATTTTTAGTGTCTAGATATAGGGGATGGAGGGGCCACCTCTCAAGACCTAGAAGACTGAACTCTTAATTTTTTTAATTTTTCCGCCATCATTTGTTCTTCCAATAATGTATACCCTCCTCGATATAAACTATGATGGTATAAATTTTTATTTTGGATCTCCTAATCATATTTCCTTGTTTTTTATAAATTAATAATAAGAAATCATTATCAAAACAATAATTAGATCATTTATTTAAGAGAACTTATAAAATTTTACATTGCATATACCAAAAATGAATCCTTTCTTCTACATTAAACAAATTGTCTCCATGTGTCTTGATCTATGAAAGGATATATATGACATGGATTATCCTGAATCCTGAGAACCAATATGAAATTAGATGAGAGGGTTGATTTCAAATCCCTCCATCTCCTAGCATCCATCAATCAGAATTTCATCTTTACTCCTCCAGTGTTAGGAATATCAAATTTCATATAATAAAGAAGAGGTTAAACATATTATATATACTAGAAACATTTAAAGAATAAGAAAACAATAGGAAAATATCTTACCAAAATCGTCTCCCACAACTGAGATATTATCTCTTTGTCCACACTTCTCCCGTCATCATACAAAATGATTACATTTATCTTACACTGAGTAGATACCAAACACTTAAAAATATTTTTCATTCGGACCTCTGGGAATATCATTCTCATCAAACACATTGAGTATCCTCTGGTCCTGTATACGGGAAAGTGATATTTTTGGCAAACGTGTGCACCCACGTTTACCAACTCTTGAACTCTTTTGTCATTATGGGAGTACATGAGGACGACTAGGGAACATCAAGAGGAGTATGTTAATGTTCCTCCCCGGAGGTATGGCCAATATGATCATCTCCAAAATCATGTGGTTGATCAACTGATTGATCTATCATTATCTTTCAAATCAATGAAATAGACATTAGTTCACAAATATACATATTAAAATATTACAATACTATTGTAAACAAGAAGTAGAAAATTGTTCTAGGTTAGGTAATAGTAAACATGGTTAAATGGTAACCATGTTAAATAATGTTAAATATGGTAAAGATGGTAAACATGGTAAACATTGTAAACATGGTAAACATGGTAAACATAGTAAACATTATAAACATGGTAAACATGGTAAAGTAATTTTCATTGAAAAAAATAATAGATATATAATTTATGTAATGGTAAAAATGATAAAGTAAACTAAACAAAGTTAAAATAAAAAAAACTTATAATTATTTGTTTTAATATGAGTTTTAATAAAGAAAAAACATACAATATCTAACATTTTATGAAAAATATTAAATGTAAACAAGAAATAAACCTATGTTACCTGTAATATTAGGAATTTACAAAGGATTTTTTTTCCCAAATTCCTTCATAGTGATCGTTCCTTATGGAACAAACCATGTCTTCAACATGCTCATCATTATGTTATGCTAATCATTACATGGAAGTAGGGGTATCACATAAATTAGCACCTTAATCAAGTTCATTCTCACCATTACATTGTTTTTACCTTGTAAAACAACATCCCACTATATATCTGATTGAACTACTACATAGAATTTTTTTTTCATGTGTTGCAATTAAAAAAATCTGTTGTGTCTTCCAATATATTCAGATTAACAACTGTCATTCCAAATTCAACTTTTCTAGAACTTTTGTTACCAATAAATCATTTATAGTTAAAAACAGAAACATGGATTTTAATATAAACAACCTCCCATATTTCTTCAATCACTTTATAATATTCACATGATGCAGAGCTAGGGTTTTTGTCTTTAGCACGTGAAAAATGCATTGCTTTTGCAAACACCAATACACTACTATTCTGAACTGCACTTCTGTTATCCTGAGAATTCGTATGATATGTATGGACATTAATGTCATAACCAGACCATGTTATCACATTTAAACATGGACACCCACTACCCATTTTAATGTATCTGATACATCGGATCTACCAAGCAAGGTCTTTTTAAACCAGGAAAGAAATGTTTTGTTGTGGTCATTCAAAATTCGCATTTCTTTCTTCTTTGGATGAAAGTGTTTCAACTCCTTAATATGAAATGTGATATATAGTTGAGCATCAGCTATGTTATTCAAGCTGTCTAATTCGAACTTCTTCATCTGTTCAACTAACAACAATTTGACTTTCAAGCCACGATTCCCCTTTCCCTCATTATTAACTAGTTCATGGAGAGATGGAGGCAAACCAATGTGCTTCACCGCAACAAAGTAGCTCGTACCAAACTTTGCAACCTCCTTAAAAATATACTTTTCAATAATGGAGGCTTCAGATCGATAGGGATTCTTAACTTACCCCTTCAATATTTTCATACACCTTTCTAAATGATACATCCAATGAAGATTAACAGGTCCACACAGATTTATTTCTTGATCCAGATTAATAATTAATTGCATCATTACATCAAAAAAAAGTTGGTTAAAAATACATTTCTACTTGATAATGTATAAAAATTTCATCCTTTTCCAAAATGTTCAAAGCATTCACATCAATCACCTCATTACAATTTGAATTGAAAAAATAACACAACTTCATTATAGCCTTTCTGACATAGATGGAAACTATTCCATGCAATGGAACTGGTATAAGTGTTGTGTCACAACATGACAATCATGAGATTTCATACCTATCAATATCAAGTCCTTCAATGAGACAAAAAAATTTTACATTTGAAGAATAACCTTGAGGCACTCTGATATCATGAAGACACTGAAAAAATCTAATTTTCTCCCTATTGGATAATGTATGACAAGTCGAGGGAAGAAATGTTCTTCTTCCATTTAGAGTGGGGGAAAACTCCAAACGTATTCCAATTGATAGTATGTCTAAGCTTGCATTCAACCGATATTTTTTCTTTCCTTTAATATCTAACAATGTTCCTATCAAAATTTCATAGATATTCCTCTCCACATGCTTGAAAGAAAGAATATGTTTAACATCATGATATGTCCAACATCGTAGCTAAAAAATATTGACATTTTCATCCAAATATGTCTATTATTAAATGATTTACGTGTCCTCCCCAATGTCACATCAATGTTTTCCACCCTCTCAAAATACAGATGAAGGGATAATGGTTTTGGAGAAATATAAAATTCTTTTGAGCCATTGAATGTATTTTTTAGTCTTCTTTAAGAGTGATCCATATGCAAAAACTTTTTATGAACCATGTACATTGTTTTCCTCCCATGATGCAATTTACAATATAAAGTCTCTTGTTTTCAAATTTGAAATGCTTTATGCCCTTTAACACTATATCCAGAAAAATTTCTAAATGATGGGAAGTCATTTATAGTGAACTTAAGCACTGCATGTAGTTGAAAATATTCCATTTTATAAGAATAATACACCCTAATACAATCCTCCCATAAAAGTTTCAAATAATCAATAAATGGTGACATGAAAACATCAATATAATTTCTAGGTTTCTTTAGACTAGAGATCATTATACTCAACATTACATATTTTTGCTTCATACAAACATCAAGAGAGGGGTTGTAAATAACCAAGAATACAGGCCAAGAACAATGCATACTACTAAGGGTTCTATATGGATTCTTTCCATCTGTGCACAACCCTTGTTTGAGATTTCTAATTTCGTTTCCAAATGTAGGATACTAGTCATCAATTTTATTCAATTATGGACATTCAGCTAGATGAAATAATTTTCCATCACATATATTCTCATCAGCATGCCATCTTAACCTTTTTGCATCATGTAAATTAGTAAATAAACGTTTCAAACGATGAATTATAGGAAGATACCAAAATACCTTGGAAGGGATATTTGTAATCTCTACATCAGCCTGTGATTTTTTTTTCACCATATACCGCGATGTCCCACATTTAGGACACTCTGACATAAATTCATATTCCTTCTTATATATCATACAGTCATTCAGACTGGCATGTATTTTCTTGTATCCCTATCCCATCGGCCATAATATTTTCTTGGCCTTATAATGTGAATTTGGAAGATCGTTATCTTTTGGAAGAATGTCTTTCAATAATTATAGCTGCTCTTTTAAACTTATCTCACTCCATCCATGTTTCACCTTCAGGTTACTCAATCATAACACCGCTGAAAAAACCATAAATTCGGTACTACCAGGATACAATGGTTTTTCAGCATCACCATATAGAAGCACAACTGTCAATTCTATCTCAATTTTTTCTACTTCAATATCGCGAATCATTTCTTCAATTCCATAGGAGTTACCATCTTGTGAATCATCATCATCAGTAGATCAAAAATTATGTCTAGTTTCCTCATGCCAAAGCCAAGGGCTGTATCATGGATTAAAACCATGACCAATTAGATGATAATTGATCTATACACTTTTCATCTTCTTCGTATTCAAAAATTTCATGCATAGACAGGAAAAAATTTCACTACTGGGTACATTTCGTTTAGCAAATTCCAAAAATTCTTCAACATCTTCCTCATATTCATTACTCATTTGATGTGCCATAATTCAACTTCGACTCATTATTACCTATAAAAAATATCAACATTATACATCTTTTTAAGATATGAAAAAAATATGTTTATATGAAAATTTTGATAATTTGAATGAAAAAAATGTGAAAATATAAAACAAATATATTTGTATTTAAAAAAAATATTCATGAAAATGATTTTAAAAAGAAAATATAGTGAGATATAATAGCTTTAAATTCATCTTGGATCCTTTCTTCTTAAGGTACACAAATAATATATCATGGTGAAACTGGATACCAAATTCACCCTTCTGTAAAAATGAAATATGATTTATAAATATTAAAATATATATACATTCACTACTGAAAATTACACAGATTATAATGATTTGAATACTCTGGAACACCCCCCCTGCCAACCCCTTTATACAGCCCCCTCACCCCCTGGAAATCACCCAATCCCCCGGGACACCACCCCCACCCCTGGGGCACCCCTTCACCCTGGGAAACCACCCCCACATCCTTGGACATCCCCCACCACCTAGAGACCACCCCACATCCCATTGGATAGCACCACCCCCTTGGATAGCCCCCCAACCCCTAGACACCAACCCACAACCCCTTGGACACCCCCTGGACACCACTGCCCCCTTGGATTGCCCCCACCACTATGGACATCCCCCCACCCCCTAGATACCCCCCCCCCCGAACCCTCTGGAAAACCCCCACCCCTCTAGACAGCCCCCACCACACCCACATGACACCCCCACCCCCACACCCTTGGACACCGCCTAGACACCCACCAACCCTCTGGATAGCCCCCAACCCCTTGAACAGCCCCCAAAACCCTCTGTATAAGCCCCCACCCCCTGGACAGCCCCCACCCGCTTCATATCCCCCAACCCTCTTTACATCCCCCACCCCCTAGAAAGCCCCCCCCCCCACCTTGGACAACCTCCCCACCCCTTGGACCCCCACCCACCCATTTCAAGACCCCCACACCACTGGATCCCCTCCCCCCCACACCCCTGGACTGCCCCCCCCCCCCCACACACACCCCCTTCGACAACCCCAACCCTTTTGGACCCCCCCCCCCACCCCTGGACTACCCCCCCCCCCCCCCCACACACCCCCATGGACACCCTGGACATCCACCACCCGGTGGATAGCCCTTGAAACCCCTGGACATCACCCACACCCCCCTGTACAGCCCCACCCCTGTACAAACCCCCCCACCCCTCAGTATATCCCTCCCTGAATAGCCCCACCACCCTAGACATCCCCACCCCTCCAGATAGCCCCCACCCCTCTGGACATACCCAACCCCAAGACAACCCCCCCCCAACCCTCTAGACAGCCCCCACCCATAGGAATCCCCCACCCCCATGGACACCCCCAACACTCCTAACACCCCCACCCCCTAGATAGCCCCCACCCCTCTGGACCCTCCACCCCCCCACCCCCACCACTGTAGACATCCCCCACCCCTCTGGACACCCCCCCCACACACCACTAGACATCCCCCAACCCCGAGACAACCCCCCCCCCCCCCAGTACACCCCTCACCCCCTTGACACCCCCACCCCTTTGACACACCCACCCCCTGGACCACCCCCAGACCCCCACCCCTGGACACCCCTACCCCATTGGAAAGCCCCCACACCACCGCTAGACACCCCCACCCCTGGAAAACCCCTTGAACCCTCTAGACAGCCACCATCCCTCTGGCTAGCCACCACCCCCTGGACAACCCCCACCCCTCTAAACATCCCCCACCCCCTGGACACCCTCGACCCCCTTGGACATCCCACTCACCCCCTGGACACTCCTATCTGCATGGACAGTCCCCTCTCCCCTAGACACCCCCACCCCCTTGGACACCCCCAACCCCCTTGGATAGCCCCCACACCCCTCTGGACACCACCCTCCACCCACATTGATGTCCCCTTCACCCCCTTGGACACCCACAACTGCCTTGGAAATCCCTTACTCCCCCTGGACACCACACCCTCCTTTTTTGAAACCCCCACCCATAGAAATTCCCCCACCCCCTAGGCACCCCCACCCACTTGGACAGTCCCCACCCCCTTAGACAACCCCTATATGCACCACCACCCAAATAAACTAAATTCAAAAAGTTTCATGATATCACTTCCGTGGTTTCTTTTACCAAAAAATAATTTAGAATCATGTAAATGAACACTATTAAAATAACCATGAAATCGAGAAAAAATATAGAAAAATAACATCTCAAAAAATTAGATTAGGGCATAGTGAAAATAATCACTGAAACCGGGCCGCGTGAGGCTTATATGAGTGTTTCGAGTCAACCTAATAGATCTGGTGACAATAATGATAATAAATGATGTTGGAAAAATGAGTCTGGAGGGAATGAATTTAAATAATCCTTTCTATGTTGTCCATGCGAGAGAGATGAGTCGTTGGTCACCCGATCGAAGAAAATAGAATGACTGAATACGGGGGAATGATAAATAATTTAAAATCTCTATAACATATGTTATTTAGTAACTGACGTGATAAACTATTTATTTCAATGTTTATAACATCGGTTATTTAATAACTGATGTAGAAAATAATTTTAACGTTGTTTTTTATAACCGACTTTATAAATGGGGCTTTATCATGTCGCTTTTTTATAACCGACGTGATAATGTGCCAAGAATTTCATTATCATTTAGGTTATAAAAAATCCGAGAAAATAAAGTGCACTAGATTCGATTTTCACATCGGTTATAACACAACCAATGACAAAAATTTAATCTCAGTATTTATGTGGTCGGTTATAAAATAACCGATGTAAATAATGGATCCTGATCGATATATCATGTTGATTATTTTATAACCAACATGGTAAATTGATTTTTATATATTTTCACTTTGGTTATAAAGAACCGATGTGAAAAATTCCAATGTGCTAAGCACTTTTCCACTAGTGATTGGAATACTGATGTCTTGTCTTAGCATGGAGTAAGAGCAACAATGAGGGCTCATAGTGGTGAGGGGGTATAGTGGTGGTAAGGAAGGGAGGGTGGCAGTGAGGGTTTCACTTCCAAGGGATCATTAACGGAACTACTTTAACAGTCTATTATGGTTAAATTTATATATTATCAAAGGTTTTTTATAAGATATTCTCAAAACAGATGATAAAGTCGTCTTCTATCACCACTAAATAAGAAGGTGCTGAGAAAATATCTACTTATTGGCACTATATAATCAGTGAGAAATATTTAATAATATAATTAATATAATCAAAAAAATAATTTTTTTATTATTAAAAATGAATATAAATATATTTAATTTCAAATATGTAGAGAGGGTGTTTTTTTAGTGATAAAACGAACCAATTATACATCCAGGGGTTGGGTTCTAAACCAATCTGCATCAAATTTGGCCACCCAATTCCATAAAGTGAATGTTATGTGGGATTCTATCAGAAATGATTTCAGTGTGATTTTCATACGGGTGGCATATAGGTGATCATGACAATAAATAGTAACCAACAGACACAGTAGGGAGTGACCCAGCCCACCACAACGGTGGGGGTGGGGTGTTTCTTGGAAAGTTTTACCCAGTGTGGTAATACTAAATATGCGAGATGTGGCTTGGTTAATGACTGTACACAAGAAAATGATATAGTGATGATGTGGGGGTAGAGGCTAACGACGGTGTGTGTAAGAGTCATCTAGTCGTATTGTGGTGATATGATATATAGGCAACTGAGATAGTGGCTCTAAGGGTGTGTGTGTGCAATTTTTATGTGGGAGAAATAAAGACACAACAGAAGTGGGAATGTTAAAAACCAAATGGGATAACTAAACCTCCACTCAACTATAGTGGTTGTGTTCTATAAATCATGAGTATTAACATGAAACGATGTCTGATGAGATGATGGAAGGTAACATGTCCATCATTGATTTGTAATGGAGTACTATTTGGTGGTGACAATGATTATGGAAGTGAACATGTAATCCATGAAGTCCTAGATGGATTGGAACTTTTGGGGCTTGAGTTTCAATGATCTCTAGGCCAATATAGTAAGGGGTCTACCTTCCAATATGATATGTGAATAATGTGTTCTTTATGGATGGATTATCCTTGGGGGACTATGGAATTACTATTGGCCTTTGGGTGAGGTGTTTGTTTGTTTGTTTCACAGTTGCCTCTAATAAATCTAATGATTTAAAGACCGCATCTTGAATTCAATAAACAAGGAATTATTTAAAATTGTCTTCCCTTCAAAAATTTAAAATACAATGCATGGGTGTACATAATGGTTTCCCTCAATCCTGGTACTCGTTAGTTCCAAGATTAGGATCCATTTTTAAACACCTCAAATACTAATAACATCATTTCTCAAGTATGGTTCTAGATGAATTGTCTAAGATCAATCATCTAGAACCCAAAGATACTATAGGGAACTGAATTAGCTGTAAAAAACCTTCAAATTTGTTAAAGAGCCATAGAAAGCTAGGTTTGGTCATTTTTTACAGTTCCCATTAAGGTTGGTTTTTTAACTCCCATTACTAAAATGATGATTTTAGTTAATGGTGAGTTTAGAATTGAAATCATAATTACTCTTGAAAGGATTCTAGATTTTTTCTCTAGATAAATAAACCTTTGGAATCTTGTTGTAAATTTTCTAATGAACCTTATATGATCAAACTTCATGAATATGGGTCACCTGATTGGTTGTTATAATTTTATAATATCTATCCATATTTTTGACATCAATTTAAAGGATGGTGTCATAGAATTAGAAGACAAAACTCCTGGAATTGGTATAGGAAGTGTTAGACCCTCATATGCATCCATTTTAACTTGTAGTGTGTCTCAAGAAGACAATTCATTCCATGGTATTTTCATGTCTTCATCATTGTTGGAGGTGCATTATCCATATGATGGTCATGGTGTGTATGATGCAACTATTTTTCAAGCCTTGAAAATTTATGGGTGGTTCCACTTTATGAGGCTATATCATTCCACATTTTTATCACATAAATGTTCATTACATTATACAAAACCGAGGATCTTTAATTTTTAGGGTCTTGGAAACAAGGAACTTATTACATGAGAAAAAAAACATTTTTCTTAAACACTTGAAATCCTTCTTCATTTGTTCATCCTATGTTCATTACAGCATCTCATAACCTGGGAGCATACATCAAAGCAAAGGGTGAGAAAAAGGCCTAGTAAGGGAATCAAGGGAAACATTTTACATGAGAACTTGAGATATATCAAAAGTCATGAAAAATAACTTTAAAGCATGAGAAAGAGATCATGATACATATCATAATAAAAATAACATGTTTCATAACATGAAGATGTGTCTACGACATTTAACATAGAAAATCATGAACATATCACAAAGATCCATCCACAAGGTGTCATTTGAAAATTTCCAAGGTTATTCACCATGATATTGTGAAAATTTTAATCTCTAGTGGTTACATCATTACCTAATGAAATGGGGCGATATCAGGGAGAACCCATAAATTTGTCTTTATTATCATGTGAGCCACATATATCATCATCAAAATTTCACAAATAACCCATATAGCATAAAATAAATGGGTTTCATTTCATAATCATAAAATTTTAAAAACTGCTTTTAGGACATTATCTTTTTGTCACTTTAAACCCACGGAAAAAGGAAACCGGGTCTCATGTATGTAAATCCAATAATTTATAATAGAAAATAATGATATATATGTGAATACCCCTATTGATGAAAGATATTTGAGTATTCACTTAATCGAATAAAATAATTTGAGAAAAAGAGAGAGACATTTTGAGACGAAAATTCTGCAACATAACAGCTATGTTACAGGGTTTTAGAAAGCATTGAAAAGAGAGGGGACATGGGTCACCCACTCATAAATGATCTATAAAATAGTAGAGGGACAGAATATAATGGATTTAAGAACATGGTAATGAAATTTGAAAGATATACCATATGAAATGAGGAACATGAAAGACAGAGAAAAATATGATTTCTCTTATGAATATTCTGCAGCCTAACAACGTCACTTAAACTTCAAAAAAATGAATTAATTAGATAAAATAGGGTATCTCATCATATGAACATAAAATATAAGTATGATAGATATATATATCATACCCAAACATAATAAAAAGGAACATGAAAGACTTGAGAAGGAAATAGAACATGAAAATGTGAAGGGTGAAAGAATCTGTAACAAAAATTTCGGCGGCCTAACGGCGCCACATAAACATTCATAAAATGAAATGATGATAGTCAGAGGGGATCTATCGTCATATGAACATGAAAAGGTAATTAAGAGGAATATAACATAACATCCTTCAACATAATAACATGGAGAATAAATTAAATGTCTTAAAAGAGAGTATTTGAAAAGAAAGAGAGAGGTTGGATCCCTTAACCTAAAATGTATCTCTTAAAACTCAATGGTTGGGACCTTGAGGGCTTGGGGGCACCTTGAGAGGACTCCTTGAGAGGTAATGAGACCAGAGATTTGTTTGGGGAGAGTTGGTAGTGAAAAATAAAGGAGGAAAGGGTGGGAATTTATAGGTAAAGTGAGGGGACAAGGCATTAATGGCCAAGGGACACCTCATTACCGGTATTGGCAAAACCATGGGCTTTCCCATGGTATTTTCCATGGTATTGGCCACTTGGGAAACCTCATACCTTTTCCTACTATTCATAAGTCGACCATATTTATTACATACTTAATACATCATTAAATGATGTCATTAAACACCTGTTACTTAAAAACTGTATTTTCACTATTCATCGAAAATTCAACTTTCTCAGAAAAATCCCAAAATTTCACCTTAACCAAATATCAATGATATTATTTCAAAAATAAACTCCATTTTATAAAAATAATTTTTTAAATATTTTTAATTTAATTTTTAAATAAATAGATCATTCACTAGAAATTCATTTTTTTAGAGAAATCCCCAAAAATTACCTTAACATAATATCGATTCTCTGAGTTCAAAAATGAAATACATTTTATAAAAATATTTTTCTAAATATTTTGATTATAATTTTTAATTAAAATACACTATTCACCCGAAAAAACTAATTCTTGACTAATAATTTCTGAAACAGTTATTTACATAATTTATTGAATCATGTTACTTAATCAAGGTGCCTTGATTATAATAATTATTTCTTTAAGTGAGATTTCTAATCCATTTGGTCACATTACTAATCGTAAACATAAAATCACTATTCATAATTTACTATTCATTAAAAATTAAGTTGATCTTATTAGATTCATAATTTTTTACTGAACATAATTGTAGAAGACAATTTCTTGAAAATAATTTCACATTTTTAATTATTTAAGGTTTACATAAACATTTTTTAAAATATCCTTTTTTCTAAAATTCATCAAAAATATGCATACTATATTTATCCAGACATTTGAAAATTCACAAACATCACCATAAGAAGAGAACACAATTTTATTTATAACAAATGATTACACAATGTTGTTATGGTCTCGTTACATAGCCCCTTATAACCCCATCATAAGACCTAAATTTGAGGTGTGATATGGTGAGAGAATATGAGGGCGGCTCATCCAACATCGCAAGAGTAGTAATTTCTATCAGTTTGAACTTCTCATGAAGATGATTCCGTTCTAGCTTCACACGATTAAGTTTGGCTTGGGTTTGGTCTAGAGAATAGCCCAGTGGTGCTACCTCCTTCCCATGTTCTGTTAGATGGGCTTCGATCAGCCCAAGACTACTGGATGAGGCCATCAAATCTTTTTTATACATTAATTAACGAAGATCACTTGTATTTAGAGACAATAATCGAAACGTTCAGTTTCTCATGATAATATTGACCAACGATCATATAACAGTTGAAACCCAACAATCTCATTTTAATTATACTCATGTTATCAAATGAAATATTTTTGTTGAGTATAAAATAACACAAAAAATTAGGAAACCTGATTTATTCAATATTTTGGGTGGTTACAATCTTCCCCCCCTTAAGAAATTGTGTCCTCACAATTTTTAAAATTGGGATTGGAAATTTCATTAAAATTCACACTTTGGAAAAAGAGTCAGTAACACTATTACTTTAAAAGAATTAAATGGATGTCAAATGGTCACCTGAGTTAACTCGTACTAGGATTCCATGTAGGAAAACATGGACATGGAGAAGAAACCAAATGGTCACGTTCAGAGGGAGAGTGATAGAAAACATGATTTGGAGAAAGTTAACAACAAGAAAATCACAAACTGATGATGGGTTAAACAGTATTTGATTTCCCAGTAGGAAATGTTAACAGACAGCATTTTTTTTACATTACTTTTCATAGTTTTGAGGATTTCATTTATTACATAGAATAAAAAACAGGAAAATATAACTACCTTCATATAGAGTTTCATCCATTAATATGTTTCTACCAAAACTAATCTTTTCTCTAAACGATGAGCATTCTAAACTACTTGGTCTCATCAAATCACAAGAATGATCTTCTAGAGAATCACATAATCCACAAAAGATTAACTATATATTTCTTCTATTATCCCAAAAATAGAAAGGGTAATATAAAACAACTCTTCAAAAAGAAAGAATCACATAGGAAGGAAAACTTCTTTAAATCTTCAAAATTCCACAGTACTACCCAAAGTTCATCATAAACAATTCTATAAATAACTGTCCTTAAAAATCCTTGAAATAAATCAAACGAAGATTGAAACCCAAATACAAGAATAATTTGATAACATAGTCTTCCAAAATAAACATCATCGTTCATCTCCAAACAACATCAACCACTCCTAACATCTTATAAAAAAAGTATCTAACCTAAACATATTTTCCCCAAGATAGGTTAATCATTTACATAAGTAACCTAAATTACAATAAGTCCACAATAAATTCATCGATTCTTCAAAATATAAGTCAACCTTTACTCTTCAAATAAAATACCATAGTAATTTATTTACCTCGATCAAATAGGGTTCCCAAAAAAGTGAACGTCATCAAAAAATAATAGTCATCTTTTAATCCCTTAATCATCTCTATCATATTAATACGGAAATCATCACATTTCCTATCACATTGGTTGTTGGGACATGTTCTTCCATTTCCTTCCATTATCTAAGAAAAGAAAGTATAATTAGGGGATTAAATACATAGCCAATAATCATGAAAAGAAACTTAAACCATAGAAGGATAACTTGTAGAAGAAAAGTATACCCTAACATGTGATCCCCTAAGTTCCAAACTTGGTTATCCATGATCATATATTATTATGTGAATCTTTATTTTATTTTATCTTTTTACCCTTAAAAATGGTTCATACTAAGCTTTTGAATTTACCAAAGCATGCCCCCCAGGAGTATCGTAACCAATAGTGCAGCAAGGCCCATTGTCGTGTACCAGTTCCCATTCTAGTCTATCTCAAAGCGGTGTTTTCGGGTTTTAACCCTATGTACATCTATGCCAGAGCCACATCTACCTGCTCGTATCCAGACATGGATGTATTTTCTGGGAATCCCCTTACTCAATACTCACCAAAATACCAGGAAGATTTCCAATATTTAAACTTTTGTATAGGATTTTTCCTAATGTTTTCATATCCTAATTTCCATAAATAACTAAACCATACTTTGATACCAATTATAGAATCCCACTTTTTTATAACATAATGTTTCATTAAATTACACAAAACTGAGGATCTTTAAGGTTTAGTGTCTTGGAATCCAGGAACATATTACATGAGAAAAAAAGCATTCTTCTTAAACACTTGAAAGGCTTCTTCATTTGTTCATCCTAAGTTCATTATAGCATCTCATAACCTGGGAGCATACATCAAAGGAAAGGGTGAGGAAAATGCCCAGTAAGGTAAAAAGGGAAACATTTTACATGAGAACTTGAGATACATCAAAATTCATGAAAAATAACTATAAGGAATGGGAAAGAGATCATGAGACATATCATAATAAAAATAACGTGTTTCATTACATGAAGATGTGGCTACAACATTTAACATAGAAAATCATGAACATATCACCAAGGTCCATACCCAAGGTTTCATTTGAAAATTTCCATGTTTATTCACCAATATATCATGAAAATTGTAATCTCTAGTGGTTACATCATTACCCAATGCAATGGGGCACAATCAGGGCGCAACCTTAAATTTGTAATCTCTAGTGGTTACATCATTACCCAATGAAATGGGGTGCTATCAGGGAACACCCTTAAATTTGTCTTTATTATCATGTGATCCACATATATCATCATCCACATTTCATAAATAACCCATATAGCATAAAATAAATGGGTTTCATTTCATAATCATAACATTTTAAAAACTGTTTTTAAGACATGATCTTTATGTAACTTTTAACCCACTGAAACGGGAAAGTGGGTATCATGTATGTAAATCACAGAATTTAAAATAGAAAATATTGATATATATGGGAATACCCTTGTAGATGAAAGATCTTTGAGTATTCACTAAATAAACTAAAATAATTTGAGAAAAAGAGAGAGACATTTTGAGACGAAAATTCTGCAGCATAACAACTATGTTACAGGGTTTTAGAAAACATTAAAAAGAGAGGGGACATGGGTCACCCACTCATAACTGATCTATAAAATAGTATAAGAACAGAATATAAGTATTTAATAACATGTTAATGAAATTTGAAAGATATACCATATGAAATGATGAACATGAAAAGAAGACAAAAATAAGATTTCTCTTATTAAATTTCGGCAGCCTAACGACGTCACTTAAAATTCAAAAAAAAAATGAATTGATGAGATAAAATAGGGTCTCTAATAATATAAACATAAAAGATCAGTATGATAGATATAGCGATCATAAACCAACATAATAAAAAGTAACTTGAAAGACTTGAAAAGGAAATAGACCTTGAAAATGGGAAGGGTGAAAGAATTTGTTACAAAAATTTTGGCAGCCTAACAACGCCACTTAAACATTCATAAATTGAAATGATGAGAGTTAGAGGGGATCTCTCATCATATGAAAATGAAAAGTTCAGTAAGAGTAATATAACAGAACATGCTCCAACATAAGAACATGGAGCATAAAATAAATGACTTAAAAGAGAGTATTTTAAAAGACAGAGAGAGGTTGGATCCCTTACCTTAAAACGTATTTTTAAAACTCGAGGGCTGGGACCTTGAGAGCTTGGGGGCATCTTGAGAGGACTCCTTGGGAGGTAATGAGACCCTAGCTTCATTGGGGGAGAGTTGGGAGTAAAAACTAAAGGAGGAAAGGGTGGGTATTTATAGGGAAAGTGAGGGGACAAGGCATTAATGGCCAAGGGACGCCTCATTGGTGGTATTGGAAAAACCAGGGGCTTTCACATTGTATTTTCCCATGGTATTGTCCACATGGTAAACCTCATACATTATCTTACTATTAATAAGTGGACCATATTGATTACGTACTTAATACATCATTTAATGATGTCATTAAACACCTGTAACTTAAAAACTATATTTTCACTATTCATGGAAAATTCAACTCTCAGAAAAATACCAAAATTTCAACTTAACCAAATATCAATGATCAGATTTCAAAAATAAACTCCATTTTATAAAAAAAAAATTCTAAATATTTTTAATTTTTTTTAAATAAATACACTATTCACCAAAAATTCATTTTTTTTCGAAAAATCCCCAAATATTACCTTCACATAATATCGATGCTCTGAGATCAAAAAAGAAATCCATTTTATAAAAATATTTTTATAAATATTTTTAATTTAATTTTTAATTAAAAAACACTATTCACCCGAAAAATCTAATACCTGACTAATAATTTCTCAAACAGTTATTTACATATTTTAGTGAATCACATTACTTAATCAAGGTGCCTAGATTATATTAATATTGTCTTTAAGTGAGATTACTAATCCATTTGGTCACATTACTAATCGTAAGCATAAAGTCACTATTCATAAATTACTATTCATCAAATATTAAGTTGATCTTATTAGATTCTAAATTTTGTTCTGAACATAATTGCAGAAGACCATTTCTTGAAAATCATTACACATTTTTTATAATTTAAGGATTATATAAACATTTTTTTTAAAATATCCTTTTTCTAAAATTCCTCAAAAAAATGCATATATATTTATTCGGACATTTGAAAATTCACAAACATTATCATAAGATGAGAACAGAATTATATTTATAACAAAGGATTACAAAATGTAGCTATGGTCTCCTTACATATCCCCTTATAACCCCAGCATAAGACCTAAGTGTAAGGTGTGCTAAAGTGGTAGAATCTAAGGGTGGCTCGGCCAACATCGCACGAGTAGTAATTTCTATCTGTTTGAACTTCTCGCAAAGGAGATTCCGTACTTGCTTCACAAGATGAAGTTAGGCTTGGGTTTGGTCCAGAGCAAAGCCAACTGGTGCTACCTCTTTCCCACATTTTGTTAGATGGGCTCCAATCGGCCCAAGACTACTGGATGAGGACATCAAATCTTTTTTCTATATTAATTAACCAAGATCACATGTATTTAAATCCAATAATAGAAACGTTTAGTTTCCAGCGGTCATGTTGACCAACGATCATATAATAGTCAAAACCCAACAGTCTCATTTTAATTATACTCATGTGATCAAATGAAACAGTTTTTCTGAGTATAAAATAACACACAAAATTAGGAAACAAGTTTTATTCGAAATTTTGTGTCGTTACAGAGGACCCTGATTCATGGTAGTCTTCTGGAGTCATGTTTTAGCCTAATGGGGATTCTATAAAAATATCTAAAACTCCATATCGTGTAATTTTTTCAATATGGAAGGTTCTCTCTAGTGTAGGGGATTATCTCCCCCTTTGATGATCATAGTTGGTGTGGTGTTATTATATCTCAAGTCATGCAATGTTTAAGAATGGCTCCACTTTAGTAGGCCCATTTCTCTTGGTCTAGTATTATTGATCTGGAGTCTAGTTAACCTTTGATATTGCATCCTAAAGGGGATATTCTACTAATGTAGGTTTCCAAAGATAAGGAAAGAAGAGGATTGGATTATGGTGCCGGTGTTACTGAATAGGTAATTATGGTTTCTAAACATTCAATAGAGGACCTCCATGTTGTACTGAGCTATGGGTAGCCTTATGATGAAGATGTTGATGTTGTTGATGGGTTAGAATATTCCTTCTTCAATGAGGGTGGATGAAAAATGAAAAAGGAGATACAAGGTGGGTATCTTCACTATATGTGAAATACTCTATCAAGGGGAGTGAAATATTGTCAGCTCTTAATCAGGTGTAGAAAGATTTAGGTCTAATTAATGTGTCTGAAAAGATAGGTGGAGAGAATACATCACTAATAGGTGTTGTGGATTCTCTAATAATGGAAACATTTTTCCTCCCATATGTGAGAAAAGATCCTGCAGAATTGGTGGGACACAAGGATCCTTATGAAGGAAATGGGATTAAAACGGATTACTCAGATTTGATGTATTCCTAGCTACATTTTCAACCATATGAAACATAGAAATATTTTAGTATGATCGATATATTAAATAGATCTAGAAGTGTGAAATTCTTTCGTGAGGAGTTCTGACTTACTCGTGGGTCTTTTCATGTTGAAGGATAGTCCATGGGGAAAATTTTTGATGACCATGTTTTAATTTTCTCTACTCAATTTCATGAGTTTTATGATGATCAAGTTGACTCTTTAGATTAGGGTTCTCTTAATGATACAAGGGAGTCCCTAATGAAATGTAAGAGGGGGTCGTATCCCAGAAGACATGGTATTTCCCAAGGAAGGGGAGCCATGATTCATAGATGTTGATTTGTAAATGTTAGTTGACATTGTAGAATTGTTCCCTATTTTCATTACGTGGGTTTCTTACATTCTTTATGTACTTTAATTTTCTAATAAATTTTTGTGACTATGGATTTTAATCTCTGCTTTGCACCATTCTGAGTATATTTATATATATATATATATATATATATATATATATATAATTATATAATTATTTTTATATTTAAAAATACAAATATTTATATATTATAAAATTATATAAAATATATATTTTTATCATAATATATTTTATTATAATTTTATAATTATTTAAATATATATATATTAATTTATTTATTTGTAATTATAAATATATTTATAAAAAAAAATTGATAGCTCCAATACTCATCATGTTGTTCATGGAATGAAAATGGGGTTGTGTTCCAAGGACACCCTTTAGTAAATATTTACTTTTCTAGGGATGGAGTTCCTCTAATAGAGAAGGTCCTTTGTGACCCTAGGGATCCCATTGAAACCTACTCTGAAGTTGAAGTGGCAGAGGTTTTTGTAGTCTTCATGGATATTCAATCCGATAAATTGGCTCCTTAAAAACTTTTAAAGGATATAAATTTGGCAAGATTGGATGACCATTATTTTATCCAAACAATAGGATCAGATGGGGATATGAAATTCTCAAGTAGAATGATATCGTGGGAAGATATTGCAGCTGAAGTGGGAACTAAGCTACTACTGGAACCTAAAGATAAATCCACCAGATATCATGTGAGTAGAAACACAGATTTAGTGTATGATAATGTTGATCTATCTGATGTTCAAACTGAATATGATAATGATGTGAAGGAACAATTTGATAAGGAATTGTTGCAGGATCAATCTTTACCGATGGCCACATCTAATGTAAAAAAATATGTGGCCATTTACCCTTAAAAAATTCATGGAGACAAGTACTTATATGGATCAACATCTAGTGTCAAACAGAGCAACTTCCAAATTTATTGGAACAAAGTAAATGAATTTCCTCATTGATAATGATGGTTTCTAGATTCTAAACAACAGGAAAGACATTTTGATCGGTCCTTCACCTATGTATTCACCATAAGATGAAGAGGATAAGTATGCTAGATTAGAAAAAACAAAAGAAAGTATGGTTCTAATCATGGACCAGCACTCAACTCCACTAGATTTTGGAAAATATATCCCTTGTATTCTTGGCATATTAAATAGATCTAATATCAATGAGGTCATCTGTGAATAATTTGGTAATGCTCATGAATATATCTGAGATAAAGGATAATCCTCAACTATATAGACTATCAAAATAAGGACCAATTCATAGAAGGTATAATCTAAGGTCTTAGATATTGTTGGCTAATGGGATTCATATCCCGTTGATGATCTCATCCCACTAGATGGTAATAGTGATTCTCAAGTGAATGACAAGACATGGTAGCAACCCAAAACATGAAAGTGAGGTTGCCATCTGAGTGGTAGAGGTGGTGGTCATTCCAATAGATGAATAATATTCTTCACCTATTATATATGTGGATGTCATTGGTATTCAAATCGCATCCCCCATTGTACATTGTTGTTATTAAATCTTCAATAAATTTTAGGACACTGGTCCAAAACCCATCGTTCTCACTATCTTGGAATATATATATATATATATATAATTATATTAATAATAAATATATTTATTATTTAAATATATTTAATTAAATTTTATAATAATATATATTAATAATTTGAAATAAATATATTAAAAGGTATCATTATATAATTATAGATATATTTATATATTTATACATGAATATATATAATCAATATATATATATATATATGAATAGGGTATAGCAAGAAGACGAAGCTCCAGACCATTTATTAAAATTTATGAAAATATAGAAAGTACATGAGAAAACAGATGGGGTCAGACATGGGAAATCCCAGATTCATAAGAGAAAAAACAAATCTAGAATCACTATAATCATAATGATATTCATTATCAAAATCTTCAACATCAGCGGATTACCACGTTGATTTTGAATTCTTATAGTTGAATAGAACAATGTACTTTTCCTTATTCTTCAACTCCTCCAAGGTGATCTTGGAAGATTTATAAGAAAAACATCTTCCAAGCACCCATGTTACATCCTCACAGCCACATTCATAGGCACGACCCTTTGGATTCCTACCTCGTCTCCATTTCTGATGATGCAGACTTATATCATGTACACCATTTTATCATATATATATTTATTTATATAATTATATATATATATAATACCCTTTAAATATATATAAATATAAATATAATAAATTTATTTATCATTTAAATATATTTAATATGATTTTATAATTATTTAAAAATATATTTGTTTATTTATATTTATAATTATAATTAAAAATAATTAAAAATATTTTTTTGTAATTATAATTATATGTAAAAAATTATATATATTTATTTTATAAATATTTTTATAATATTTTTATAATTATTTTTGTGTATTTTAATTTTCGTATGATTTTATAATTACTATTTTTGAAGATAAATGATCAAATTATGGAAATATAAGGAAAGAGTGTTGGTGGGGGCAGTCTTCCTTAGTGTGTCATTCTCGATGGTGAGAATGGTTTTGACCATTGTCCAGTGTTGAAATTTGATAATAGGATTTTGATTTTGGGTTGTGTGGGGCTTTAACTTTCTCTAGATCTAATGATGGCACCAAAGGCAGAGAAAAAGCCTACTATGAAGTTGCCTACTAGGGAGAAATATTTTGGTGAGAGGAACACTCGAGCTAATAAGCAAGTCTCTAAGGGAAATGCGTCTGACGGTAAGAAGAAGAAGAATATTGTGAGGAGCGTGGAGACATCCAATATCTACATATTATAGGTGCATTTAAACAACATGATCTTAATCAAGTCCACGGTTGTGGCTGGAGAATAATAGTTGCTAGCTAGATATAGGCACATGACATTCTTCATGTTTAACATAGATTCCTCTCTATGACCCTTATAAATAGTGAGATCGCCCAATTTTGGAGTAGAATCATGGGTGTGGGTTGCATTACTAATGGAAAAAATTGTGGAGGGTTTCCATTTTCTAGTGGGTGGTGGTGGTGGTGGTGGTGGTGGCAGTTTTCTCAAAACAACTTGGGAGTAGCCGATGGAGACCTCGGGTGATTAAGAGAAGAACTCAAGTCATAGGGATTTCACCGAAGTCCTTGAGTTTTGGGTATAAATTGACATCAGGATATGGGGTGGAGATGAATTTGGGTGGAAACAGAGGATAGGATAGAGTTCTATCGATGAATGAGATGGTTTGATGTTCATGTATGGGCAAGGCTGGTGATAGGATGGTGATAGGTAGGATTTCATTAGTCCATTGGCTTGTTGTTTTGGGGCCTTGGTGTTCTTTTTCCATGAAGTGGATAGAGTTATCAGTATTTATGCATGTTGGATGGTGCTATTATATTGTATTTTGTTTGCTGGTTCTTCCTATGTCACTTGTACTATTTCACCGTGTGTCAACACTATTATTTTCATTAATAAATTTTTAGGATTATTCATGCACATATCCTGAACCCTCATGATTAAATATATGTAAAAAGAAATATTAAATATATTTTTAATGTTATTAATAAATATATAATAATAATTGAATAAGTGAAATTAAATAAATTATAGAAATTTTAAAAAGATAATTTATAACATTTACATGAATTACAAACATACATTTATACACATCTACATGAACAGATATAAATACAGACAAATACACACATTCACATGCATACAAATAGCTATACATGTACATATATTTAAAATTATTTAATATCGATAAAAATGAATATTTAAATAAATGTATTCATTTATATAATATATAATTCTTTAAATAAAATATAAATATATTATATTTATTTAAATTATAAACACATTTTGTCATTAATGTATATAAATAGTCTATTTTACATTATAAGTAATATAAAGTTGATAATTTTTTATATATAAAATTTTGAAGATAAAATTCATTCTTTATTAAAGGTTATATAAATCATATTAAAATATTATATTTACATATATATATATATATATTTTAATATATATATATATATTATTAAAAAATACATGCATATTTATATATAAATTTAACTACTCACTATGACCTTTATCAACACTTGAAAAAATCACTGATAAAGGTTTAACATTTATCTTTTCCCAAAAACACTGATAAGTGGGGGACTTTTATGAGTTCTAGAAAAAAGTCTTCACAAGAAACACCCCTTTTTTCATAAATTTTGTTAGTGATGATAAAATATACCATTATTATCACTTTTGTAAGGGATGATAAAAGTCTCCCCTTTATCATTTCTTTTCATCTAGCTCTGTTAAAGGTCTGTACTGGATAAGGTGCAATCTATGTTAGTGATGATTTCTACCTTCACACAAGAACCCATCATTTCATCAGTTACGTTCTTAGATTCATGGATCTTATGTGGATACCACTGGAGGAAATATTTTTTATTCTTTATCGTAATGTTGACACTACAAGAACATCATCAAAAATTATAATCAATGATGAAAGAATTAAAAATCTACGTTAATTCTTGTTATAAATAATTTATAAATTACATATGAAAAGATCATCCATTGGAATATTTTAGGGGTATTGTTCATCCATTTATGAGTACTTATATGAAGAAACTAACAAAAGACATTATTGGGTATGGTTCAAATCATATCTGCTACAACCCAGAACCTGTACATACTATTACAGTGAAGTATTGTCTCCATTGGGAAAGAAATATAGTTCTTTTCAAAGGAAAAATAAAAAATTTAACAAAAATTTATTTAGTTGGAATCGTTGAAATAGACATTTTACCATGGTGATGTGAATGTGAATTGAAAAGAGAAATAATGATGAGTATGGAAAAAATATTATCATAGAATGTATGGGAAAATTACATGAAATGAAAAAAAACATGCGTCGAACAACATATTTATAGCTAAATGTTGATTTTTATTTATAGTTAAAATATTTTCTTATTCATGAAATTATTCAACTAAATTGAATCAACTATAAAAAAAATTATCAACCAAAATTTCTATGAAATTAAATATATTAAAGATATAATTCAATAATATAAAATTTCTTAGCTAAGACCTTATTTATTTTGAATAAATACACTTATTAGGTTAATTGGTTACCCTTAAAAACATCTAACCTAAGAATAAGAAAATAATCCCATATAATTTCACAACTATAGAAATTCCAAAAACCACCAAATATAAATTGTGGTATAACAACGTTAAGAAAAAATAAGAGAAGACGGCAAAGTCACAAGCTTGACGTACATGGAAATTATATTACTTTTGTGGAATAATCAATACATACCACAAAAAAACACCCAAAGACATTATTAGTTTAGTGACTTTGGAAACATGGAACAAAATCATTAAACTTGGTGAAAAATCTTCAACATCCCACAAATAGATATTAGCCATTATTTTTCCAACTTAAAACCTTTCTTTATATCCTGGGGAAAAGAAAACATATGAAAAGGGTGATCTTAAATTCTTAGTAAGATTAAACATGGATTATATAAAACAAAAGAAAAAGATATGTCTTTAAAAATGTGAACATAAATGTTGAAAATCATACCATCTATAAAAATTATCAAATATCAAGTCATGAAATAAATCTTGGTAGTTAGTAGGGCATAAATCATAAAGAAACATAAACCTTTGTAAAATAGCATTTCTATAAAACATAAAATCATGGGAAACACATAACCATTGAAAATAATTTCCTCATTAGCCAAGGCCCATTTACATGACCATCATCAGGGAAAAAGTCCATTACTAAACTAGTTTTACTATTCATTCTAGCCCCGCATTACATAACCAGATTTACATATCCTCTCAGCCCTGAGTTATTGAAATAGATTTACTTTCCATTCATTCCATATATTCCTAACCATATATAATTTCCTTTTTATTAATGTATATCTCATCAGATA
This sequence comes from Viscum album, assembly GCA_963277665.1. Lineage (NCBI taxonomy): Eukaryota > Viridiplantae > Streptophyta > Magnoliopsida > Santalales > Viscaceae > Viscum > Viscum album. The sequence goes on from OY728165.1 coordinate 1,651,618,440, forward strand.
TTAATATATAACCAATTAATTGGAGGGAGATATAGGTCCCACCAATAATGAAATAAAAACCATACATGTGTGTGCCACAAAAACATAAATCAATCATCATAACATAACCCTCAGAATAAAATGGGTATCGGAAACATCATTTCATGATAACATAATCTATATAAAACAAATGAATTTCATAAAAATAATTACTTCAAAAACATAATCATACATTAGAATAATACGGATATTAACATGAAAAATATCTTTAATTTAAATGGAAAATAATTTGGATAAAACACTTGAAATTAATTCTTGAGGAAAATATCATTTATTCTTCCAAAAAAATTTCCTTTCTTAAATCAGAATTAAATTTTAAAATAAATTAATTTATTTTAAACAAACCTTTAAAACATGTAAGATAATCTTCAAGGATGTAATTCATTCTGAATATGTAAAAATCCATTCATGTTGTAAAAGTTCGAAAAACATTCTTCTTGTACTTTTTTCAGAAATTCAAAATAGGAACTTGTATAAAAGATTAAAATATATTTATTTCGTACCTATTTGTAAATATTATCTAATTGGTAAAATTAATTTAAATAATATTTTAGGAATATAAAAAATATTTTATAAAAAATATGTATAAATCATAGACATGGATGATCAATATACCCAATTAAATATTTATGTATAAATAATCTCGGATAAGAATGAGGTTGCAAATTTATCCCTTACTATTGTTTTGCTATCCATTTTATGTATTAAAACATCATATATAATGATTTAAATAATTTCATTGACCTTTTCAAAATCATAGTAATTTTTATGATATCATATATGATCAAAATATAAAATATATATTTAGTAACATTTTATTTTTACTTGTTATTTGTGTATTAACTTCGTATGTTCTTATTCAGGTTTTTGTCGAATAAGTTTCAATTATCCATATTATGTCATAGTTATATAATTATTAAAATCGATATTAACAATAATATATATCACATTTATTCATTAATTACATATATATATAACCATTTTTTGAGTGTATATCTTGTAGAATTAATCTCACAGCATCGTGGAGATGGAAGGTTGCAGGTACGCATGAGTGATGCTATCATTCCCATAATAAGGAAATGGTATTGAAGTGGATGGTAAATATTTTTTTATAGAATCTATATCATGTTATAATAATCATATATAGATATTGTTTCCATCATTATATCCATCCATGTAATATGGTGGGGAAAAACAGATTACACCACAGTGTGGAGAAGGTAAGCCATACGTTTGCACGCAGAGCGATTTAGTTTTTAGTACGATGGATCGAAGGAGAGAAATGGTTGTTACATATCCATAATAAAATCTCAGAATATAATTTATATTTTATTTATTACATTAAAATGGAAACAACTAATTAAGATTTATTATAAGAATAAATAATTTGAAAGAGTCAGTAGAGGATATTACCTCTTATTTCACATTCTCCATCTAAATCTACTCTTAAAGGAACAAGAGTTAGTCGTTTGAGAAGACCAGAACCTCTAAAATGTAACTTGGTAATTTAATAAGGGAAATGGTCATGGTCTGGCTGATATTAGACACTCAAAGTAAGGATAAGAGGTAATAGAGGAGGTTCCCTTTTATAATTGAGGTGAGGGGTGCTTTTGGAATCTATAAAATTATTAATTTATAATAAAATAAAACCACATAAAAAAGCCTCAAAGTATCCAAATTTAGAATATGAGATGAGATGAGGTTTTAATCTTATAAATGAGTAAATTTTATTCAAGTTCTATTTGTCCATTTATACATTATCATTTTAATTTATCACTTATTTATTATATTTCTTTTCAACTAACCTAACAAATAATTAAATATTATAAGGGTAAAATATTTACTTATTTGATGTAAATTAACTAATAAATGAATAATTTAGAAACATTAATACCATTCAATATTTATTATTATTTTTTAATTTGTTTTTATGAATTTTAAAAAATTTAATATAACATTATTTTGACAAAACAACAATATAATCAATTTTGACAATGTTAAATTCTTGGATTTTTAAAAATATCAAGATAATATGGTATCCTCAAACTAAATATTTTATTATATCCCTATGGGGTAATGTTAATATTTAAAATTCATTGGATATATTAATTATCATAATTTTTTTATTTTTTTATTTTTAAAAACATCAATTTGTTAATTACATTAATAAAATAATTTCATCAAATGTTTTTTGTAAAAATTTAATACACTTATTTATTAATTAAAAAATAAAAATAAAATCCTATGGTGAATATAAATAAATAAATTTCATAATAATACTTTTAGTCAAATATATATTGTAGAAAATATATCATTAAAAATGTTATACCTATTAAAACATGAATGTGATAAGTTTATCATCACTTTAAGTAAAATAATATTAGTGTAATAAACTCTACTATATGGCTCCAAATGGTCAATAACTTGGCCCTTGGATGATTCTAGTCTCTATATAGTCAACTAATAATATTTTTCCCATTTTTTTTCCCATTAATGGTTATTATAATTTTAATAAAAAATAGTATATTGATATTTTATCAATTAAATAATTTCAACCTCATCGGTATATAAACATTTAAATTAATTATTTATTTCCTAAAATTTAAAAATAAATTACTATGATAAATAAATAAATTTTATATTTTAAATGAGTATTTATAATAGAATTGTTCTACTATATAACATAATATTAAAAATGATTTTGTTATTAAAATTTGAGTAATTCATATTTAACTTCTCATTAAATAAAATATATTAAATAACTTAATCCCATAAATGTGGCTTTCAAATAGGGTCATTTTGACCCAATTATGGTTTAGATGTACAATCACACATCCAATAATATTTGTTCCAGTTTAATGGTAATTTTATAAAATTATATTTACCTTTAATTACCTGATTTACTTTATTACCGTATTAATAATAATTACAGTAGTTACTATTCATAATGGCAAAAAATAATATCATTTATATAATTTGGATCTAATTATTCTAAATATGGAATAAATTTTAAAAAAAATTAAAACAAAAAACATGCATTAATTAATATAAAATTTATTTCATTCTCAAAATGAACAAATGGTTTTTAAAAGTAAAAACATTCCAAAATATTGAAATTTTTTTACATAGATAATCAGGGTAAAAGTAATACCAATGAAAAAAAATCTTAAATGATGAAAAATTATTGTATTTTTTAAATAAAAATATTAAAGAATATAATATATCCACAAAAATTATTTTGATGAAAAAATTTGTTTTCAATTAAAATTTAGTATATATTTTTTTATTTATCAATAATTTAAACTTTTCAAAAAAATATCCCAAATAGATCTGATGAAAATTTTTCTAACCCACTAACAAAGAAGAATTTTTTTTTCTAAATAGAATATAAAAAAGTGTGAAAAACTAGAATTAAAATGTGTTTGCTAACACAAGGTGGAAAAACTATATTTTAAAAAAATACTTTTTTTATCGGGATAATTGAATCTCTTCTTATATAATATATAAAAAACATATAAGATGAATTTTAAGAATTATATTGAATATATTATATATATATAATCAATAAAATCAATCAAGAGTGATTTTATTATTTTATAAACTCAAATATTTTCATATGAATAGTTTTCCAGAAAAGGTTAATATTGTTCCTACCCACCATTATACTGACAAGGTGATAAGGTTAAATAATAACATTTATTTGTTCAATTAAAGTCATTATTTAAGGAAATTAATTCTATCAAATGAAATTGAAATTGTGTGTAACAACTTCCGAGAATTGTGTTGTGTATACTACAAGCTATGTTAGTGTTGTGTGTAGTGCATGATTATCATGGTGTAGTGTACCAGAGAAGAAATAAATAAAATTTAATGAAAACAAATTATATGATAATATATATATATATATATATCATAAAAATATCAAGTTGTTGCATTCCACCTTCCTTAAAATGAATTTTCCTTTTGAAATTTTTCTGGTTTAGAAAATGATTAATACGTGAATGTTTCTTTCATAGAAACCCACAGCGTAAATATAAAAAAAACAACCCTTTAAAAAGTAATGTGAGAAACATAATGGTTACCCAAAGTCACTCATAATATGATGTCAACCTAGGGAACATAGGTGGAATGTGAAAGCATTGATGTGGATGAAAAAATGAACTATCCTTTTTTTGATGTAGAGTGATATAAACCATCATTAGGAGAAAGTTATCAATCAAACTCCATAAATCCACGACGATCTAAGGGACTATATGATTTATCGATAAATAAGGTAGAAAGATAATTTTGTTGGTTTCAAGATCCCTTCCATATATTTGAAGAATAAGAATAAATACATTCATTATTAAGTATAATCTCATTATTTTGTAATGTGTTGAACAATTTCTACGCCATCTCTTATTCAAAGAAATGAAGTAGAATTATTCATTACGTTAGAGTTATAAGATCATGTGGTCCACAAATATAATTATAGGTCATTACATTTGTATTTATCCCAAATATTTTAGCACAACTTATCAAATATTCATATGTCCACCTACGTTGAGTTAAGTCATTATTCAAACAAAATTATTCTTAATTTTTACATAAACATTCAATTAATTGATAACCATACAATCCTTCTAAAATATGAAAATCAAAACCATTAATAAGAGGTACAATAACTCGACATAACATTTATCACCCATTTATCACAAGGTATATCTTGTTGGTCACATTCCAATCAAGTCATCACCTTCGTCTTGAATACTCTTGAGTCATGGTAATAACCTGAATTACCATATAACCTTATTGAAAACGTGTATGTTTACTTATTTTAAAACTTATTTGATATATTCCTAATATTATTTACACTTCACCCAAAATAGAATAACCCTCTCATCAATAAATCCATACTCAGTTTCCAAGAAAATTCTATCATCCAATTTACTTATCCATATCCATAACATCATAATCATAACATCATTATAATAACATTAGGGGCATATAAAGGGTTATATATACCATAATGTTGTGTTATGAAAATATATCACTATACCCATAAATCAATTTTATAGGTATTTATAACTATTCAACATATCATTTACAATATTAAATGAAAAAATATATTATAATTTTTTATATATTTCATCATTCATATGACATAATCATTTAATTATAAAAAATATACACCCCAATCATCAAAATTTATTCTTAAACCATTACTCGGTATCCATCATATTAGTCTTTACTAAAATATAAATCATGTCTTATGTTTCCTCAAAATTAATGCAATGATGCTTCATAGGTTTAAAGTAAAGAATAATGATAAACCATCCCATATTGTTCACATGTCATTTACAATCTATTTTTCCTCAGTAGTATAATTAATAATCATACCACCTTCATTATTCTCTTTATGATATTTACCCTTTGTAAATTAGTTTTCTTAATTCCCATACATTCCACATCAGAAACATTCAAGTTAAACTATGTTCTGTTTAGTTAAATATATTGACTATGGCCATAAAGAAAATTGTCACAAATACATATCAGAGATTAAATAACACATAAGTAAGGTAAATTATATATAATATTTCAGTATATGATATCTTAGGTTTAATCCTAGCCTATTCATGATTATCACAAAGACTCTAGGATTGTAACTGATACTAAGACTTATTCATAGGAGATCCCTAGATATATCATTCTAAATATCGATAGGGATATCACAAATGTTTTAACATCTTAGTTTACAAAGGTGGAATGAACCTTCACTCTGATACCAACTATAATGAATCATGCTTAACATATATGGATGTTAAATTACTTTTTCCAAATACTAAATTTATTAAACTAACAAATTCCCAATGTCTTTATTTTTGTGTTTCTTTTGGAAACTTGGAACTTATTCTTATAACATGGTGAATGATAATATAAATCTTCCATAAAGATATTACCCTTTAGTTTTTTGACCTAAATTCTTTCTTTATATTATCAGGAAGTGAAAACAAATAAAAAGGGTGATCTCAAATTATCAGTAAGGGTAAACATGGAGAATATATAAAAAACATAAAAATATTAATTTAAAAACAAGAATATAAATTTTGAAAATCATACCACCTATAAAAATTCCCAAAATATTGAGTCATGAAATTAATCTTGACTGGTCATAACGCGTAAATCATAAAGGAAAATAAACCATGATAAAATAAAATCAGCGTAAAATGTGGAATTATGGAAAATACATAAGAAAAGAAAATAATTTCCATATTATCCAAGGATCATTTTCAATTTTATTATAGTAGAAAAATTACATTTCTAAAATGGGTTTAATTATCATTCCATCCCTGCTTTACTAAACTAGATATACTTTCCATTCTAGTCCTATATTACTAAACCAGATTTACTTGCCATTCCAGTCCTATATTATAGAACCAACATTACTTTATGTTCTATTCATTTATATCTCATGAAAAATAAATATTTACCCAATAAATTTGAGGGAGATATAGGTCTTATCCTACATTTAATGAAAAACATACATATGTGTGCCACCAAAACATAAATTATTCATCATAACATAACCCAAGGTATAAAATGGGTTTCTAAAACATCATCCCATAACATGATCCATATAAAACAAATGGATTTCATGAATAGAATTAAAACATAAATATAATCATCTATAAAAAATCATAGGGATATTATATTGGAAAAATATCATTAATCATAGATGGAAAATAATTTTGATAAAACACTTGAAATTATTTCTTAAGGAAAATATCCTCTCTTATTCAAAATTATTTTCTTTTCTTAAAAATAACTCAATTTTAAAAGAAAATAATTTATTTGAAAATAACCTTGTAAACTTATAAGAGAATATTCGTTTAAATAATCCATTATGAAATCATAAAAATCCTTTCATACACTACATGTTAAAAAACATCCTTCTCATACTTATATCGGAAAGTCAAAAAAGTAGCTCATATCGAAACCTACAAAAGATTCCTATCATACCTTTTTTGTAAAAATTTTCCAATGGGTAAATTTTACATTACACAATAGTATATCAATATAAAGATAATTTTATTATACATTTTATAAAACATGGACATGTATGAAAAATATACGCCAATAAATACTTACATATAAACAATGTCAAATAAAAATGAGGTTGCAAAATTGTCCATTATCTTAGTAATTTTATCCTTTGTATGTATTCAAATAATCTATATAATGATTTAAATAATTCCATTTAATTATAACAGAATCATATTTATTTTTATTATATCATATATGAATATATTACCATCTATTTGTTAGTATCATTTCATTGCTACTCGTTATATGGGTATAAAATTATTTATGTTCTTATTCTTGTTCTATTGAGTAGGTTCCGATTATCCTTCTTAGGTCATATTTATATCATTTAAAATGATATTAACATAATATATACAATATTTTTTCACTCTTTACATTAATATAATCTTTATTTAAGTGATATCTTTTAGAATGAATCGCATCACGTTGGGGAGACGGTAGGTCATACGTACGCACATGTGACGATATCATTCCAATAATTGTGATGTATTTTGAAAGTGTATTGTATATATTTTATTCCAAAATCAATATCATGTTATAAGAATCCGATATATATATTATTTCCATCATTATATACATCAATGTAAAATGGTGTGGAAAAATATATTACACCATGTCGTGGTGACGGTAAGTCGTACGTATGAATGGGAGGTGATTTAATTTTTCTAAGTATGGATAAAAGGTGGAATATTGTTGTTCCATTAAAATAATAACATCTCAAGAGATAATTTATTCAGGATTTATTACTTTAATTTGGAAAAAACTCTTCAAGAGGATGTAGAATAAGAGATAATTTGAAAGAATCAGGAGAGGAGTCTACCTCTTCTTCAATGTGATCCCTCTAAATATCCTTGGAATGGAACAGTTGTTAGTATTTTGACAACAGAAGAACCTATAGAATATATCTATGTGTTTTTATAAGGGAAATGGGTCGGTGATGATAGATATTGAAGTCTCAAATTGAATTTAATAGGTGAGGGGAACTTTTGGATTTCCCAAAAGTATTAGTTTATAATAAACTAAAACCTCATCCAAAAATCCACAACATTTACTAATTTTGTATATGAGATTATAAAATGTTGTAATCTCATCAACAAATAATTTTTAGACAAGTTTTTATTTCCATTTAAACCTTATCATTTTAATTTATAACATAGTTATTATAATTCACTTTAACTAGGGTAACAAATATTTCAATATTTAAAGGTTGAAATATTTACTTATTTAATGTCAATTAAATCATAAATAAATAATTTAGAACATTAAAGACCATATAATATTTATCCATTATTTTTAATAAATGTTTTAGGATTTGTAAATAATTTAATAAAATATTATTTTGACAAAACAAAATAAGTATCTATTTTGACAATATAAAATTTTTGGATTTTATAAAATTTCAATATGAGATATTATACTAGAACCAAATATTTTATTATCTCCCTACAGGTTCATTAAAATATAAAAAATAAATTTTTAACATTAATTATCCGAAAATATATTTATTTTATCACTTTTACAAACATTAATTTGATATGTCCATTAATAAAATAATATCAATAATAGATTTCTTTAATTAATCAATAAAAATTATTTTTTTAATAAAAATTAAAAAATAAAACTCTATGAAGAAGATAAAACTACTATATTTCATAAAAATTATTTTAGTTAAATATAAATTTTAGAAAATACATCATTACAAATGTTATATTCATTAAAACATGAACGTCATTAGCTTAACATCACTTTAAATAAAATAATATAAATTCCATAATATCTTCTATAAGGCTCCAAATTGTAAACAACTCGACCCTTATATGAATATGGTAAATATATACTCAAAATATAATATTTGGTCAATGTTTCTATATTTTAAGGGTTATATAATTTTATGAAAAATTAGTCTATTTATTTTTCATTCATTAAATAATTTCTGTATCATCAATATATATACCATTAAGAAAATTATTTATTTCTTAAAAATTACAAATAAATCACCATGATAAACAAACATATTTTATCTTTTAAATGAGTACTTATTATCAAATTTATCTTCTGTAAAACCTTATATTAAAAATGATTTATTTATTAAAATTTGAGTAAGACTTTTCTTTAAATAAAATATTTTGAATGTATTATTCTCATCCAATGCATTATGAAGGGGACCATTTTTAAAAAATGATGGTTTAGGTATAAATTAACATATCCAATCATATTAGTACTAGTTTAATGGTAATTTTTTATTATTGAATTTACCCTTAATTAGTATATTTACCTTTTTATTGTATTAATAAAAATTACTAAAGTTACTATTATTAATGCATAAGAATAAAATAATGATATTGAAATAATTTATACCAAATGATTCCAAATTTGGAATCCATTTTTAAAAAATTTAAAACACATAATTTTTAGCACTTAATTTAATATTAATCCTGTTGTAGGAATGAAAAATGGGTTTTTAAAATTTAAAACATTCTGAAAGACTAAAATGTTTTTACATAAAAATTCATTGTCAAATTAATTCCAATGACCAATATTATATTAAATGATGAAAATATATTCCATTTGTACATTAAAAATATTCAATAATTTATATTATAAACATTAATTATTTCAATGAAAAAAAAGTTTTTTCAATTCAAATTTAGTGTATTTTTACTATTCATCAAAACATAAATCTTATTAGAAAAATATCAAAAATTGATCCAAAGTAAATTTTTATACCCATATTCTAAATAAGTAGTTTATTTTTGTTAAATATAATATATAAAAGTGTCAAAAACTAGATTTAAAATGGGTGTTCAATCAAAAGGTGGAAAAAAAATTTTTTTTGAAAAATTCTTATGTTATTTAAAAAATTGAATTAGTTCTTATATAAAGTCTAGAAAAAATATAAGATTAATTTTAAAAATATGACTGAATATATTACATGTTTGTTACACTAATAAAATCCATTGAGTATGAGTTTATTACATTATAAACACATGTATTCTTATTTAAATAGTTCTTCAGAGGAATGTTGATATTGTTCATACCTGCCATTGTAATGGCTAGGATATAAGGAAAAATAATAATATTTAGTTATTCACTTAAACTCGGTCATTCATGAAATATATTATATCTAAATAACCTTAAATTTTTTGTAACACTTTCTAAGAATAGTGTTGTGTATACCGCAAGCTAAGACGATGTTGTGTGTAGTGAAAGATAATCTTGGTGTTCCATATGATAGAAGACATAAAGGAAATTAATATAATAATAATAATGATGATAAAAAATAAATGTTATAAAAAATATCAGTTTGCTAAAAAGACCTCCCCCAAAAATCACTACTCAAGCCTAATGTGGGGAGTCCTTGCCTGAGTGAATATCGGTGTTCTATCAGTAGTGTTAGAATTAGCAAGAATAAAAAGTTAAAATATTAATATACATACCAGAAGCTGGATCCTCCTAATATTATATCCAAATCATTATTCGATGAGAATTCAATAGATCTATGACAAATAAATTCTATAATCCCCACTAAGAGTTACCAATATTTTTTAAATGAAATATCGAAAGGGAATCACTTCGAAATCTTCTCAACCAATGAGATCCAAGGACGGACTAATGCTTTGGGAAATTCTAGGGAAGTGATCTCAACTACCAAAAATTTTTAAAGACATATAGAAACACTTTTATTTACATTTATTCCAAGAATCAACCTATGAATGGGGATTTTATTATCAATTGATTCCAATCACCTTGAATAAATTTCATAGAAATAGATTAAAATTATCCATTGAAGGAACTATTGGGGATGAAACAGCTTTTTCATAGCATAAAAACATAGTAATGACCTAAAAATTGTATGAAAATCCATTGAAAATGGAATGAGAAAAATAAAATCAGAAAATAAAGCAATTCAGAGATTACTAATGTGGAAAACCCCTATAATGTTGAATATTAAACACATGGGGAAACTCTGATGAACCCACTATAATCAGAGAGTCTACAAAATTCATGTGAAATCCCAAAACATTAATTATTGTATGAGCGTGGAAAACTGTGTGAATACCACAACCCAATACACCTTCACCATTTCATTGATAATTGTGTCATTAAAAAGATTCAACCCTTAGAAATTAAAAATGAATCAATGAAATCATTTACTCACAAAAAATAATTCATTGCACAGCCTGATTTTTCAGAGCATGTACTATCCCACTGCACACTACTTCACATGCCCAAATACCATCTCCTTCTTTTATGTATTCAAATTATTACCTCTTATTTCTCCCTTTATAAGTGAAGGGTTCACTAAAATCCATTTATGTAGCATAATTTCAAATATTCAAATATTTTATAATGATAATATATATAAAAAAATAATGCGGTATATTATTTATAATTTTCACCTTTTTAAAAAAAAAATCGGGTTGAACCTATGTATATTACACTTTCACTAGACAATGAGGGAGAAGAATTCGAGTGAACTCAATTGGAATGAAAACTAATTGGTCTCACAAAAAATGTCAAACAAGGTAGATAATATGATGAAATTCTTTTTCTACTCTAATAGAAACCCAATAGCTTATATATAATAATAATTACAAATCCCAAAGTCTTTTAAATACCTACATCTACACTTCCTTACTAAACCAGACTAGATCTAGAAATGCATGGCTCCCCCATTATATTGATCACTACATAATCATGAGTATCTATATAAAATACACTTCTATGCTAAAAATACACTAAGTATTTTTTAATTATCAATGCATCACCACAAAATTTGATTTAAATTCCCTCATCAATAGTGGAACTCTCATAAGAAACAAATATAGGTGTAAAACCTAAAACATATGACCTGGCATAGTTTATCTTCCAAACACTATTTCACCTGAGTCAATGGACTGTGTGAAGGTTCTAGGAATAGTGGATACACCATTGGTGGGAAACATATTTAAAATTTAGTTTAAATAAAAGGCCTCAAAACCCTGAGAGAGTATATTTTACATTAAATTAAAAATTAATTCATTTAACATTGGATGAAACTATATACCGTTGATTTAGTTATATATTTTTTATGTTTCGAATCATTCAAAAAAAATATAATTACTCTACTTATACAGTAAAAAATAAAGTGTAGATCCCTCTGGTAGTGATCCACAAGCGCTCCTTCGATTTTCAAGTAACTAAAATTAATTTATGGGTCCAAGAATGACAAATCAGTTGTTTTTTATCTTGATTTCTCTTAGGTACATCAATATTTAAGGTGTTTTTATTATTCTTGAGAGAATGAGAGGAGGAAAATTCGATAGGGAAAACAATGATGTGTGTAATGATTCTTAGTTCACAATTTTTGAAAGTTTACCCAATAAACATAACCATCTATTTTTAGAACTAAGGATTCGGAAAAAATTAATTATTTAATTTCATGTTAGATCTTAACTGATATTATAATATCTGATAAAAATAATCCCACATAATAATAATAATATTATTATTGTATGGAACTCACCAACCTGGGAAAGGATAAATAACATTTATACATCAATGAACATAGTATTGGTCCATTTATCCTCCTCAATATTTGTTTAATATTCCAATACATACATATTTTAAAATTTTCATTCATCAATAAATGTTTTCAATAGATAAAACATGAATTAATTCATTTCTCATTCTTGAGAGTAATATTTATTATATTATTTAAATGTCAATAGAATTTAATTGAGATTAACAATAAAATTTTGCGTGTGACCCTCTATGATTTATTTTGGTTTCTATTGTGAAATATCTCATAAAGTCAATGATTATATTGTAATAGTGGGTGAAGGAACCCAAGGGGAGTAACTTAATATCATAATGATGAAAATCACATACCAATGCTCAGTGAGTAATATAATCCCTTTATATAAATATCGCATCAAGAAGGTTCCACATTTGTGTCACCAACCTATATGCTCGATACATATTTCATTGACTACATGAAATAATCACATCATTACACCATGTCCATAGAATTTAATGAAAATATTATATTCCAATAAAAGTTTCAAGATATCAACTTTCATAAGGATGGAATAGAAAAATACTTCCATGGATTATCCATTGATAACATGTCATTTGTGATCCATAAAATTTACTGTACTTCCCGCCAATATATTTCATGATAATATTCATCAATAAATGTATGTGTGTGAGTCATGACATGAAATAATTATAATCTTAAAGTCTAAAGACCATTACTCAAGCTTGTATGTTGGAATATTTAATGACATAGAAACATATAGGATTCTTAATGGAAGTAATGTTCTCATAATCACTTGTCTTCTAGAATTACAAGTGTGAATTTCATGAGAAAAATACTCATCTACATATGAGTACCTATAGGTTTTTAGAACAAAAAAGATTCTGTACATTGGCATAATATTACAATTTATTTTAATATAGTGATTCCTGAAACCCCGGGAGGAGATCATTATTATTAAATTAATAATTAATTTATTTAATATTAGAAGAAACATTATACCTTGGATTAGGATCTTTATTCGTTGATCATTTTTATCATTCAACAAACCTTTTGAATTATAATTGTTGTTATGTAGGGATTCATGTGTAGGATTCCTCTAGTAGTGATCCATGCATGCTTTTTCGATCTTCAAGAAACACAATTTGATTATTGAGTTCTATTAAGGAAAATCAGTTGTCTTGCATTTTTCATCTAGATCATCATGGATCCTTTGGGATTTAATGTGTCCATCAGGTACTTGATAGAAAGAGAGGTGGAAAATTCAAGAGGGAGAATATCATTATGTGCAATGATTCTCAATTCTAAATTTTAATTAATTCACTAAATAGACGTGACCATCTATTTCTAGATATAGGTTTTAGGTTAAAAATAATTATTTAATTGCATGTAAACACTTAAATAATATTTAAATCTTTAATATACACCTTATCACATAATAATAATAATAATAATTTTATTTTATGCTATGTACTAACCTACACAATGATAAATAATATATACTAGTTTGGGAATAAATATTTTACAATAAAGTGATCTTGGTCATTTTATACTAAATGAAAATAATTTAGTACCCAAATTAATATTTATTTTAAATATTTCATTCATCAATATGAATTTTCTATTGATAAATTATGAAAAAAATTATTCGTTAGTTTGGAGAATAATATTTATTCTTTAATTAAATTCAAATAGAATTTAATCAAGATGAATGGAAACACATAGTGTGTTACCCTATAGGATTCAATCTCATTGGAAATTGTTGGGATCACCAAAATTCCATGATTAGTATCTATCAACAAGTCATGTGACCCATGATAAATACCATTATATCACAACAATGATAATCAAATTTGAATACTCACTGTGTAATAAAATCACTTTTTCACAATATCTCATCAAGCATGTTGTACATCTGTGTCACCAACCTATATGCCCGATAGGTCATTCTTTTACTATCTAAGTAAATAATTCCTTACACCATGGACATGAAATTTAATTTTATGGATCTATTCCAATAAAAGGGTTGAGATATAAACTTCAATAAATATTGAATACAAAAACACTTCCTTGACTTATGCATTAATAATATGTCATTTGTGTTGCAGCCAATGTTCCCTACTTCCTAAAAACTTATTTTGTAGTTGTTTTCATCATTAAAATATAAGTGTGAGAGTCATCAAATGAATCAATGAAAATAAAAAATTCTAAGAACTATTACAAACATTCACATATAGCTATATTTGATGACACTGAAACATGAAAAATTTATACTAGTGAGTCAGTTCTCGCAATCTCATATCATAGAGATTACTAGGTGTGATCATTATGAGAAGAAGTATCATCCAATTACAACTACACATATCAAATGGTCATATTCTATGTTTCTCATCATCGAACGTTATAATTCATAGAAATATATTTAATAATATCATCATAAAACTTCAAGGTTCTCATCTTAAAAGGGAACTAGTATGACCTTATCAATATGATAATTACCCTAAGATATTATTACATTAATATCATGTAAAGAAATGAAAAATATGTAATAATATTATATTAATATTATAATCATCATATATTCATGTAATCAATGTTCAAATAGTTAGTCCTAGAACACTATATCTAACAATTTGACTCATGCTCAAAGATCACATGTGCCACAAATCTAACGAATTCTTCATCACTACTACTTTAATCAATTCATTTCATGCCTTCACATCAGTACTATAAATGGTTTTAACAATTTTTATTTAGGAATATATCATTATTTATCAAGATAATTCCCATATTAAATTTCCATAATGACTCATGAACCCCTCATTATAAATAGTACAAGAAGATAATAGATTATGGTGTGCACCTTGTACATGTCGCAAATCCCTCAACATCATCATACAACCTGATTTTTTAGTGATAAAAATATCACCAACACTAATTACTCCCATATAAACTTCATTTCCGATATTCAATATACCAAAATCACCTTCTTTTTTTGAATAAAACAATTCCCTCTTTAGTGTAATATGGTATGAGGATACTCAATCAATCACTCATTCGATGTATAGTTAAAACATATGACAATGAAATATAATTAAACGTAAATCACCCTCACTTGTGTAAAACATATGATGGTATCCTAAAAATAAATTTTAAATTCCTTCTTTTATTTCTCAAATTTTCTTAATGTTTAAAATTTCCTCTACCCATGATTCTCATTATCGCAAAAGAAGAACATGAATTTTCTTCTTGTATTTAAATGTCCTCACTCTTTAATGTGTTATGTTTTCATAACCAGCAAACCACTATTACCTAAGGATTTAGCATCATTGGTATTTTCAAAAGACCTTTCCTAAATAATAAATAAATCACATCATCTAACATTAGAGTATATTTCTGGAATTACAATTTGGTGATGATATTATCATATGAAAATGGTAATAAAGAAAATTGAAGAAAATATTTATCTTATTATTCCGTTTAAAAAGGAAGAATTTTACCTTTATCATTGATCTTTTCTACCAATGAATATAGATCCATTAAGAAGTTTTGTGAACATGTTCATATGGTTACATTAATCTCTAATCTCTAGAAGCTACAAATGAGATAATTGTTTTTTCGACACAAATGTTTTTTGAGGGATTTTGATTTATACATGTTTTCAAGCATTGAGGAGATCTCCTTAGAATATATCAGATTGACCACCTCAAATAGTGTATTATCATCCAAATAGATCTCGATTTTTTTACTAACTCTATCATATCCTTCCAATGTCCAACACTCGTGTTCCCCAATTTCTCATATTTTTTTCTTCGACCCCTTCAATATGTCCTGGATGTAATAGTAGGATCCCTGAACCCAAATTCAATAGTAATAATAGAATACCATTTCTTGTATATAGTGAGTTTTTTAATATATTCTCTTACCATTATGTCATTGAAAATTCTATGTCCAGTATTTAAATGGTAATATAAATAGATTATTTTTCTATCAAATGGCTATATAAGTTTCAATGAAATAAATATAACTTTGATATACTATGACATTAGTCTTTAAAATATGTTTTATAGTTTAGATACATCATACTACTTGTACATAGTCGATGTATGACAATCACATGTTGGGGGGTAATAATAATTGAGGCGTATTCTTATAATGTTCTCACATTGTTATCTTGAGTAGGTGTGATCATAAAGAAAGACCTTCCAAAAGAAATACCACGTGTTTCAGGTAACATTGGTTGTTCATATCTACGAACACGTATTTTGGTCTCCTGACTAGAGGTCATTATCAATGTGTGTCATTTGATGATGTACATTGATTAAAGTAAAAAATCATGACATTGAATTCATTGTGAGGTAGCTTATTTTTGGTGCATCTTTGGTGGTATGACATTTATTGAATGGTATAGATATAATTTTTCTCTTCCAAGTTGAGGACGTGATATCTTGGGACAGATTGATGAGGGTAGTAGTATATTCATGAATAATTTTCCAAGGTATTCAAAGGTATGAATTTCACGTTAGATCAAAAAATAATAAATAAGGAAAGGTTTAAGACACATGTTGTACATCTAACATTATGAGATATCACTAGTCAAATAGATTATATTTCATAGTGTTTATTTCTATGAATGGTTTTTGATGGGAATAATTTTCATTATCTCAATAGGGAAAATGTTTTTTAATATAATCCACTCATATTTTGTCATTTATATTCATTGTTGTCGAGATAAGGTTCTTGGGGGTAACACACAATAGTGTATTCAAGTGTCACCCCTAACTTGTGAATATGTGTATAGGACATGGCAGGCCCCACTATGGGGCCTGAGAGTTGTCCAAGTATTGTTGGCTAGAAAATAATAAACAAAATAATTATTATTCAATTATAGAATAATTTGGTTCAATTTATTTATTAAAATTATTCACAATGTGTTAACTGAATACATGAAAAATATTATACAAATGAATATTATTTTAATATTCAATGTAATTTTAATATTGTTGGAATTATGAGTCGTGTTATTGACTCATGTTAATCGTGTAATATATTTATTATATATTAAAAGTGTGTGAAAATATTTATTTGAAATTATGATACAAATAGTTTTTCATAACATGTCATTTATAGATTATTTAGTTTACGATTTATTTCTGGAGGATGGAGAACCCTTTCTGGTAATTTTGGACATCCACTATATAAGTAGGGGATGAGATCCAATCCACATACTATTCATTCCAACAGAAGTGAGAGACTCTCTATCCTCATGTACCCGAGAGAGGAAAAGAAATATTTTAATAAAATGATCCAAGAATGTCATAATGAATTGTCATAATGGAGTCGAGGTGATCATAAGGATGTAGATATCTTTGGTGGACATCTGCACTAGAACCCAATTACAGATGAACAATGCTCCAAAGTATTATTGAAGTGTGCATTAGTGATCTAAAGTGGTGTGATCATATATCCTTCGAGTAGTGGTCTCCTCTGACAAGATATTGTCTAGTATTATTTAATTCAAACAAGGTAAAATCTTAGTTTAATTATTATGTTTTGATAAATTTCATGTGATCTTTAGTCCTCTACTAGTGCTTGAATCGTAGAAGATGAAAATTTTCATCATCCTGCAGATAAAAAATTAAAATTTCCAACCTAACGACTTCTAATGCATGCCTCAGTACCAATAATTGGAATCGAAGTGATCTCATGAATTTGATGAGCCAATAGAAAATAAATTTTCATTAAATTATACAGAGAATTCAAATTCAATAAAAATGGAACAAACCACATATCGACTAATTATTGGATGAATAAAAAAATTTATCTGAAAAAATTTATGTGGATTATTTTTTGTTTGTTTTGGGGTATTAAAAATGAATTATATTTTTTTAAAATATATTATTTTTGTCATTTTCCAAGGAAGGAAAAAATTGGGACTCTTCCATTCCCTAGATAGGTTCTAGCTTAGAAAACAGACATCTAAACAGTATAACTAGTGATCAATTTCGTTCCACACTTAACTTTAAATCACTAAAAATCAAAAACTAATTTTTTTTCCAATAGCCTAAGAAAAAGTCTTTGATAAAATTTAAAAACACTAAAAATAAAAATGGGTAACATATGGTTGCCACATGATCAGGTAGGTCTAATTTAAAATCCTTAAGATAAAAATTTTGTGTAGAGATTCCACTTTATCAATAAATTTCATTCAAAAAATTATTTTAATTAATAAAAAAAATGTCAAGTGAATCGGATTCTTTTGAAGCTTCAGCGATCCGCCGCATAGAGCATGGGCTACCGCAGCACTGCCCTCCAGACTCGCTGCCTCTAAATCCCAACACCACCAGTGATTCCTCCATCCGACTTCCCTAATAGCGCACATGAGTCCATACTAAGCACCACAATTGGATGCCTACACTATCGTGCCAGTTTTTTCAATTGTAACCAGGATGAACCATCACAATCGAATGTTCATGCATCGCATGATGCTCTCCACTGACCCATCGCTAGGTTATATTTTGTGTTTTCATGTGAAAAAACCCACAACCAACAACCCCTCGGCCCGATGCACAATGGATCATCCTACCAAAACCCATATAGAAAACCCTGATATTGGGAAATAACACATTAATTCAGGAGAGATAAAATTATTAATTAAGATATTATTGTTAATATTAATGGATGAAAAATTTAATGAAAACTTCTTTAATTTTAGATATGGACATGGGGTCTATATAACAGTACATTGTAAAGTATTTTTAATGTTTTCCTAGCACAATATAGCCTGCAAGAGAGAAAATAGAAGGGTTTGAGTCATGTTTTAGTATCATTTTCATCAAATTTTGGCTCTCCTCACAATATTTGGAACAATAAAGTTAATGTTTTACCCAGTGGTTATTATATATAAAACAAAAAAAACAATTCTAATATGATTATATTTTAGCCATGGTGGTCTCTTATCCAATCTTGGTGATTTTTCATCTAAACCATTTAGTAAAAATGATAACACCTTCTTTACCTGGTCAGATCTATTTGGGTTTGTCTATCGTGTGGTGTTTTTCATTTTAGGATGCCTTCAAACTCCATCTTTTTTCTTCCTTTGATCCACCATTTTAAATAAGTATTATTTTTAATATACCTCTTATCTTTGGGAGTATTTTATTTTTACTTTTGAATATTAGTGGATCCCAATTTTTGTATAAGGTCCTGTGGTTTTTCCCTTTTGGTTTTTCCATGTTAAAAGTTATGATGTGAACATTTATTTCTATTCACACATATAATTGGGCATTCAGTATCAATATTAATTTTTCAGGATTGTTTGAATGGAGAAAAATTTATTTCTATTGTGAATTATCTTTAGTGTTTATATTCTTCTAATTATTTGTTCCCCAAAATCTAGTATCAGATTTGATGGTTCATGCTTTCAATTTTATATGAGAACTATAGAAGTTTCTAATAGGATTGTTTATGAATTCATAAATAAAGATAAGGTTAGGAAATCAATGTAGGTTAAGAGATGTGATGTGCTAGCTTCATCAGGGATTTTGAGTAGGGAGATAAATATTTTTCTGTTGGTGCTCTAAATTGGGTGGTGATCACGATTATGGAGGAGCCCCATGTTTCTGGTTCACATATTCTTCATCGGGATTGTACATATAATTATTTGATGAGGACTTTGGTGTTTTAATTTATTTTTTAGGGGATATAATAGTTTTTTATAAGTGATAATGTGTGTTGTAATAGTTTCTATAGTAATTATGGTTGGCTAAATACCAATCTAATTTCTTTCAAACTGAGTTTTTTCGGATATTTTCCATTTTTTTCTACCAAAGGGGGAGATTGATGGGATACTTATCATTTATTAAGGAGAGAGAAAATTATTAATAGAGTGATTTTTATCAATATTAATGGATGAAAAATTTAATGTTGTCTTCATTAATTGGAGATATGGACTTGGTTCTTTTTTAATAAGATTTAGTAACACATATTTGAATGGTTTTCTAGAATGATATAGCCTCTAATAGAGAACACAGAAGGATTTGTGACATACAATAGTCTTTGTATCCTAGAAGTTCGGCTCTACTCACAATATTTTGTGCAATTAAGTTATGGTATTACCTAGATATTTTCAGATTTTCTACCGATGAATCTCTTCTAGTATAATCAGCTATCATCCATGGTGGTAATTTATCTAATTATATTTCCGTTTCATATTCAACATTTTTTCAGATAGAAAACACCTACTAAACATGGTTAGATCAATTTGGGTTTATTTATTTGTCTCTATAATTTATTTTAGGCTACCTTCAAATTGTATCTCCCTTCTACCATTGATCCGATATTTTATCCCAATATTACTTTTAGATCATGTTAATATTTAGGATTTTATTCTTTGTACTTTTTATTATTAGTGTATCCCTCTTTTTGGACTTAGTCCTACGGGTTTTCCCTTTCGGTTTTCCATGTTAAAGATTCTGGTATCAAAATTTATTTTTCATGTAGATATCTTTGGCCATTACGTATCCACATTAACTTTTCAAGCTTCTTTAATGTAATTGAAATTTATTTTGTCTACATGTTCACTTTGTTATTATTTTCATGTATTCCACTTGATATCTCTCCCAACACCTACCGCATACGAGACACCCCACATTAGATGTTCCACACTACCTAGTTCATGATTCCTAGTGTTGGTCCAGGCCTATCGTTACTCTTATTGGACTCGATCCACCCTACAATGGTCATGGGTGGTTCTACCCAACCCGGAATAGGTTCGTGAGGGTCTGTCAAGCCCAAAAAATCTCTACACAAGGTTTACATGCCCCAAAATTAGCCATTGTGGGTTCTCTAGAGATTGTAATTTATTTGGTGACTTGTTAGGAATGAGGAAAATATTTTAAATATCCAAAATAAATTTATTTATTTATGGAATATAAAAAATTTATATTTCGAAAAATTAATTTAATTTTAGCCTAATATTTAATTATTTAATAAATGAAATTTTTCAACAATAACTACGATACTAATTGCACATAATTAAATAAAATTATTTGAATTAAATAGAATTAATTTAATATATTTGTTACCCTTGATCTTAAATTGGTTGTATTTAATTTTTATCATACTTTTAATTTTATTTTTTTACTAGTGTTGATTAGTGATCCACTATGATTGTCTGGTATTATTAAATTATTTATCACAATTATGTGTGATGATTGTAATATTTAATTTTTCATTCATTAATGGTTTTAACATTGTCATTCATTTTTTAAATACGAATATTTTCATTCTCTTCCATCAATGATTCTGTATCTATATTTCAGTTCTTGAGTCTCTCTCTCTCTTATGTGAGTGTATATCTGTACTATTGATGATTCCAATGTAAGACATTAACCTTTCCAAGAAGGGAAATTAACACCTTTGAACATGGTTGAGTTGCATCATAAGAAAAGGCATGAACCATGTATGGCCACCTAGGTAGCATTTAATTTACTATGTCCAAATGGATCTTCCAATATTAGATGCTCAAGTCTAGTTAGGTACATTTTTTCCTTTATGCATTGTTTGTTATTTTATTTATTTCCATATCTACATGAAACACATAAAATAATAACCAGAAAATTTCATAAAGATGCAAAGAATGTTTTTATGAATGTTTCGTTGTGGGTGTGACTATTTAGTATAAAAATATTTCATATAAATACAAAAAATTAATAATGAGATATTAGAAACACATCAATGAAATATTTAGTTATGAACGCCTTAAAAACATTGAATTTGAACAAAAACTGGTGTACGGGGTGCTCGTCAGCCATATTTGATGGTGCTTCCTCCTACAAGGTTGTGCTAAGAGAGTGATGAGTTGAATTTAATGAAGTTTCTTTAAAATTAGTTTCCAAATAAAACAAGATAAACCATTAGAGACCAGAATTTAATAAATTATTTTTAAAAATTTAAAAGTCAGGACTTAACTCATGTAATCAATTACTCTTGAGTAAATGTGGTTGGCCAGTCTAGTGCCAAACACAAGTCTATCCAAGTAGTTTTATATAAAAATATTGTAGACTATGAGGAGAGATTTAATTTATCGTTACTACTATAATACTCAAGAGATATAGTATTCGGAATATAATACTTAGTAATACTAGTGTTTAATAATCAAGTGGATGTAATTTGAGGATTAAATTAACCAGTAATGAATTATTAGTATTCAAGATAAAAATTTGAATATAATAGATTATGTTTGATTTAGAAAATGGAAAGTAATACCACAATATCATTATGATAATTGTTGGTAAAATAAAATTAAAAAACTAAAATGAGTTTCCATGAGTAATATGGTCACTTAAAAAAAGTATTATGATATCAAAAAATCAAGGTACCACTGTCTCAAATACCTATTGATACACATTAGGAATTGAGTGTGGGAAATTAATCATACTATACTCAATTATGACATAGAGGATGCTTATGTCATAATTATATTATCAACTCCCATAGTTATTTCTAGATAAAATATCAGGTAATGGATGATTATACATTATTTCCTATCTATTAGAAGATTATGAGGAGAAAGTGAAAGGTGATATGAATAGGGTGATAATTATAAAAATATGTGTAAATTGAATGATGGATATGATCTTTCAATACATCCATTTCTAATTAAAATTCATCATTACATTTTAGGTATGGTTCACCAAGTAAATATGAATAGAAAGAAAGTATTCGTTATCTTGGTGAACAAGTTGAAATATGAGGTGAAAAATCTTGTGGAATATGTGACACCAAAAGATCCTTCACAACACCTTTTAAAGAAAATATGATTTCTCATCCTATAGAAGGATATTTTTTCATATATTTTGAAATAAGTGTATGGAAGTTTCAATTATAAGAATTTAATTAAAGAAAAAAGTAATCACTTCTTCATCAGGTAATCATAAAATATTAGTAATGATTTTGTTATAAATATTGGGTATTAAATACAATATTATTGTCACATGTGTGAATTTAAATAAATTAACAATGAAAGAATAGAAACATTAATAGAATTAATATTTCTTCTCTAAGTGGTAAAGAAAGGGTGATACCTAAATCATTGGTGAGAATCACACAATGTCTAATTTCAAAGTAAATGATTCTAGGTGAAAATTTATTCAGTATAACCTAAAAGTTTATCTCATATTTTCATTGGATACATAAAGAAATTATTCCAATTTAGGAAAGAAATTTTTTGAGGTCTCTCATACTCAACTAATATTTCAATGATACATGAATCATAAAAAGTACACGATGAATAAAAAATGGAAGACTTATATAACCAGTTGTCAAAAGATAAAACAATTCACAGAAAAAATGTAGTTATAAAGGATATAACCATTATGGTTTTAGAATCTTTGGAGTTATAAAAATTTGGTATTATCCACACACATATGTACGTAGTTTTGGATAAATATACCTTTAGATAAAATGGACAGTCAGAAATATTTCAAAAATAGTTCAACTCGAGGGAATGAACTATTCCATGGTTAATCTAGTGGTAAAAATACTTAATAAGATTATTTTATGTTTTTTAAAGAAATGTCAATATTATTTATGGTATATGAATGGAAAAAATATATAATTTTCCTTAGGATGGTTTGTTAAAGAATTTCATCACCAAGCATTAATCAGTCATTATAATGTATCATGAAGTAATTCATAAATTCTCATTACCTTATCATCATCAAGTTATGATTTCAATAAGGATGATAAATGATGTGTCTTGCATATAACCATTGATCAAGAAAATGTATCATGGAGTACTTTCCAACAAAACATTTCCTTATACACATCAGATCCATTATGTAAATAAAGGGTAATCAATGTTGAGATATATATGAATTGTAGTGGTTTTGTTTATTATTGATGATATGATATGAAAATAGGGTAATTATCCCATAACCATATTTAATATATCATGAAAAATGAATTATATATGAGTTATAGTATAATACAAATACATTAAGTCATTAGAATGTGTGTTTAGGTGCAAAAAGTTTGTTTGAATAGAAATAAAGTTTCATCAAGATAAATACAATGTGAATCTAAAGTAGTTGTCCTAATGTTTTTTAAGGATATTAAATAAATCCCTGTGAATGAAAATATATAGCCATGTTATAGACCATATTTCTATAAAAGGGAGGATATCACTTTTTGAGATAATGAGAGAATGGTTGAATTGGGTTTTTTCAAGGAGGGAAATGAAAAATCAGTTGGAATATGAACAAGTTCCACAAGAGCTTGTGAAAAAATAATGATCTAGAGTTAATTACTACATAGGAAGAATAAAACCAATGTAATTGTTTTTTATTCACCATGGTCAGTGATACATTATTCATTGAGAATAATGACTCCTATAAGTGAGTAGTGCATGTAAATTTACTAAAATATACAAGATTCATTAATACTCAATAATGAATTACATGTATTAATATGTGGGGGGTTATTATTTTGAATACTATAGTGGGTATTAATGTGAGACTATACATGTATGGTATAAGGGTCAAACTAATAAGGCTTTATTGGTGACACCAAGTCATTATTCTTTAGTCCATTAGAATTTTACTTCTCATAGCTACTTTCTATAATCATTTTAATGAGAATTAGATATCATGACCACTAATCATGGAAGGTTTCTATTTAACACAACCATAAAGGGATGGTGACACCATAAAATGCCAATAATGGGTTCAAGTTACTATAATCTAGTTTATGGTTAATGTTAGTAACAAGATCATAAAATATTCATTTTAAATGAATTTTTTCCAAGTGCCTACAAGAGGAATGTGGGGGTACTAATATTTTCTCTATAAAATATGTTTGGTAAAAAATTAAAAAAATATGGATCTTATAATTATTCAAGACCAAAATGAAACAAACTCATTAGATATTGACTTAAATTAGAAAAAAAATGTTATATAGAATATGATCTACTCAGATAGATCCAAAGGATTATTATACATAGTCAATGATAAATATAATAATAATGTATTTACAAATAAATGTTAGAACAATTCAAGATGGAATAGTTACAAATGTCGAATGGAATACATCCTTCCAATAAGACATGTATTGGAATATAGGGAGATTAATGTCGTATGTTAAATTTCATATTCTATTATTATAGATCAATCACATATGTGATGATATATACTAAATATGATATTTTAAACATGAACATTATTATATGAAAATATTAATTTTATCCCATAGAATTTTAATATATGTTGTTTGAAATTTGAAAATATACTTGTGAATTTAAAAAAGGTATGTGCCTTGTATGTGGAGAGAAAGGGATACTAATCATATGGAAAGAAAATTTAGTATTACTTTTGATTTATAAGACATAATAATACTTGTAGGATAATGTAATGAGTAGGAGAAGCTTATTTAAGCAAGTGGTAACCGTATCTAAAAATTTTGAGATCATTATGGCTTTTGTTTTATCAAAAGAAGCTGTGTATAAAATGAAACTATTTGTTACATTTCTGGGAATCACACCTAGTATGTATATGTTTATCATAATATAAATTATGTTAATTATACTATCCAAGATGTTAATTTTTTACTATGTAAAAGTTATATAAGATCCATATTTTATATCATGTGAGATCTTTCAAGTCTCATTAGTAGGCTTCCTCTAGTTTAAGTGGGATTGTGTTAATAGTTGGTTCCCTATATCCAAATTGAATAGTACTTTTTTATTACTATATCATATATAGTATGAGTTATGCGTGATCTACTATTACCATTATTGTGTTGATATTTCTTCATCCATTGTGTAAATGGAAATTTCTATAGATTATTTATCATACCAAAATGTTATAGAAGTTCCTGAACTATAATTAGAACCTTGAGATACTATTACATTAATCATAAACATATTTCATATGGTTTAGATACATCAAATTGATTGGACACAGTTGATGTTTAATTATTTGGTTCTGAATAACCATAAGCATTGAGACTTATACTCATAAATTTCACTCGTGGTGATCCGTAGTAGGTGAGATCATGATGAAATACCCTCTAATAAAAACACCACATGTTTTTGGTGCCATTGGTTGTTCCTATCTATGAACATTTTTATTGGCCTCCAAGCCTGAGATCATTATCATTTTATGCCATTTGGTCATTACATTAATTTAAGTAAAAAACCATGAAATTAGAGTCATGGTGGGGTATCTGGAGTTTCTTACATATACGATTGTGTGACATTGATTTAATGGTCGAGATATAATTTTCCACATCCAAGTTGGGGAAGTGAAATCTCATTCCCAGATGATCAGGATGATAGTACCATCATAAATCCTCGGCCAATTTATTCAAAAATAAGTTTTTCTAGTTAAATAAATAAATAATATAGAATGGATTGGATTATGACATAATCTATACATCATCTTTTCTGAGATATCCCAAAAAACAAGATTATATTACACAATATGTGTTTAGAGGAAAGTTTGTCATTGGTATGAATATTACTTATCCTTTTTAAGGGACTTGATAGGTTTTCAGAATCTACTCTAGATCTATGAATAGTATTCATTGATATCCAAAAAATGACCTAGGGGTCAAAAAAGTAGCATATTCAAGATTCTTCCCAATTTTGATGAATAGGTGTATTGGGCATGGGGGACCCCACCTTGTGTTCCGATAGTTTTCCATTTATTTCTTATCACCGATGAATAAAACGACTCATTATTACTTGAGTATAGAATAATTTTGTTGTAATTATTTATTAAAAGTATTCACACGTCCTGGAGAGAATACATGAATAATATTATAAAAAAGAATATTATTTTAATATTCAAGAATCAATTTTTATTACAGGACATATGAGTCGAGTTAATTCCTCAACTTTAACAAATAATATATTTGTTATATATTACATTTATCTGATAAATTATTAAGTGATATTATTATGCAATTAATTTTTAATAACATTACATTTAATTCTTATTGAGTGGTTGTTTTACTTTTAGAGGCTGGGAAACTCTTTCTAGGTATTTTGGGTATCCACTACATAAGAAAGGGAGGAAATATATTCCAATGACTATTCATTATAATCGAATTGATACAATAATTCTCTATCCACATCTTGTATATAGAATGATAATATTTAATAAAAATATCCAAGACCATCTTCACGAATCATTGAAATGGAGTCGAGGTGATAGTCAGGACATTGAAGGCATCATCATACATTCACGCTAGCACCATATTACTAGTGAAAAATGTTTTTGTATATTCTTGATGCCTGTTTGTATGATCTTTAGGGTTTTGATCATCGATTCTTTGAGAAATTCTCACCCACTATGTGATACTATCGAGCAAACTTCGATTCAAATGAGGTAACAATTTGGTTTAATTTTTTCTCATTAATAATTCATGTGAGATCCTTAAACCTCTATAGGTTCTTGGATTGAAATAGAATAAAATGATTTATCACTGTTTTGATGAAAAACTTTAAATCTCATACTTATCTACTTTTGTTTCATGCCCCATTACGATCACTTCTCATGAACCAAATTTTATTTATTTGTGGCTAACATAAAGTAATATCATTATTCTAGTTATATGGATTGATATAGGTCAAAATACCTTGGTGGAATCATCCATATGAAATTATAAAGAGACACATATAACATCCTCTGATACAAACTGTTGGGTAGAAAAAAAATCATTCAAAGGTTAAAAACATAATTACCAGAAAAAAATATAATTTGAATCTCCAAAAAATATCCAAAGGAAGAAATAAAACAACACAAAGTTTTTTAATTTTAAAACCCCCTAAAATATGGATGATTAAGAAACATTGTGAAACTCTAATAGCATCACTATAATCAAGTAGGATATAAAATTAAACTAAAATCCTAAAACATGGATAATGATAAGAGCGTATAAAACCAATGTGAAAACAAAATCCTGAAAAAATTTCATCTTTTCTCTGATTGTCATCTCTTGAAAAAGAGTCAACCCTTAGGGATCAAAACTGAAAAATATTTGTTATTACATTATCTCAATTATGTCATTTCACAACATGATTTTCCCTGCACATTGTATCCTATTACATGATACTTCTCATGTATCTATGCCCAAATAATCACACCCTTTGGGATACCTTTACTGGAGAAGGATTACATAAAATCCATGTGTGAAACATCCTTCCGAATTATCAGATGAGATATAATGATAATATTATAAAACGAAAATATATTTGTGGGAAAATATTTTTAATTTTATCTCCTTAAAAATCTATTTGTTGGACTAATTCGGGGATGTAAAAAAGAGAGGTAGTGGGATCGGTATCCATGAACAATATTGGAAAGCCAATTTTTTTTTAAAAAAAACACAAAAAAAACTTTATCGTCTTCTTTATCACCACTACATAGAGTCACTTCGTCCAATATGAGCAATTTCATATAGTATTAGACTATATTTCAATTATTCAATTCCATATTTAAAAGTTTTAAGGAAAAATTATGTGATATTTTTCATCATCAAAAGAAAATTATCATTCAATAGTGATGAGGTTTCTATTCAATGATCTAAATTTACATTTTCAAAATATGTCTAGATGAATATGTTTACTTAATGATGATTATTCTTGAAAAAATTCACTTCTAATTATGTTTCTTGAAATTTAAATTATAATTTTGAAAAAAATAAAAGTAAGACAATCTAATGATCCAATTCACAAAATAAATCGAAAGAACAAAGAATAAATAATATAATCACAGAAATATTATTTCCCTAAGATAAATAATCCACGAATAATTCGTGATTTGTCATAAATCAAAATTTTATTTAATTTAAAACAATTTAAAATAAATTATGAATGAGTTTGAAGACAATGGAGATTATCTATATCCATATCTCACTCTCTCTATAAAATCCACATCATAGAAATATTTCACTAAAAGTGTTTATATTTTCCCTATTATATTTTCCCATTATCTTATAATAATCCTTAGTCACCGAATTAGATGATTCACTGCATGTTTTAATAAAATAACCTAGTGGATTCTACTAATTCTCAGCTAGAGAACATTTCTTTTACATTTGAGAATATATCATGGGTCTTTTTTCAATTTAAATTTAAGAATATTGTATGGGTGCATTTTCCATTCTAAATTACAAACCCTAACAAATTTATTATAACCAGTTATGCAGAACTAGTCAAAACATTATATCATAAAATAATATTTCTTATTCATGACATCGTTTACATTTTAAATCCAATTTTTTTTATTTCCTACATGAATGGAACTCTTTTATCTCCCATGTCACCACTAGATTACTCTTTGAAGCCATATCTCATAATTCTGCTTCATCTCCACTGAAACCCCTAATCCCAATGCATTATCCTCACATAAATCTAGCTTGAACTGGCAGATCTTTGATAAATGGTTTACCTCAAAGACCAGTTCCAACCTTCTTCATCACATTTTAGTAGGTATCACTAAACACTATTAGAGAAATTACTTTCCGTGGAGGATGGATTCGGATGACCACCATTTGGATGTCTTTATTAACCCTTTTAGAAATGTTGATATGGAATATTATGGGAATTTCTATCACCACGTTCAATTTTCTGTCCCCATCACCCAATCACCAACTTCGTCTATATCAACCTCACTCTAGTTGAGATTCAGCCAGATTTTGGAGAGATTTTTTAAGGGTTTTAATTTCCAAAACATCCATGGGTGGATTAAATGAATAGAGATATTTTCTTCATATGTATATTTCTAACTGATATCTTTTTTAATATATTATCAATTTTTATATTTTGAACATTTTAAAGGGATGCTGTAAAACACAAAAATTTTAGGGTTTCTATTTCTTATAAAAGGGATCTGCAGTGTTGCTTCACACGGAGAGGAAAAATAATGAAATGTTAAGTAGGTACGTGGGTGATGGTTTTTGTTCATGGATAGTTGTATGCAGCGAAATATCAGCTTATGAAATGAGTTAGTGAAACAATGATGCATGATACATTTTTATCTCCTATGGTTGATGTCTTTTCATGACATGGTTATCAGACATAAAACAATGATATATCAAGGTGTGAATTTTACATATGCTTTCTATGCTATATTGGTAATTCCTTTTTGGGATTACATATATATTCTATTTACTCTCTATTTTATAGTGGATTTTCTCAATTTTTCCCCATTATTTCATAATCCTCCTCATTATAAGGGATTCCTATGTTAAAAACTATATCCATATTTATTTTCATCTCTTTTTATGGAAAATTGTTTACAATGAATATTCTCACAATTATTATGTGACAACTAAGATTTTATCCTCGGGTTGTTCCACTTCCAACCCAACATCTAGTAAAAAATGAGTTTATCCCTATTTATTTCTGATTAAATATTGGTGATTCACACAATTTGATTTATACACACATCGAACTGTATAATAGAAAAAATTATTTTAAACATTGGCAGAAAAGAGTTACAAATATTCCAGTCTATGATAATACATTGAAGGCATAAAAGAAAAAAATCAGTTAAACGATAGATGATGAGAATTGGTGATTTGTAGGATATAAGGGAACTGATGAAATAGTACGATTAAGATGTATTTAGTATATAATACTTTGTGGGAAGTAATGAATCTAACAGATCTGGAGGAGATCTAGAGGAAGCATGAAAGTAGGTATAAATCTAAGTTACTCACAAATAATTATAATCTAAAAAAGTTTTTGTATAATTTGCAAATTCATAAGAATTGATATTTATGTATCAATCTTGAAATGTTCACCATGCTATTTATAGAGTTTTCTTCAGTGTTGGTCATGATCGATGATAATTCTAACACAGTACATATTGAAAAAGAATATGAGGATAATGATTTTTCTTATTTTTGGTTCTTTTCCTAATTCATACATAATATGATTACGAAACTACTTTTCGAGATAGACACATTGAAGTTGGATGAGGAGATTTCATCATTTTTATTGAAAGAGACTCTACGAATGTCAACTTATGGTGAATCCTCTAGTAATGGAAGAATTATAGCTGTGATATATGGATGTAGTAATCAGAGAGTTCAGTTGAATAAAATAAGAATGGTTAAGTACTTATTTTTTATTAAAAAAATAGATGGTGTTGAAAAAATAATATGAATTGAAAAATATTATGATATAAAATAATGAGCATGACACTGATTCAGAGGATGTTGGAATAAGTCTTACTCATGTGGAGGGTGATTTATTTTTAGATTTTTTTTATTTTTGAAGGTCAAATATGTACATTGAATGGGTGGTTGATTCAATAGCATCAAGAAGTATTACACTGGAGAGAGAATTTCTTTTTTTACATGAAGAATGAAACATTCATATATTAAAAATGGGCATTGGAGATTCTGCTGATGTCATTGGATATGGTGATATTTTTATCGATACGAATGTATGTTGTTCGCAGTCATTGATGGATGTGCAACATAGGCTATATATACTTTATAATTGTTTATCTTCATGTACTCATGATAATGACGAGTTTCAGAGTTTGTTTGGTGGTGGGAGATGGACCATTTCTAGAGGATTAATGGTATATTTGTGGGCAATAGTGGATTACATGCTTTATAAGATATATGTAAAATCATGTAATGATGTGATGAATCCAATTATGAAGAGGACTTGATCATATTCATGGCACATGTGATCATCGTGCACAGGTCTAGTACCATCAACTATGGCGAATAATGTTTATAAGTCAAAACATGTTAGGTTAGTTTTTTTAGGTCTTACACCTAATTCTATCTCTTTATAGGATTCCACTAGTAATTATAGAAATAATATAAAAAATTGGGGTGATGTGATTGGAGTTTTTGACTTCTCATATGATATTGAGTATAGAGAGAAATTAATTCCTACATGTTCTCTATATTATGTGGTGATCACAGTTATGGGGGAGCCATATATTATTGATTCTGGTATTAGATGTGAAAATACATGTGTGATGAATAATTTGACATTTGAATTCAATTTTATATGGTGGTTTTAGGTTTCCATTAGAGTTAAACAAGTGGGATTTCATATTTTCTACAGAGGATGAGAGTTGGGGAAATACCAACCGATTTATGATAAAACTCAATTATTTGGAAATTAATCACCGTATTTGATGGGATAATGGGGAAGATTATTGAGACTCAACTCAATTTTGTGAATATTTTTTGGGGGATAGATTTTTCAAACCATCAACATGTGGATTAAATGTAAAGATATATCTTCATCATATCTCCATTTCCCACAAATATATTTTTTAG
Organism: Viscum album; assembly: GCA_963277665.1. NCBI lineage: Eukaryota > Viridiplantae > Streptophyta > Magnoliopsida > Santalales > Viscaceae > Viscum > Viscum album. The sequence continues at coordinate 1,651,651,396 of OY728165.1, forward strand.
GATATTATCCTTATTTCTCTTTTGAATATTTTTAAAGGATCCTGCATAGAACATGAATTTTAGGGTTTCCTTTTTTTATGATAGGGAGCATTAGGGGTGTTTCATAATGAGAGGAAAATCAAGCAGTCTACATTAGATATGTGGTTGATTGTTTTTTGGTGGGGCCAGTAGTGAGCGGTGGAAATCAAGTAATGCAACATGGTACTAAAAATGATTACACATGTTCGATTTTTATCTCTAAATGGAAATGTTTTATCATGAGATGATTATCAGAGAGGAAAAAAAGGCATATTGTTGTGTGAATTTTTACACTATTTTTCTACGCTATATTTGTAATTCATGTTTGGGCATATACTTGGATTGTGTGTAACCTCTGATTCATAGTGGATTTTTTTGAGTTTCCCCATGGTTTTTTAGTCATCCGCATTGGGGGATTTTTCAATGAAAAAGATGGTGTCTCTATTTATTTTCTTATATTATTATTTTTGTTTCATTTATATTATATATTCTTATAATTATTTTTTCACAATTAAATAATTGTCTTGTAACTGATCCACTTCCAACACAATAGCTCCCATCCCTCACCTCTACATTGAAACTTCTAATATCCAGCAACCATGAAGACCTAATCTCATAGACCTTTTCATCATGCTATCCACGATCTAGCAGCCATAGAACCCCCATCCCTCTCCCCATAATCAATCTCACATCCTTAACCCTCTTCTCCCCACTATTAGGTCCAGTCCTTCACCAACTGTTCATCCCCCATCCCACCCCATCTTCTCTCATTCATCAATCCCCCATTCGTTCTCCCACATTTACCCATTATCAATCCCTCATAATATCCCCAACATTGGTCCCTAATTACTCACCCTGATGTTTATCCCCCATCCAACCCCCTCATCTCCCCACTATGAAGCCACACCACAGTCTATCCCCTCCCACCCCCTTCGTCGATCCCCCGTTCTCCCAACCTCCTATTCTGATTTTCAAGATGCACTCCTCACCCCCATTGTCAATCCCCCCTTCTCCCCTCACAGATGAGTACCCATCCCCCTCCCCCACCATGGAGCCCCCCATAAGGCAACACACCATCATTACCATGGCTACCGACACCCCAATCTAGATACCATCTCTAATGAGGTGCAGCTAGGGAACCGTATTTACATTCCCTCGATTCCTTTCTATGTAGTAACCCATACACCTCGATTACTACAAACCAACCCCTTCCCATTGATTTCTCTTTTATGCAGGGACCCCCAAAACATTTATTCATATTCAGAGTAGTGAACCACTTCCTCTCAGCATTCAGGACCCCTTATCAATATACGTTTTTATATTAATTTTAATGAAATCCTTATTATACATTAATGATATTTATTGAATTTTCATATATTATTTTCTATAGGTTTGATAAATTTCACAATCGTTTTTGTATCACTATGTATTATCTTCCCCATCTCCATTAAAATTTTCCTCAGACTATGGTTTCATTGGTTTTTATGTTGTAATGATATTAGTTTTTTATAATTTAAATATGATATTTCAATTATTTTATTTTGATAAAAAAATATAGATATGATATGGATTTATATTCAATATAGGTTTTCTCCAAAATATTATGATGAGATTAATTGATATATTAATTTCACCAGTGGATTTTAATGTGAATTTATTTATTTTCCATTCACAAAATTTGGAAATATATATATATATCATTAAATGGTATACTATTTGGTAATATTAGTTTCTAAATAGGTTTTTAAAATACTATTAGATAGGGTCGGATCATGGAGAAGGGTTTATTATCTTCCACAAACATGAAAGTATTGAAATGGATGTTTATTTGTGAATTTTTGATCCAATTAACAAAATTCTCATTGATATGGGGCGTAATTTTTAACCAAAACACAACAATGATGTAAATGATGATGTGGGATGGACTAATCCTTGATCTTTTCTGGGTGGAGAATCATTGAAATTATATGAAATTATTTTGATGCATGTACTGAATTATATCATGGATTCATTAAATTTACTGAACTCTCATTCATCATTGAATTTTTACACATCAAGTCCTTGAATTAGTGAATGTACTCCTCGTTCGACATCTTGTTGTTAATGTTAAATAATGCACTCCCTATTGGAGAAAAGATTCCAAAGTAGTATTATCAATCTCTCAAGCTAATTTAGGGACCTGGTTTCAATTATTATATCATTTATGCATGGGACAATAACTCTATGTTGTTCAGAAATGAGATTGTTTAACTTGATTCTTGTACTATTTTCTATTCTTCTTGGTGGAAGGATAATGAGACTAATCAAGGCAATAATATTATTCTCAGAAACTTCTTGAATGAAGGGAAACAATTTTCCACTAAATATATGTGTTATTTCTCACTAAAACTGAGGAAGAAGATATTATTCATGTAATATAATACTGCTAAACTAATGACATGGAATTCAAATAGTAAGAGAGAGTTTGAAAAATTAACTCATCTGAAAGATTAACTAGCATGGATAGAGATTAATCAAAAATATCAAGACATTACCTGGGATGGTTTTAATGTTTAACTAGGTTTGTAAGAAGGTGTGTTATCCCATTTAGGTCCCTCTTTGGTGTGACACGTAGTACATGGAATGTTGGGTTGGTTCCATGCCATCTTCCCCCATAGGTATATGAAGAAATCTATTTTGTTATTTTTTTCTCTAATTGTTGGACCAATAAGACCTCATGGTAACTTTTATGTTCATATTAATATGTTTATTGATGAGTTACAATAAATTTGGGTAGATAATGTAATGAATTTTTACATTGGAGATAGTGAAATGTTTAGAATTCACGCATCTCTGTTATGGATAATTAATGACCTCCTAGAGTATGTAAAATAATTAGGTTAGATTGAAGAATGGGACTTTGTGTGAAATTATTTTAATAAAAGTGATAAATATATATGGATTATCTAGTATACAAAGTGGGTATACCTTGGTCATAAAAATTTTCATCCTTCATTTCATAGGTTCAGAAAAGACAGTGTGTCATTATATGGGAACAGAGAGCATAGCCCATCACCATAAGTAATGTCTGAGGTTAAAATTATTACATAACATGATCAGAAATAATTATTACAATGTGTTATTTTCCAGATTTTCTAGCTCCTACATTGCATTTTTTTTACTGATTAAAATACCTAGCGTAGTCAAAATTAGAAGAAGAATGGAATTTTCTTTAAATATCATTATGGGAGAGATAATATATTAAGACATAATTTGTATGTGATGCACACTGATTTTTTTTGTGATAATATACTATGCATTATTTTTGGTTTCATGGGGAAATAAAAGGATATTATACACGTATGATGTGATTTGTAAGAAATGGGATTTAAAAAACCATTATATTTATTATTGGGTGATGGTAATCCAGCACACATGCCTACTGTATAGTAAACAATGAATAAAAATGGGAAAGAAACATTTCTATCAATTATGAATAACATCATGGTGCTTGATGGTTATTTATCTAATATCTCTAAGTATATCAATATGATGAGTATGATGTTTTAGTGGTTGAAAATTCATAACAATTATATTATGATTCAATAGTTAATCGAAATTTTAATTCATGGTTTTATACCTACCCAGGTTGTTGATCCATCAAATAAAGTTTCTAATTTTTTCAGACGGCTCTGTTCAAGGAATCATTGATGATTTATTTGAATAATCCATAGGATAAGATTTTTATTGCAATATTTCACATATAGAAAATATTTTCTCATCCTTTGATAATGTCATGGTCCACATGAGTGTTAATTTATTTAGTGAAGTCATTTATGGCGCTACCATGATATTTAGTTGGATGTATCTAATAGTGTTATATATAAATACATTGAAATGGTATATGCAAAAAAATATCATCCAACATCTTCAATTTCCATGGAATATTTTATGCATGAGTGCACTAATATTTGTAAATCATATATTGATGAGGTTGAAACAATGTTACATAAACCCTCTAGGATTAATTAAGGTCCAATTAGACAAGGGATAATGTCTGATATACAGAATAATGAGTGGGTTCATTCTCATCGGTACATACTGTTCAACAATCCATCAGTTATACAATTGATAATGTAAGTTTCCTATATGATATAATTTCTGTATGTTTCTATATTAAGTTCACCACATACCTTTTATTTTTTAAAAATTTAGGACGCATATTGCTGAGCTGAAATGGAAAAGGCCCTATGAAAGTGACCATTAAATCTAAAAACAACATTTTCACACATTTCATGAGAGGTTCAAGACTCACATAAGTATAAATTTCAGATTTAATATTTTAATAATTAAACTGAGTTATATTTTCGCACCCCTTTATCAATTGAATTATGTGAAATTTACATACACAAAAGATGTGTGGTATAGGTGCTCATACTATGAGAAATGAATTAAACCTACTTTCTAATAACCTATTTATTATGGCTCATCACTATAAGTCTTTGATTTCTAAGATTTTATGATTCCATATTAGTGATGTTGACCTAAACTAAGAAACATGTACAATTGGTGTTAGTTGTTTATCTATTAATGTAGATTATTATTATGAATTACTAAGGGATATTATTTTGATTATTTATCATCATGTATCAAAGAATATTTTGTTATAGTGTGATCATTTCTATCCAGTTCATCGAATGAAATTCAACCATTTCCAATTTAAATTGGTAATATTTAACAATATGCTTTATAATTTTGATCAAGCAATAAAAAATCCCTTAATACTAACATCACATAACAAGGATCACTAATTTTTCAACATTGATTCAAATTTGAATATTATGGTGATGATTTTTTGAAGTGGGGTTTTTCTAGTTGACATTGGGGGCCCAGGTGTTTTCTCTTTTCCTAAACAAACACTTGACCAAAAAACTATAACTATATGAGAAGAAGATATAAAATGGGATAGAGATATAGTTGAAGGAGATAAAATAGATTTTCATGATCAGTGAATGATTGTCATTTTTTTCAGTTATGTTTTTAAAAATGTTTTGGAATTATATACATACTAATTGATTTAATAACATATTTTTTTATTAATGTATCTATGTCATCGGGTTTTTAGATTGGTTCACCTAATTTTGTTGGTGTGTATATTTTCATCTTTTAAAATTAATTTACTATAACTTCATTAAGTATATTCCAATAGTTTTTTCTAATTTTTAATTAAAACTTCAGTATTTTATAATTACATTATGAATTATTGATTATCATGATCTACTGTGTCTTTGAGTAGACGCACTCACTCTAATAGAGGGGTTATATCTTGTAACTCTATAGCCCAATTGGATGTGTTATTTGATGACACCTTTCAACTAGTTAGATAATGTTCAAGTGTATTGATTTGTCAGTTGGATCATATGATCTGAGATTCAAATAGATTCACTCTAATGACTCATGATTGGACATCATTCCTAATTATACAATTGATAGATTATTCAGTGAGGATCAAGTAAATGCAATATTTAATTTTTCACGATAATCTTTTTGATATTATCATAGCTATTTACTATTTTCTTAATAGGATAAATTAAAATTCTTCCTAGATGAGCTTTAGGATGTGTGAATTTCATAATTCTGATTGTTATGGAAGGATTACATGGGATGGGTGAAATGAGACCGCCAGATATCATTTTTTGGAGTTCTATAAATTCTATAGTGAGTACATCTGGGCATTCTTCACATACAGTGGCTAGATCTGGTTTTGTTTTTCTCAAGTGATGCGGTGATGGAAAATTTATTTCTTTTAATATATAAATGAATCAAATTTTTATATTTATATTAACTAAATACATTGAATGTAGACTATGTCCACTCATCATTCATGTAACCTATTGATGTAGGGATTCCTTCTAGACATGGTACCCGACACCTGTCACATATAATACATAATGTATGAATTGAATTCACTATTCATTCATATAATAAAAATGTTTTATTATATCAGGAATATAAATATATATTTAGTGGAAACCATTATTATTATTACACAGGTGAGGTGAGATGACCGATATGATGTCGATATGGGTGAGGACTCATTGAGTGGGTGATCTCGATGTTGTCGGTGTTATAGTAAGGAAATTATTAGTAACCAGTTTATTTTAATTTCATAAAAATTATACACATCTGTTCATTAATAAATTATGTTTATTCTAAAGGATAATTTTTATGTTGAGTTAGAAGAGCTTACAGAGGATAAGTGTTGTATTACAATGCATAAATGTGATATATTTTTGTGTATTGAGGGACCTGAAGGTCATGGTTATTCTTTGACGTATAGAACTAGTGTCCCAAGATGATCAGTTATTATAGAAGAGGCAATGGGTGAATACAGATATGCAGAAATATGAAGACATACTAAGAGAGATACTTCCATCCTGTCTTTGTAGTAAAATATAGATGAGTGGTTTCTGCAATTACATGGGAATTATGAGGAGATATATCACTAATGTCATCATGTATCAATAAAGTGATGGTGCGTTATCTAGTTTATAGTACACAAGTGGTCACATAGTAAAAAAGAAAATATATTATACTCATAATGAATTTTATTTATATTATCAAGATAAATTAAATTTATATATATTGAAGGATCTAGATATAGTTGGTTGACATAGTTGTGAGTTAATTGGTGATCCAGATAAATATTCACCTCTTGCATGAAGTAATTTATGATCCCATATTTATATTTTATGTTTAATTTTAGATGAATAATTTAAATTTGATTTTTTCTATAAGACACAACATTATATTTTAATCATTATAAGCTTAATATATCAGATTGAATCCAGGATAGAACCTTTTGGCATTAATACAACATCTTATATAATTAAATAGATATCTAAATGGCCCTCAATGTTCTTACTAATTTTTGTATTCCCTTATCCATTTCTAACATGTCCATGTGTTCTTCCTCAAAAAAATAGATATAAAAAATGTCACTCAACCTATTTAATCCTTCTTCAACAAAATAAATCTACAAGTAAACTTATGTTCATAGCTCGACTTCTCATTTTTCATAACACTAGATCTTCTTTTCCAAAAAAAATTGGTCAATGATCATAGAAATAATATATTAAACAAAATTATATTCTACTATTCTAGACATCAACCTTTATAAGGTAAATATTTTTTTTTGAATGACTCTTTCAAATAATGAATGGCCACTGAATTCCTCCCATTAATGTTAGCTTGAATTAATTACATGTTTTCCTTGATTTTTTTTTGATTCATTCCACCATCCTCATATGTCTTAGGCATCCCAGACTAACTGTATTATAGATGCTGGAGAATATTTTCCTTTTAGATGTGTATGGAAATATAAGAGGGGGAAGAATTATAGTAAAAAATAAGGATATGGATTTATATCACTCATAAATGTTATGTTGATCATAAATTATAATAATCAATCAAATTATAATATATCAAATAAACATGGTAAAAATGATTGTACACAATATAAATAAAACTATAGGTAGTTATACTACGATTCAATAAATGTAATAAGTTTTAATGAAATTTAAATGTTAAAAAAATGTAAAATAAACCATTGGATTATTGGGTAACAACTAAAACACCCATAAAAGATATTATTTACTGATATTCTTCAAATTTACATAAATCGTTCTCTCTTATCAAAAGTGGAATGGGGATTTATAAACATAATAAAATGACCTAGACTTCTACACATAGATATTCCTCAACTGTAACCTCATCACCATCAATATATTACACACGATGAATCTCTTTGGAAATAGTGTGTAATAGAATTCACTCAGCCCTAAGCTGCATGTGCGGGTCAAAACCAACCAAATTATCTCCAAATTCTGTGAAATCAAATGAAAATTGTAGTGTTAATTGGGAAATAGTTGGGTAGATATATCTTTGATTAGTGGTTTCGTTTTCCTTAGATGATGTAAAATGCACATTTAGTTTCATAAAACACTAACATGTTTGTTAAATGGACAGATTTATCGAGAACAGTAACAGAATGAATTGAAATCATAGTAATAATATCTTATTATTAGTGTTAATTTATATGAGAGGAAGACATGTCCAACGGACATGTGGCTTTCCTAGAATGACCAAATATGTGGTTTTTAAAGTATTGACGCTCATTAAAATGGTGCATTGAAGGTTCAAAAATAGATGACTGACATACAAATATCATTAAATTGTACAAAAGAAATCATTGAGTAAATTTTTAATTGGTTTAATTTACGGAAGATCAATATTTTGTGGCCATTTTATAGGAGGACAAAGAACACACTTTTAGTGTCATAATACACCAAAACACATGTTTAACAGTCTTATCCCAAGAATACAACCATGTAATGACTTGAAATCACATGAAAATTGTATTATTATTGTTTTTGATATGTATGAGGAGTAGAATTGCCAATTGGACATGCGGTCTGTCTAGAAGGACCAAATATGTGGTTTTTAAAGGTTTTGTTCCTTTTGAAGACACACTGAGGGGGGGGGGAACTACTCAGAAATCACTAAATGTATTGAAATCATACAAAAACAACCATAGAGTAGATTTTTAAAATTATGGGTAGAAAATATTTCCATCGGAGTATTTATTTTCTCAGGATAATGAAATACACACATTTAGTGTCACAAAACACAAAAAAGTGTGTTTAACAGTCATATTTATAGAAAACAACCTAAAAACCACCTGAAATCAAAATAAAACTACATTATTATTATTATTGGTATGTATGTGAAGATTACACTTCAATAAGACGTGAAGTCTTCCACAGATGAGAGGATGTGCCGTTTTTAAATGGGCTTCACCCATTTAAAAGGTGCATCTGATGGGTCAAAACAAACTGAACCACTTCATAATTCCATAAAATTTGATGAAAACAACCGTAGTGTAAATTTTGAAATGTTTCAGTTGATGGAACATCAATTCAATGTGTTTTTTTCATTAGAGGACAAAAAATTCACTTGTCGTATTATAAAACAACAAACCACATTTCTAACGATCAAATCTATAGAAAAGTACATTATAATGACTTGAAATCACAGTAAAACCATATTATTATTATTTCAATGTGTAAAAGTAGACTCGAACCAATCTAACATGAGTTCTATCTGGAACAACAAAATATCCAGTCGTTTAATGGTTCGATGCACAACAAAACACATGGGTCGGTCAAAACCAACTAAATAACCATTGAATTCCATTAAATTAGAAAATAAAAATATAGTATGAATTTTATAATTTTTTAGTATAAAATATTTCCATCAGAGGTTTTGTTTTTCTAGGATGATAGGAAACACACTTTTAGTGTCATAAAACACCAAAACATGCATCTAATAGTAATATTTTTTGGAAATGGCCTTGGAACGACGTTAAATCTAAGGTAACTATTTCATTATTATTATTTTTCTTATGAGTAGATGACATATCATTCTAGCATTTGGTTTTCCTAGAATGACTGAATATGAAATTTTAAAGGATTGATACCATTTAAACAGGTGCATCCGAGGGTCAAAACTTATAGAACTGAATTTGAATGCCATTATATTAGATTACAAAAACCATAGAGTCAATTTTGAAATGGTTGAGTAGATATAATATCAATTCGAGGAGGCATTTGTCCAGGAGGATAGAAATTTCACTTTTAGTGTCATAAAACACCAAAACATGTGTTTGATGGAAATATCCATAGAACATGACCAGAAAATGACTTGAAGTCATAAGAAAAAAATATAATTTTTTGTGTATGAAGATATGACATGTCAATTGGATGTGTGCTCTATGGGAAATGACCAAATGTGAGTTTTTTCAAGGATTAGAACCCATTAAAAACACAACAGGGTTTCAAAACCAACCAAAAAACCATAAAATATCACGAATTTAAAAAACAATAATAATAGGGTGAATTTTAAAATGGATGAGAAGACCATATATTAATCAAAGGTTCCATTTTCCCATGATGATCTAAAACACACTTTTAGTGTTATAATTTTCCAAAATATGTGTTTAATAGTACGATCAATAGAAAAAACCTGATAAATACTTAAAATAATAGAAAAACCATATTATTTTTATATATCATATGTTTTAGTAGATGAAACATCAATTGGATATAAGGTATACCAAGAACAACTTAATATATGGTTTTAAAATGTATTTGTGCCATTTAAAAATATGGTAATAGAGGGGTCAAAACCAACTAAACTGTATCTGAATTCAATGAAATTAGATGAAGAAAAACCATACAATGAAATTATAAATGATCAAGTGGAAGGAACATCAATCCAAGGTGTCATTTTATTGGGAGTAGAAAAAACACACTTTTAGTGACACAAAATACTAAAATGCATGTTTAACTATAGAAACCATCGAAAATGGCCTCTAAATGACTTGAAATCCTATAAAAACTATATTATTATAATTTTTAATGTTTATGAGGAATCATAATGTCAATATGACATGTGGTCTAGTCGAAAGAAACAAATATGTGTCTTTAAAGATTTGACTCCTTTAAAAAACAAGAGGGCATGTCAAAACCAACCGAACAACCTCCAAATATCATGAAATCAGATAATGACAACAGTGGAATATATTTTGTAATGGTATAAGAGATGATGAATTAATTAGATATTATATTGGTTTAGGATGTGTAAAAATGCAATTTTATTGTCATAAAAACCAAATCATGTGTTTAATGGAAAGATATATAGAAAAAGTTCCCAGAATGACTAGAAATTAGAGGAATTCCATCATAGTATTATATTTTATATGTTCAACCTAAAAACATGTCAATCGAATATGTGGTCTAGTTATAATGATATAATATACAGTTTTTAATAGTTTTTCGCCCTTTAAAAAGATGTTTCTGTGGGTCCCAAACCAATTTAACAAAATCCAAATGGCATAAAATTAGATGTAAATAACTATAGAGAGATTTTTGAAATGGTTAAGAAGAGATAACCACAATTCGGGGTTGAATTTTTACATGAGGACCGAAAATTCACTTTTAGTGTCATAAAACACTAAAACATATATTTAATGGTATGATCTATAGAATAAAACCATGGAATGACTTAAAATCAAAGGATGGATTTTTTTGATGTGTTTTAGGATATGGAATGTAAATCGGATGTGTGGTCTTCCTAGAATGACTAAATATATAGTTTTTAGTAGTTTGATTCCATTTAAAATAATGGGAGTTCAAAACCATCCAAATTTCATGAAATCAGATAAAAAATTCATTTAGACAATTTTTAAATGGTTGAGTAGATGGTTTTTCAATCGGAGATGTCGTTTGTGTGAGATGACATAAAATTGCCCATTTAGTGTTTTAAAACACTGAAACGTACATTTATCGATCAAATCTATATATAAATAGCTCATAATGAATTTAAATCATAGAAAAATAATATTTTTATTATTCATTATGGGTATGATAAGTTGAAACACCAATCCGACATCAATTATACCCTAAAAACAATTTATATGAATTTTAATGGTTTCATACCCTTTAAAATGTTTTTTATAGGGGTCAAAACAAAGATAAGAACATATAAATTACATGAAATTAGTTTACAAAAAATGTTAGTGTGAATTTTGAAATGGTGGAGTAGACAGAACATTAATATGAGGGGGCACTTTCCTGAGATGATCAAAAACACACTTTTGGTGACACAAAACACCGAAACATCAGTTTAACAATCATATCAATAGAAAAACACCATATAATTATTTTAAATTCTTATAAAACTATATTATTATAATTTACGATGTGTTAGTGGAAGAGACACATCAATTTGATATTTTGTCTTCCCAGTTTTACCAAATGTGATGTTTTTAATGGTTTGAGACCCTTTAAAAACACACATAGGGGAACCAACTGAACCACCTCCGAATTCCATGATATTATAATAATAAACCTTGGGATGAATTATGAAATGGTAAAGGGGATGGTATTTCAATTAGAGGTTTCATTTTCTGGGGATGATGGAAAACACAATTTTACTCTTATAAAACACCAAAACGCGTGTTTAGTGGTCAGATATATAGAAAACCACCATAGAATAACCTGAAATTAAAGTAAAGATATATAATTATTATTATTAACATGTACAATGAGACCACACATTAATCATATGTGTGTTGCTCTCTAAAAAAACTAATATGTAGTATTTAAAGGTTGAATACCCTTCAAAATGGTGTACTCGATGGTCAAAACCAACCGAACATCATCTGAATGTTGTGAAATTATATGGAAAGAAATGTAGAGTTAATTTTTAAATGTTCTATAATAGGTATCAAAAATTTGAGGCGGTGTTTTTCTAGGAGGACTGAAAATTCACTTTTAGTGTCATAAAACACCAAAACACGGTTTTAATGTTCACATCCATAGTAAATGAAAATGGAATGACTTGAAACCAAAGGATAACCATATTATTTTTATTACTTACATTTAAAATAATATTAAATAGAAATCAGATATCTGATCTTCCTTTATAAATCATATATGTGGATTTAAAAGGTTCTCCTCCCTCTAAAATCACGTGAGGGGGTCAAAAACAATTGAACAACCATAGATTACCATGAAACTAAAAAAAAAATCGAAAATTACATTATAAATTTATCAAGTGGAAGGTAAATCAATCAAATGTGTCATTTTCCCATGATGGCATAAAACACGCATTTAGTGTCAAAAAACACCAAAAAATGCATTTAATAGTCAGATCTATATAAAAAATCTTCACAATGACTTTAAATCATAATAAATACATATTATTATTATTCATGATGTGAATGATAATATTATACTTCAATCGGATGAGTGGTCTTCCCAGAATGACCAAATGTGAAATTTATAAAGGTTTGTTGTCCTTTAAAAAGGTTAGTTTGGTCGGTCAAAAACCAAACAAATGACATTCAAAGGCTGTAAATTTATATTTATTGAACCATAGATAAAATTTTGAAATTGTCAGGCTGATTGGATGTTGATCTGAAGAGGAATTTTCCTAGGAGGACGGAAAATGCACTTTTAATGTCATAAAACACAAAAACACATGTTTTATAATAATATATATCGAGAAAAACATGAGAGTGACTTGGAATAAAATTAAAATTGTCTTGTTATTATTTGTGCCAAGTATGAGGAGACAAAACATTAATTAGACGTTCGGTTTCCCATAATGATATAATATGTACTTTTTAAAGGCTTGAAACCCGTCAAAAACACATAATTTGTGGGGTTAAAACCAGCCATTCAAAATAATAATTTTGTGAAATAATTTCAAAACAACTAAATAGTGAATTATAAAATGGTTTAGAATAAGGTAAATTAATCATAGGCTCCATGTAGTAACCTCAATTTCAAGTAAGTAACCATTTGTTTATGGATTTTGTATATATAAAGTGTTTGGGTGATTATAGGGAGGGTTTTGAATAAGTTTGGAATGATTTTATTAATTTTATAAGGGTTCAGAGTTGGTTCATGGTTTTGGAAAACCATGTAACACCTACAAATAACTTTTAACAATGTGACAATTTATAAGGGGAAGGTTCATGGGTAGGCACACATCTTGTCTGTACTTTGTGGCCACCTAGGAGAAGCCATGAATAGTGTAAAATGAGAATTTAAATGATTATTACAAGGTTTGTCTATCCATGTGGTCCAACCATGCGAGGTACCCCTTGAGACAGAAGCCGGTGCACAGTCAGCACATGTTTTTTCTAACCGTGTATGGTTTCAAAATAAGATCCAAAAATTGTGGATCTAGGTTGGGATTAAAAATTGACCCCCTAATTTTGACCCAAAACTAATAACTCTATGTTTTCTTCACAAAAATGTGGTAGAGGCTTTCCCATTGATCTGAAGGTGATATGAAAGCATCTCTAGACATTTTGAAGTTGGATTCTCATGGTAAGTCATTGTTTTTCGTATTTTTTTCTTGGTTTTCTATATATCTACTTATCACTGTCTCTTGGTTTCTTAGTTGTATTTTCGTTGTGGATAGATCTAAGGTTATTTATTCCAAATATGATTAGATGTGGATTTTTTATGCTTGCAGAAGAGATATAATGTGGGTTTTTAGAGATTCATCTTAGTTTCATTGGTGTTTTTATGCCGTTCTTTGTTTTCACCATTAATCCTGAGGTAGGTGGCTTCACTCTCACTTCCGATTATCAGAACATATAGGATTATTTTTAAAATAATTTTTTGACTATAATTAGTTCTCAAATTATTATGAAATTATTGTGGAAATCACCACTATAAAAAATATCTATTTATCGGAGGTTTTTGGTAAGAGTCATATATTGTGTATTTCACAGTGAATTTCTTTATTTTAGTGCTGGTTTTATTGCCAATAATTGTTAAGGAATCAGTGGATGTAAAAACACTACTAAATCCAAAAGTTTTATTAACAAAGAAACACCACTAAAATGAAGAAAACCACAGATAAATAATATTGTGACATAATTAACGGCGGTTTAAACGACTTCCCAAAAATACCAAAATATATAGGTGGTTTAAATTGCTTCTTAAAAAAATCCATATTTAATGGAGGTTTAAAATACCACTATATAAGGAACTACAAAAAAACTAACTGAAGAATCTGAAACCATAGAATCCAAGAAAAAAACAATCCACATACGAGATCATCCAATATAAATTTATACCAAAATGTAAATATCTTATAATCAGAGAACACAAAAATAAATAATAAATGAAACACAACATAGAAACATGGTTATCAAAAACATACATATGAAACCCACTATACCGATACCAAATAAACTATAAAAAAATGTAAAAAATACACACATTAAACGTACTAAAATCCCCAGGCCACAATACCCTTTGTCCAACTACCTATCAAGATGTTATATTCCAATTTACTACTAATCCTATAACCTGAAATCAAAAAATAAATTTGGTATTTATACACACCAGGGTTCCTATGTAGGGTGTATTGGAACATCTATGTAGTGTCTTAGAAATTTTCCCTAGTACAAACCATCTTATACATGTATTTACAAGGTAAAAATAAACGTATCACATTAGATTATCAATGGAATTTTATAACTTGGATACCAAGACTATATTTTCTTTGGGTCATTAGGTGCTAACTATGAAACTATTATAAATTATCATACCTACATTGATTTCATACCAATGTCTAATAATGAACTCACCTCATGACATCATACTCATAACCCCTTGAATACATGAAGACTTAGGGTAGGCATCATCTATTTCATTGACTCACTACCTAAAAAATTGATATAAAATCTTGAATCTGAATCTTGACCCACTACTTAATCAATCGTGCTAGTTTCCATCATCCATGAATCATGTTATACAATGATCAATCCCTCTCACTCACAGTGGTCCACTATCACAACCCATTCTTACTCAAGGAGGGTTCCTATATCCCAACACAAGTCTACTTAGGGAAAGGTACTACATCATGATGACATGTATTGAATAACTCAAATGACCTACATCTAGGTTCTATTTCCCATATCTTATGGAATATATTTGATTCTTACATCTGATTAGAACCATTATCTATCACAAATCATCTCATCCCAAAGGACTCATCACACTCATAGTGCTCATCAAGACTCAACCTACACATATGAGGGTATTTCTCAAGAATCCTAATACATATGGTCATCTTGCCAATTTTTTCAATAGTCTTAATCCTCTCATACATATCAGACTAGCCTTAGGGAAACCATCCATGGATCCCCACATCTAGTAACATATCTAGATACCACCCGACAACACTTTCCAACTGACACAGTACCCTCTAACAATGGTGACATGGTCACCGGACAATTATAACTACATATAGTGCCAAAGATAACTTATTCTGAGCATTAGAGGTCCCAAAAAATCATATATATTTCTCTATAGTTTTCTTAGACTATATTCATATACACAGTCCCCTAAAACATGACTAAAGTAATGTAGTCATATATAAACAAGTATATTAATTTACACTAACCATAACATTCCAACATAGACTTATACCAAAATAACACGATATAAACGGTGTCAACCTCTTCAAACATTGGAAATAATGAAAATTTAATGTAAAAAGATTGTTCCACAAATGATACATAAACAAACCCTCCCTTTCCATATTAGTCCAATAGATCAAAGGGGCCACTAACCATTGTCTGATGATGATCATTTCTCACCACCCTCTCCTTCTTCATCTCTACATCCTAAAACTGGAACCTCTATGACAATTATATTGAAAATTAAATAGTTATGTATATTTATATTTAAAAATAATACCAATAAAACATTTTGAAAAAAATGATTTTGATGTTATGTGATTTACCTACTCATAACAAATCCCCGATGTTATATCACCAGGGAGAGATCTAGTCATCTTATGATATAAATCAACCAACACCTTCTTAAAAGTGGATATATGATCCCCCTATTCCAAAATTGTTTTTCATATAAACAAACTCTCTATGATAATCTCATGGTAGGGAGTGACTACAACTAGCGTTATATATAGATGTAATCTCTAATGACCTACTAAAGACCTCATATGGTAGTGGTCCCAAACCCAACCCACACATTTAACCAGAAAGCTCCTTCCCAAGGACATTAAAAACTAGGTCATCCTATGGGAATAAGAAGGACATAATGGGATTGGCATCCCATATGTCATTAATTTCAACCTAGAAATCAAATATCAATCATATTTGAAAAAATATATGTTAACACAGTGATAAATTCTAATAAGTTGTTATAATGAAAAATAAATTCATACCCCAACTTCTTTGGTATGATCATTAAAATAACTCCCATAATATTTTTCATGAGCATCCAACCAGAGTTCTATTCAAGAGACTTTGTTCCCTAAATTATACTAATTCATTAAACAAAGATAAATCAATAGTTTAAAATATCGAACAATTAATATTTTATGATAAATACTTAAGCTAATGAAATGATTACCATAGTTGATTAGTTTCACAAAAAAACATTTTGACCATACAGTGTGAGAGAGGATTTTATTAACTCAAATTTATGAATTCTTCCATGAAACATCCTAAAATAAATAAAAACGATAATTTAATAGTAATTTATGCAATGTAATCTCCTTTTCATATCCATTTATAAATGTAAAATGGGATTTATATAATAATATATATCTAAACACCATGTCTTTCTCATCATGATGGATACAAAAAACATTACATTTCCCTCTAGGTACCCCATTGGGTATCTCTTCATATAGGGGATGGGTTCTCTAAAATGTATCATTTGATTCATTCTATAATATAAGTTTAACATCTTTTCCCTTCTAATCCAAATTTTTCAATGTCCACTTTAGTGTTATATGATCAACAATAGTGAATTTGAAAAACATATGTACAAAGAGATACATTTTTAAAATATGAGAATTTAATAACATAATGAAAATCATGTACACCATAATATATTAAAATTACATTTATCTCTGATTCAAAACATCATTTTCCTATGATTATGGCATATGCATCCAATCAACATATGTAATCAGAAGGGTAATCGACTCCACCGCCAGATATACTAGAATCTGGCCAAAATATTTTGTGAAGTCCTTCATAGGGACCCCATAGTGGTAAAATTTCACAACTGTATTCATTCCTTTTAGATCACAGACATATGAACCTTTCATATCTTTATCCGTATTAGCATTGCTTCCATATTTTATGAAAAAATTGTCAGTAGTATCAAAAAAGAACAAGTAGTTTATTCATATTAAATTTTGTACCTATAATTGTCACCCTAAAATATGCTCACAAAGAAACAGGTGTGGCGATCTGCTCCCTCTCTATTGAGGCTACTGAATGGGGAGACATTGGTTGAGCTGCTAATGGGACGCAGACAAAGGGTGTGTTTAACACCATGAGTTTTTATGGAACTATTTTTTATAATAAATTTAAATGTTCATTTATATCATAAAATGATCTACTTAAAATATTCCTTTAAAAGAGAACACTTATTTGGCGTACATTCCAGGAAACACTTACTTGGCATACGATCCATGCAACACTGAATTGGCGTTTGATACACACATCACTAAGTTTCTAGGAAATATCTCTTTTTATTGTTTTAATAATTTAAATAAGAGAATTATAAACTAGAGTTTAAACATATTAATATGAATAGTGATAACTAATTTTGAAATATTTTTTATAATTGTTTTATATAAATAAAACATATTTATAATAAAATATATTATTTTTGGTAAATTCCTTTTTATTTTTAAAAACATCATTTTCTAAAATAAAGTAATTTTAATAATATAAGTAATTTTAGAAAAATTTAGAAGTTTAATTGGATAAAATAATATTAATTTTTTAATTCATGAAATTGAAATTATCTTATTGTGAATATTTGGGATTATTTTTGAGAAACATCATTTAGATGAATAGTGAAAAATACAGCTTTTTTGTTAAAAAATTAATTCTTTGTATAAATATTTATTAATGATAAATATTATTATCAATTATTTTTATGGTAAAATTATATTAATATTTCATATGATAATACATCTAAACTCATTAGAATCAATTCCACATTGATACTGAATATAAAATCCTATCAAATGTTTGAACATTTTCCTACTTCAAAACCCCTTCATATCCCATCTGTGAGATTATCACTATTCTTAATATTTCTAATTATGTGAGTGAATTTATAAAATCTAACATACTCCATTTAATTTTTCTAATATTTATATTCTAATTATATCATGTTAATTTGTTTACCAAAAATATTAATAAAACTGATTAAAATTATTCATAGTAATAAAGGAAAAAATTAAACTTTATTAGGGACTAAACATTTAAATTAATTCCCCATATGACCAAGACACTTTTCCAAAACCCATGGGCTATACATAGTATGGCCCCAAACCATATATTATTTATTTTTTATGGTTTGGAATGAGTTATGTTAGTTAATAACATGTGCACACCTAATTTTTTTCTAAAGATTCCATGCTAGTCCTTTTCTTTCCATATATAAGTCCACCACCTCTACCCATTCCTCACACCTCTCAGATCTTTTTAGATAATCCAAAATATTCCTAATTAGCCTCCCAAAAATCATCCCTTCAACTTTGAAACCTCCCTTTTGTCAGAAACACTCTCAGGGAAACCTTTTGGCATAAACCAAAAGGAGTTGCCCGATTTAGAGGTAACATCTTCTTTCAAGCTACTTTCCTTTATTTTTCTTCTCCACCCACTCAACACTCTTATATTCCTTATATTTTGAAAACCACATTATATTAAATATACTAGTATTTTTTATACAATGTTTCTAAAAAACAATAACACACACCTCCATACAATGGACGTTGAACATATTATTTCTATGCATGGAGGACTACTGCCTCACAAAATGATGATAGCCCATTTATCCATTACCACCAATCATGGTGGCCATTAAGATGGAAAAACTATTTATGTATGTCATATATTTTATTTAATATGTATTTAAATTTCTATGTTCCTTTTACAGCACACATATTTTTACCTTCATTTTGGTGTTAATATGATAATCTTGTTTGAGGAAGTGTGGACTACCGCCCTCTCAAAGCGATATGACTCTTTCACACACCACATGGAATGTATTAAGGATGAGTTTAATGAAATTATGTGATATATATAATATAATAATGATTTTGGAATAATTATATATATATATATCATCTATATACTTTCATTCAATACGTCAATAAAAACGGAAACAACGTTCATGCATACATACTGCTTACCGTCTCCATGAACGGTGTATTACATTTAATATTTATATATTCAATAAGTTATTATAATATAAATATTCTTGATATACCTGATATTTATATCATTATCTACATTTTGTAATCATGAAGTAAGTATAAGGACCAACGATATAACAAATTAGGACACAAGAATAGAATGAAGAAAATATTACCCGATGTGAAAACATAACATATGATAGTTAAAAAGAGGGTAATATAAGTTCACAATCAAACCATATATGATAGTATGTATAATTATATTATTATTTAAAATATTTATAATAAATTTATATTTCTTTTATAGGAATCTTGTACAAGAGCATAGAGATTCAAGACACAACGTAAGGCGAATTTCATCTCACTTTTATTTATTATGAGATTCATGATATGTTCAACACTCTTAATTTTTTGTGAAGTATGTACTTAACATGTTTTAGTTCTTTGTAAATGGTAACTAAATTAATGGGTATTCACATAACCATTATATGATCTTTCCTTTATGTGGCTTTACTTTCAAAAGATACCGAATCTGTAAAACAGTTTTTTTTCTGAATTTTCCTTCTTTGAGACTCATGTTTTGTTATACAGCTAAAATCTTTTTCAAGATTTATTTACTTCCATTATACCTATTATATCTGTAATATCATTCATTTTATGATATATTAATATTAATTTAGTTAAAGTTTCTTACATGGACAGTATCCTCTGATGTAACCAAGTTATAAGCGTTTATTGAGACGATCATATCAGTTTTCGAGGTTGTTTTTGTTTATGCCTTATATGATGAAATATCTGAAGAATATTCCTGAGATTAAGTATCCTATATTTATTCAAGATATATTCATTTTTACTACCATTTTTTCCACTCATTGTTATATAATATGAAACTATTAATAAAATCGGACCGTCTCTGTCTTCAGTCAGAAATCCATTGTAATCAGAAACCATGTTTTCAAAAATGTTTTCAAAAGATATTTGAGGATAATTTGAAGGAAAAAGGGTTTCAAAAATGGTTTATTTTTTTCAAATATTCTTTTATAATATTTCAAGTCTATTTTAAATGAAAAGGGTTTTCAAAAAGTTTAATGTTGTAAAAAACAATTTTCATTGAAGAAGGATATTTTTATTCTAAAATGTTTCTAAAAGACTATTAAAATTATTTTCCATATAAGACAACATCCATTGGATTAGATCATTCCTTTATGGGTAAATTATACAATTTTTCTATTCATATTATTTCTATGATTATATTATTATTTGATTGCATTATGTTTGTGAAGCATGTTTCTCTTTCACAAGTTATATGCTTTTGGAACTCACTTCTTTTCATGGGTTATGATTATTATTAAATGATTATGAAACATGTATATTTCCACATGTTAGGGAATGTTTACAAGTTTATGATACCCATATCATTTATTCTATTATCATAAGGTTATTTATGATCATGTGGCAAATGTATGTATGATTTATTTATGTGATGGGTGGGACCTGTATCTCCATCTAATGCAGTAGGTAATGATTTATATCTCATGAGATAAAACAGGAAGGATGGAGGGATAATCATTCAGTAATAGATGGATGGGATGAGGGTTAATCGGTTCAATAAAACATGGCAGGAATAAGGGTCACTTGTTTTAGTAATGTATGGGTGAAATGGGGTTACCCAGTTTAGTAAAGTAATTTGTCTACTAATATGGTCCTTGAAGTGATGCCTCAGCTACTATGGAAATAATTATATGCTTATGTGTTTAAAGAATTATATGTATTACTCCAATGTTATTCTTTAATGGATTATGTCCTTCAATTAATTTTGATTAATGTATTATGAAATGTCAATATTTATTCCCTAATTTATTTATATGATCCTTGATATGCGGTGTATGATATTTATTTTCATGATCTTGTTCTCGTACTCTTATGATCATGTTTATTCCTACATGTCTCCCTTGTTTACCCTTATTGATCATTTTAGCTCACCCCTTTTTATGTTTCCTTCAACTGGTTATGAAGATATGTATTATATTTGATGTTTCTAAGAATGGTTCTAGTCACAAAGAACCTAGTTGGAGATATTGTTGCTCACTTTTGTACCATTGTTTATGTTTCCATAATTCCAAAGCCACTATACAAACAATGGTCTTTGGGTGCATTTTTTTATAATGTTTCAGTATTTCAAAAAATATATGTAATGTCTAGGTTTGTAAATTGAGGTTCGCTATAGTTGGTATCAGAGCAGCGGTATAGATAAAAAATGAAAACTATGATTAGAAAACCTTAGTGAGAACCCTAAGGAACATGTCTAGGGATAATTTAGAGGACCGGGAAAATTATAAGAGAATGTCCTATACTTTTGGTGAAGGATAAAGTGATTGGTTTCATGGAAATATATCTCATTATGGATACTAAAAGTGGATGGGTCTCTGGAAACTATTTTCCTAGGGATAAGAACTATGAAAAGATGTTTTAGGCTTGACTTAGGGTAATCTGGTGCACAAAAACGGGCCTTGATACACACCTAGTTTGACACTTTAGGGGATATGTGTTGGGAATTCACAAACACCTCATGAACCATTATGAAGGATTTAAATATAGGTTGGATAATAATAACCTAGGATAAACCTAAGGTTCAATGGATTAAGGAAGGTGTCATAAGTTAGACATCCTAGAAGTGATTTTTCAAGATTAAGTGGTTCCTCATTTTTTATTTTGGATCTACCCACACTTTCATATCAAAATTATTTTATAAAGGTGTTAATATTCCACCAAAATCACAAGATGTAGAAATTGTAGTGCATTCCACTAAGGGTGTGATGATTGCATCTCAAGTCTATGACTCCTCTCCGGTAGAATTTTGTGGGAATATACTTCTAGAAAATATAGTTATTATTAATTTGGTGGAAATTGATGTTGTCTTAGGCATGGATTAGATTTATCTTGCTAAATCCCACATAAATTATCATGGAAGGGATGTTACATTTGATATTTAAAACCCTCCTATGGTCATAAATAAATGTGACGATAAGTATGAACTTCCGGTGGAGATTACATAGAGTTTATGTTTCTTAATCCCCATTCAAAATTGTTTTTTATCTCAAATCATTGTGGAGAAGATTGAAATTGATGATATGCATATTTTTCATGATTTGTTGGATATATATCCGAAAGAGTTCCCTAGTATTCCCCAAAACATGAAGTTGAGTTCTCAATGGAACTTATACCTAGTTCCACACCAATTTTAATGGCTCCTTATAGAATGGCCCGGATTGAGTTGCATGAATTGAGGAAGAGAATCCATGAAAACCTTAATAGGGAATTAATTCGGCAATGTGTGTCACCTTTGGGTGCAATAGTTCATTTTTGAAGATGAAATATGGATCAATGTGACTCTTCATTTATTATTGGGTGTTGAAAAAGGTATAAATCGAGAACAAGTGTCATCTTTTCTATATTGATGACTTGTTTGATCAACTGCATAGAGCTCAATAATTTTCCAAGATTGACCTTCAATATGGATATCATATATTTAGGTTCATGAAAGAGGATATACCTAAGACTTCATTTTGAACAAGGTGTGGTCACTATTAATATATAGTGAATCCTTTTTATCTTACAAATTCCCCTTTTATCTTCATGAATTAAATGAATACAATCTTTACAGATTACCTTGACATGTTTGCGGTAGTATTTATAGATGGTATTATTATCTATTCAATGAGAAAGGAGGATAGGGAAGAACACTTGAGAAATGTACTAATGACCCTAAGGAAGGAGAATTTGTATGAAAAAAATTCAAAGGGTGAATTTTGGATAAAAAAGGATTCATTTCTGGGTCAAATGATCTCAATACTTGGTATAATAGTGGATCCATCAATTTCGGATGCTTTTAAAAGCTATCCTAGACTAACTATGATGACTAAGATCTATAGATTTCTTGTTTTATCTATATATTATCAATGGTTTGTAGAGAATTTCTCACCCATATCTAATCCTCTGACCAAGTTAACTTGAAAGGTTGTGAAGTTCCTATGGATAGAAGAACGGGTGGAAGGATTCATTGATCTAAAGATAAGGTTTGTCATTGCACTTGTGCTTACATTACCATATAGAATAAAAGGGTTTTTAATCCATATATATTCATCTAATAAGGGATTGAGATGTGTAATTTTTTAAAATAACATGGTTATAGTGTATGCCTCATGAAAATTGAATATTCGTGTGAAAAATTAACCAAATCATGATTTAGAGTAAGTGGTGGTAATCTATGCATTAAAGATATAGAGGAATTATATTAATGGTGAAAAGTGTGATATATATACCAGTAATAATATTATGAAATATGTATTCACACAGAAGGAATTGAACATGCACCAGAGAAGATGGTTAGAGTTGATAAAAGATTATAACTACTCAATGCATTACCACCCTATGAAAGTGAACAAGGTGGCTGATATATTGAGTCATAAGGATCATACTAGCTTATCAATTATTTGGATCACAAATGATCAAGTATTTATGGATTTTTAATGGATAGATCTAGAAATCCTAAAGGAATTCAAAAAAAAATTCTTGCTCAAATGAATGTTCAACCCTCAATCCAAGTGATGATAAAGAAGGTGTTGAAGGAAGATGAAGAGCTGAAAAAGAAGGTAATAAATGGTATTGAGTTTAAACTTGATCGGGATGGAATGATAAGGGTCAGGAGATTTTTTTGTGTTCTTTCTATACATGATTTAGAGGAGTTGTTAGCGAAAATCTCATAGTTCTACATTCTCTATTCAGCATAGAGGTGAAAATATGTATTAGGACATGAAAGAATACTTATGGTGGGATGGCATTAAGAGAGTTATCATAATGTCTTTTTCTTTTTGTTTTGTATTCCAAAAATATAAAGCTAAAATAAAAAATTCTAAAGGTTTTTTTAATCTGTTACCCATACTATAATAAAATTGGGAGAACATCTCTATGGATTTTGTTGTTGGACTATCCCAAACCTCTAAAGGGTTTATTGCTACATGTGTGGTAGTTTATTAACTTAAAAATTCAGCACACTTAATTTCTATCAGAGAATATTTATGTCTTGATTTGATTCCCATAATATACATTAAAGAATTGGTATGGTTGAATGGAGTACCACATTTTATTATATGAGATCCGGATCTAAGTTTTACCTCTATGTTTTTGTGAAGTGTTCATAAATCTCTTGATAAAGAATTTAGTTTCTGCACTGCTTATCATCCTCAAATAGATGTTTAATCTAATATAATAATTCAAACCCTAGGGGATATATTGACATCGTTTTCCCTAGTTTTCAAAGGTGGTTGGGATCAACACCTTCCTCTAGCTGAGTTTTCTTACAAAAATATATTTCACTAAATAATTTAGATGGAACCTTGTTAATAAATATATGGTAATAAATTTAGAGATCCAATGTGATAGGAAGAGGTTGGAGAAAAAAATCTATTAGTGATTGATATCATGGGAGAAATGGTCCAGAAGGTTAGAACCATTCAGTATCATATCGAGGAATCTCAATGCCGTCAGAAATGTTAGGCTGATAACCATCAGTGTGATCTGGAATTTGAAGTTGTAGAAAAGGTGTTTTTACGAATCCCACCCTAGATGAAAATAATGAGATTCAGGAAGAGGGGGAAACTAATCTTAGGTATATCTGCCCCTTTGAAATTCTTGATCATATAGGGACATTAGTTTATCATTTGGCACTTCCACCAAATCTCTCTCGATCTTATAATTTTTTCCAATTATTTCTCATGAGGAATTACATACCTGACCCTTCATAGGTACTGGGTACTAAACTCAGAGGTCATACCATTGAATTAATATCTTTCTTATGAGGATAAACTAGTTGGTATTTTGGACTAATTAGAGAATGTTCAATAAAGCAAGACCACTTAGCTGGTTAATTTTTTGAGGAGAAATCACCAGTTATAGGAAGCTACATAGTAAATTTAAGATATTATTAAGCAAAGGTATGATCAATTGTTTTTACCTGAGTGACAAATTTCGAGGGCGAAATTCATTTTAAGGGTTGTAGAATGTAACACCCAGAGTTTTTATGGACCTTCTTTTTCTAATAAATTTGAATTTTTATTTATATCCTATAATTACCTAAGTCAAATATTTCTTTCACACACAACACCATCTTGTCAAACATTCCATGCAACACCGACTTGTCATATGATGCACGCAACACTGAATTGGCATACGATACTTGCAACACGGAGTTTCTATGAAATATCTATTTTTATTATTTTAATTATTTAAATAAGATAATTAAAACCTAGTATTTAAACATATTAATATGAATATTAATAACTAATTTTGGAATACTTTTTATAAATTTTATATAAATAAAATATATTGATAATAAAAGATTTGATTTTTTGTATTGTCCATTTTCGGTTTAAAACATCATTTTCTCAATTGAACTGATTTAAATAATAAAAATATTTTTAGAAAAAATTAGATATTTATTTTTATAAAATAATCTTCATTTTTTATTTCATAATGTCAAAATAAGTTTATTGTGATTTTTTGGGATTCTTCTGAGAAATCACATTTTTTGATGAATAGTGAAAAAATACTACTTTTTAGTTAAAAATGGTCTTTTTTATAATTAATTATTACATATAAATGATACTATTAATTTTTTAAAATCAATTTTGTTAAATTTTAATCCATTAATCCAAAAAAGTTCATTTTAATCAATTCCACTTTGATATTGAATATAAAATCTTAAAAAATGTTTGAACTTTTTCCTACTTTTAAACCATGTTATTTCATCTCGTCTCCAATATTAGAACTAATCTTAATTTGTACACTTATTTTAAGTGAATTTCTAAAAAAAATATAACATACAAAAATTTATTTATTCTAATATTTAGAGTCTAATGAGACCATGTTAAATTTTTGAGCAAAATTCTTATTAAAAGTTATTATAATTAACCATAGCAGTTAAGGCCAAATTAAGCTTAATTAGGGACTAAACATAAAAATTAAAGGCCAAATGACCTATAAACATGTCCAAAACCCATTTTATGTCCATTTTGTGGCCAAACAACTTCTATTTTGGAGTTTTGTTGGTTTGGTGAGACTTTTTTAGGTAATAACATATGCACACCTAATTTGTGTCTAAAAATTCCATGTGAGTTCTTTTCCTTCCCAATAAAAGCCCACCACCTCTAGCAATTACTCACACCTATAACAATAGTTATTTTATTTCCTAGATCTGAAAAATGAGCCTCCCAACAGTCCTCTATTTTATTTGTAAGCCTCCCTTTGGGAAGAAACCCTCTCAAGGAAACATTTTGGTACAAACATAAAAGAGTTAGCCAATTTAGAGGTAACATATTCTTTCACACTTATTTCCTTTATTTTAATTCTCTGACACATCCACTATCATTATTTCCTTCTTCTGTGACAAACCCAATATCTTCTATATACTATTATTTTTCTATGAAAATGTTCTGGCCTACATTTACACACACCTCTATCTAATGGATTCTGAAAATTTTGTTTCTGTGTTTGGAGAACTACTGCCTCATGAAATGACGATTGTTCATTTATTCATTACCATCGATAATGGTTTACATTATGATTAACACAATATTTATATATTTTACATTTTACATTTACTATGTATTTAACATTCTGTATTAGTTTTACAACACACGTCTGTTTAACTTCCATATGGTGTTATTTTGAAAATCTCGTTTGAGGATGTGTGGACCACCACCCCCTCATAGTGATGTGATTCATTCACACACAACATGGATTGTATTATGGATGGGTTTAATAAACTTATATAATATATATATATACATATTTCATTAACATACATTATTTCAATACAACAATAAATATGGAAATTGTGTTCTTGCGTATGTATGGCTTATGGTCTTCATGAATGGTGTATTAAATTTAGTACTTTTATATGATATAAATTACTATAATATGAATATAATGGATATAACTGATATTTATATCATTATCTACATTCTGGAATCATGATATATGTTTAATAATCAATGATATAACAAATTAAGAGACAAGCGAATAATAAAGCAAATATTACCTAAAGTTAAAACTCAGCATACGATGGTTAACATACAGGTAACAAAAGATCATGACCAAAACATATATAGTATTAGGTATAAATATATTATTTTTAAATGATGTATAATTAAAATTTATTTATTATATAAGAAGCTTGTGTGAGTACGTAGAGAGTCAAGACACAAGGTAAGGGGAATTTCATCTCACTTTTAAATTTTGTGAGATTCAATTTATGATCACCAGTTTTTCCTTTTTTTGGTGTATGAACTGACCATGATTGAATTATATGAATATTATACCCAAATTTATGGGAATTCACATATCCATCATGTGATCCTTCTTTCATGTGGTTAAACATTCAAAAGTTTCCAACTCGGGAAAATAGTTTTGACTCAATTTTCTTTCATTAAGACTCATGTTTTTTTATTCACCTAAAGTCTATTTCAAGGGGTAGATAATTACATTATACATGTTATATCATGAATCTAATTATTTTCATGATATATTAATCTTCTTTTAATTTAAGTTTCATACACAGAGAGTATGATCCCATGCAACCAAGTTATAAGAGTGTATTGAGACAATCTTATCATTTTCTGAGATTGTTTATGTTTATGCTTCATTTGATGAAATATCTCATGAATATTCATGATTTCTATTATACTCTTTATTTAAAATATATCCCCATTTTTTAGTTCCATTTTTTCCACTCTTTGGTACTTAATATAATGTTTTTAATAAAATCATGTAGTCTCTCTCTTCGGTCATAAATCCATTGTATTCAAAAAACATGTTATAAAAAATATTTTAAAATGATGATTGAAGAACATATTCATGGAAAAAGGGTTTTAAAAATATTTAATAGTTTTCTAATATTCCTTTATTGGTTTTCAAATCTGTTCTCTACAAAAAAGGTTTTCAAAATGTTTTATGTTATAAAAACAATTTATCAAATAATAAAGGATAATTTCCTAGAGAAATGTTTTTAATAGTCTATAAAGAATTATTTCTCATCTAATATAACAACCATTAATTTTCCTCATTCCTTTATGGGTAAATTATAAAATTCTACCATTCATATTATTTTATTTTAATGGATTAGGTTTTTATTGCAAGATTTTTATGAATCATGTTTCTCTTTCATGGGTTATATGCTTTTGAAACCCGCTACTTTTCATGGGTTATGGTTATGATGAAATGATTTTGAAACCCATCACTTTCTATAGGTTATAATATGTTTGAATTTTTAGGATACCCATGTCATTTAATGGTTTATAATATGCTTTTGTATGATATTGTGGCACATGTGTGTATGATTTAATTATGTGATGGGTGTGACCTATATCTCCTTCCATAGAATGGGAAAATATTTTTATCCAATAAATTAAAATATGGTTGGAATGAGAATTACTCAGTTAAATAATATAGTGTTGGAATGAGGGATGCTCAGTTCAGTAATACAGGGATAGAATTAGGGTCACTATGTTCAGTAATATAGGGCTGGAACGGGGGTTATCCCATTTAGTAAATTAATTTTTCGACTAAGATGGCCTTGGCAGTGATGCCTCATCTACTATGGAAGTCATAATATTCTTAGGTGTTGCCACAATTCCATGTCTTACTCTTATTTTATGATTATGTGGATTATGTCCTTTACTTCCATTCTATTCATGTCTTATAAACTGGAAATATTGTTACCATGATTCATGTATATGATCTTTGATATTCAAGGTATGATCTTTTATTCTCATGGTCAGGTTCTTGTACACTTATGTGCATGTTTAATCTTACATGTATCCCTGGTTTACCTTTACTGAGCTTTTGAAATCACCACTTTTTATGTTTCCTTCCAAAGATTATGATGATATGTATTATGATTGATGTGTCTAAGAATGGTTCCAGTCATGAAGAACCTAGTGGGAGATAATGTAGATCACATTTGGAACATTGTTTCTATTTCTATGTTTCCAAAGAAATTATAACAACAATGGTCTTTGAATGTATTTTTGTGAGATGGTTTATTATTATGCACAAGTTATGTAAGTTCTATGTTTGTAAAGTGAGGGTTACTATAGTGTGAGATATGGTGTAGGGATTCTAGTGGAGGGTGTCTTAGATGCTATAGGGAGGGAGATTGATGGATCATCATCAGTTGGAATGGACGAGGGAACGTCAACTGAGAGTCAAATGGAATCTTTATAACACATACTCCATGGAATTCATGTTATTTAATAAAAAAATTAACTTCATAACATATATTTAAACAAATTCATGATGAAAAAATTACAAATGATTAAAAATTCACGGTAGTCTCACATGATATATACATAACTATGATAATTAATTACTACACAAATGACATAATTGACTCATAAAGGAATAGATGGCTCCACAAAAAATCATTTTCTCCATAAATCATGGCATTTTAAGGCAACATCATTACATAATCAATTTTATTCATCCCTATAAGACTAATATTTTCAATATAGTGATGTAAAAAAAGTTCATTTTTTTTTGTCAATGAGATTCAATGTTAGGGGTCAAATTTCCCACTGCATCACCTATATCAAACAAGTCTCTTTGTTTTACATGAGAAACTACACTACAACCTTCATCTATGACATGTTTAACATAATTTACCATTATCTATTGATATGATAATATATGTGGATCATGTAATTCCTGGTCACCAACATCCATTAAGTAATAGTAGTTCACATAAGTAAATTATAAGGATTCCACTTTAATACGCCAAATAATATCGACCTAATTGAATTTGAATAAAACAAATGAATAATACACATGGTAGATTATTTTGAGAACATATATTAACATTACATCTCATTTTAGAAAATGTAAATATACCGTTATTCTATCTTTTCAAACCCTCTTCCAGATCAACTATATAAAATTTAAATCCACTATAAAAGTATGTGTCAAGATTTCAAGATTATTTTAGAGGACCGTGAGCAAGAAACATCAAATATCATGACAAGCTAGCTCAATTATAGGTATTAATGATCTATAAAAAGTAATATAAATTTTTATATTTAAAAAAATAGACATTTCAACATTATATCCATATTGATTGCAATATTTAACTTACACATCATAAAAACCATTATACGAGATCCTTATTAATAGCATTGGTTATATCTTTCTCATTTCGTGTTCAACCACTAATTTTTCTCATTGTTTGATTCCTAAAATCCTCAATAAATGAATAATCAATTTCACTATTTAGTAGTGCATAACTATGTGCATATAATAATTCCATTTTTTTAGTGTAAAATTGTATCTCCTACTAAATAATCGGTTAATAACAAGAATGATTTGTTATTTAGAATGTAGATAAGATTGAGTCGATGTGTATTCAAAACTTCCAACTTGATTGAATCATGTCTTAATATTTTCCTTATATATATAATTTTTTTAATATAATCCTTTATTAAATAGAATTCAAAAACGGAGCCTTTTGTTTGATCTTAATTTTTCAAAAATGATTTCAAATTCTAAATATATCTGTGAAATAAAGTTTAGAAAACCTAATTTTGTATTAAATTATATGTTAATAATTTTTTACTTAAATAAACAAAATATAAATAAATTACTTCTCGATAGATACATTCATTGATAATTTACATAGTCTCTTAATTTATCTCCCTCATCCAAATGCATAATTAAATGCATCAGGTCAGTAAATATGGTGGAGGAATGAACATATCCATGGAAAAAAGTGTCAATAAAAGTCTCTCAACATGATTGTCAAGCTCAATTTATTGTAGTGTTTTCTGACATAGTTGTCTAAAGAATGTGAAAAAAATAGAGTTCAACACTAGTAACCATTTCAGGTAATAATGTATGCAATACCAATGATAGTAACTATTGTAACAAAATATGTGAATCATGACTTCTCAATCATTTCAACCTATGATGATTTATGTCAACACACCTTGATTTGTTACTTCAATACCCATCAAATACCTTCAGGTTATTTAAAATTCAGAGGAATGTATCGTTATCCCTATTTTTTCCAAAATTTACAGAGTAAAAATTTAATGTTCATCCAGACAGAGATCACACTTTATGTTCATTGTTTGTAATACATTCCAAAAATTAAGATGGTCCTATAATTTTATATTCTCATTAAGTAATGGGAATATCAAATTTTCACAAACATTATTCTCATTATTTTTAACATCATGTTTATTCAAAAAAAATTATTTTCCCAATATAGATGTTTAAATAATATAATATTTTCTTCCATTGTTGTGCTCCAATTTCACTTGATGATGAACATCGAACTATTTTCCCCATAACATTCTAATGTTTCATCTTCAAAAATTCTATTTCAACATTTCCTATTTGTGTCAATATTTTAAAACATGTTAACAGTGTTGTATGTATTCTATGATTAGTAGAACCATTGAATTTTGACTTGTTTAACAAAAATCTCTAAAATGCATTGAGAAATATTTGATGACACAATAAAAACTATTTTTTAACAACGAGGTAGTCATTCGGGATCAAAATCAAAGTTAAAAATTGCAAAATCCAAACCCATGTAAGTGCTCCAACCAACTGAATTCCCAATTCGAGGTAATTCAATAATGGTACACATTAGAGGAGCTTTAATTTTGACTGATGTTCTAGAAGATGCATCATATTCCTTAACATCATTGCTCCATAACTCCTATAATTCTTCCATTAGAGTCTACAAGTATACAATAATATCAACTCCATGCATTTTTTCTTGGAATAATCATTGAACTGATAAAATACATTTGTTTCACACACTTTTTGGGAGGATGATTGTAATGGATTAAAACAATTGACAAAATTCATCAACTGGTACTCAAAGTCCCAAATGGGTTCAATCCATCGACATCCAATACCAATCAAACATTCATAGGATCAGATGAGAAATCGGGAGGTAATAAAACAAATTTTTTTCATGCTTGTGTATCTCTTGGATTTCACATTAACCCATCATTTTTATTATCTATAGAAGGTCATATAATTTTATCGGCAGTTTTTGATGACATGGATAATATTTGAAATCGAGGAATTAAAGGAATGTAATGAAAAACATTTTCCAGTGTGTTCCTTTTCTTCTTCTTATTAGTATTATGTTGACTCAAAATTCAAACATTTCTCATTGACTACCATCTAGAAGAAGAACATCTTTTTCAATCATGTTTGGTTGGATCCTTACAATCATTGGGACACACATGTATTGTTTTTATAATTAAAAAATTCTTCTTAAAAACATTTTTTATTATTATAAGGAAGCTTAGGGATCTTTTGATTAAGGAGATGAATCAAAAAAAATTCCAATATCATGGACATCATGTAATTTTTAATTCCAAATAGATATTTGATATTGTAGAAATTCAGTAGAATTTTTTTTGAATATTTAAAACATCCACTATACAGCTCTTGATTTCTATTGTCAACTAAACCATGAAACTTGTTTTTCTACTCACAGAAGTTTTATCTTAGATTATCCGTGAAATAATTAAGAGTAGGATAATATGATATGTTACAATCTTGATCTGGTTGTCCTACAGATTAGAAAACATCACTTGTCATGTTGATATTTGTAGCACCATAAAATGGTTGTTACAATATGTATTGATGTTTATGTTGATTTCATACTATACCGAATGAATTTTTTATAAGTTATTGTATTTAATTTTCCATTTTTGATGAGGTTGGGAGATCATTCTATCAACTGAAACCAGTGCTCCATGTTTATGTAATATTCCATTCTTCAGGATAAATCCAACAAAAAATATTGATCAGGGAATTACATCAATATCGAGTGTTCATAAACATTATCTCTCTTCCACCATATTTTAAATTTACATTAATGACATTGAAATCTTATTATCCAATCAATGAATCTATTTGAAATTGGAAAATTTAAAAACCCCTTTGAACTTTTAGCATATTGAGTTGCATTCCTAAGAACTCTGATCCTGATTTCATCTATATCACAATGTGCCAACACTTTATTAAAAAAAATTAAATGAAATAAGTACTATAAAGTAGGAAAATAGATAATTGGAAGTGAAAAAATTTCCCTAGTAGTTATAAGAAGAGTAATATAAATAATAAATAAACAATTTAAAAAAAGATAATAAATCATGGATATTATTATGTAAAATAGAAGAAAAATAAAAATCATAAAATCATTAATTTAAAATACATATCATGAGAGAAACACCCTAGGGTAACTATGTCTAGGTGAACCTAGTACTTATTTATCACTATAGTAGTGGATTTAGTGTTCTAACACAACTATAGGTAGAGGTGTTGTCACATAATTCTTCACTAGTATTGTTAGTGGTGATCTGAGAGATTCTATTTATATATGTTACATTATATTTTTTTTCTTTCTTATAATTGGTATATATGTAACAAACTAGAGTGGTTTTAAATTTACCTAATATATCCAATACATTACAATATAGATTATTTGATGATGTTTTATTTTGACTTCATAATTTTATCTTCTCTATTTATTTTTATGTTTTAATCATATAGGGTGATAGGACCTCTTCTTTGTTACCTATCAGCTTGGATAAACCATTCCTTTAAATATAAAATTAAATCATAAATTTCCTTGAAGGTACTATAATAATGTAGTTTGGTAATCATGTTTTGCACTTTAATTTGTTTGATTTCATCATATACCTATAATAAAAGAACTCAATTTTTTACATTTTCACACTATGAGGAGTATAATCTATTTGAAGAAAGTTGATTGATATGATAAATTTTTTATTTGGAAAAAAAATCAAGATTTGAAAATTTAATCAAAAATTATTGGGAAGAACATAAATATTTTATCCAATCAAATTAATATGAAATAACATTTTATTTAGGTGATTTATTTTACTATTTATTCAATGATAAAGTGTTTGATACTTCACCTCTTTCATATGGACTTTGACCATTATCTTAAGTAACCCAAATCTAGTTTTTACCTTTAGTCCAGCCTCTAGATATAGAATTAAAACCCATGCTTTCTAATTTAACATATGTATTTCTAATAGTTAGAAATAAGACACCCAAGATAATTTCATGAAAATTTTCTTTTAATAAAAAATCTAATATATATTTTGAGATAAAATCCTCAAGTTATAGGCTATAGGTAATGAGAAATTACTGGAAATAAGTTTAAATGGTTCTAATATATGTGTAATGAAAAATAAATTAGCATATACTAGAGTGGATTCTACTTTTATAGAATTAATAATTAAACTATCATGTGATCATGGTATCTAAATTCCATTTAATAATTTAACAACTTCCACAAATATAATTATTGTGAACTAAATAATTTAATAATACTCATACCACGCCTCCATAACACATCTGGTGGGAATTATGATTTTCAAATGATGGTTTTTATTCAAGGTATTGAGAAATAAATATGAGAGAGATGTCATTCCCTCTTTTTAGTGTTAACTAAATTATTAGAGGTTAATGAAAAAAAACATTAGCATGACCTTATCTGAATTTGGAATTACTTGAACACATAACCTACTCATTAGAAAAAGTACATGTATATTTGGGAAACATGGATGATAATAAATTTAAATAACTATATGAACAAGAAAGTCCACATCATCACAATAAAAAATATCCATAAATTCAATAAAGTTCATGAATGTAGGAAATTAAAACTAATACACAAGTTACAAAAACCAAAAACATACAAAGTACAAAAATTGAGGTTTAATGAGTAGGGTCTCATGAAATAAAACTTGTGAATTATGCATGCATATCTTCTGCACTCATCAATTAAATGGTACAAATATCAAATTTAATATAAAAACAGAGATAACATGATTGTTTTATTCAATATGAGAAAAATAAGGCTATGAAAATGTAAATAATTTATGCATATCCCATCTAGAGGTTTTGGGGATTCTAACAACCAGACATGGTTGCATGACTTGTATTCAAAAAAATACAATGTGTACCCATGTAGAACAACACATGTATGAGTTGTTGTAATGAAAACATACAATTTGGGGGTTATTATGTGGGGTGTAATTTTTCCCCATGCATTGACCTCTATATTTCACATAGTTAGGTGGTGATTAAATGGTGTGTAGATGGTTTACAATATATGTAAACCCATATGGTATATCCATGTGTATATCCTAGAATCCATGTAGTCAAATTATGAGGAATATAATTAATTCACCTATCTTATATTGACATTCGGTTGAGTGACATGAAATCACATGAAGTATTTGGCATATTGGTCGATGTACATGCCATGTTACATAAGAAATCCCCTATAGAAAACATGTTGAGTAGATATTAATTTAAAGGGAGTTTCTATAAACAAATTACATGCAATATAGCTTGGTATAGAATCCATGTATGTTGAGAAATATTATACAATGTACATGATGAGGGATAGATTTCATGCGAGTCTAAACACAAATAAAAATTAATTAACTAAATAAAAATAGACTTAAATATTATGTAGCTAGTTTTACATTTCCTGTGACTAAATTTTATCATGGTACTCACATGTAGAGTGATTTTCTATATGTCATGCGGAGTTTAATGATTTATAGTAATTTTTATTATTTTTAGAAATTTAAAGGACATGTTTGGTAGTCATAAATTCGTTACACTTCATGGTAATTGCCAATAGTACACACCATGTATATTCAAGGAATTCCATGTTGTTATAATTTCCTTCCAACCTATGTGGCCTAAGTCATGAAAATACACAAGGTCTATTATCACAACACATCATGTTTTCATACATTCCTTGAATGTAAATATTATTTCAAAAGTACTTCACACAGTGTAGTCACACATCATATCATGTAATTTTATATGTTGTGTAATAGTTAAACTCTAGAAATATGTATTTTTAAGAGAAGAATAGTACACACAATGATTACTCCAATATATGTTGTCTAATTATTTAACATTAAATTATATTTAATTTAATTAATTTATATAAATTATAGAGGATGATAAAAACAAGGGCAATATTAATGAATAATTAAAATAAAATTTTTAATTAATTAATAATATAATTTATTTATTTATTGGATTAATTTATCATAATAAAGAGAAATTTATAGTGAATTTAGGCTAGTTTAAAATCATAATCATTGGAAACTCTTGATGATCATGAGCTCAAAAATCATATGTATGTTAAGGCATGCTGATCCCACCAAATACCATCAACCTACCCATATATAATGGGTGTACATGAGAAACCTTTTCTATATAATCTTATAATTTCCCTTTATATAATGCTTCATACTTTACTAATATCATTATTAACGACAATTATTACTTGTATTACAATTTAGACCATTCCAGGAAGTCAACAAGCAAGATCATAATAAATTTCATAACATGAAAATTATTATAAATCATGGAGGGTATCATCATGACATATAGAATACATCAATCGAAATTTTTTATCAAAACTAATAAATTATTTAAGGGGAAATGAAAATATCCAAACAAAGAAAATTTTTTTCAATCTAGTTTGTCAACATGAAAATCATAAATGAATGTAACTAAAAAAATTCAAACATTGTAAAACAATTTATAAAAAATATAGGATAAAATGTAGTCCAATACCACACCCTTATGTTTCCTAGGGAGTAGTAGTTGTGATGGTTCATGGGAGAGAGGGGTCAGTAGCTCGATCTTAGGGTCAGGAGCTCTTTGGAAAAATTGGTCATTTGCAAGGGGGAAGGGGTTGGAAGCAAAGGTGATGGGGAGAAGGGGGCCAACATCGATGGATACAGGGGGGTTGGAGGTGAGGGGGAGAAGGGGCCGATGGAGATGGGGTAAGGGTTTGATAGGGTAAGTGAAATAGGGAATGGAGTGGGAAGATGGTGGGGTAGAAGGGTTTAGTGGTGAGGGGGATGGGGTTAGATAGGGTAAAGGGAAGAGGAGTGGGGGTGTCGATATTGTGGTGGGGGAGGGTGGAGAATAATCGTAGGTAAAAAAATGTCTTAGTGGCAGTTTATAAAAACCACCACTTTATTTTGAAAATAGAATTAGTGGGAACTTCATAAACCGCCTCTAATGACTGAGTTTGGTGTACTTCTTCATTAGTGATGGTTTATTGAAAGGTGGTAATTGGAAAAAATTTTGGAATGTGATATTGGTAACTTGATTTTAGAATGATGATTTCAAACTGATTGTTCTATTTTCTTCCATGTCATGGTTATTTAAAAACAATTGGCTTTATTGAAATAATTTGATGGAAATGTTTTCAATAACGGAATAATTTTATTAACATGGTTGTTTTGGAATTGGTTTTTGGAATAATGGTTTTGTTTTTTCATGTTAATTCTAGATAAATAGGTGTAAGAAGTACCCCCTCAATAGTGGGTTGGATAAGGGTTAGTAATTCCCCCAATAAAATGGTTCTTTAAGTGATGGATTAATTAAAGGACGACTTACCAATCAATTGTAAAGGGAGGTCAAAATTTCATGATTAGTTGGTTGTATGGATATGTGGAATGTAATGGATATTTCCAAAATTGAACTTGTGAAATTGTTTTAATGTATTGTTTGGTTTATTTATTTTTAAATTAGTTGGTTCTGAGAAAACTATTTTAGTATGGAAATTGTATATAATCAGATATAAACTATTTTTAAAAATTCTTTTATATAAATTCTTTTATATAAATTTTCTAACATGTTATATCCTAGTGGAGTGAGTAGGGAAGTCATTTGTGGAAATCCTGCTAAGTTTCATTACTCACCCCTCCTTTGAAATATTGGTGTTTTTTCTGATTTTTTTTATCAGGACATGGGAAAAGGTAACGTCTCACAAATATCATGTTTTTATTAGTCATACATGGCATATTTTGGATGATTTGGTGCATGGATAATGTTGGGGTTTCTGGGTTATGTGGTTTTCTTGGATTTTTGTTGGTTTTTAGACTTTTTTTGTACTTTATTGTTTTTTAGTCTTCTTTTGTGGTACTCTTTGTAGTTGGTTTTGATATAAATGGTATTTCTTGAGTTGGATATCATTGATATCATCTATTAAGTAATGGTTTTTTCTTGTTATGGAATGTTTGGGTGGTTGTTTTATTTTCAATGGGAAAATAATCCCCTAATAGTTAAGGAAAACTGTGGTATTTATTGCTAGCCTTTGATGTCTTTTAGATTTCTATTAATGATAAGAAACACCCTCCCAACTTGTAAAGAAAATGTGTAGGGGTGGGATGTTACAAGTAGTATCTATCTGGTCCTTTCAATTATCTTTATGGTACAAGTGGTATCAGCTTGTTCGGTCCTTGACTAATAAGTGGTCTTCAGTTTTCTCAATATTTGAGAAGAAATTCATTCATGTTTGTTACTTATGTTAGTTGGTAGAAATGAGTAGGACTATCGGGACAAGAAATGTGGAGCATAAAAATATATATCTTAGATTTTAGAATTAAAATTCAAGTTACCCCGAATTTGAGTATATATGTTTTTTTGGAAAAACTAATAGTAATTAGAATCTCATTGTCAGAGGGTTTAGCCAATATCAAGACAATGAAATGAATTAGAGGAATGACTTCCCACAAGGATAAGATATTTCATTTTGAGTAGTTATTAATGATTTGGTGTAAATGTGTTGATATATGACAATTGATAATGTTGTTTTCAAATGTGATATTTTGAAAAAGGCATGAAATGTTTATTTATATAATGGTATGATTCTTAAAAGTATCGAGAAATTTTGAAATAATTATTGATCGTAGAAAATTGTGGAATTTCAAGAATCCATTTTTTGATAGACGATGTGGTAGAATTTGAAATTTTTAATCCCACAGTTCCTTTAGAGTGAGAATTATGGTGTTTACTATTTTTTAAAAAATGGATCCCAGTTGGAATCATAAAAACAAACTGGAAAAATATACTAATAATATTGTTTCACATGAGCCACAAGTGAAGAAATAGTTGGCTAAGAGTACAGTACGCAATTTTCAAGAGGTGGAAGTAGGGAATATAAGGGTTAAACCAAGGAATGTGAACCATTAAATTCAGTTCCAGAGGTATAATCCACCCATCCTTTAGGGTGATTGAGAACCATATAAGGTAGAGGTGTGACTACATAGGATGAATCAAATCCTTAATTTCCATGGCAGACCAGGGGAGCTGAAATTAAATATGGTGACATATATGATGAAAGATCATGCAAGATAGTGGTGGGATTTAGTTGGTCATAAAAAATCATACCAATGCCTTTCATGGGAGAATTTTGATTAATTTTTTAACAATAAATTATATTCTCTTAGGTTCAAAATTCAATGAATGGTGGACTTATTAATCATAAATAATGAATCTATTTTTTCATGGATTACATATTTAAACTCATGAATTTAACATATTTGTTCACCCAAAATTGATCCTAGATCATCCATGATAGAACACTTCTTTGAATCGATGTAGGGGAAAGTGATTCTCTCAAAGATTGTTATGTTCAATATAACAGGCTATATAGAGATAGTTAATAGAGTGATGGTAGAAGAAAGGGATATCTCATGATATATGGTTGGAGGAAGCATGTTGATACCTATGGGAAATGGTTGGAACAGTAATGTTGGGAGAAAGATAAATAAAGACACTTATTTCAAAGTTGGGATAATGGCTCAGAATGAAATTCATGGATTGGTTAATTTTTTCCTAAAAAAAACTGACATGGATATTTCCAATGTAGTTCATTCGACCACATGAAGAGAATGCGTACAAAACCACCAAGAGAAATCCAAAATTGAAATATGATGTGGTATACTCATCACTATTGTCTCAATGCTTTGAGGAATATTGTCTGGGGCACCTCTCATGTGTCACATGAGTCGTATAATTCAACGGGATGAGACCAGAGGAATTAGTCTCATCGGTATAAAATATCGATCCACGGTGATTCTAGGAATACCATGACTCCTCATCAAGATAAATATCAATATGGACACAAAGAAAATAGTTTTTTGAGGAATAAATTATATATAGATGAGCATGTTATCATGAAGGATTAGTCTAAAACAACATTGGTGAGAGGTATGATTCATTCAAATTCTACCATCATGTTTATTTATTTGATTCGAGTGCTTCATATTCATTTATTTCTACTTCTGATGTTTATTTTCTAAATTCAAAAGATTATACGAAGCCATATGTGTTAAATCATCAAACTCTAATTGGTTATAAATAATTTGGATCATTTGTGTGTAGATCATGTTTTATAAATGTTACTGAATCTAAGCTAAAATGATATTTATGTAAGATTGAGATAGATGTATATGATATAATCATGGGTATGGATTGGATGAAAATGTTCAAGTCTCACATCGACTGTTATACTAGAACGTTCAATTTTACGACTAAAGAAGGTGTATAGAATCTATTTCGAGGAGATAAAAATGTAAAGACAAGTGAAATGGGATTCTTGGCATCAGTAGATTGAACGATATCATTCTAGATGGAGAATTTTACTTTGCAATCGATGGAAGATATTGAGAGTAGCCGTTTCCCAATGGGTTTTGATCAATTTTAGAATGACATTCCTAAAAATTTGTCAGTGTTACAACATTTAAGGGAAGTGGAGTTTATTATTGATCTCGTTCTTGGGACTAGCCATATTTCCCTTCCATATTATCTGATCGATTATATATAATTAAAGTAATTGAAAGTGAATTTGGAACAGTTGAAAATAAAATTTTTCATTCAAATGAGCATGTATCTGTGGGTAGTACAAGTTGTGTTTTCCAAAAAAATGAATCGAACTCTTATGTTGTCATGACCCATTCCGGGGGGGACCATGCCGCAACTCCCTAATCCTGCCTCTAATAGGCCAAGGGCTGGTGGCTAGCACCAAGTAGGCATTTCACTAACATGGGAGGCATTTCCTATGAACCTGTACACACACACACATCCCCAGGCCCACAAAGCTGATAAGTAAGAACTACTGAAATAGGAAAAGAATGTATACACTAAAAATATCTACCAACAGAGTATGACAGGAAAGTAACGTACTGTAATGTAAAACCCTAGGCCAAAAGTACAATCCCACCAAAAGAAAATCTGTAACAAGGTCTAACCTAAAAAAGAAAGGTACTCGGACTGTAATCTGTAGCTATAGGAACACACCTCAGCCTTCCTGATCTCACTGAACATCGTCTGGTCCTGGTCCACCTAGAATCCTATCAAAGGCTCGCTCGTCTGCACATGAAACGACATGTACGTGCAAGGCCTGTGTAGGGGTGATTATAACAATACCCAGTAGGACACCCCGAAAACCACAGAGGAATACAACAAAGGAAATACCACAAAGGAATGATATAGTCAGCTCTACACAGTATGTGTTTACAAAATATACAACAAGAGTATCCAAATATACTCATACACGATCGACTATCACAAACCCACCACTTAGATCCAGCTTAAAGATTCCACTAAGCATGTATCCAGGAGAACATAATCCTATGTCTGAAGAAAGATATGATGCACTCGTTTTGGGAGAACTCACTCCATGATTACCGAAGAAAGATACTTGATGCATCAGATGAGGATCCCAACCAGTAGCTACGGGGTGATTACCAAAACTCAGTCTGAACTAACCTGCTAAGTAGAGGATCGACGCTAGGTTAATGTAGGTCAGGTTGATACCGAGAAACTCTACCTTGGGTACCATGAACGAATAGAGGATCTGTCTCTATGACTCACAGAGGGGATTCCAACAACTCTATTCAATAAGTTCTGTTGAAGGGATCATACTACTATACGTATAAATGATACCAGAAACCTTAAGGGGAAAGACCAAAGGGGACGAACCCTATGTAAACTAGACCATGTCATAGAAGACAACTGGCTCTAGCCATGATAAACTGATTACATTGCGTGTACTAGGGTCACACACCACATTCCTTTACTCTGGGTACATCCTGTGTAAAACGGGCCTTTTTAAGGATTGTCATATAAAATGTAACTACATGACATGTAGAAGTATTACACGCCATGTCTGAGTGTCCGGGGTTCACTCTGTGTATCCTGGGCATGTGCCCGTACACAGCCTCAACCCATGTCGCTCTGCCCCTATACTAGTACATGGCGTATCCTTTGTATCTAGACAGGCCTAGCCAGGGAAGGGTATACACACTGTGTTCTTGCCCGTGAACCCAACCAATGTTCGTGTACTCTTAGAGTACAGGCCAGGTGGTTCGCCGACAAACACACGCTATATAGCCTATACTACATGCCGTGTAGTCTGGATTTCT
Source organism: Viscum album (assembly GCA_963277665.1). Taxonomy (NCBI): domain Eukaryota; kingdom Viridiplantae; phylum Streptophyta; class Magnoliopsida; order Santalales; family Viscaceae; genus Viscum; species Viscum album. The sequence continues at coordinate 1,651,694,598 of OY728165.1, forward strand.
CCAAAATCACTGCCTTCTTCCTCACGCCTCGGCTAAACCTCTGGATTCACGATCTGTCATCCATTTTCTGTGAAACTTGAGATCTCAGTTCGCGTCATCGTCGTGATTCCAAATCCATGGGTTTCAGGCCTTCAATCGGCTCCAAAATTCGATTTTGGTGACCCATGTCGAAATCATTCAAAGAACGATATCTTCCGATCCACTTTAATCCATCCATCGCCCCTGCACTCACACCTCCGTGGGGTTGTCCCAATGCCATATCTTCAATTTGGGATCATTACACCACATGACGGATGCCCAAAAATCCATCATTCATATCTCCATGAAGAACGCATAGAACGCAAATGAATAACGTGATAAAATTGGAGAGGAAAGGCAAAACAAATCGAGAGATACGAACCTCGATCGATGTTCGTGTCAATCATGGTTCATCATCATTAGAAGGCTAACATAAACCAATATATCATTCAAGAAGCAATCCCCAAATAAGATCCCACTAATAACCTATCCCGCATAACGATCAATCCACATGCCAATCTGTTCGTTGATTTGTCTACGTCTGTCATGGAAATCAAGAATGGGAAATAAATCACAAAGAGAACAAACGCCCTTCCTAGATCTGTGGCGTTCGTTGGTGATGATCCAGTCTCCACGTTGTCATCGCCGGAAAAACTCATCAAGAACATCGTCGCCGCATTGGGGGTTTCTTCTAGAGCATTACAGAGCCTCCAGGAGAAATTCAGGGTTATGAGATCTAGAACCCCGATACCCTGCCAAATCATTACACAAATATTAACAAGATTTCATTATAGAAAGTTTTAATATAATATTTTCATTAAATATTTTATTACAGATACATCCAAAAACTAGATTTCACCACCGACCTGCGCCAGCCGATCTTAGGTCTCACCTAAGGGAAAATCGCTACTCTGAATGCAATGGTGCCCTAAAATTTCTAATATGAGCACCTGTTCAAGAGTTATTCCATTTTTTAGGAAAACCATACTAGTGCATTATTTAATTATTTAATTAAATTCAAACATTTGTTCTGGGCTCACCGGGCCTTAGAACTGCATGCCGTCTCAGAGCCTTCTCTCGAATAAATTCCCATATAATAGACAAATAATATACGAATAAAAATTTGAGACATTACATCCTTACCACCTTTGGGATTTACGTCCTCGAAAAACCAAAACAATGGCTACCCAAAAAGATGTGGGTACTGCGCATGGATCTGAGCCACCCACTCCTACGTGCTGTCCTGGAGATTCTCGTGCTGCCACCAGACATGCACTAAGGGAATAGCTCACCCATGAAGGATCTTATTCTTTTGATCCTCGATCTCCACTGTGTACTCAGTAATGGTCCCTCCATCATTGATGTCCAGCTCGCCCCGTTCGATAAAGTGCGATGGATCATGCACGTACCTCTATATCTGTGACACAAGGGAGACTTTGTGTACGCAGTCCATCTGAGTAGGTAGGTCCATGCGGTATGCCACCTCTCCAACTCAAATCAGAATATGAAAAGGGCTGATGAACCTCAGAGAGAGATGCCTGCCTTGGCAAAATCTTTACAACCCCCGTCGAGGTGAGACCCAAAGCAACACATGGTCTCCCTCCTCGAATTCCAAGGGCCTCCATCTCCTGTCGACATAAGACTTTTACCAACTCTGTGCAGTCATCATCCACTTCTAAATGACCTGCACATTCTCTGTAGTATCTCACACCATCTATGGGCCCATGAGTGCAGACTCCCCTAGGTCATTCCAACATGGTCGCCAGTACAAATCCTTGAATGATGCCATACCAATAGTGGAATGATAACTATTGATATAAGAAAATTCCACCAGTGGTAGGTGATCCTCCCAGCTATGACCGAAGTCAAGTATGCAAGATCTTAGCATATCCTCCAGAACATGGATGGTCCGCTCTGTCAGACCATCAATCTGAGGATGAAAAAGTGTTCTTAAGCGTAATGGAGTCCCAAAAGCTTCTTGTAATCCCTTCCACAAATGGGATGTGAAACGAGCATCACAATATGAGATGATCATTGATGGCACCCCATGAAGTTGAATTATCTAATTCACATAGAGGCATCCTAGGATCACTATTGAACTCAGCTCGTGTATGGCTATGAAGTGGACCGACCTAGTGATTTGGTCAATGATCACCTAGATGACATCGTGTCCCGGGGACATACGTGGTAAACCCATCACGAAGCCCATGGATATCCCTTCCCACTTCCACTTTGGCACCTCAAGGGGCTGAGTAAAACCTGTATGAACCTGGTGCTTAGCCTTTACTTGCTGACAAGTAATGCACTGAGAAACAAACTTTGCCACACTCTTATTCATTCCTGGATAGCAGAAATCATGCCGATGGTCCTCGTACATCTTTTCCATGCCTGGATGCACTGCCAAAGGAGATTTATGGAACTCCCTTAGAACCTACTCCTGCAATTTCACTGGTACTACTGTACACCCTTTGAAAAGAATAATGTGCTCCCCACCTTTTTAATATCCATCCGCAGTATCACCTACGGATATCTGAGCACTTAGAGTCTCACAGCTAGCATCCTCGAGTTGTGCTTCCCTAACTCACTGTAATAGTATAGGGGTAACAACCATCAGCTAAAGGTAAGATCCATCATCTCTATCCATGAAGGATAATTTTAAAGAGGCAAAATGCCTCATTTCCTCATCCAGCAACTGTGAACTGGATTTCCTACTGAGAGCATCTTCCACAACATTCCCTTTCCCTAGAGTATAAATGATCTCAAAGTTGTAATACTGGAGGAACTCAAGCCAATGCCTCTGTCTCAAATTTAGATCCTTTTGAGAAAAGATATATCTGAGACTCCTTTTATCAGAGTAGACAATAAACTGCATTCCCATCAGGTAGTGCCACCACATCTTCAATGTAAAGACTACCACTGCCAACTCAAGATCATGGGTTGTGTAGTTCTGCTCATGTGGCCTCAACTAATGTGATCCATAGGAAATCACCACTTGCCTCTGCATCAGGACACAACCAAGCCCTGTTCCGGATGCGTTGCATAATAGTATGTACTCGACACCCTTTTCTGCTAGTCTCAAGATCAGGGCACCTGTCAGACTCTATCTCAACTACAGAAAAGCATGGTGGCATCTTTCGGTCCACACAAAAGCTTTCTCCTTTCAGGTCAAAGCTGTCATGGGTGATGCAATTTTGGAGAAATCCGGAATGAATCTCCGATAGTATCCATCCAACCCAAGGAAACTTCGCACCTCTGTCACGCTCCGGGGTGGATCCCATGATAACACTGCCTCTACCTTGGATGGGTCCACTACTATGCCATCATCGGAGATAACGTGTCCCCAAAATTGGACCACCTATATCCAGAATTGAGACTTCGGGAGTTTCCCATTAAACTGGTGCTCTCTGAGTGTGTCTAGAACCATCTTTAGGTGCCTCGCATGCTCCTCCTCGGATGCAGAGTACACAAGGATATAATCGATGAAGACCACCACGAAACGATCTAGATAGGGTTGAAAGATCCAGTTCATGAGTCCCATAAACACTGTCGGGGCGTTCATCATGCCAAAGGGAATCACCAAGTACTCATAGTGACCATAGCGACATATGAATGTCGTCTTCGGTATATCCTTATCCCGTACTCACAACTGGTGATAGCCTGATTATAGATCAACCATCAAGAACCAGTGTGCCAATCTTAACTGGGTAATGAGGTTATCGATCCTCAGTAGTGGATACCGATTCTTCATGATCACCTGATTTAAGCACTAGTAATCCACACACAGCCTCAAGCTCCCATCTCCCTTCTTGGAAAACAGTAGTGGGTCTCAGGAAGCCCTTCCTCGGAAAGTCTCCCAACTACACTCTCAGCTCAAAAAGCTCTGCAATAGACATCTGATATGCTGATGCTGATATCAGTGTCGTACCGAGTTGCAACTCAATGCAGAAATATACCTCCCAACAGGGAGGTAGTCTGGGGACATCCTCTAGAAAGACGTCCCCGTAATCATCCACTATTGCTAGAAACTAGATACTCGTAACATCTGCTAGGACAAGGGCTAGGCTAGAATACTAATTTTAAATCGGTTGTACATTCTACGCACGAGTCCATCTTATGATGCTTGGGTCTCCTTTCCACCGATGAAGGAGAACCTCGTTCCATCAATACAGACACACCACAACCTTCGCCTAAAATAGCCAATCTGGGAATGAACTGTGGATAGCCAATCCATACCAAGAATGAAATCATAAGGCCTCAACGCTAACACAAAGATGTTTCAACTGAAACTCTCACCTCTAAGGGTCAGTTCACAATGTCTGCAAAGGTGTGTGATCTCTAAGTCTTCTCTATTCGGTGATTCAAAGCGTACGGGTCGAGTCAACAACTGAACTGGAATCTCAAGGTCTCGAAAAAGATAATAAGCAAGAAAATAATGACTAGCACATGTGTCTATCAGTATGGCAGCCAAATTATAAAAGACACAGATTGTACCTCTTACCATTCCGGGAGTACCTGTGTCATAAACCTCCGCTACGTACAGTTATCCCTGCCTCTGCCCACCAGCTTCCTGAGCCTAGGGTGGACCTCCTGAGGGTGGTGGTTGTAATGGGTCAAAACTCCGACCACCTCCAGCTGCTCTCCCAGCTCCTCTACCACGTCCACCACCCCACGGGTCTCTCTAATCCACGCATTGCCTCTGCCTTGGTGGTCCATCCACTCCTCCCATGTCAGTACTACTTCGGGTCGGAAAATCTCGAGAGATATGTCCCCTGCCATCACATGAGTAGCATCATCTCTCTCGAGGCAGGCTGGATGCGCCCTGTGAACCCTGTATAGTAGGTCCTCTGTCCTGGGATCTCCTCTGAAAACACCTCCCACACATTGGTCCCTGACGTCGGCTCCCTACTGGTGAGGTCTCTACTCTAGCTCCCTCACTACGGACAACTGATGACTGTCTATGTTCTGCCAAGAAGCTCTCAACCACCAAATCCCACTCGAGAACCCGAGCATAAGTAGTAATGCTCATAAGGATGATGCTAGCTCAGAAATCTCTGTGCAATCCCCGCTCAAAAGTTTTAGCTCTAAAGTACTGATCCCTGACCATATCCATCGAGTACCATGAGTGGTCGATAAACCTCGATGAATAATTAGCCACATTCATCGTCCCCTACTATAACTTAAGAAGCTCATGTATACGTACTACTATCAGGGTAACCGGTGAAAACTCCTCTTTGAAGAGATGCTCCAACTCTGACCATGCAAGAGTCACCTCGTCATGAGTCCGGAAAACCAAACTCCAACATCTCCCTACTGAGCCTTGTAGAAGGCTCGCTGCCAGGAACACCATCTGGTCAGCTGGTGTCCTGACCAAACGGAAGACTCTTGACACTGCATCAAGTCAGTCCTTTGCTGCCTGAGGGTCAGGCTCACCTAGAAACCTTAGGGGTCTCTGTATCTAAAACTCATAGAGTGCACTTAGCCCACGCTCCTCCTCTACTGGTACAAAAGTCACTAAACACTGCTCCACATGTGGTGGAATTACTGGAACACCTCCTGAAGGTAAAATTGGGGGATCTGGTCCCTGTATAGAAGCTTCATCACTGAGGGGGTCATCCTCGTGATCGAGATGATGGATCCTAGTGGGTGTGCGTCGCGGAGAAATCCTATAAAGAAAACAAGATGTATCGTAGTCATTGAGTATATCTGGGGAGCTGACACATGAAGGACATGAAAGCAAAAATCCATTCCTATATGACACGTGTACAATTATTTTCCCCTGCAACTAGAGTTATCATGTTCCGGGTCGAAAAAAAAATTATCGGAGTCCTGGTGTATGGATACGCCAGCCGCCCGTACCAACACTGGGGTCCCTGCCCTGAAAGCCGTACTCGAAGCACTTTACACGGTTGCCCCAAACCAACTCATAGAATATCTGTCTTAAGGTAGAAACGACCACCTGTGATACCACTCTATCATGAACCGTCCTAGTGGGGCCTGTGTCGCAACTCCCCAAGCCCCCCTCCAGTAGGCATGGGGATGGTGACTAGCACCGAGCAGGCATGTCACTAACATGGCATGCATTGTCTATGAACCTGTATACACACAGTCACACATCCCCAAGCCCACAAAGATGACAAGTAAGAACTACTAAAAAATGAAATTCATGAATACACTAAAAATACCAACCAACAGAGTACGATAGGAATGTAAAGTACAATAATGTAAAGACCTGGTCCAAAAGTACTATCTCAGCATAAGAAAATCTGTAATAAGGTCCAACCTATAATGAATGGTACTGGGACTATAATCTGTAGCCATAGGAACACACCTCAGCCCGCCTGATCAGACTGAGCTCCATACGGTGATGGTCCACCTAGAATCATATCAAAGGCTTGCTCGTCTGCACAAGACACGACAAGTGTGGGCAAGACCCGTGTAGGGGTGAGTATAACAATACCCAGTAGGATGCCCCAAAAACCACAAAGGAATACAAAAAAAGGAAATACCACAAAGGAATGATATATTCATCTCTACATAGTATATGTTTACAGAAAATATATCAAGAATATCTACATATACTCATACATGATCGAATATCGCAAAACTGCCATTAAGATCCAGCTCGAAGATTCCACTAAGCACGTAGCTGGGAGAATATAATCCTATGTCTAAAGAAAGATATGATGAACTCGTTCTAGGAGAACTCACTACATGAGTACTGAAGAAAGATACATGATGTGTCAGATGGGGATCACAACCAGTAACTATAGGGTGATTCCAACAACTCAGTCTAAACTAAAATGCAAAGTATAGGATCATCGCTTGGGTAAACTAGGTCATGTCGATACCAAGAAACTCTACCTAGGGTACCACGAAGGAATAGAGGATCTGGCTCTATGTCTCACACAGGGGATTCAAAAAAATCTATTCAGGATGTCCTGCGAAGGGATCATACTCTTGTACATAGGAAATGATACCAGAAACTTTCAGGGCAATGTCCAAGGGGAAGAACCCTAATGAAACTACACCAAGTCACAGAAGACAACTGGCTCAAGCCATGTATAAATAGTGTACACGGTGTGTAGTAGGGTCACACTCTGTGTTCATTTACTCCGGGTACAACCCATGTAAAATGGACCATGTCTTATGGTTTTTCGTATAAAAAGTAACTACACGAAATGTAGAAGGATTACACGTCGTGTCCGTGTGTCCGGGGTTCTCTCTATGTACGCTGGCCATGTGATCTTGCACAGCCTCAACCGTGTCATTGTGCCCATGTACCGGTACACGTGGTATCCCATGTATCTGGCCGGGCCTGGCTGGGGATGGGTATACACGTCATGTCTTTGACCGTGTACCCAACCCATGTCTATGTACTCCTGGAGTACATGACAATTGATCTGCTGACAAACACATGCCATGTAGCCCATACTACACGCCGTGTAGTCGGGATTTCTCTATAATCTATGCCTTCTTCCTCGCGCCTCGGCCGAACCTCCAGATTCATGATCTGTCATTCGTTTGCCACGAAACTTGATATCTTAGGTTTTCTCGTCATTTTGATGCCGAATCTGTGAGGTTCAGGCCTTCGATCGGCTCCGAAATCTGATTACATTCACCAATGTAAAATTGTTTTGCAGAACAATATCTACAGATCTGCTTCAATTCATCCATCGCCACCGCATTCGCACCTTCGTGGGGTTTTCCTGATGATATATCTTCAATTTGGGATCATTGCATCGCAGGATGGATGCACAACGATCCATCGTTCATATCTCTGTGAAGAACACATAGAACACAGATGAAGAATATGAGAAAATCGGGGAAGAAAGACACATCAAATTGAAAGGGATAAACCTCGACCGATTTTCGTGTCGATCGTGGTTCTTCATCGTTATAAGGCTAAACGAAACCAAAATATCCTTCATAAATCAATCCCCAAATAAGATACCACAGATAACCCATCCCGCATAACGATCAATCCACATGCCAATCTGTTCGTTGATTGGTCTGCTTCCATTGTGGAAATCAAGAACGGGAAAGAAATCACAAAGAGATCAAATGCCCTGCCTGGATCCGTGGCGTTTGTTGGAGAAGATCGGGTCGTCACGTCGTCGTTGCCGGTGAAACTCGACAATAACGTCGTCGCCACGTTGGGGGTTTCCTCCAGATCTTTCCAGATCCTCCAGTGGAAACTAAGGGTTATGAGATCTATAACCATGATCCCCTGCGAAATATTTACTCAAATATTAATAAGATTTTGCTGTAGAAAGATTTAATATAAAATTTTCATTAAATATTTTATTATGGTTACTTCCCAAAACTATATTTCACCCCTGACCTGCACTAGACGATGTTAGGTCTCGCCTATGGAAAACTCGTTGCTCTAAACATAAAGGTTCCCTCAGATTTGTGATCTAATAAATCGTTTTGGAGTTATTACACCTTTTCATGAAAACCATATGTGTGCATTATTTAATTATTTACTTAAATTCAATCATTTGTGCCGGGCTCAGCGGCACTCGGAACTGCACGCCATCTCAGAGCCTGGTCTCGAAATAATTCTCATATGAGACTGAAATAATATACGAAAAAAAATCCGAGAGATTACATAGGTTGTCTGTAGATTATTGTAAGATTAACAAAGTTACAATTAAGAATCAGTATCCACAACAATACATTGATCTTCAATTCAATCAATTAAAGGGTGCTTAGTGGTTCTCTAAGATTTAATTCTTCTCATGATATCACTAATTTCATGTTCAAGAGTTGTATACTCCAATGATAGATTTATGAAATTATATAGAGATTATTAATATATTTTAATTCCATTCAATCTTATGAAATTGCCAGCAGTCATTATTGTGTTGATGAATCAGATATTTCATATGTATTTGGATTTATTTTTGGTGGTGTTTGTGAATGACATACCATATTATTCAAGGACAAATGTTGATCATGATAAACACTTAAAAAAAGTGTTGGGAATCTTATTGGATCATCTTCTATAATCTAAAATATCAATGTGTGATTTTTGGATACAATAGGTATATTTTCATGGCCATGTAATCTTTGAAATAGGTTATTTTTTCATCCATAAAATATAGAAGTTTTTATCTCATGGAAATTTCCAAATATTGTCTTTTAGATACATATATTCCTTGGTCATGTAGGTTATTAATGATGATTTTTCATGAATTCTCAAAACTAGGTTTGAGTATGATAGCATTGAAAAAAGAGAATGTTTCGTTCTAATGGGATAAAGAATTTGAGAAGTGTTTTCAGGAGCTTAAATTTTACCTTACATCAGCACCAATCTTGATTTTTCTAAAATCAGGACAGGGTTATGTGGTGTATTGTGATGCTTTGGGATCAAGGTTTGGATGTGTTCTCATGAAAGGAGATCATGTAGTTTCATATGGCTCAAGGAAGATATGATTACATGATAATAACTACCCAAAACAAGATTTGGAGTTAGTTATCATATTCCATGCTTTGAATACTTGGAATCGTTACTTCTTTAGTAAGGAATTTACTACATCTATAGATCATAAGATATTGAGAAATATTTTCTCATAAATATACTTTGAATCTGAGGCAAACAATATAGATGGAGTACCTCTAAATGATTGAAATCAACTTGATATAGACACTGGAAAAAGTCAATCTGGTGGTATATTCATCATGAAAAATGTCATATACTTATTTGGTAAATGAATATTCAGATGACTCTAATTTTATATGTTTACAAGAAAATATGCAATTGGAATGTTAGGACTGATGTGATTTTTTTTCATTAATTTTTTGTTTGTTCCTAATTTTATAAATATGGTTAAATAGGCACATACATCTGATGAAAATGTGTCTCTATGAGGGAAAAATTCAATGGTGGGGAGACTATTGAGGGATGGAAGCTGTATGAGAGTTTAGTTTTATGGTTCATTAATCAGTTTTTTGTACCGTTGTTTTATCAGGAATAACCTATTCCATCTTACAACCACATGGAATGCGATGTTCATCCTAGAATGCAGATGATTTATAGGGAATTTAATGGACATTTTTAGTAGGTTTGTTGGAAAAGTAAGGTGGTTGTGTTTGTTACAGAATACTTAACTTGTCGGCAAGTAAAGGCATAACATCAGAAACCAGAAAGAATTTTGCAGTATTTACATATTCTAGTTCGGAAATGTGAATATATTTCCATAGATTTTGAAATAGGTCTCCCAAAAATGGATATGAAATATGATTCCATATAGGAGATAATATATCATCTCACAATGTCATCTCATTTAATCCCTATTCATGAAACTCGTATGACGGAGTACTTGTCATAAATCTATATCCAAGAAGTTTTAAATAGGCATGGAATAAATGTTTCAATTGTGTTAGAAAAATATATGAGGTTCACCACTAAATTTTGAAAATCCTTATTGAAATTACTTAGGACTCTTTTTTCCATGATCACGGAATATCATCCTCATATGGATGGGAAATTTTAAAGGATGATACAAATGTAGGAAAATGTGTTGCGGGCTTGCATAATAGATTTTGATGGATGATGGGATGAGAACATGTCATTGGTGGAGTTATCATATAATAAAATTTATCAATCCTCAATACATATGGATCCTTTTAAATTATTGTATAGGTTTCTTTATTGTTCTCCACTTTTGTAGGTGGAAATGGTTGTGACTTCATTTAGTGGGGTTGAGCCTTGTCCAAGAGACAATATAAATGATTCAGTTAATCAAAAAATGGATGAATATGGAACAGAGTCATTAGAAATTGTATATGGTTCATCATTGATAACTAATATCATTGAAGGGGAGAAATAATGTGTTCTAGAGGTCGTCTCTAAGGATTCAAAATCATGACTTTGGAATGATGGAAAAGTTATATCCATGATACATAGGCCCTTTTGAGATACATGAATGGTTTGGTGAGGATGAATATTGGTTGGCAATTCCACCATGGATTAGTTCTATTCATAATGTGTTTCATGTATCTCAGTTGAAAAACTATCAGACTGATCTTGACCATGCAATTTGATGGGATCACATTGATCTCGTGTTTGATGCTTCACTGGTGTATATCCTGGTGTGGATTGTGGATAAAAACTAGAATGTCATGTATAGAAAAAGCATCGGATTAGTGGTGGTTTAATGGAAACATGATCAAATTAAATATAAAACATGGGAACGTGAAAACTAAATGATTGATCAATGGACCAAACTCTTTCTGAACACAAGTGGTTTTCTAATTTCAAGGGATGGAAAGTCTAATGGTGGGTAGAATGTATCACCCCCAAAATTTCAAGTATATAACACTTTCTTTATTCTATTTGTGTATATAAATTGTATGACTAAATTTTGGGAGGGTTTGGAAGACATTTGGAATGTCATGTGTCTTTTCTAAGGGTGAATGATTGGTTTATAATTTGTGAAAACTCTGCAACACCTACATGAATCAATGAAACAATGAGATAGGGATATGGGAAGGAACGTGTGAAGGTGCATGGTTTTTCAATACTCTGTGGATGCCTAAGATAATACATGAAAAATGGGAAAATGATATTTTTCAACATTGGTGCATGGTTTTTCTAACCATATGGTCCAACCATGTGAGGTCCCCCTTGATATATAGGCTATTGCATAGTTACTGGACGTTTTGTCTAGCAGTGTGACTAACCATGCATAATTTAAAATCAAGATCGAAAAATTATAGATCTAATTTGAGATGAATAAGTAACAAATCATTTTTTCTTAAAAAGAACCAAACTCGATATTTTATCCTCCCAATGGTAGTATATTCTTCTCCCATCGATATATAGGTGATCCAAATGTTTCTCTTGGTGCGTGGAAGTCATAATCTCATGATAAGTCATCGTTTGTGGTCGTTTTCCTAGTCTTCCATGGATTTATATTCTCTCTATCTATTGGTTTCTAAGATCTAGTTCCATTTTGGATATATCTATGTTATTTAATGACAAAAATGATTATATTTTGGTTTTCCGATATGTGGTGAAGATATCTAAGGCCGGTTTTTTGAGATTCCACCAGGTTTCATTAGTGTTTTATTGTCAATCTTTGTTTTTCCCTAAATCTTGACGTAGTTAGATTCACACTCGACTCCACTTATAAGAAATTGAAGTCTTACATTAAAATTGATTTGTTTATTTAAATTGTATGTGAAATTTTATTTAATATCTAGTGGAAACCAAAATTAGTTATGGTTTAAAGAATTGTAGAAATTGTGAATTTTTGTTGCAAGTAAAATTTGTAACTTGATTTAAAAATAATGTTTTTAAAATAATTCTTGGATTTTGATACATGTAAGGTTTTTTCAATAAAAAGACAATTTTGTTGAAGTGGTTTGATGCAGAGGATTTTAATAAAAGAATTTTTTTATTGAAATTAATTTTTTGGAATTGGTTTTGGGGTAATGGTTGTGTATGCTCATTTGAAGTTGGGATAGATAAGGACAAGAAGTACCCCCCATTATTATTGGGATGAATAAGGGACAAGACATTCCCCTATCAAATGATTCATTAATTGATGGCTTAGTGAAGGTATTACTCACCACTATTGAGAATATAAAGCTACATGTTTCATTCATGATTGGATGTGTGGATATTTGAAATGGAGTGGATTATGCCAAAATGGAAATTGTGAAATTGTATTAATGTATTTTTTGGTTTCTTTCCATGGAAACTGGTTAGTTTTGTGAAAACTATTTAATATGGAATGTATTTATATTGTTATATAAACTACTTCTATAAATTTTGTTATATAAATGTTTTTTTATAAAAATTTGATAACACATTCTATCCTAGTGTTGTGTGTAGGGATGTCATTTGGGAAAGCCTACTGAGTATCATTACTCTCCCATGCTTTGAAAATTTGGTGATTTTCTAGATGTTGTTTATTAGTAAATGGTAAGAGGCAATGTATCACAGTTCCCTAGTGGTGGTTAGTGATACACGGAATATTTTGGTGGAGTTGGAGCATGTATCAATGGGAGCATTGGGGTTACATGGTTGTCTTTGAGTTTTTTTTAGTATTCCGATGTGTACTTGTATGTTTTGATGTATTATTTTTTTGTACTCTATGTAGTTGGTTTTGATATAATTGGTATTGATTGAGCTTTATTTCGTAGATATCTTGTAAAATGTAATTTTTTATTTGGTTATGGAATGTTTGAGTGGCTGTTTTATTTTGAAATGGAAACTTTTCCCCTGACTATTAATGAAATCCTTGGCATTTGCTTCCAGCCTTTCGCATCTTTTGGATGTAACATAAGGCTAGGTAATTTCATCCGACCTTCTCGATCCGATGATGAGGGTCGGTATGTTATATTCTGTTTTCCAAGGATGATAGAAAATGAACATGTAGTGTCATAAAACTCAAAATCATGCATTTAAGAGTCTGATGTGTAGGTAACGACCTCATGATGACTAGTAGTTATAGAAAACACATCTTATTATTTTTTTAATGAATATGAGACTATGGGACATGAATCAGATGATCATACTAATCAGAATAACTTGATAAATTGTTTGAATTTTTTAAATGATTATAAATTATTACTAGATATTTAAAATCAAGTAACATCTGTGTGTTGTAAAAGGTTTGAAATTAAATATTTTATTGCTTTTATGTTATTATTTAGTTGTGATATTTTTTACTACACTAATAATTTAATTAAATTTTTTCGTGGGTAGTTTTATTCGATGTTGGGCATGGAGCTTGGAATTTGATTATAAAAATAGATTTATGGGAATGTGGGTTTATATATTTTTTGGAAATATTCACTATATATTTGAGATATGGTGAATTTTGTAATTATTTAATGTTTTTTTCAAAAAAACGTTTTTTATCTTGTTGTGAACTATTCGGAGTCTATGCTACATCATCGGTTTCCATCATCTTTTGGATGAACTGCCATCATTGACTAGTCACACATTTCATGATGCTCCCAACCAGTCTATTTTTGGCTTCCATTTCATGCTTCCACTACCAAAAAATGGCCTAAAACTGTTCAGTTACCTACATGATGGAACATATAGTCAAAACACCTTTAGAAAACCCTACTAATTGCGAGCCACCCCAACTGGTGGTTCCCCTGACCCTCTTCTGGTTTCCCAACTTCTTTCATGGTCCCACACGTCTCATGTTGGACCCTATCCGCCAGTAATAGGCCTGGGCAGGTATGCCCAACCTGGAATGGGTTAGGGAATGTCTGTCAATACCAAAATTGCCATGCACAGGGTCTTCCTGACCTGGAATAGGATTTCATGGGTTCAAACTGACCCACAATAGATCTGGGGAGGTTTATATATTCAAGAAGATATTTTAAATATCCAAAGTTTATTTATTATTATTTCTAATTTTAAAAACAGAAATATTCCTAAAAATTCATTTAATTTTGTTATAAAATTAAATTGTATTATTAATGTAATTATATAATAAAAATTAAAATGATAATTTCACAAAATTAAATTAAATTAGGAGAATTTAAAATAATTTATTTAAATTATTTGTTTCCCTAGAACATAAATATGTCACCATTATTTTTTTATCTACTATTAATTAGACCCATTGACTACTCATGTGCAGTAACTAACCATGTTTTGTATGTTTTATTTACTTATTTATTACAATGTCGTACATTTTTTTACTATGTGGTTTGTTTTTTATTTATGGTGATTTCATTATCATTCTTAATTTAAATATGTATAATTCCTTGCGCATCCATTAGTGTTTATGTATATATTTTTCACTTCCCAAGACCATCTCACATGTGTGCAAGTACATTTATACTGTTTATGATGATGATGTAGGAAGTGGACCATGACAAGACAATTTGGTATACCAAAAAATAAGTGAAAACACTAGACTAGGGGTGAGCTACATCATGAGTCAAGACCCAACTCATGTATCATCCCCTATGGTCTCTTTTAATAGATAATGTTTAAATGGATAAAAAATTATTAGATGATCAAGGCTAGTCGGGTAATTTATTTCATTTATGCAAGGTTTATTGTTTAATTAATTTTCATATCAATGTGAAATGTGTAAAATTATAAATTGAAAAATGCATAAAGACACTATGAATGTTTTTCTATTAATACATGTGCAGTTGTGGGAACAAAAACATAGTATGAATATATTTAATAGATATGTATGACATTCACCCTGGAAAATTAAAAATCCATGAATGAAATATTAACATGATAACACCTTACAGAGTATGAATTTGAACAAAACTGGGTGTACATGGTGGTCGTCACCAAAAGTTAAGGGTTTCTCCCACTACCAAGGAGTTCTTATGAGAGTATTGTGTTAAATTTACTACTTTGACTTCAATTGGGTAGTTAATTTGTTTTGGATTAATGTAGGATATATTTTAGTAAATCTTGTTTATTATTTTAGAAGCTGGGTCATTACTCAACAAATTAAGGAGCCACGAGATGATGTGGTTGGCCAGTCCGATACCTACCTTGAAAATCTATGAGTAGTGGTGTAGCCAAATCATATAGACTATGTGACGAGGTTTCCTGGAACCATTACACTATAATAATCAAGACACAAATTATTATGAATTGATTAGTGAGGAATATTAGTGTTTGTTAAAATTGTGGGAGACATTTTTTGATTAAATTAACCAATAATGTCTAATAAGTAATCAAGATAAAATTACTAATCCGGTATATTTTTTTCTATAAAAAATGGAGATTAGTATCACAATAACATTGTCTTAACTATTATAAAATGTTCCTATTAAAAATAAAATTAGTATCCAAGAGTAATATTGGCAACTACTCAATATACTATGATATAAACAATTTAACACGCTGATGTCTCAAATTCCTATGGCTCCCCCTCAGTATGTGTGGGTGAGAAAAATACTTATAGGAGGCTCATGTATGAGGAATATGATGGTTATTCAATGATTTTATCATAAACATCCAATGTGATTCATGGATACAACATCATGACATGGATTATTTTACATGTTGTCCAATCTCTGAGAAGATTATAAGGAGAGAGTGAAGGGAGCTATGAATACGGTTATAATTACACTGATATTTTCAAATTTAATGATTTAAATTATGTTTCAATACATCCAATTGTAATATTTTTATCACCACTAATCTCCAGTTTCTATAAATATTTCTAAACATATAGTATTGATAAAAATAATTCTTTTCCATTAAGGTATGGTTCACCAAGTAATTACATACTTAAAAAAGTCTTAGTGCCTTTGGTAAAAGAAAAGGAGAAAAGGGAAATGGAAAATGTGATCCCAAAGGAACCTTCACATTTACCTTAAAATAAAATATTATTGGTCATCGTATGTAACGTCCTTGTTCCAGAAGCCACCCCGAGGCACCCCGTACCCGGTTGGTCACATGGCCTCAAGCGCATTTCCCTGAACACCAGAGGCTACCGACTAGCAGCGAGGTCCTTGGGTGTGTTAGTGGGGAAACTATGCCCTCATTGGTAGAGTACACAGTAGAAGTAAACAACACATACAAGAGAGGATGTAGTAAATATCCAACAATAATAAATTGAGGAAGACTAAAACAATAAACAACTAGAGCACACACACACACACACATATGTAATGATGCATGATACATATATCTAGGAAAGAATCCAAACAATTCACAATGCTGAATACAATACTAAACTAAAGTACAAAAGAAAACCGATAAGAAACTCTTTAGCATCGCAAACCTCGGCTTGGTCCCATTCTCTCATTCTCCAATGCAATCAAGTACTTGAAGTCGAAGGGCACTTTCCCTTGTCTATACATGGAGAAATATAAATTTTGGGCCCAAAAGCATGACCCAAACTCGGTGTGAGACTAAATCCCAGTAGGAAACCACCCGATGATCTGGACCTAATAGTCAGTGAGCATATGGAAGGTAATTGTATAGTAAGAAGTAAATAGTAACCAGTAAACAAGATGATACACAACAGAAAACAATCCAGAGGTCAATAAACAGTAGTGAAGGAACCAGCTGACCACAAACAGGAATCCCTCTAGGAAGTACTCACAGCAATCCCCTCTGGTCATATCCAAGAAGCACCATCAACCCCCCAAGAAGTACACTCTGCCTAACCCCTCTAGTTTGGTCATATAAAATTATAAGACTCTCTGAAGAAGCATGCTCAGTCAATTCTACTTATAGTCTAAGGTAGTGAGCGTCTCTCTGAGGATGATCACATGGTCAAATCCCCTTATACCCTTATGGTCTAGAGACTCTCTAAGAAATCTTGCTCTGTCAATTCCTTTTATAGACTCAGGTTGATCAAAGACTCTATGAGGAATCTTACTCCGTCAATTCCTCCAATAGCCTGGAATGGTTTACATAAATTCAAACAAAACACAGACTCTCCAAGAAATCTCACTTGGTCTACCCCCGTATAGTCTATAAAGCTCAGGAATCTCTGAGGAAGCTCACTTGGTCTATCCTTCTATAGTCTATAATATTCAAGACTATATGGGAAGCTCACTCAGTCTATCCCCTATAGTTTATAATGTCCAAGACTCTCTGAGCAAGCTCACTCGGTCTATCCCCTTATAGTCTATAGCACCAGGTTCTCAGGGACCCATGCCATTCAGTGCATAATAATTCTATAAGGACTAAGTAAACCTACAGAGCTACTTGGCTAACCAGTCTACAACATAACAAGCATGTCAGGGAACAACACTCCATCCTACGGTCATAAGGCATGTAAAACAAGTACTATGGCCAAAGGCTGAACAAGGCCAAAAGGTCGTAAACAGAACCTGTCATGGGAAAAACATCCATGTATAGAAATTATCCTTATACATAACCAAAATAACTCTACATAATAATATAATAAAGGTAGAAAAACATCAGGGGAAAAACAATAAACACGCAATACCTCGTTCAAGGGTATTGGTGTAATTTGCACATAAAACTCAAAGACTTTGAACAGAAAGACACAAACCACATACCATGATGCTCAGAGATCGATATACTTAAACCAAGAGGATAGAATCTCCATAGAATTTCGTAGATCTACGAATACAAAAAAAACATTCATCCCATAATAACATGCAAAAGATTAGGAATTGGAAAATGATGCTCTGGAAGAAGGGAGAGCTTACCATTGCGGTTCCAACGCAATCGATGACGGTCGATTCGGAGAACGGACAGAGGCACGGAGGCCTGGAGAAGTTCCGGTAGCGTACGACATATCTCGGTCAAATGTGACATAGAATAAGACAATTCTGGCAGTCAGACTCGAGCCCGGTCCATTTAATTAAAATAATGTACATTGTGTGTATTTTTTGAATACACGGTGTGTACTAGGCTTTTCCGTACTCCACTTTAAGTGGCCTCCACATCATCCCATACGTCTGTGTGTGTGGCTTGTACACGGCCATCACACAGCCTCACGTGACATCAAATTACAAGGTGTATACTCATAAAGTACATGGCGTGTACTTAAAAAATTTCAAGAAACTCCTCTTTTCTCAAAAACTCTATAAAAAGGAAAAACATACCTGAAAAGAAGGTTCAGGTTCTGACAAACTTCCCCCCTTAAATAAATTCATCCCAGAATTTCCCTAGCGATGTGTTGAAGAAGAATCCCAGAACAGCTCTAACCACTGCAATCGTACATTGAAATCCCTCTCCCAACTCATGTCATGTACTCGCCCGTGCTGCCATAGCACCCATACCGGAGGAATAGACTGGACATGGAGAACTTTCGTACTGCAATCAACAATCCAGATAGGATTCTCATTAAATGATGTATCCTCTTCGACCTCAACCTCCTAATAGTGAAAGAAATGAGATGGGTCTGAAAAGTAACCTCGGTGCTGAGAAACGTGGAAGACGTCGTGCATATCCCGGTACCTCTGAGGTAATTTACATCGATATGCAACTGGCCCAACTCTCTCTAACACCTCAAATGGCCCGACGTACCATGGTGAAAGCTTATGCTGTCTCCAAATCCTCTTGTGTCCCAACCACGGCGCAACATTCAGGAAAACCTGATCCCCCACCTCGAACTCCAGAGGTCATCTCCGCTGATCTGCACAAGACTTCTGTCGAGACTGTGTTGTAGCCATCCTCTTCTGAACCAACTCTATCTGCTATGTGGTCTCCTGGACAAGAAGAGTTCCTAGAAATGCTACCTCTCCTACCTCCAACCAACACAATGGTGATCGGAATAGCCTACCGTAAAAATCCTCATAAGGTTCCATATGAATAGTCGCCTGAAAACTGTTGTTTTAGGCAAACTCCACAAGAGGTATATGCTTCTCCCTAGAACATCCAAGGTCTAGAATGAAATCATGGAGCATATCCTCAATCACATGAATAGTATGCTCAGATTGGACATCTGTTTGGGGATGGTGTGTTGTACTCAAAAGTACCTGGGTACCCAAGGCCTTCTGAAGCCCCTGCCAGAACCGAGAGTAAATCTTGCATCCCTATGAGAAACAATAGAGTTCGGAACTCCATGTAGATGTACAATCTCTCGGATGTACAACCTTCCCAGCTTATCTACACTAAAGGTATCCTTGATTGGAAAGAAGTGAGAAACCTTCGTGAGCCTATCAATGAAAACCCAAATAGCATTATTCCCTCTAGGTGACCTCGACAACCCGGTCATGGAGTCCATAATGACATCGTTCCACTTCCACTCTGGAATGAGTAACTACTGCAAAAGACCTGCTGGTATCCAATTCTCTGCATTCAATTGCTGACAAGTGGATCACCTCATAAAAAAAACCAGCAACATCTCTTTTCAAACATGGCCACCAATACTGGTGGTGTAGATCATGATACATCTTGGTGACGCTAGTATGAACTGCCCAATGTGAGGAATGAAAATCCCACATCATCTCCCCGCTTATGTCTACTGGCACCCATACGCATCCCTATAAATGAAAGATCTCTTCCTCAACAAATTTCCATCTAGGGAGAGGGTCCTCTCCTGACACACTCTTTAGTAGGACTATGACTTTTAAGCCTGATAGGTACCTCATCTGTACCTGATCAAGAAGTGTAGAGGTAACCACTACAGAAGAAAGAAAGGTCTAACCATGTCTGTTGTGCACCTCCAAATGCATATTAGATAACATAGCCATAATCTTCCACTCACTACTAGCCTCTTAATATGCATGTATCTGAGTTCTCCTCCTCAAAGCATCATCCAATTCATTTCCCCTACCCGTCATATAGGCATGCTCAATGTTGAAGGATTAATGTTACTCGACCCACCTGCACTGTCTCAAATTAAGATCACGTTGAGTGAATATGTACTTGAGACTCTTGTGGTAAGTAAATAGCACAAAGTGCTCTCCCAGAAGATAATGTCTCCAACAACGTAAGGCATGAACAACAGCTGCCAACTCCATGTCGTGCGTCGGATAATTCCTCTCGTGCGGCCTCAACTGTCGAGACTCGTACGCAACGAATCCATCTCCCTGCATAAGAACATATCCTAGACCGATACCTGAAGCATCATAGTAGACCATATATCTATTTCCCAGCTCTATCAAGAATAGTATCGGTGCTGAAGTCAACATCCCTTTCATCTCTTGAAAGGCTGACTCATAGGAATCTGACCATAAGAACATTTCCCCTTTCTTGGTCAGACCTGTCAGTGGTGCTGTTAGGCATGAAAATCCCTGTATGAAATGCATGTATTATCCATCCAACCCTAGAAAACTCCACAACTCAAGGAAGTTCTTCGGCTACTCCCAGGAAACTACTGCTCTCAATTTCTCTGGGTCTACTGATACTTATGCCTCTGAGATAACATGACCCATGAAGTGAATCTGATCCATCCAAAAGTGGAATTCTGAGAGATTAGCATATAACGGATGCTCTCTCAGTGTACTCAGAATGATCTCAAGATAGGTAGAATGGTCATTTTGAGTGTGAGAGTACACCAAGATGTCATTCACGAAAATCACCACGAAGGAATCCAAGTATGGATGGAACAATCGGTTCATCAGTTCCAGGAAAAATACAGGCTCATTCATAAGACTGAATGGCATAAAAATATACTTGTATAGACCATACCTTCTCCTAAAGGCTGTAAGAGGAATATCAGATGGTCTAACACACAGCTGATGATAACCAGATCTCAAATAAATCTTTGAGAACACCCAGGCTCCTAGAAGCCGATCGAAGAGATCATTGATCCATGATAAGGGATATCAGTTATTGACCATCAACTGGTCCAGCTACCGATAATCAACACAATGACTGAAGTTGTCATCTGCCTTCTGTGAAAATAGGAAAGGATAACCCCAAGGAGAATTACTAGGTCGGATGAAAACCTTTTCCTACGACTCCTCCAACTACTTCTTGGGCTCCTGCAACTCAGGTGTATCCATCCTATAAGGAGGAATGGACATCGGTTCCACTCATAGAATGAGCTCAATTGAGAAGTCTACCGCACGCTCCGGAGGAAAACCTGAAAAGTCCTCTGGAAGGACATCTCTGAAAGAATCCACCACTGGAGGAAATTCTAACTGTGAATTCCCCTGGTCATCCAGATAAAGACTAGAAATATGGGTTGTAACTCTTCCTAGCCCATGATGGTCGGGTCCCGGTCGACTCACCTGGACATCCCACTCACCTAAATAAAGAAAGGATCCACCCTCTAGTGATACGAAACTCACCCTATGATGATAGCAATCGAGGACTACCTGGAAGGGGACTAAATAGTACATTCCAAGAATGAAATCATAGCTCTTCATCTCGAGGACATATTTCTCCCATAGGAATTTACACCCTGAAACCTCAAGAGGGTACTCTCTGCACTGACATATGTTAACCGCTCTAGTCCCCAACAGTGTGTCTAGAGTCCAAGTATTGGTATAGGAAAAGATGCAGAGCCCAAGGCTCTCCACAACAACAACAGAGATAAAGCTATGCGTAGTCAAAAAGAGCTGAAGAGAAAACTAAGGCTACAATGATTGTACCTCAGACT
This sequence comes from Viscum album, assembly GCA_963277665.1. Classification (NCBI taxonomy): domain Eukaryota; kingdom Viridiplantae; phylum Streptophyta; class Magnoliopsida; order Santalales; family Viscaceae; genus Viscum; species Viscum album. The sequence continues at coordinate 1,651,716,608 of OY728165.1, forward strand.
GTGGAAGGTCCGGGATCCTTCTCCTGATGGGTCTACTCCACGACAAAAGGTTGGCCAGTACCACGGCCCTGCGACCCTGGCTGACCACTCTACTATCGCTGATAACCTGGTGACTGACCATGACGGCTGCATCCTCCACCTCAGCCCCAACGACCGGAAGAACTCCAGTTCCCAGATAGGTGAGAAAGTGGTGATGCATCATGTGAATGCAGGGGTCATAGAAGAACCCCTAATACAAGTTGTAGGTGAGATGATCTAAAAAATGCTAATGATGGGCCATCTTGTTGTATGATCGGCACTCCATCGAGTCTCTCTAGGACTATGGCCTAGTATGACCATTCCTCCCGCATTGGTAGCATACTACGTGGCTACCCGAAGATATATTCTGGCTACTCTGATCTCCTTGAGCAGACTCCCTACGGCGCATCATGCTATTAGTAGGAGGAACACAGACTCTGGATGTCAAACCGCCCTAGCTCACTACTCCAGAATCTCTCAAATTGCGCTCAGTGATCATCGACTAGTTGACGATATATGATATCAAAATCACCCTAAAGATTTTTACATGTGAGAATAAGTCGGGCCTCAGACCATCCTTGAACATCCACGCAAGGAAAAAACTCATCGCCTCCTGGAGTCAGCATGAAACACTATAGCACTGTAATGAAAGACAAGTACCCCATAACAGAAAGAGTGCCCTGCTCCAGACTCATAAACTCTCATGCTCAATCGGCCCTCAAGGTCTCCGGGTAGAAGTATTCATAGAAGATGTTCCAAAACACATCCCAAGTCATACCCTTCTAGCATCCTGACTATGAGATCACCTCCCACCACCTCTTGGCAGAGTCTTAGAGCATATAGGTAGAGAGATTCACCCTCTTCACTGGAGGTATCTCCAGATGATCGAAAATTTTCAGTGTGTCCTCTATCCACGACTCTACAGCATGAGGTCCTCCATCCCATGAGAATGTATGAGGATGCTGCTGCTGGAAAACCTGCGCCAACTCTTCCATCAATGGGGCTGGAGTCGGCGCTCCCTGGAAGGTCTGCATCATCCTCAGAAAGTCTTCCCTAAACTGCACATCGGCACTTGAAAATGATATAACATCTGGTGCTAAGGCTGGCACAACAGGAGGATCTATAAGAGGTCCCCAGTCGGCCATATCCTGTGTATGATCACCGTCTGGCAGCTGACATACAACTGGAGTACGTCTCAGTGGCATATCTCTGAATGTTCAAAAGCACACCTTAGATCAAGATTATCAAAGACAGAGAACACAAGAGTACAAGACAAGAACCTGAGAAAGAAACATTCAAGTTTAACAAACCATGACTACACGGTGTGTATTAAAACTAAATGGCGTGTTCTTTTAAGCCATTCACATGGGCGTGTACTTCTTCCACAACTGGTTGTGTAATTCCCCAACCACACGACATTTTGTCCCTACACATGGTGTCTACTTGAACTCTATTCCCTTACCCGAGTCTCCTTACACGACTAACCCACAAGGTCCTCTTAATCCTATACTACACAGCGTGTTCACTAAGGACAAGGTGTGTACTAGAGAAGGTTTTAATGACCCGAGTTGTTAGTTACATGGCCGGATAGACGGGTCAATCTTACACGGTGTGCTCCCTGATAAAACAACGTGTACTTGAAGGTTTTCCCCAACTCATGCTGTTCCGTACATGACCGGGTACTTAGGTTACATGGAACAATGTGTGATGACAGGACACGACGTGTAATGTCAAAGTTTCATCCATCAGTGTTGTTAGCAAACGGGTAGACACACGGTCACTACAACATGGAGTGTACATACCATACACGGCGTGTTCCTGAAGATTTTTCACAACCCCGTGTTTTTTCCCACACAGTTAGTGACACGGTTTAAAAAACTACACGACATGTATTAAAAAAGTATATTCTGTGTAAACTGGGTTTTTTAAGGAAGTCGCTCTGAAACTTCTCTGAAGCCCAGAAAAAACAGAAAACAAGAGTTAAGGTTCCATGTTCTGATCATTGAGGGCCCATACTCCCCATGAATCAAGGCATGGAATCTTATACAAGTTATAACAAGGAAACCAGGCAACGATCCACCAAATTTCTGGTCTATGAGGGCACATTAAACCCCAAGAACCAATGTTTGGCATTCATGTAAGCAAAGTATTACACAAACAAATTCTCGATAAAACAAGAAGGATTTAATCAAGCATCATTCACAACAACATGACTAATCCACACAACGTCTATCACAACAACATGCAATCGTTAATTCATCATAGATGGCATGGAAAGAATTCATGGCATGTCATTTATAACAAGTGCCTATATGATGCATGAGATGGAATACCCTCATCTCATCAGGTTGTAACATAAATAGAACCGCAATAATAAGAACGGTAACAACACAAATCATGTTATTCACCCAACGGATAAATCAAATCAACTGTAAAAGTGCAAACCAGTAAAACTGCAATAAACAAGGTAGTATGGATTTTCCCTATACATGGGTTAGTTACTTTCAGGAACAACTTATTACCAAGTACCTATTCCATCTTATCCCTAGATATAGGATCCAAATAGTAAGTCAATAGAAAAGAGTTCCTCTGATACCACTTTGTAACGTCGGGGTTCTGGAAGCCAGCCATAAGCACCCTATACCCAGTTGGTCACATGGCCTCAAGCGCATTTCCCCGAACGCTAGAGGCTGCCTACAAGCAGCGAGGGCCTTGTGTGTGTTACTAGGAAAACTATGCCCTCATTGGAAGAGTACAAAGTAGAAGTAAACAACACATACAAATGTGAAAGAATTAAATATCCAACAATAGTAAACAATGGATGAATAAAACAATAAAAAACTATTGCACACACACACAAAGATATATATATATATATATATATATATATATATATATATATATATATATTAAATGATGCATGATACATATATCTATGAAATATATCAAACAAGTCACAGTGATGAATAAAATACTAAACCAATGTTAGAAAGAAAATAGATAAGCAAATCTTTAGCATCGTAAGCCTCAGCTAGGTCCCATGCTTTCCTACTCCAATGCAATCATGTACCTGAAGTCGAAGGGCACATTCCCATGTCTATACCTATAGTAATATAATCTATTTGGGCACAAAACCATGACCCAAAAATGGCGTGAGACTGAATCCCAATAGGAAACCTCCCGAAGATCTTTTCCTAACAGTCAGTGGGCATATGGTAGATAATAGTACAGTAAGCAGTAAACAGTGACCAGTAAATAGGATGATACATAATAGTAAACAATCCACAGGTCAATAAGCAGTAGTGATGAAAATAGCTAACCATAAACAAGAATACCTTTAGTAAGTACTCAAATCCATCCCCTCTTGTCCTATCCAAGAAGCACCAAAAACCCCCTAGGCAGTACACTCAGCCTAAACCCTCTTGTTTGGTCATACAAAATTATAAGACTCTTTGAGGAAGAACACTCAGTCAATTCCCCTTATAGTCTAAGGTAGTCAGGGAATCTCTGAGGAAGATCACGTGGTCAAGTCCCCTTATAGCCCCATGGTCTAGAGACTCTCTGAGGAAGCTCACTTGGTCAATTCCTCTAATATCCTCAGGTCGATCACATACTCTTCGAGGAAGCCCAGTTAGTCAATTCCTCTTATATCCTAGAATGGTTTAAGGAAATTCAAACAAAGCACAGACTCTTTGAAGAATCTCACTCGGTCTACCCTTGTATAGTATATAAAGTGCAAGACTCTCTAAAGAAGATCACTCAGACTATCTAATATAGTATATAATATCCAAGACTCTCTGGGAAGCTCACTGGGTCTATCCCCTATAGTCTATAATGTCCAATACTCTCTGAGGAAGCTCACTCGGTCTATCCCCTTAAAGTCTACAACAACAGGTTCTCACGGTGTCATTCCAGTCAGTGCATAATAATGCTATAAGTTAAAATTAAACCTATAGATCTACTGAGCTAACAATTCTACAACATAACAAGCATGTCAGGGAACATCACCCCTTCATATGGTCACAAGGCACGGAAAACAGGTTTAACGACCAAAGGCTGAACAAGACCAAAAGGTCGTAAATAGAACAAGGCATGGGAAAAACATCCAGGCATATCAATTATCCTCATACATAACAGAATTACCTTTATACAAGAATATTAGCAAGGTAGGAAAACAACAGGGTCAAAAAAGTAAACACTCAATATCCCATTCAAGGGTACTGGTGGAAATTGCACATAAAACTCAAAGACTTTGAACAGAAATGCACAAACCACCTACCTTGATGCTAGGAGATTGACATACTTGAACCACGAGGCTTGAATCTCCATAGAATGTCATAGATCTATGAAAAAACACAAAATGTTCAACCCACGATAACTTTCAAAATAGGAGGAATTGGAAAACGATGCTCTAGAAGAAGGGAGACCATACCGCTGAAATTCCTACACAATCGATAGTGGTGGATTCAGAGAACAGATGGAGGAATGGGGTATTAGATAATTTTTGGCACCGTACGGCTTCTCTCGGTCGAATGGGACCAAGAAGAAGACAATTCTATCAGTCAGACACAAGCCCAGTCCATTTACTGAAAAAAATGAATGTACACAGAGTGTACTTTTGGAGTACACGGTTTGTACTAGGATTTTCCATACTCCACTTTAAGAGGCCTCCAAAACCCCCCACATGACCGTGTGTGTGGCCCAGACATGGCTAGCACACGACCTTGTGTGGAATCTAAGTACACTCCATGTACTCATAATTTACACGAAGTGAACTCATAAAGTACATGACGTGTACTTAAAAAATTTCCAAAAACTCCCATTTTCTCAAAAACTCCAGAAAAAGGGAAAACATACCTGAAAAGAAATTTTGGGTTCTTACATCATAGAAGAGGTTATTTTCTTCGTATATCATGATATAACGCTATGAAATTTTAAAGGATATGAACTGAATTAAAGAAGTAAGTAATTAATTATTCTTCTAGTGTATTCATCCATTGTATGTTTTTTTTGTTAAACATCATTAGATACTTAAAACAATATTTCTATCACATATGTGTATTTAAATATGTTAACTATATAATTATGGAAACATTAAAATAATTATTATGTATTCTCCAAGATTCTCAAACAGGGTGTTTCCTAAATTAGAATTGAGAAGCATAAAAATTTTAATTTCCATGTTAGTGATTATTGTTTAATATTTATTAAGTATAACCAACATTTTTATCTCATTTGTTTATTGGACACATGGAGACATTACTCTAGTATAGGAATAAATTTTTTATTGGTGCTCAATACTCAACCAATAGTTCTGTGATACATGATTTACAAAAAATATATGTTGAATCTAAAATTAAATGCATATATTAATAGTTGTGGAAAGATAAAATTTTCTCAATAAATATAGTTTAGTTTTCAATAATATACCCATTATGGTATTAGAATCATTGTATTTAATGACAATAGATACTATCTACACATTTTCATACATATTTTTGGATAACTAAATGATTATAAAAAATGTAATTCGTACTGATTTCTAAATTAGTTCAACTACTAAGAGTGAACTATTCCAAGGTTATGTTTGTGGTAAATATAATTCATAATATTCCATTATGTTTGTTTATGGAATTTGAATCTGATGTATGGAATATTCATGGAAAAAAGATATGAGTTTCTTCAAGAATATCATCCTAATAATATCATGACCAAGCATTCATCAATGTTTATAATGTAGTATGGATTAATTCCTAATCACACATTACCGTATCATTATCAAGTTATGATTCCAATAAAGTGGATCTAGGTTGATTCTTATATACAAACATTGATAAAAAAAATAGGGTGGAGTAATTCCTAAATGCACATTTTATTACGCGCATCATATCCATGATATAAGTAAATAAGATTCAATGTTGAAACATAGATTAATTGTAGAGACTTATTTTATTTTTTAATAAACTATACACAAAGAGTGGAAAATATAATGAAAAATTAAAATCATATGAGTTATAGTATGATGAAAATATAATATTTCATAAGAACTTGTGTTTAGATGCAATGATTTTGTTAGGATATAAACAAACTTTCATCAACAGAAACACAATGTATATATAAAGTAGTTATCAAACTATTTTTTACGGATATTACATAAATCCTAATGTAAGAATTAATATAGTCATGTTATAGAATGTATTTATATAGAAGGGTAATATATTTATTTGAGATTGTGGGAGAAGGGTTGACTAGATTTTTTGAATTCCAAAAATGCACATGTAGTGGGAATTGGAACAAGTTCTATAAGAGAATGTGGAAACAGAATGTTTTTGATACATATACTATGTGGGAAGAATAAAACCACTCTAATGGTTTTGTATTCACTTTGGCCAGTGATACTTCATTTAGTGAGAATAATGAGTCCTACAAGTAAGAAGTATATGGAAATTTTCTAAAATTTATAAGATCAATTAAAACTCAATAATGGATTTCATGCATTAAAGTACAATTTCTCATTATTTTGAATATTATGGTGCATATTCAAGTGAGACTACACATGGATGGTACATGTGTGGTAAAAATAAGGTCCGATTGGTAACACTGAGTAATTATGATTAAATCCATTAGAATTTTACTTTCCATAGCTACTTTATATAATCATTTTATTGAGCATTTTATACCAAGATAAACAATCATAGAAGGTGTCTATAAGACACAAAAAAATGGGATTGTGACACCATAAAGTTTTCATAAGGGTTAAATGATATTGAAATCTAGTTTATAATTAAATTAAGTAACCAGATTGTAGAATATTCATATCAATTTATTTTTTCCAATGTGTATGTAAGTTTTTAGGGGAGCACTACAATTTTTCAAGTAAAATATGTTTAGTAACATATGGAAAAAAATATTGGTATTATAGTTAGTCAATACCAGAATGAAACTCTCTATAGATTGACTTAATGTGGTAACATATCTCATAGAGAATGGGATATATTGAGGCAGATATAACAGTTTAATAAAACTAGTAAATGTTATTTATAATGAAACGATATTGTTAAACACAATTTATAAAATTTTGAAAGATAATTGTTACTAATTTCACAAGGTGTAAATCTCTCCAAGAAGTCATGCATGAGAATAGGATGATATTAATAATATTATTTGAATTAAATATGATTTTATGATGGATCAATCACATATACCATTCTATATAGAAAATTTCATATTTTCAATGTAAAATTTTTGATAGGAAAATATCAATTATATCCAAGAGAACTATCAAGAATGCATTCAAAACGATAAAAATATACTTGAGTGTGTACAAATTTTTTTTTCCTAATATGTGGAGAGGAAGGAATTATAGTTATAAGTGGATAAAAACTAGTCTTCCTTTAAATTAATATGATATAATAATGTGGTACAGCTATGGTAATGCGAAGGAGAAAATAATTTAATCTAGTGGTTACCATATCAACAATAATATATTTTTTTACAGATTTTGTGAATGCTAAAAGAAAAATGTATAAAACACAATGACTTCTCCCATTTCATGGAATCGTGCCTAGTAAGTAATGATTTTCATAATTTAAATCATAATTACTATACTATCAAATATTTCAAGTTTTGACTATGGAAAAAAGACATATACTCCGTGATACAATCTCTTGAGAAGTCTTACTCAGAGAGCTAAATTCATAGATAACATAGTAAAAATGAATCATAGATGTGGTATACCCAATAATAAATCTACAAGTATGTAGAAACATTATATTATTATGTAATAGTTGACAAGGTTTGTTAGCAAGTTGTCTCTAGTCAATGTGGGGTTGTTGTAATAGTGGATTACATATACCCAACTTGAACAGTACCTTTTGATTACCATTTCATATATATAGTGAGTTACTCATGATATACTCATACCATTACAGTGTTGATATTTCTTATTCACCTATGTAAAATTTAATTTCCATAGATTATTTGTTGTATCAATACGTTATAGAAGTTTACAAGCTATAATTAGAACATTAGGATACTATTAAATTTATATTAATCATATGTCCTATATTCTAGATACATCATTATTACTGGACACACTTAATGTTTTACTATCAGGTGTAGGTGGCACATAAGCATTGAGACTTCATCTCATGAAGTTCGTACTTGTTGATCTCTAGTAGATGAGACTATGAGGGCTGACCCACTAATAGGAAAACAGCCTATTTCAGGTGACATTGTTTTATCCTATGTATAAACATTTTTATTATTCTCCTGACCTGATATCATTATTAAATTGTACCATTTGATTTCATAATTTGATGTATGTAAAAAGCAATGACATAGAATCAATTAACAGGTATCATGTCAGAGTGACTTTGGTGGTATGACATTGATTGGATGGTTAACATAGATTTTTTTACTTTCAAGTTAAGGAAGTGATATCTAAAGCCTAGTAGATTTGGATGGAAGTACTGTAAAAAATCATAGGCCAATGTATTCAAATTTATTTTTTTCATGTTAAATCAAAAAATAATAAAGAAATAGAATCTTTCTTTATGAGATCTCATGAGAAAAATAAATTATATTACACAATGTGCCTTCATTGGAAAGGTTTGCAGGACCCCAGTACACCATTAGAGGGGAGGGGAGAATCAGGGTGTCATCTTTTTCTTCTAAAGAAACGGATCTTGTTTACACATTGATAGGAACTTGTAAAAACAATCTATTAGAAACATGCAGAAAACAAGTAATCACATTCATAGAGAGAACACATCCATTTTACTTGATTCACCACTAAGAGAATGTCTAAGGAGTATATTCTTATAGTTTGTTGGTAGTACCAAAATACACTAATCATAAGTATATGTGTAATATAAAAGTTTATATATAGCCAATATATGTTAGGAAAAATTCCTTTATAATATTTTAGAAAGACCACACTGCGTCCCTCAGAACACTTCTGTCGACTCCCCCTATTACACTATTTTGGGAGAAGTATTTCTACATTTAATGGCAAGAAGGTCACTTTAGTATATTGTCATTTTATTCTTCTTCCCAGACCTGCACATGAATTTTCCTTCACTTTAGTCCTAAATTGATTCACTTGAACACATTGAAGAAGATAATATAAGATTAAAAATTTGAAAGTAGTGTAACTCAACACTTTCGCACAACCCCCATTCTTCCACAAAATGTTTATGATTATCACTCAATATGTATTTCACTAAACCCTTCATGAATCCCCACCTCAATATTCACAGTGAATTGAAATACATAAGGATCATTCTACATTCAATATTTACTAAATGTATGTCTTCTATGTGAAACTCCTTCACATGAAAGTGACACCAAATCTTCGTTGGAAAAGTTCTAATTATTGTATGGGGGTAGCCTCTTATTCATAGTCATTTTCTTCCCTGTACAAAAGTTCCTTGAGTACTAACCACCATGTGTGTAAGCCTAATTTTGACATCGTATTTATTGTGAAGGATATTTTTACACAATTTCACCTTTTTCACATAGCTCGTTCCATTACTATATTTTGATTTTTCAAAAATAAAACTCAACATGTGAATAACTAAATTTTCAAATCTAATTTGGTGCGCAAGATTCTTTTGTGCATTCTTCTTATGCATTAAACCTCATGTCGCCCAAAGCTTCTTTCACAAAAAAAATCATTTGTGTGGACCTTTCCATTGTCATATTTTGATGACATGATCCTGAAACATATCATCCATGCAACATTCAAATTTTACTTCAAAATTGTGCACAAATTCCTCTACTAAAATTTTTTTTTAATATTTTAATATTTTTGGACTGAAAAATTTGGAATACATTGGGAAACAACACCACCTTCAACATTATAGTTAGGATGAACCATAAGATCACTTACATTGCCAACTCCCTGATCAATCCATTATGGATTGAAAACAAAATAAAAAAATACTATATTTCAGGAAAATAAAATATCTAGTTCCAATAATATATCCCTTTGTGTTTTTTTGGAAATTTGTAGATAAATTCAATAACACACCAACCACTATAAAAACCCAAAATGCATGAGTCATGTCATCCAACACTCTATGTCTACAGGAGAAAATATCGATTTATAAAACAAGAGTGGAAGCATGAATTGGTTTCTCATGTTATGGAATGTTTAAATATGTCAAATATATGATTTGATAATTTCCTCAAAACACCTAATTCTCAACATTCCAAAATATTCGTTGCATGTTTTGTCCAAAACCTTCAACTAGAAAACCACTAAAACAGCATTAAATTTATCCATTACACCCCTTTGTAAATAAACCTAAAGGAGATATATTTGTACATATAGGGATCAATATAAACTCTCCCAGGATTGTATCTCCCCTCTAAACCTGCATCACATCTATAAACAGATTAAAAAAGTTAGCGTAAATTGGGAGAGGGGTCCAATCATAACTTCTTCATGCACTGGGAGGTGGCTAAACACTGAAATTCAACCGATGTTTCTCAAACAAATGTTCTTACAGTGGATTAGTTATAATTTCATCCACTTCATCATTATTTCCATCATTATTTATTTTAATCATACCTTTTTCAACTTTTCCTTGATGAGGTGATATATGATCTCAATAAGTTTTGTTCAAGAATGATGAGTCAAATTCTCTATAAGATCGATCACACTCTTTTTATCATAATTAATCACCATATATTGATTCATCTCATCACAAATATTAATTATTTGATTCTATATCCACAATAATTGAGTGATTTCCTTTTTAGAAGGGATATACTCCTCTTCAGACATTCTAATAAAAGTGATTTCTTGTTTCTTTCACAACTAGTCTACACATTTATTTCAAATGAAGATTGTTACGCCACTTGTAGAATTATATCCACCACATATCTATCCCATTCCGCATAAAAAATGACGATAATTAATTATCTCTTCATGCATGATTTTATAATCCAAAATCGAGAGTAACATGAATACATATCATGATTATTTTAACTTCTACTGAATTATCTTCCTTTAGGTTACATTGAAATCGAGACACTAAGAATGATGTAAAGATGATATATAGATGTTTTTTATTCAACTAAAATAATCTTCCAATGATAATTTTATACATGGAGGGATCCATAAAAGTCCCATACTCATGCTTTCAATGTATTTTCCCAACCGTAACCTGAGTTGACATTAGTTACGAGTCAGAAATACTGAATTTATTCAAAAATAATCATTTATATTTTTTCTGATAAATACAAGTGTAATATTTCTTATGAATCACCTACAACCCTAATAAATATGTGATTTCACCAATTATATAAATTTTAAATTTTTATTTCATGTGAACATAATTTTTTTTACAGATATATGCATGCTTCTACCAAATATAATATCATCCATCAACACAAGAACCATAAATTTATATTCTTTCGAATTTTTCAAATAGAAATTATGATAAAAAACTACAATTTTTATTTAAATATTCTTTAGAAAACATCTAATAGATAATTCCATGTATATGGTGACTTATTTATACTATAGGGGGCGCTTCTATAGAACGTTTCTTCATCATTCCTAATAAGAAATATCATTGGTTGTTCAATGTAGACTTATTTATAAGGAACCCCATTTAAATTTTTTTTGACATCCATCTGGTAAATAGTGTAACCTCATTGAATTTACATAACAAGGAAAATATTGATTGACTGTATTTTTGCTACTGAAGAAGTGGTTTCTTCAACATCACTTCATTGAATCTTTGCAAAGCCATTACAAATTTAGTTTATCTTATTTCTCATCAAATTTTCATTCTAATCAAATTTTTTTAAACGGTATACAATGTTCCAATCACATTGTGATTTTCAAGTCTCTTAACAAGATCCCATGTCTAGTTATATTCAATAAAATCGTGTTCTTCATTCATGGCCTAAACCCATGATTCATTTTTAACTTGTTATTAAAATGAGTTTGGTTCCAAAATTGATTAGAAAGATAAATGTGCATCATTTCTCATACTCCTTGTTTGTGTGGGTGTTGTCCAATCCAAAATGATGATGGATTAATCAAATTATTTTCCTTTATTTATCATATTAGGATCAGATGAAGTTTATTCATACATGGTTTCCTCTTCTAATTCTTCTTCCGAATCATCATTGTTTTGGGACCCATGAATTTTTTTCATGCATTCTTCTACTTCTACATTTGAATTTACAACATGTACACTTTCTTCGTCATCTTTTATCTTATCACCATATAAGTTACTCAAGGTATATTTGATTATATATTCAATTATCTTGTAATCAATAATTTCAAAAAAATCATAATATATGATTATTGAATCATATTTAGGCTTTACACTTCCTGGAATATCCAAGGAATATTCTCTTGTCTGCAGCATCACTATATTTTCCATGATTATATTCTTTGGGTTAGATGAAACATTTACTTCTGATGACATGAAATTACTTTATAGATGGATTCCTTCTATAAAAAACACAAAATGTGTTTTGGTTTCTCGCATATAAATATGTGTTCGATTTTGAGTGAACATTACTTCTTGGAAATCTACTTTCCTATAATTGTTAGAGATGTGACTCTCAATAAACATAGTTTTACCCATTTTTTCACCTATCGATTTATCTATTCAATAACTCAATTTTGAATTTGAGTTCTCAGTGTAGCCTTATCATACTTTATTCCTTATTTTCTAAGTAATTTTAAAATTCAATTTATTTTTATTCCCCTTCATTGTTAGATCATAGAACTTTGATTGTGTAGAATGTATTTTTATCATCGATTCAATTATAACTTTTCATGCAATCAAGTACCTGTTGTTTCATGTTTATGATTATTACACATTCCATTCTACTATAATCATCAATAAAAAAAATAAAGTACCTTCCTCCATATGTACCAGCCTCATTTATTAGACCAGATACATATGTGTGGCCAAGATCAAGAAGTTTTGATTCCCTTTTCGTATTTGGCCAATATGAACCAAAAAACATCTTTCCTCTCTTGTAGGAATCACATTACTTTTCACATTCATGGTAAATATTAGGATATTAGTGACTATATTAAAATTAGATATCTTTTCCATTCATTTTTTAATGATGTGACACAACCTATGATGGCATAAGTTATATTCTTTATCAGTTGTTAAGTAACAAATGTTCTCTTCATTATCAATCTGGTATAAATTTCCAAATATTCTATATCCTATAATGAGAAAATTACCTATCATTCCATTGATAGTGAACCCATTTTTTTTTCAAATTTCACTATCTTTACTAGGTCACATAGTTGACTCACACTCAGTAGATTATGGTGAAAACGTTCCATATATAGAACTTCGGTTTCCTTAAGTTCTTCATTTTCCAGTTTTTTACTTCCACAACCATTGATATTTAATGCACCATTATTTTCAAACATCACTATTCAATCAATAATTTTCTTCACATTCTTCGATAAATATGAATTTCCCACCCTTTGGGATGAGCATATACTATCAATAATCCATGTTCCACTCTTCTTTATAGTTTTGATTGATTGATTGTAGGATAAAGATGGATTTTATGATATCTTTTTGATATTCATGGGTTCATCATACTCAAATATTTCTTCTATTGGGGAGTACATATTTTTCAAGGTCAAATCATTTTCAGTGGTTGGTATTGAATTTTCTCTGAGTTCTATAGTTTTTTTCCCTCATTTTATCCTTCAGTAAAGAATTCAATTATGGACATAGTTAGAACATTTAAAACAATATCCATAGAACATGTTTCTTATATATGAAGAAGGATACAGTCTCTTTATTTGTTGTTGAATTTCCATCCCCTCCTCATGAAAATATCTCTTATCATCTTCATCGTATGACATGATATGTCCCATATAACAATTGAATGAAAATTTCATAAATGGTTATGTATTCTCACTTCAATTCCCCCTCGTGTCCCCTTATTTTGAAATAGTATTTGACCTGTGATATTATCTGGATAATCAAGGATATTATTCATGTCTCTTTTTTGTTTTATTTGAAGATTTCATTGATAGTAAATCAGGCGCCTCTATGATATGTCCAAATTTTTTATTCAATTTATTTTGGAAATTTTTTTTTTCTAGACATTAATGTTTTAGCATCATAGCCAATTGCACTTTTTCCCTTAAATGTGGATCATTGAACATTAAAATCCTTATCTACTCCTTTATAATAATTCTTATCTATCTCTAATAGATCTACATATGAGAATCTTAGAAACTATATTTTCTTCATTGTTTCCATTGAATTGGATTTGGTTTCTATTATAATTCTTACAGTCACAATATATGCTAAAATCCCATAAATTGTCTTACATTTATCCTGCAGTATTAATGTATGGTCAATGATGACCTTTTCCTTCTCTTAAATACTGAATTTCAATTCCACAACATCTTCCATGATTTGAATATTTTTTTAATGTTCTTTTTATCCTTCTTCCGGTCAATCTATTTCTGCTTCAAGATAATCAATAATCTCTGATGACTCTTCCAAATAGCACTCATCTATATATTTCTCTTTCAGTGATTTTCATGATTATCGAGAGAATCATCATGTTCCAACATGGCATCAACAACACCAAAAAACCGATCATTTTTGTCATTATCTTTTTATGGTTCTGACTTTTCAACGGTAGCCATCAATAATGCTTGTGTCCCAAATGTAAACTATGTTTCTTCATCCTCAAAAATTCGTTATCATCTTGTTCTACATTAAAAAAAATATATACCTCAACTTTATTTCATGATTCTAATTCTCCCTTTTAGGGAAACAGTTTTTTAGGTTTTTTCTTGTTTCCATCTTCACTTTATTTATCATTAAACATCCTTGAACATTGAGAGGTAATCTTCCCAACATTACGACATTAAAAACTAGCCAGAAAAATAATTCCTTAAATTCTTCCTTTTCCACTCACGAATTTCATAGAATAAAGACACAAAAGTTCATCTTTGTTGTTATATTTATCGATAATATCATTATAAATTTCATATTTTTTCATGGATTTGAATTCCATTTCCTTTCTTACATGGCTTGTTGCATCATCTAATTTGACTCTAATTTCATATTCGATAAGAATTCTTAGCAGATCATCAAAAATATTAGATTGAAACCTTTCCTCAAGTGATGCCACATTTAGAGTATAGAGAGGTGGAAGAATTTTCATGATATTATTCACAATTTCAATGTCTTTTATTTATTTACCAAGTTCTAATATTTCTATAATAAATTCAGAAATTTAATTTAAAAAGGTGAATACATTTCCAACAACATTAATTTTCAGATCATCAATCCTATTATGAATAACATGGAGTTTCGCCAAAATAACTTTTATATGACCATAATATATTTTTTTTTGTTTTTCCCACATATATTTTGATGAAGCGAAACTCGGCACCTTAAGAAAGATTTTATTGGATAGATATGAAACAATTTCATTCAGTACTTTGGAATCAGCAAAAAGCATTTTATTGTCTATTTGACTCATATAAAGTCATGTTGCATCTGTGATATAAAACCCCTATATTGTGGAAAAAATAAAATCTATTCCATGAGATATTAGATGAGATATCATTCCATTATTTCAAATTTGGAAGTTACATCCATCAAAGAGGGGGACTCCCATGACATTTACTGAATTCTACCTAAAAACGATAGAAGACGTATTTAACACCAACAACCTCCCTCTGAAACTACTTATAAGACCCCATTATACCCTAAGATGGGAGGGGTGAATCGAGGAGTCAATTTGTTCTTCTGAAGTAATAGATCTTATTTCCATGTTGGTATGAACTTGTTAAACTAGTCTGATAGGCACATGTAGAAAACTAACAATGACATGAAAATAGACAACACAATAATTTTACGTGGTTCATTACTAAGTAAGGATTGATTGATCATACACTAATATTTTGTTGGTAATACCAAAATCCACTATTCTTCACAAGATGTGGAATATAAAATTTTAAAAACATACACTCTGTTCTGGGCACACAACCTCCATCAGAGCACTTATTTCGACTCCCCACAGCACACTACTTTGAGAGAAGTATTACTCGGTTTGAGGACTTGAAGGTCACTTCAATACATTGGAATTTTTTTTATCATATATTTGAATGAGAATATTCTGGAATTGTTGTCCTGAATTTATTCATTTTAAATAACTGAACATGAAAATTAGATATTCAAAACCTAAAAGTTATGAACCTCAGCCCTTGTGATCAACCCATGTTCTTGTCAATATCTTTTAGGATTGTTGCGAAATATTTATTTCACACAACCCTTATCTTTTTCAGAACCACAGCTCAAGTTCTACTAGGTCCTTTTAGACACATGGAACATTAAGAATCCATTATTAAATACATGTAAGCCTTCTCTGCGCATCTTTTTCCCATGACAGATACACTAAATATTTGTTAGAAACTATTCAGACTATTGTGTGGGTGAATCCACTTATTTGTACTCGTTTTCTTCCCTGGATGAAAGTTCTATAACAACTCAATCTATTATGAATAAAATTCCCCTTTTCATTCAATTAAATGTCTTATTATGTAATATGGTTATAAAAAGCACAAGAAATACTTTTTTCATGATATCAAATTTAATTGAAAAACCATTACGAATCATTGTAGTTGATTAGATAGTCATTGAATAGTGATCATGTTATTAGAATAAATATTGGGTTTTAACAAATCTTGTTGACACAGAAAAAATAAGTGATAAACTGAGAAGTAGGATCATACCATATGAATCCCATTTATCAGATCTTCTAAGAGACTTAACATTTATTATCTTTTCTATTCACCAAGACCATGATAAGATCCAAAAAGTTAAGCATGAGAGAAACCTTTAATGAGAGAAGTTCAAGATCCTTGAGATTCTGACCCTTACCACATTCATCGAACCACCGCATGAAGGTCCCACCATTTCACACCTTACTCTTAGTGAATTTTCTTGTGTATTAAATGGATATGTATCAAGACCCTAGTAATATGAATATGAACTTTTAAATATAATAATGTGTATATTTTCATCATATTATTGTTACATTGTAAATGATTTTTAATTTGATACGATAAATTAAAAAAAATGTATTTTTAGATAATATCCAAATTCAATTAATTTATATTTAAAATAAAAATATTTAAAATAATTTATATCAAATATATTTGATCATATAATTTCTATAATGTCACAATGTAAATTTTATAAGGGTTTGAAAATAGTTTTTTTCAAAAAAAAAGCATTTCATAATAAATATAGATTTTATATTAAAAGTGAAAATTAAAATATTTAGCAAAAAAACTTATATAAAAATTATATTATTATTTGAATTAGAACATAAAAATTATCCAACAGTGATTTTTTCATTATTTTCGTAAACACTCGAATTTTTGGTTAAAAATTAAATACCATATAAATTTAATTTCTGTATTATGACATCATAATGGAAAAAAAGTGAGGGAATAATTTCCATAAATGGGATACATGACCAAATATATTTTTTCCATTTAAAATAATATGATTTTATGATTTTATGTTTATTTTTTAAAGACATTATGAATCCTTTAAATCTTTTTAAATATTTTAAGGTTTCAAAATCCATTCTTTTAGAGTGTGACTCTCCTCAACATAAGAAAGGAAGTTTTATTAATACGATAATCCCTTGGCCACATAAAATAATTAAAACTACTCCCTTTTAATATAAACTAGTTGAAAAACCTTTCAATGGTTTATGGTTTTGTATCTTTTATGTTGTAGAGTCCAAAACATAAATTATAAATAATTCCCCATATTTTCCTATATTTACTCACCCATTCTCCTATTTTTCATCAATAAAACTCCTTGGAGAATGACCATACTCTTGAATCCATTCTCTATATTCCTTAAAAGGTTCCATTAAGCCCCCAAGAATCCCTTCCCAATATTTTAAAGCCACACACTCATGTAAGGGACCTTCCTCTCCTTCTTTCAATTCATGAACCTTTATTGGAATTTTTTTATTATGTGAACTTTTTTATGATGTAATGTAATTATAAACATACCCTATTATACAATAGATTCTATATGAATGAGTAATAATATATTCTCTATCATATTTACACTCACCTATGTCATTATTATGTCTAAATTCCATAAGATATTTTTCTCTTCTCATTTCCATTCCAGAACACCTTCTTTGTTATTTAAATTAAATTCCATTATATTTTATTGGTAAATGTTTTTACATATTACCCATAATCTTAATTTAATATATAAATGATGATATCCCAATTTTTACTATCATTAAACCTCCCATTAACATTTATATTCACCTATTACCATGTCAAAATTTTGTAAGGGATGTTTTCATTTCTCCTATTTATTCAAGTATCTTCTCTACCATATCTCTTTTATATTCATTTAATTATGATGGGATATGTTATTAAATATACCCATTAATATCCTATTTATATAAAAATTATTAGATACCCCTTTAATTCTCATTAATCACTTTTATGAATTTTTATATATCGTCTTTATGCTGCCGAAAATTCACTTCCATTTTCCATGCCAAAAAAATTGTATCGTGAATACTATACCCAGTTTTCTATCAAATTTATTTACCTTTATACAATTTTAGGTATTTATTATGTTTTTACATGTATATATTACACATTCCTTGGTTGTGTAATATATTATTATGATGAATGAATCCATGCTGTATGATCCATATAGAATACTTAAGCATGAGAATGAAATGAATTTAATGGGTTCACCCAGATAACACTCCAATACATTAGGTAATGTTTAGTATCAGGATATACCATATTGGTATAGGGAGTGAACCTAATTCCATTACGTTATTTCTTTCAACATGATGTGTTTTTTGGGTTACACTTGACCTATGTTTATGATTAAATTTTTTAAGTTATGTCCACATTTTTCATGTAATGATTATCATGATTTATCGTGCCATATTATTCATGGTACTTTAATTTCTCCTTGATAATCCTATTATTTAACATGTATCACTTATTCCATGTTTATTTCCTTACTTTTCGTTATATATCTGACCTTATTATGTATGCCCCCAGGTTATCCTATGTTTTTTTATGTTTTCAGGAGTATTTTGAGAAAGTTAATGATGTTTTAAAAAAGATTTTATATTCTCTATTTTATGTTGTTATATACTGTACCTAATTCCATAATACCCCAGAATTATCAATCATACAGGTTGTATTCTGTATAGTTTTATGTAATAAATATTGTTTTAATTTGAAATAAAGATCAATGATGTAAAAATTTGTATCAGAGGAAAAGATTAGTTATTTTTTGGATTAGGATTATAAAACACTAGTGAAAGCATTAGAGATGAGACTAAGATAAATAAAAAATGCTAAATTTTGTTAAGTATAGAGTATGTGGTTTATCTTGAAAATACATCCCTATCTGGCTACTACAAGTGGATTTTGTTCTGGAGTAGATCTACATAGGGGTAACATCTCTGAAAAGGTGTCCCATGCCTAACTCGTGGTGACCTGGTACAAGAAAATGGGTTTGAATGCACACCTATCTTCACACACTCTGGGGATATACTTTTTTATATTAATAAGGTCATCTCAAAAAATTACTAAGGGGATCAAAAAATTTCCCATATTAATAAATGTTATGAAATATATCATGTATAACATACTTAGAACCCTATAAATTTAAATGTTATGGAAATAAGTGTATATTATAAATTATCCCTTTAATGTCATTAAATTCGCATTTGTGTGTTTAATAGTTTAAAAATAGTAATCACTAATTCTGTTTTGTATAAAGTAAATGCATAGAACGAAAATAAAAAATTGAAATATAGGTTTATCATCCATATTACTAGAAATTCCATTATATCATGAATTTTTAGTAGAACTATTCAAACACCATAATAAATCATGGAAGATGGTATGTTAGTGAAAATAGAGAATGGGAGAATAATTTCATCCCAAGTATATATCTCCTCCCCTATCAATGTTAATGGGATGAACTTCCCAACAAACCTTGTAATATTAGTTTCAGTGGAATTTGATGTAATTCAAGGAATTGATTGCCTTTCCCTCTGTAAAGATAACATAAATTTCCATGTGAATGAAATCACTCTAAGTATTTTGAATCAACCCTGATTCTGTAAAATTTCAAGGAGGAGGATGAATCTTATTTAGAACTATCAATTCAAGAATTTATATTATTCCCCAATGAGAAATCGTATCTAGATAAAATGATTGAGTCTAAGGAAAGAACGTTCCTTGATGATATTTCTATTTTGAGGGAATACTATAACATGTTTGTCGAGGAATATATTGGTCCTCCTTCTTGCTGAGTTGTTGAATTTTCAATTGAGCTTATAATTGCGGCATTAGAATTATTGAAAACACTATATAGAATGGCTATTGTGGAACTATAAGAGCTGTAGAAAAAACTATAGGGGAATCTAGATAAAGGGTTCATACACCCAAGTTATTCATAATGGGGTGCACCAGTCCTCTTTTTCAAGAAGAAGGATGGGTAAATGTTACATTGCATTGATTATCATGAACTCAATAAGATCATTATGAAGAAAAACAATTATATACCTCGAATATATGACTTTCATGATTACCTATGTCAAGAACATCAATTCTCCAAGGTGGATATCCTATTGGGATATTATCATGTAAGGGTGAATGTGGAAGATATACCCAAGACCACATATTTTACAATGTATGAGCACTATGAATTCATAGTGATTTAATTTATACTCACTACTTCTCTAAAAATTTCCAAGTACATGATGAATAGAGTATTAAGATATTACATCAACAAATTTATTGGATTATTTATAGTTTATATTCTAATATACTACAAAAGTAAATAGGATCATGAGGAGCATTTGGGCACTACGATAAAGATGCTATGAAAGTAGAAACTTTACACCATGTATAGAATATATGAGTTCTGGTTGAAGGAAGTACCTTTATTGGGGAATATAATCACAATCAATGGGATATATGGGGACCATTAAAAAATGGAATCATGTGAATGATGATTGAGGCCAACATTTATGATAGAAATATATAGTTTCCTAGGATATCTAGGTATTATCATCGATTTTTAAGAATGTTCTCAAGAGTATCAAACCCTATCACTAGGATAAATCATAAGGGGGTAAGGTATTCATAGAATTATAAATGTGAAAAGTGATTTATAGAGTTAAAAAGGAATCTAATCACTATTACAATGCTCATAATATCCAAAAGTGAATAACTTTACTTTTTATTAAATGACACTTAGAAAAAGGGATTGGATTCTGTGTTAATTGTGAATGAAAAAGTCATAGCATATTCTTCAAGGAAGTTGAAAGATCATGAACAAAACTGTCCCAAAGATGATCTACTGTAGGAAGATGTAATATTTGTGTTGAAATTATAGAGACATTATCACTATGTGGAGAAGTTTGAGATATATACTTATCACAAAAAACCTCAACTATATATCTGCATATAAAGAAATGAATACGCTTTAACTAAGATGGTTAGAGATTATGATAGAATTTAACAGATCAATCCACTACCATACTGGTAAATTGATTAATGAAGTGGATTATCTATGTAGAAAGGATCGTGTATATTTATTAATGACAAGAATTGAGAAATATAATCATCTTAGACCTAAAATGGATGTATATGGGAATTATGATGGACGAAATATCATCAATCTTTTCAAAAAATATTTCTCAAATGTATCTTTTGGAAAGGTGAATGGATTTTCAAACAAATGATATGGAAATTGAGAAGAAGTTTGATACCATGAGAAAGTTGAAGTCCTCATAGTTTAAAACTGATGAAGAATGAATTATGGTATTCTATTCAAGAAAATGTGTTTTATAAAAACATTTGTTATGGAAGGAAATTTTTTAAGATGCATATAGTTCAACATTCTCCAATAACCTAGGAAGCATGTAGATGTATCATGATCTCCCTGATCACTATTGGTGGGAAAAAATGAAGAATGGTATCGATGAATATACATGAAAGTTCATGTTATGTTAGAAATTGAAGGATAAAATGATGATGCCTCAGTGGATGATGTACCCATTACCCATAATAGCATAAAAATGGGAAAACATCACCATGGAATTCATCACCAGACTACTGAATACATCCAAGGGAAATAATTCAATATGGGTTGTTTTGGATCATTTTACAAATATAATGCATTTAATTGTAATTAGAAAGTACTCTTCACTCGATTAACTTTCACATATGTATATCAAAGAATTTTTAAGGTAGCATGGAGTACCACTATCGATCTTATCTAATCGACATGTGATATTCACATCCAAGTTTGGGAAAAGTATACAATATGATCTAAAAACTAAGTTGATCATTAGTAAGACCAATCATACTCAAACTATTGTCCAATATGGTTAGACTATTCAGAATATGGAGGATATGTTGTGAGAATATTCTATGGACTATAAAGGATTAAGGGTCTAACATATTCCTCTAGTCAAGTTCTCATACAAAGTAAGTTTCCACTCGAGAATCCAACGGTCCCCCTTTCATACCCATTATGGGACGAGGTGTAGAACACTTTCATATTGTCATGATGTTGAGGAATGAAAACTGTTAGGTCTTTAAATGGTCGAGTAAATGGTGAAAAATATTAAGACCATTCATTGGAACATAAAAGCTTCTAAGAGTTAACATAAGAGACATGCTGACCATCATCGATGATACAAAGATGGTGATGTTGGGGACATGTTATTCCTCCGTATATCTCCATGGAATAAAGTGATGAAACCTAGGAAGAAGGTAAATCTTTGTCCAAGATACATTAGTCTCTTTGAGATCCTTTATCGTATCCGAGAGGAGGCATGTCGACAAGAACTCCCTCCAAACCAATCTCATGTAAATGACGTATTATATGTATCCCTATTTAGAACGTACATACCAAACCCCTCAGAAGTACTAAATCTATAATAAGTACCATTGGCAGATTTCTATTCCATTGAGGATTAACTGGTGAAGATCTTATATCATAGAGAAAAAGATCTATGAAATAAGAAAATTCACGTCATCAACGTTTGGTGAAGAAATCAAAATTTTGGAGAAGCGATGCGGGAAACAAAGGGAGGGATGAAACATATGTACCATTATCTATTTTAGTGTGGTAAAATAATCCATTCCAGGATGAAATTTCTAATTGGAGGAAGATTGTAAATACCTGAAAATTTATGAATAAAAATACCCTTTGGATTTAATTAAAATTCATATTATGTAATATGGTAATATAAAATAAATGAAATTATTTTTTTTAATTACATATAATAGGATTTAAATACCATTAAGTATCATTACTGTTTATAACATATCTGTTGAGTAGTGATCACATGATTAGTATAAATATAGGGTTTAACAAATCCAATAGACATAGAAAAAGGAAATGGCCTCAACTAGTAGGATCATACACTACGAAGCCCATTTGTTAGATGTTTTTAGGGAGATATAATTTATGTGATTTTCCCTTGACCATGCCCAAGATGAGATCTAGAAACATAATCATGAGAGAAACCCTTTACAGGAGATGTTCAAGTTCATAGAGATCACAACCCAAACCATGATTTCCAAACCACCCCATAAAAGTCCCACCATCATAGACCATAGTCTTAGGGAATTTTTTGGTGTATTAAATAAAAATTTATCCATAACCTAGAATATATTAATTTTTACCTTTTTTATACATAATAATGCATATATTTTAGTCCTAATATTTTTACTTTGTAAATGATTTTTATTTTGACATGATAAAGATAAAATTTTATTCCTAGTTAATATTAAAATTCAATTAGTAAATTTATGAATTTTTTTTAAAATATAATTATTCTTTAAATAGTTTTTATCAAATATGGATGATCATATAATTTTAATGATTTCAAATAATATTTTTATAAGGGTTTGAAAACTATTTTTTTTTCCAATAAACCAATCATTTATTAATAAATGTAGATCATAATTTATTAGTGAAAACTCAAATATTTGTAAATTTATTTAGATAAAATTATTATTATTTTTGGAATCATATCATTTAAATTATCCAATAGTGAAGTTTTCATAATATTCAAAGAAATTAAAATTTTCAAGTAAAATCTTAAATACCCTATAAATTAACTTTATGTAGTATGACATCATAATGACCCAAAAGCAATGTAATAATTAATATAAATGTGATATATGAAAAAATATTTTTTTCCCATTAAAATAATATCATTTAAAGTTTAATTTATTTTGTAAAGCCATGATGAATCCTATAAATCATATAATTTATTTTAATGTTTTAAAATCCTTTTTTAAGAGTGTGACTCACCTCCACATAATCAGGGGAATTATTTTAGTTTTCTCTAGCCTTTTGCATGTTAAATTATCAGAAACACAATATTTCTTCTCAAAACATGGGAAAACATTGTGGGATGGTTTGTGGTTTTGGATATTTTATTACATAAAGTCGAAAACCTAAATAATAAAGAAATATCCCTATTTTCTTATATAAACTCACCCAATATATCATTTATATTTACTAAGACACCTTATATAATGAAAAAAATCTTACCTCCACTCTTGATAATCATATCAATGCCCCATATCCCCCAAGAAGCCCCTCCAAAACTTTTGAATTTGCAAAATCAGGTATGGGACCTTCCTCTCATTATTTCAATTCATGAAGCATATTCAGAATTTCTCCTCTTAATAATAACTATTTATGATTTAATTTATCTATAAACATATCATACTATCTAAATTTTTTATTTTAATGAGGTATCATTTATTATCACTCATTTTTTATGTTCACCTATGATGTTATTATGCCAAAATTCTATAAGGGATTTCTATTTTTTCATTTCCATTCAAGAATGAATTTTATGTTATGTTTATTGAATTTCATTTTATTTTGTTAGTATATATTATTATGCATAAAAAATACTATAAATTTAGTTTATAAATGATTATAGAACCCTTTTCACTCTCATTAAACCTCTGATGATCCTTTATATACACACGTTGCCATCCGAAATTTCATAAGGGATATTTTATTTTCTCCTCATTATTCATGTATCATTTTTAACATGTGTATTTTATATTAATTTCCTTATAATGGGATATGTTGTTCTTTATCTCCTTAATTTACAATTGATTTCCAAATTATGATATATTTATTTCTGTCACATCAATTTATTTAATGAATTTTTATGTAACTTCATTATGCTGCTGAAATTTCACCATGATTTTCCATGCCAAAACAATTGTATAGTGAATAACTTACCCATTTTTCTGTCAAAGGTATTCACCTTTATATACATAAACATATTTATTGTGTACTTACAAGTATTTATTCCAAAATCCATTATAGTGGATTAAATTATGATGATGAATGAATCCATTTTGTAGGATCTATATCACACACTTAAGAATGATAATTAAATTAATATGATGGGTGTGCCTAGATAGCACTACAATACATTAGGTAATGTTCAGTGTCATAATAAATCAAGTTTTGATTGGGAGTGAACCCGATTTTCTTATGGGAATTTTCCACCATGATTTCTTAGCGGGTTTAACATTGGCGTGTGTCTATGATTGAGTGTGTTAAGTAGTTTCCACATTTCCTATGTTATTATTATCATGATATATCATGCCTTATTATTAATTTTTTTATTGCTCATTGAATAGCATATTTTTAACATGTTTCACTTATGTCATTTTTATTTCCTTACTGGTATTTATATATCACCACTTTCCTATGTATTTTCCCCAGTAATCCCATGCAGTTCTATGCTCGAAGGAGTATTTTGTTCATGTTAAAAAATATTTCAATAGAGATGTTGTATTCCCTATTTTATGTTTCTAAGTTACATAACTAACTCCAAAAGATGCTAGACTTATCAATCATTTGGTTTGAATTAATTATAGTCTTATGTAATAAATCAAGTGTTCATTTTTAATAAATAGAAGGTTTGTTATAAGATCCTTTTATGCCAATCCCCTTGTGCATATGCCTGATTTTGACATCATATTTCACATGTAAGATATTTTCACAAAATTTCACCTTTTGTGCACATATCATGCCTTTTACTTATTTTGATGAATCAAACTTGAAACAACACTTGTGTGTAACTAAATTTTGACTTCACATTTGGCGTGTAAAATTCATTTATTCCTTCTTCTTGCATGTAAGTCATCCTATCGCATGAACCATATTTCCTGAAAAAATAAAATACTTTTTCTTATATTTCCTTTACCATTTTTAATGAGATTATACTAAAACTCACCTTGCATGAAAGATTATGATTCTCCTTTCAAAATGCATGAAACTACCTATTTTAATAACATATTTCTCCATTCACTAATTTTTTGACCCAAAAATTTATAAAATTTAGGGAAACAATGTCATCTTCAATATTTTAGTTAGCTTGAACTCTAAGATCACTTACCTTGCCAACTACCAGATAAACCTAGTCTGTATTGATAACACAAAAAAGATATTGTTTCATAAAATGAAAATTATTTTCCCAATAAGTTTGTTTTTACTATTACTTTTCCTTGCCGCTTTAGGGGCCTTCATGGGTATCTAGAATTTGTTCTTGGTCTATTAATTATATTTACTAATATAGAGATATAGATGCAGAGGGTCATACACAATAGAGTATTCAAGAGTCTACCCAATTCTTTTGATTAGTTGTATAGCAAATGGTGGATCCCACCATAGAGTCTAGGAATTTTCCAAGTATTATTGATCACCAAAGAATAAATAAATTCAATATTTTTTGAGTATAGAATAATTTGGATGACATTATTTATTTAAATTATTAAACATATATTAAGTGAATAAACAAAAAATATTATAGGAATGAATATTATTTTGATATTTATGGTTCATTTTTTATTGTGTGAATTACGAGTTGAGTTAATGACTCATATATATAATGTAATAAATTCATTATATATTACAAGTTTGTAATAAAATATAAATGGAATTATGATTTAGTTCGTTTGACATGATGTGTCATTTACTTTCTCTTTAGTGTGTGTTTAATTTTTGAATGCCCTGGATACCTTTCCGAATATTTAGTATATCCAAAATATAAGTGTGGTAAGTGATCTATTACACATACTATTCATTTGAATAGAATTGAGAGACTCCTTCTCCTCCTGCATCCTAGAGAGAGAAAGACACACTTCGAGTAAAATATCAATGAATGTATCCACTAATAATTGGAACAATGTTGAGGTGATCTTTGGTACACTGAATGTATCATCATACATCAGTGCTAGAACTTGGTTGCTAAAAAAATGATCCTACCAATTATAAATAATGTGTGGATGATCTGAAGGGGTTCGATCCCAATTAATTTGATAAATATTCTCCAGTGATGAGATGATATTGAGAGTACTTCAGTTCAAATGAGGTAACTATTCAATTAAATTTTTTTCCTTTATGGATTCATGTGAAACATTTGAGACATTAATGGGAATCATATTTCCATTGATGAAAATGTTTCGTCGCTTTGGTGACAAAAAATTTTAAATCCCCAGCCTATCTGATTCCATTATGGTCCATGGTACCAGCACTTCTCACAAACCAGAATATTTTTTACTCAATTCTACTATAGAGTAAAATTGTTTTTCCCATTAAAATATTCAATGTAGAAACTGTTTTGCATTAATCACCCATATCCATTCAGTAATAAAAATAGATAACCTCATCTGATATCAGTTATTAGGGAGGTTAGGTTTAAAACTAAATTGTGGGAAAAAATGTTCTGATGATCATAATAAAAAACAAAAAAAATAAAAGAAGTAAATAAATAGGAAAACAAATTTTTAACATGGAATCCCCTAAAATGTAGAGGATTAAAACCAATGAAAAACTCAAAGAATTCCACTAGAATCAAAGAGTCTACAAAATCCAAGTGAAAAAATAAAACATGAATCACAAAAAGAGTGTAGAAAACCTGTGTGAAAACTATAACCTGATATACCTTTATATTATCTTTGATAATAATCTATAGAAAAAGGGTCTCCACTCAGGGATCAAAACCGAATAAGTGGTGTTGTTACAACTCCTCAAATAAGTTATTTCACAACCATATTTGTTACCACTTATTATGATCCATAGTGCACTACTACCCACATATCAGCATAGAAAGAAACACAATTTTTCTTCTCACTTTATAGTTAATGGATTCAAAAAAATCCATATGTGATACATCCTTTAAAATAATAAAATGATACATAATTATAGTATCTTAAAACCAATAAATATCAGTGACATATTATTTTTTATTTTATATCCTTGAAAAATATCTTGGTTGGACATATTAGGAACTCCATAAGAGAGAGGTAGTGGGATGCGGAACCACGAACAAAATGGGA
Source organism: Viscum album (assembly GCA_963277665.1). Classification (NCBI taxonomy): domain Eukaryota; kingdom Viridiplantae; phylum Streptophyta; class Magnoliopsida; order Santalales; family Viscaceae; genus Viscum; species Viscum album. The sequence goes on from OY728165.1 coordinate 1,651,745,088, forward strand.
AAGCTAAATACTCCTCCAAAACACCAAAAACCTATATTTTCATCTTTTTCACCACTCCAAATTGTCACTCAAACCAATAAGAATAACAAATTTCATATTGTAAAACACTAGGTATTAATTATTCAATTATATAATTAAATTTAGTAATGAAGAAATATGTGATAATATTCATCACCAAATGAAAATACTCTTTCAATATTGATGTGGTTACACTTCAATGAACTGAAATATCTTTTCAAAAATATGTATAGATGAAAAAGTTTCGTTAATGATGATTATTTTTCAACAAAGTCACAAATTTTTATTTTTCATGAATTTTAAATTATAATGTTTTTACAGAGAAAAGAAAGAAGGGTGAGTGATCCAATTTAAGAAATAAATTGAATGAATAATGAATCAATAATAAAGTCACAACAATTGTGTTCCCCAACAGTAAATTATCCCTAAATCATTCTATATTTATCTTTAAACAAGATAGTATTTTATTTATAACAAGATAAAACAAATGAAGAATGATTTTCATGAAAAAAGATCATATCTGTCTCTATACATCTCTTTTTAGAGTCCGTTGATTTGAAACTATTTCTCTTTGTGTCTAAAGTGTCTCTAGTATCTCCATCCAGTCTCCTTTTATAATCCCTATTAACTGACATAGTTTATTAACCTAATGTTATTGTAATAGAAAATATAGGATTCTGATAAGGCTCACTTACACATCATTTTTTTATACTTGATAAAATTGCTTGGGTTACCACACCAGGTGACCGGGGTGGCACAAAGGGTTGGGGGTGGAGAATCGGTCGCTAGGGAGTCCTCATTTTGTTTTTCTTCTATTGAAAGTGTGTAAGAATATACACACCATTAAAAATATTGTGTGGTTCCATTTTCCCTTTTAAGTTTCAAACCCAAACGAATTTCCTAGCTCCAAAAATTCACAAGTAGTCAAAACGTTATATATGCATCTACACTTTCATATTCATGACATCATTATATTATTAATCCCATTTGTTATATCTTACTTGACCGAACCTCTTGTGTATTCCATGTGTCCACATAGATCCTCTTTGAAGCTATCTCTCACAATTCACCTAAATCTTATCCAAAAGTCATTATCTTGATACACCATCCCCGCAAAACTCCAACTTCACCAAGATGATGTTCCATCAATAGTTCACCTACATGTCCAGTTCCAACCGTCTTCAATGATTCTCAGTAGGCATCACCAAACCAATAATTATATCTCAACTATCTACAATCTCCAAAAAAAACAACTTCAATAAACTCTCTTTTATCAATTTTTGGCCCATCCCACTACAACATGATGATTCATTAGGAAAATTTGAACACCAATTCATCAATCAGAGATCAACTTCTAATCTCTTTTTTTGTTTCTTTATTTATGTTGGATTTACAGTATGAAAAAAAAAATCAAAAAAGGTTGAGGTTCAACATATTTTTAAAACTTGATCCAAGGAGGAGAGAACAATGTTCACACTTCTCCATCTGCCCAAGAAGCCTAAATGGGGTTCACGCTTCCCTGCCACTTCCAAAGAGGTGTACACCCCATATATATATATATATATATATTGTTAATATTTTTTAATGTAATTAATAATATCGTATTTTGTATTAATTTTAAATTTATATGAACATTATTTATAAATATATAGTATTTTTGTTGATATAAATATTAACATTTTTTAATAAGTAATATATTTATTAATAACCAATTGTTTATTTATTATTAATTAATATTACAAAAATATGTTATTAATTAATTAGTAGTATAAAAACTAACATTTATATAAATTTATTTGAAAATATTTGTTAAATATTTTGTCGATATAATTATTAAGGATTTATTAATATGAAAAATATGTATTATCAATTTTATTATTCAGTATTAATTAATAATATATTATTTTTTATTAATATAATTAATATCATTTTAGCTAATATTTATTATATAATAATTTAAATAAAATATATTTTTTTAGAAAAATATTTACTAGTTAATAACTGTTTTTTTCTTATAAGATTTTAAAAATAAATCTTTAAAAAATTGACATAATTACTAAAAATGTGTTAATATGTATAATATTTATTATCAATTATATTATTTGCTGTTAATTAATAAAATAATAATATTTTTTTAAATATAATTAAATGCATTATAGATAATATTTACTGTATAATAATGTATATAAAATAACTTATATTTTGAAAAATATTTACTTTTTAAAAATTAATTTATTCTATATATATTATGTTTTTTATTAATTATTTTTTAATATAATAAATTAGATAATAAATATTATTAACTCTAATAATATTTATAGACTTCAAAATAATAATATTATTAACATTAAGTAATTAATTTTAGATGATTATTTATTATACATAATATGGATAATAATACTAAGTGTTAATATAATTAACAAATATTAGTTACTATTATTACAAATGCAGTCATTAATTTTGATGTTTCTAAATTGTTCAATTTTTTTAATTTCTAATTTTATCATGTTATTTATTTATGAAACAAATATAAATTATTAGTATGTTTTTAAAAAAAATCTATGAAATTTTTTAAAAACATATAACAAGTATCAACCTAATCTACATTGGTGTCTTGGAAGCTCATTATTTCCACTCCCATGTGTATATAAAATGTGTCCAGTTAGATTATGTCTATGTCTATGATCTGGTGTACATAGCTCATATGTATAATCCATGGCACCTACATCCACATCATCATGTGTGACAGGTGAAGGAAATATAGTCTCGATGCTATACTCAGACCTATGTCCAAGGATAGTGGTTGTTGGCTTGATCTCTCCCCATCATATGAAGAAGATGGTTGCTATGAAGAATAAGCCTAAGGACTAGAGGCAAATAAAAAATACAACATACACTAATTAGGGTCTATCTTTTCAGTAAAATTTGATATGATAACAGACTTTGTCTGTTCATGGGCCGCAAGATGTGGTTGCATCTTATATGGCATATGAGATGGAGGTGCATCTAGGTGACCATGATAAACACCCTCATCCTATAAAACTTTTGTATCAATGATAGGGTCTTCACCCCTGAAACATCTTCATCTTGTTCTACACCCTTAGAATCACCTCACACATCAATAAAAATGACTTGGTAAATTTCATCCATTTGAGAAATTAGCTTTGTCATACCTCTATGAAAATATGTCTGGTCAAATGCACCACCCTCTATGAGATCATAGATGTGGAGGAGATGAGTGATACAATAATCCATTTCAAAGAAATTATGTAGTTAAGTAATGTTAATAAAAATCTATTCTATATTGTAAGGAATAATTAATACCATGTCATGATAGTCTTGTATGTGTCTTGTAAGAAATCTCATTGGGGACATGTTATACTATTGTGGATAATCTATCAGATCTGATAACTATTTACTTACATTTTCTACCCATCATAATTGGATCTTTTTCATCTATCAAACATCCCAATATATCCTTCATAATGTATCCTATAGTAAAATTCTTACTTCCCAAATAACATCAGGGAATTAAGTGAAGGTAACTGACTCGGTGGTGTGTGAATAGGGTGACAGAATCTAACCATTCTCACAACTCTATCATTATGATTTCACTCAGAAATATGATAATGGATAATGTGAATGACACATGTGACAATAGAAATTATCTCACTACAGTTTGGTGGGAGAATCTTGATTATAGACTCAGTATATTGTATCTCTAAAATCTAAAAATTGAAAAAAAAAATATATATATATACTGCACAGAACAATAATTTAACAATATAATTAATAACCTAGTTCATTTAATTATTGTAAACTATGAAGCATAAGTCAACAAGAATGGACATCATGTCTGGATATATCTAAATATCAATGAGCCAAAATCCACCATTAGATGACATTTTTTATTTATATTACAAAATATAAAATTGTAAATTTGATTTTGACATTAGAAATATTAACATACCATCATCCATGTGGAGACACTGCTAAAATATTGGCTGGAAATAGAATACATGCATGTGGAGCTATGCGAGGAATGTACTCCCATGTCTGCATCTATATTAAAATAACACTTCCCATGATCTGAATCTTTTAGATATAGAATGAACACTATAGAACTCTATTTGTATATTAAATATGTGAAGACCCCCATCTATACCACCTTATTTGGTCCAAGAACTATAATAACGGTAAATACATCTGATGTACAAATTTATTCTAATGATCAATGCATATAATAATGCTGATAATCCTCAAAATGTATTCTAGTGAAAATCACATCATGGTGATCTCATTGGCATCATAATCACAATGCTCAATGTTATTTTCCTTCCATGGAATGAATAACATACTGCCAATGATTGATCTACCATTATCGTGGACCACAATGACCTTAAATTTTTGAACTATCTCAAACCAATCTACACCCACATGGCCTATCCCAGCGACAACATTAATGGGGAGGCCCAACATATTGGACGCATCCTCATGTATAATAGTCACCTCCCACTTTGTAAAATGCAATGTATATTTCTATAGCCAATATCTCTCTAAGAAGGTAATAATGAGATGATGATAAACACATTTAAAGTCACACAACACTATTTAGTTGAACCAAACATGACAAAAATGTGGAATGATGATAGTTGGTGGTGTAGCATGATGGAAATGATGGCATCTTCGAAAACTCAAACCAAGCACAAGACATCCCTCTAAAACCCGTCGTGAAACATTTATATCCAAGAATGTGACTAATAGAGGACTCATATCTCTATAGTTTATATCATTGTTACTTATTTATAGTGATTTCAATAAAATTATAAACTATTTTTTAGAAAAATATAAGTAGAAATATGAGGTAGATAGTTGGCATTCAAAATTATGAATTATGGTGAAAAATGTAGTAACAAAATTAATGTGATTGATTTTCTTATATTGGTATATCATCTTTTTGTTTTTATAATTTTCAGTCATGTTTAATATATTTTTAAATATTTTTATGTATATATTCTATGATTTAAATTCCAAATAGAACATGTGGTTTCATGATATATTCAATAGACAATGTGTTTTGAAGGAAAAAATTGAAAAAAATCATTTATAGGTTGAAAAAGTTTTTATTCATATATGTTGTGTTTTTATATTTTTAATTGATAGAGTATCAAAAAATTTATTTTTGATTGATTCTTGAAATGAAAAAAACAAAGTAAAAATGGGCCATAACTGATGCAATTTATGAATAAAAGGATCCAATAATGAAAATTATACATATGAAAAAATGTACACATTCATGATAAATTACAAACACTCCATCAAGAATGATGGTATGTGGAGATATTTCTTACCACTTTGGGACACCTATTAAGAGTATGCCCTTCTGCATGAAAAATGATACAACATAGTCCCCCTCTCAGTTTCTGAGGCTAGTATATCTCATTTCTGATATGAGTAAACTTTGTGCATCCCTGAGGGTGGGACCTAGTAATATCAGAATGAAATGTAACAATCCATTAATGAAATAAATGATATAATTAAAAAATCATTAATGAACATCCATAATACAAATCCTGTAAATACGAGGGATGATTGTTGGTTGATCAATAGTTAAGGTAATAGAATGAAATTCAGCAATATGTATCAAAGTTGTACTATAAAAGTTAACCATAGTTCTCATGTGATACACCGGGTAAACATAGGGCTCACATGATAACTTCATTGATGCACAAGATGAAACAACTTGTGCACATAGTTTGCTAACTTCGTGGAATTTACCATAATCCCAATACCTATTTTCCAATATTACCACTAGCACATGACCACTATTTCCTATAACCAGGATGTGGTACACTCTTACCTGAAAGTGACTCTATACCCATTCAAAGGGTAGAACACACAATTAGTATGCATCATACATTATCTAATCAATAGAGCTGTGGAAATTTTGACCAAAAGGTATTCAAAATATTTATCCTCTAACAAGTAAGTACGGTGTGTTCAATAAAGTACTTTACATATCTATAATATTTGTGTTATACTACCCACCTGATCTGTAGTTTTTCACACCCTTGAAGACCCCATTTATTCACTGCACTGTATTTGTGTCCATATGGACATATGTCTTACAACAATTAATTGAAAATTATCATTTTCACTTTCAAATCAGCATCATATAATCATACACATCCTGATTAGGCCTTAAAATTTATTCAAGATTTTGAAAAATGTTCTTTGTGAGAATTTTATGTTGAAACCATAAGTGAATAATTTATTTAAAATTATCTTAAAAAATTTAATAAAAAAATACGCCCAAAAAAGCATACCCAACTTGATGATTTATTTCTTTATTTCCTAATCTCTAAAATTATTGTGCACACAACTAGATATATGATAAATTAAATATTGATGATAAACATTTGTTTCTCTCTATGAAACCCCATCACTATTAACAGCATCTATAATTTCATGATATTGATCAGATATCAGACACACTTCCTATTTTTGTGTGACATGAATGCATATACATGCAAAAATCTAACTCGATGGTTAAAAAGTATCCTTTTCTTATGTTGAAAATTAAAGTGGTAGATGAGCGTGATTACATTCCAATTTGGAAGAAATATGTAGGACACCTATATAGTTTCCTTAAAATGTGACTTCAACTTTAATGAATTGTTGATAATCTGGGAAAGCAGTGATACATGAACTAAATTCTCAAAACAGCCTAGGAGACTTCACCTTTTATAGATCAACTTGATGATATGAGGAGTCATAATAAATAGTTTACAAATGATAAATATTTTTATTATTGATACGAACAAATCCCATAAGTTGTGTAAAAATTTCATATGATTCATCCCGACCACAATAAACTTTGTTAATAACATGTTTTCATTTGATGATTTGCGGTAGGGTATCGTATATTCAAACATCTATTGAAATCATTCAAGAATCTGGGGAACATGAACATCTATAAATTTTCATATCATCTCTACAATAACAATTTATATAAACTCTCTACCATGGGAAAATTGAGCTTACAAAAATGTTGGATGTATACAAGTGTGTGCATCATCTAATTTGGTTATCTTTCAGCATGAGAAAAATTATCTACTACTTACCTAATTTGGAATTAGCATTCTGATATGTATTTTTCACATTGAATGAGATATTTCTCCTTATTCAACACATAAACCATAAAGGAAAAATTATTCTCTGTTTTTTATTGTTTTATCACAATTTTTTCAGGTAGATTTACTTTAAAATTTATACCCAACATAGATGTTATGAATAGTCAATATATATATATATTCCCTATAATGAAATGGAATTAAGTACCTAATGAAATTACATCCGAATAAAAATGTTGTGCACACAAAATTCCTTATACTAAAGAATTCATTAGTGTATGGTTATTACAACTAACTGGTGGCTTCTTATCTATCAGTGGAACTGCAAGTTGTTCATTCCTTACATCCCCCACATCCACATCATCTCCAAATGCCTCAATAGATAAACTATCATTCAGTAAATCATATGTACAAATAGGGATGTCTCTTACATTTCCTTCAATATTCTAATCATCTTATTTATAATTTGATTTAATAACCAAATTCATATGGGAAGGTAATTGATTACAGTTGTAAAAGTCAATCTTCTTGAGATCTCACATAACATGTTTCTCTAGTAGTAGTTTGAACATCATCAATATCTGAAATAACCAAATATAATTCAAATAGACCATTACTGAATAATTTCCTTAAAAAATGATTAATCCTTCAAATCCTCATCATCGAACAAAGGATACTCAGTGAGCCATAAACGTTCAGGATATTGAAGATGTCGATATGTATGTGAATTAATTTATTGATTATACCTAGTTTTTAATCAAATATGAATCTTCTTTTAAACATCATCCAATGTACACAATTGTGATGATTTCCCACTCCTTTAGAGGGAAATCTATAACTAAAACCCTACTTGGTTAAATTACCTCATCGTTGGAAAATATTTTTGAAAAAATTATTACCTAGAAAAAAAAATTAAAAAACTTATTATATACTATGTCATGAAACGTTTAAAATATTTAAAATGGATATGATTAAATAAATGGCTTGATCCTGAAACTTTTCATATGTATTGGTTTATTATTATTTTGTAAACCAACCAAAATCATAGGGGACTCCTGGAACCTATATTATCTCATATTTTAGCAACCATCATTCTCCTCTAAATAATCATGTAAAAATTAAGCATCAAACAGAAACACTACTTATCGAACTCAATTTTATTATAATAAAACTCACATGAAAGATAGGGTGTCTAGGGCTTTGAGATATATAACATTTCTTATGAGGACATATAGGTCCTTACCTAAATAGAGAAAGGGACGACACACATTCCATCAATGGAGAAATGATAACAAGATTATTACAAATTATATAACAGAAACAAACATGACATGTAATTTTAAATATACATTTGTCAGTCATCTCCAGACCATTCAATTTATTCAAATTAAATAATTAGATACAAAAAAATAGAACATTCAATTTCAAGCATAAATTAGGTAGTCATCTCAAGATTAGTAATCACATCATATTTCTAACATATTTGTTAAAGATATTTATTATGTTCAAAATCTTGTAACTTTACTTATAAAAATATTTAATAAATAATATATATATAATCATCTATTTTTCATCAAAAATTTTCCATGATTTTTCACTCTTACAAATGAAAAACTATAACAAAATCCATAACCAACATAAATAACCTCATATTTAAGTATATTGATGATGGCATTTTTACAAAATAAAATATAATAAAATATTAAATATATGTATACCACATCTTCAAATGCTTAACATATATTAATTACTTATGAATAAATAAAATTGAATTGATCTTGAGACTTATTCTATGGATTAGTTTATCATTATTTTATAAACCAACCAAACTAAGGGGCGAACTCCTAGAGTCTCTATCATCATATATTTCAGCTTCCATCAGTATCTTGTTATATAGAAATGCCTTTTACTGAATGCCTCTTTTCAAATGTCTTTTTGTTAAAAATATACTCACATTCATGTGAGGGGGTCTAGCGGTTTGAAATACAAATCATTTTTAGGCAGACAGATTGGTCCTTTATTACTTGGATAAATCGATTACTTAGAGGCCATCAATGAGGAAAAAAATGGAGTTATTATTTATTTTATAACTAAAATATAAAATATAGATACAATCGATATATCTTTATATATATTAAGGTAGATTCATATTATTTACCTTTTTGTGTCAAATATTATAATTTAAAATTATTTTTCTTCAGATGTAATATAGAATAATATATACATATAAATATATTTAAATAATTCAACATAGATATATAAAAATTTACACATATTCAACTTTACTAATTAATATTTTAAAATATAATTACTTATAATTTTATAAATGTTGTATTTCTATATATAAGCATTATTATACATAAATATAAAAATATTATTATTAATAATTTTTAAAAATTTAATTTATCAACGTAATATAATTTACTCGTACATTGTAACCATTAAAATACTATAAAATTATGCTATTTTCATTTTTATAAAATTACATTTGTATATATAAATTTTTTGACATATTTCTACTTTCCAAAATTTATGTAATTATATTTTATACATTATTCATAGGAATAATAATTATTTATAATTATTATAATTTAAATTTTTATTTAAAATTTTTATTTATCAATATCATTTTTATACCATTATAAAAGTAATATATATATTTAAATAAATTTAAATATGACACTTAGTACAACAATTATTTTTTAGTAATTTTTTTATAAAATATTTATCGAATTACCTATGCATATAGAATATTATAATTTAAATTTTTGTTAATTTAAATATAATATGTTATATATATAATATTCTATTGAAGTCTAATTACTCACCATTTAAATTTAAAAAATATTTTTTTTAAATAGTAGTATTACACTAAATTTAATTTATATTTTATAAATAAAATTTAAATTCTATAAACACCATATTTGAATTTCCAAAATCATTCGATTTAAATTAAATCATAAAAATAAAAAACATATTAGGAAATTAAATCATATAAAGTAAAATATTTTATCCATCCATAATTTTATACATCCATTAATATTTAAAAATTAAATAAATAAAATAAATAAAAGTGATTAGAAAAGTAATATCTACAAAATAAATTTTACCTTCTTAAAATCCTAGGATATATGTTGATCATGAAACACATCAGGAATTTTTAGAAAAATACAATTTATAATATATGAAAATAATGGGGGAGGCAATCTATTTATAAATTTAAATCGGAAGTATGTGTGAATCTCAATCATGACTTCTTTGTAAATATTTTGATGGAAGAATGAATGGGATCCACGCTTCATTCATTGCATAGAAGAAGCATGAACATGGTTCACATTTCATTGGTGATAAATAAATAATTGCGAATGAGTTTCATGCTTCTCCAAACCTTTTTTTAAAATCATAAAACTATCTCCCATAAAAAAATTAAAACCATTTTAAAAAAACACTCTATTGTCCATAAACTGGTATCCATTCACAGATCATCAGCTGACTCAACTATAAAATTCATTGAGAACTTCTTCGATCTCTATCCAATTTTTCTAGGATAAACCACACAGAACTATCTTATTAAAAATAAAAAGCACACATACTAAAGTGCTTATATTATCACCAATGTAATCTTAACTGAAAAAAGTAAATCTAATTTGTTGGAAAAAACGCATTTAGAAAAGGTATTTCATGACATTATAAACCACTTGATGACCCTTCTAGAGATCACTGTTGATGGGGTCACAAATACCACTTTCGCAACTGCCAATGAAAATCTTTATAGGAAAGTATGACTACTTTTGGAGATCATGGTTCATGCAGTCACAAATACTTCTTTTGTGACTATCTATGTTGTCCACCACTAATATGTAATTAGAGACAACCAATAGAGGCCACTATAGTCATTTTATAAAGCTACATGAATTCTCAAAGGATTAAAATATTTTTATTAATTTGGTATTCTCCTTTGACAGGTTTAGGGGTAACCATTACATTTTCCGAATACCCAAAGGTACAGAGACTTAATACATAACCATTTCAGGCCCAAGGACCAATTGTCCAACTTAAATCCCCAACCTAGCTAATACTAATTATTTTTTTAACCACAAAAATCAACCTCAAATGGTGCTCAACTAGTAGTCCCAATACAAGAAATCATGGGCCTAGTACCAATTGGAAATTCAAACAATCTTGTTCATCCAAATCTAAGAACATTCATGGTGATTTTATCTTCATTTGACCTCATATATGACTTCACATAGGATAAAATCAATTTTTTTTTCAAGAATTCCATCTGAAAAAGCTTTCTCTGGAAGGTTCTTTAAACCTAGCACTACCCAATGTAACCCATCCCAACCGCCACCAAAGTCTATAGTCACTCCGAAACATGGAAACTTACCTTATCCAAACACCATCGTGCCTTCCACCTCCATCGATCCTTCCAACCCCAATAGGCCACTGTCTTGTCTTTCTGTACTGCCCCTCTCGGATTCCATCGATCCGGCATCCCCTAACAGGCCACCACCATCTGACCCCCTCTGAGCTGTCACTGACATGTTCCCCAACAAAGGAAGAATATAACCACCGCACGCTTCATTATTCCCACCCCTTTTTTCAGTCAATCGAGACTCTCGACAATACCCAAAGAAACATTTCTGAACAAAACGATACCTGCTCATGGACAAGTTTCCATCAACTACTGATGGTCCGCCTCCATACCGCACACACCACTGCCCCATCATTCTAATCCCCAAATTTTTGAGGATATAAGGATTTAATCCCAGGATGATTCAGTAATATGTGGTGGCATATTCCACTAGGCCAAACCCCAACTTTCATTTATTTTATAATATTCAATTATGAATATTTATTTATTTATGAATTATTTTTTAATCAACGGATTTGTTACATAATAATTCTAAAAAATAATTACATCATTGTAAGTTAAATTGTCATTATTATAAAACAAAACACATATCAAAAATAATAATTACAATGTCAAATACATACTCATAATTTTTCAGAATTCATAACTCCAATATTACAACAAACCACAGAAAACCTCAATTCATAAAATGACAAAAAAATTCATTATACAACCCCACTCTTTAGAGTAAAGATATTAATTAATTATCCTACAATGAAAAAAATAAAAAATAATCAACTCTAAAAAAGTGTTTTAAAATCTTATAAAATAATAAAATACAAGAAACAATATTATACTATTAAATTGAAAAAATAATTGTACACAAATTATTAAAAATTATGGAAACACAACAACAAAATCACAAAATATAACCACAAACTATAACTAGATATAGGTTAAGATGAATAAAAAAAAATAATATAAGATTAAATATAAAAAATAATTCTTGGACCTAAATCAATAAAAAATTCAGTAGCATAATGTCTATAAGGACAACACAGAAAACAATACATGTAAACCTTTGAAAAAAAATTCAATCAATCATAATCTGTTAAAATACTGAGTCGAATAAAAACATATAACATATAAAACGGTATAATTAAAATGAAGAATAAAAAGGGTCTTAATTATAAAAAAAATCAGCAACATTTTAGTTGTACCAACAACATACCAAAAGAAATAGGAGGTCCATTGAATGTACCTAAAAACTACAAGAAATCCCAAACTATAAAGAGATTCATAAAGTCCATTAAATCAATAATTAGGATGATATGTACAAAAATTTAAGAAATATTACCCCATAAATTTAAAAGAGTGTACGCCATACATAAAAATAGAGAAATCTTCCACCTCAATCCTATGACAGCTCCCTAATGTACTCATTTTATTTATGGGAATTCATACCCACATCGAGAGCCAACAAAGATACTTATAGTTAGTAAATTAATATTGAACTATTTAAAATTTATTTATATGTATTTATGTATGTGTTTATCATTACTAACCACTGGGTTGCGGAAAACTAATGGTGACCTGGTTCAGCTTCCCTGCTCATTTCCCTAATTTCATAATATTGTGGGTCATGTATGGAGCTGCATAACCATTGTATGCATCCCATAAAACACTTTTATAGTAAATATGCATGCTCTATACCGTTCCTCATCAGCTCGCTTAATGTTTCTATAAGGGATGTCAATGTCATATATGAGTTCAAAACCATCACTAAATACATCTATGATGTGATGAAATATCTCATTACATTTGGCCAAAAGCACTCATTCCTTCTCTGTAAGTTTATATATCTCCTCATTAAAATAAGCCTATTTAATGTACTTATAAGATAAATAATCATATTTTGTGAAATTTTGAAGAATAATTATATAACTGTATAGTTTAAAATACTTACAATCATGTCTGCAACCTCCAGATATTCTCCTCAGTGTGTGTAGACCTATACTTCAATCAATTGGTGTGTTGGTCAACCTTGTGTAACTACCCACACAGGCCATATATATATATATTATAATTTAATTATGATTAAAGCTATAATTATTTTAAAAAATATTATTGAAATTAAAATAGAACATTCTGAATTCCAAAAAATGATATATGTGTTAAGATCCTAACCAATGATGGTGTCCTTGAAATTCATGATTATTTAAATTATTATCAAACTCTATCTGAATTAAAATTCACTATAATACATTAGTGTCAAATCATTCTGTGTTTAAAATAAAAAATATAAATTATTATACTTAACTTGGATTGCTCTGTGGATGAGTATTGCTTCAACATATCCCATTGATGATGAAATATACATCTTGGTTCATGTTTCCTAATCTCAAGGAAAGTAGAATAGGACTCCAAAAACTATCTTTTATACCTTTTATTTTTGATCCTTCCATGACTTTCGACTCTTTTATATATATATTGGGTGAAATTGATTGTAAAAATACCAAAAGTTTCTATGTGCCTAATATACATGTCATTATGATACATTTGTTAAATGATAATGTTGTAATTTATATCACATTTATTACTTCATCTAATCCCATATTGTGTCATGAGTGTCCCTAAAGAACATTTCCAAATCAAGTGTTGTGGGGGGAATCTATAATGATCTCACACAGTATGTCCTAATTGACCAGTAAAATATGGTATACATGACCCAATTGATAAAAAAGTATGAGAAAGTTTCCATTATATTAAAGTATTTGTATTCTGTGTAAGAATACCTTTGGAAGATCCCCTACATTTAGCTGAAGAAGAACTCGATGAACATGAAACTATTTATAACATATTGAGAATAATTAAAGACCATAACATATGTGTTAAAAATAATTAATAAATTTAAATGATTTAAGTACCTGAGGAGGTCAACGAACCTTGTATAATTGACACTAATGTAGTTGATCGAGTTTTGGGGAGGGAGTGTTAAGAGATGTAACCCAATTATGGAAATTGAAGTAGTAAATATACATCCCCAATGGGAAGGGGTGACCTAGGTAATGATTTGACGCCCCTTATTCATGATTAAATATCGATATTAAAAGTAAAAATATTAATTGATGAATTATTATATAATAAAACATTTTTTTGAGAAACTAAAAATTGAAATTACTTATTGGAGGGGTCACCACAGATGAAGTACCAATTACACCATTTCTGATTGTAGATGATAGAGTATGGTACCCCTATCTAATAATTTATTTCATAGTTAATTCATGGAGTATCCTCTTATTTTATGACCTGCCTTCGTACAAATAAATTAAAAAAATGTTGCCTTATAATCTAATAACAATAGTTTTAATGTGCGTAAAATCAAGTATCAATGTATTAAGTGATAAAAGACATTTCAATATTGATTAAAATAACTCATATTCCCTAAAATGATATCCCTCATCCAAGGGATATACTCAACAAGTATCATCATTGTATTTTCATTTAGATTTTTAATGGAAATACACTAATATCTGGTTCATCATGATCAATTACAAACCCCCCTATTCTTGAAATATTTATAGAAACTTTCCAATTAGTATTCCACTGATCAATGACAAATAAAACTTTCTCATCTTGTGAGGATAATATGAATATTTTATTTTTTACATGGAAATATCTATATAATAAATTATTGAAGTTGACTCATGTAAAATTAAATTTATCAACTTTTTTCTCATGAATAAAATCTACCAAATCACACTTTAACAAAAAATATTTCGACCTCGTAATTTATATAACAACAATGATGACTTTTACATTCCCATAGTAGTATCAAATATCAGTAGATTGATAATTGGCACTATAATAATTTCATGGTTCTAATATACATCATAAATTTTAAATCGAAACACATTTTCACTATAACTTGTATACCATCATGTTGAATACAAAGGTACAATTGTAAGTTCTTTGATGTCTTGTGATAAAATATTCTCGCATGATTTTTGTATGGGATTATCCAACATATTCAACAAGTATATAATCATATATCATCTCCCAGTATATTATATTGACTAAAAATTAATGTATTGGACAAATAATAACATACTTTTTGAGCCAATCAGTAAAAATTTGATAGTGAAATCATTGAATCTAATGAATAGTCATACAAGGAAGCACTATTTGAATTGTAGAAATATGTGTCCTGATTCTTAAATTTAAAATTCCATTACATAAATATAATTTTTTGAATGTTTAATGTAAAACATTAAATTATTGAGTAAATAATAATATAATAGCACATTACAATAATCAGCTACATGTTAAACAACACATAATGGTGCATTGGAATTCATTCCACATGTTTTAAATCAAATGATGTTCCTTCACTGAAGGGGTACAATGAATTCATGTTATTATATTGATATTTTTTTGAACTTCATCAGGATATGATTAGAATAAATTCATTAACCCCTCGACCAATTATCCCTTTATAATTGATTTTTCTAGATGTGAATTATTACACACAAACATATTCAATGTATTTATATACCAATTAATTGGGTACATCCACCTAAACTATGTAGATCTATCATTTTTTACTTAATAGACCAAATGTAAAGTCAATTGGACCATCACATTAAAAAACTATGTGGGAAAAGTTTTTCAAAATGAAATAATGTAATAATAATCATATATTTCATACCCACAAATTAAAAGTTCATACATTTATATAATAAAATAATTACAAAATTACTAATCTCATTCAACAGTTTTAAAACATTATCTAGGAAATAATTGATAATTGATATAGGAAATAGCCATAAAATTATAATGTAATTTTAATGGATCCTAATTACATGTAGTTTTTTCCATGACTATTATCCCACTTTGAAATAGTAGAACAATAACCATTGGTACCTAAATTATTTTCAATCTAGGGATGAAATCTATTTTTTCATCGTTGATCATCACAAATTTCCCAACATGCATGTATTTCTTATTTACTCCAAAAAACTATAAATGCAATGTTCCTATAAAACCCATTTCATATAAATAAATTTTTCAATTAATGTCATCCTTATATTTCCCCTTGACACCCAAATTGGTCCACAATACATTATGACATATATTTTTTTGAATATACTTGACATGAATATTTTGAATCATTAAGATGTATTTTTAATATGTAAACTCAAATAAAATGATTTTTTATTAAATTAATGAGTCGGTGGTATTTGTACAATGGAAATGTAAGACATAAAAGAGTAAAAATAACCCTAAATGTCATAAAGGATACAAATTTTCTTCTAGATCATTTATGTTATAAATTAATCCCTGTTAATTTTGTTTGGTTTTTGAGTATTACTGGAAGAAAAATTCTATGACCAGTGTAGATCAATTGATTGACATATTTCATCCATGTATATTTCTTACTTATATTAAAATAAGGACATGAAAATTTTTCCTTTTTATTTCACCTTGAAAGATTTATATAATATGGAAGGTCTTCAACTGTCCAAATCAATGTAGCTCAAAGATTGGACAATTAATTAGCTTCAACAACAAAATTTCTCACACCATCACTCCATAATTCATTCAACGCATCGATCAATGGTATTAAGTAAACAAAAATATTATCACTAGGGCATCTTGGACCTTTAATAAGTGTAGGTGACATTAAAAAAGGTTTATTCATGTATAACGATGAATGAATATTTTATAGAACCAACACCACTATCCATATTCTATGGATTTATATAACCATTGGTCTATGTTGATTGAAACCATAAAATACCCAACTAAGATGAACAATGTGAATGTATTTAGCAAAACCTTGGTTCCTCTTATAAAACTCCTTAAAATTATTTGAATCTATTAGGTGTGTTAGTTTATTGATGTCATTATTCTTCTCTCTATGTCATAGCATCATCTTTGAAATTTTATATGACATAAATGGTTTCTTTATCCTTAGTATTATAAGAAAATATCATATTGGTTTCATGGAAATAATCATGCCTTATATTGGACCTATGAATGATTGATGATGAAGCGTTCATTTTCCAAAATTTTCCTTCCACCTAGAAGACCTACAAACAATGAAACTATGAAATTTATAATTCTCCTTTGTAAAAGAAGTGAAATTATCAATAAATGAATCAAATGTATCATATGTAGAACCATTATTTTAGATTAACATGAGTGCCTGGAATTAAGACTCATGATGTGTAACGACAGAGGTATTTATAGAATAATAAATTTTCAAATCTATTAATATTTATGAATAAGATAACAATTTAATTTTAAAGAGAACACTTTTTATGATGGCATACTCAAAACGCCACAACAGGTTTCTTTAAAATCTTACATTGCACACAACTTTATGTTATACCAAAAGAATAATATATTATTATTATTATTTTAAATTATAGTTAACACCTAGTCATTGTAATGGAGAAAATGAACATAACTAACTACAATATTATTATTAAATGTCTTTAGACTTATCAAATAAATTTTAGTGGCTTAAAATAAGAATGATCCTGATTTTAAGCATTAAAACTCGAATATTTTTAAAGGGTCATTTTATCGCATTTTGATGGAAACCTTTTTAAAATATAGTTTTTGTCTCTTTTATAAGTTCCATTTGACACAATAATATTATTATCTACAAGAAGAAAATCAATATATACGTTGGACTAAATTTTCGTATTTTTCTAATAAAGCTCATTTTATTAATGAATTGAGAAAAATTATAAATTTTTATTCAAAACATCTTTTTAATATAATTTATTTATATAGTGAGATTGTACTTTTAATTGGATTTAAAATTTAACTGTATTATATATTTATCATTTAATCCAAATTTGGTCATTTTATGTAATTTGACTTTGAAATTGGACATGAACGCATGTCAATCTTTTGGTTTTGACAACGGCAAGTAATTTTTAATTAATTATTGAAACTTGTGTGTTTTTAATTTGAAAAATGGATTCCATATTTGTAATCATGAGGTCTATATTGTTTTAATAGGTTACATTTATTTTTTGACATTATGAATAGTAACTTCAGTAAATAGTTTATTTACCATAGTTAAAGGGTAAATCCACTAAATAAGGGGAAAACATTATATTATAATAATATTAAATTACCCTATAACATGTCCAAACCCTATTGGATGAGATATTTCTGACCATGGGAATCCTTGGGTTGAATTTAGAACCGTATAGAGTGACTTGTGTGTGAAAATTCCATTTAATTACTTTTAATTTAATGTTACAGAAAATATAACCTAAACATATATCTTTTAGTAAAACAAAGTTTATATGGTGTTGTACACTTGATATCTTTGAATATAAATATTCATTTGAAATATAAAAATATTATATACATCAGGGTAGTTTATTTATAATTTCTAGATGTTAAATAAATAACATTAATTATGACACAATGGTTATGTAGTGATTGCTTCATTAATAAAGTATTCAAATAGTTGATATTGTAAATGTTAAAATAAATATAATTTTGTTATTTTAATTTCATCCACTAAATTTTTAGATTATAGTTACATTTTATATTTCTATTAATGAATTTATTTCTATGTAATCGAGTTTTTATAGATTTTTAAAAAATTCATGATATGAATAGTGTAAAAATTAAAAAAATTCATATTTCAAAATATAAAATATTTTATTAAATTTTATAAAATTAATCAAAATCTAAGATTCATCCAAAAAGTTATCAAAAGTTTAAAATTTTATTATTGAATCTCTAATTTTATATTTTTCATGTTTTGGTAACTATTTGGATTCTCAAAGTGTTAAATTCTTGATAAAACGTTAAGAGTATAAATGGGTTAAATAAAAAAGATAAGGATTACAAAAATATCCAAAACCTATATAATTCATATTGGATGATTTTATTTATACTTATATATACCTTATATTATAACTAACTTAATTTTTAATCATTTATAATCGAAATATAATTTATAATAAAATAATATTTCTAGATATTCCTTGAGTGCCCCTCCTCCCTCTTATAAAACGCCACCACCTATAACCCTTACTCACACCTCTCAACCCTAATTGGATCATCCAAACTCTACCAAAATAATCTTCCAACATCATTATATTCCTCATAGAAGCCCTACCTTGGGAAAAAGCCAATTCAATAAAGGCTTTTATCTTAAAGTAAAAGGAGTTACCCAATATAAGGTAATGTCTTCTCTCAAGATTCTTCTGTTTATTTTCATTCTCTAACCCCCTAAACATTATTTATTACTTTATTTTATAAAAAAACCATCATCTCAAACACACTGAGTTTTTTTTATGAGAATTATTCGAACTACACTTCCACACACCTCTATCTAAGGGATACAAACATACAGTTTTGGTGGACAGTGAACTACTGCCGCACGAAACGACGATTGATCAATTATCTACTACCGCATCTTATAGTGGCCATTACAGTGGAACTAAAATTAAATATTATATATATGATATTTATTTTATCTCTATGCTTCATAAATTATCATTTATAATATACCATTATGCTTTTCATGTTGTATAAATACGATAATTTCATTTGAGGAAGTGCGGACTACCGCCCCCTCAAAGTGATATGACTCGTTCATGCTATACATGGAACATATAAAGGAGGGAATTAATTAAAATATGTAAAATATTTATTATACTGTAATTATAATATACATATATATCATTTATTTTTAAATCCTTTAAAAATAAAAAATAAATGACTGTAGCGTTCATACGTACGTATGACCTAACGTCTCCATGAATGGTGCATTTCATTTTCTTATATCCAAATTTTATTTAATATTATAAAATAAATATATTCTAGATCTAAGTACATATATACTGGATATATATGATATTTAAATCCTGAATACAATAATGTAGATAATGCACTTTTGATCACATGAACAATTTGTATTAATAACAAGTTCATTTTTGGCTCAAGTACTGAACATCGACAAAAAGTCTGATATGAAATTGAATAAGTATATCATTGTTATAATTGGGTAATAAGTGTTATAAAAGGAATAATAAAATTTAAATTTGTTCTGAAGTAAGTATATTAACTTATGTTTATTATTCATGGAGATAAATAACGAACATGAAAAGTCAGACACAAGGTAAGGGAACATTTCACCCTTCTCTTCTAGTCAAAAACTTATTTTATGTTAGGTATTTTAATTTCAATTTTAAAATTTTGTGTTATGTTCTTATATATCCTTATTTATTTTCATTTTATGTCCATGTGATTGGAGACCCTTTTCTCTCTCATCAACTCATTTTTTGAATTTTTAAGTGATGTTGTTAGGCTGCAGAATTTTCATAAGGGAACTTCTTAACCCAATTTCCATTCTTAGGGATAATCTTATATTTTTAATGATGTTGTGCATTGATTATGTAAGAAATAACTTTTTATTTCTTATCTTGTATTTTTTACATTACTTATGTGTACCTTTAGTTAATACACATAATCGATCTGTTTTGTTTACAAAATAATATTTGTAACGGACTTTATCTCAATATCCATTCATTGAGGCATAATTTTTCTTATATAATACTTTGTTTTATATAATGTATAAACCCCTGTTAAATTTCATTTCATTCAACAGCAATATTTTTCTTTGAAGTGTTTTACTAAACGTCAAATATGGAATGTATATTTTTAAATTACGTGGTGAAAACGACCTTTCCACCGCCGTAGGTATTATTTGACATTTGGCTTCTTTAACAAGACATAATGTTTTTAATAGGAAGATAAATACCATATAACTAATTTATGTATTATTGTACAGAAAATGGTTTTGAGAAATCAATTATTATTTAAATATCTTGAAATGTTATATTTTTTTTACAATGTGGAAATGTTATCTTTCCTTTATTCTTGTTTTATGTGTTATGGTTTTTGGGAATTATTTACATATATAGGTGGTTCCATGATAAATCAAGGGTGGGTGATCATGATATAGCTCGACAATGCATTGGGTAACATGACATAGGTAAACTTTAATGTTTCTACTAAGAGATTTAGATAATATAAGATGATGGGTATTTCCATAGAAACTCCCTATATAGAAGTGAATGCTACAATGTAAGTATGTTATGGATGCCACAAGTTACATTTATAATTTATTATATCTATGTGTTATTCATAAATCTTATTATTTTGTGAGTTATTTTAAAGATCTTATGTTTTATGATTGAGAAATATGATTTCATTGATTTGTATGTATTGATAAACTAATGTTTCCTTTCCTCATTTTATAACCCTTACTGGGATTTTTATGATCATCCCAAGTTTTTGAATTTATGTTCACAGGGTATAAAGAAGTTTAATGGAATGGAATAATTCAATAAGATTTATATCAAGAAAATAATTCTTCTTTTATTTAAGGGGTTTTATTATTGTGACAATAAATTGGATAGAGTAGAAGTTTCTACTTTGTAATATTTTGAGATGTAATGTAATATTTATGGACAAATACTCTAAAACTATAAACCTAATAAAATCCTCATTGTGAATTCTTGAATTCACTCATAATTATGTTATTATTAATGGTGGGGACATATAGATTGTATCATAGGTCATTTTAGATAACTTTAGATGTTATTTTTTTATCTGCGTGTAGGTAAAGGATCCCAAATGACCAAGAGGGTTATTATCATGTGGAAAAATTTGGAGGGTTATAGTAAAATAGGTTTTTGGATAAAAACCTGAACAATGGAAATATAAGGAGGTTGATGGATTATAGTAATATAAAATTTTTTATGTTATCTTTATCCTATATAGAATTGTTTTTTTTAATTATAATATTTTGATACATGTTTAAGTGTTGATTTTTTTCAGTAGATTAAGGATCATTTGTAAAGATGGAAGGAAAGAGATCTTGCACAAAATTTTTATCCCTCCCTGATGATTTAATCATCGCTATTATGGAAAAATCATGTTCGAATGATTTTGAAAACATATTGAGTATTAAAATCACCTATAAGAAATTGTTTGAGCTATCCCGCACCTACTCATTTCTAAAACAATTTAATGGGTAATAGTATATATTTCATATGATTTGAAGATATAAAATTTTCTTATTATATCAATAAGTGACATTATAGAAGTGGAGAGAACATTTAATTTTTCAATGTTTGACAACATTCTCAAAGATAAAGTGAAAATCTTGAAGATCATGATATCCGGATTCATGGTATGATTTATTTTTTTATCCATAAAGAATGAAGCATCATTGGATTGGTATCTATAAATTATGTGGATAATCGATCTACCAGAATGATTTATTAATAAATAAGGTGGAAATTCAAATTTAAAGGATTATGAAGAGTTCTGAGTGAGTAAGAAGTCAACATATAAGGTATTCAAGTGTTATTGTATATTTTAGGATGATTAAATTTTTAAAATTATTAATGCTATTTTGATGATGGGATTACATTCGTAAGAATTTTGCTAATTTATGTAACCCTGATGTTTGATATGTGAAAATATTGTTCAAGGGAGAATTAATTTTTCTTGTGTGGACCGAACTGTTAAACTTAGGGATTCATATGATATTTTTTTTGAGGTGATTAATGGTTGTTACATTTTGGGATGAAAAATAAAAGGTATTAGATAACATTTGTGGATAAATCAGGGTATATTAAATTTTGAGGAAATTATATTATTTTTTAGAATGTTACAAGAATGATATGGTTTTAGAAAAAGGACAGCACATAAGATGGGTGAAAACCCATCGTGTCCGGAAAGGTCACAGGAGTCGAACCCACAAGCGAAGGGTGATAAGGACACATCTCCAAAGACTGGACTACATGAAGTCCCTGGTTATTATAACTTATTATTATTAGTTACATTATTTTATTGATCAATAATAAGTTGATTTGGGATCTTATGTTTTATCCAATGGATATCCTTAGTATAAGAAAATGATTTGGTGATTAATTGATAAAGGTTATTTTGGAAGATTTTTTCCCTTTTAGGTGCACTATATGCCTAATAAAAATAGATTACTTTTGGATTTCAATTGAAGAGTAATTGTGGAATTTTATTTTGGAAGAATTTGTGTTTTTATTTTGGACATATAGAGATTTTGGTTTTTTATGTAAATTATTAACCTATCATAGAGAATATGTTATTAGGTTAATTACTTTTCAATATGAGACATTAAGAGTAGTTGATGTTATTTGGAGATAAATGTTTTGATTTTTTTGCAAGACTAAATGATCAAATCCTTCTAGATTTTGGGTTTCAAACATAGTTTGGATTATTTTGATTAATTTGAATGAAAATTTTGTATTGAATGGTCTCTGTTGATCATTGGTATTGATTGTGCAATTTTTGAGATTAAGAGTAGTATTTATTTTTCATAAAAGAGTACCCTTTTGAGTATTATCTGATATTGTACTAAACGTTTTGGTCTTGGTTAATATCTAAAGACAAGGTAAATATGTGGTTCATCTTTTGTGGATCATTTTATTCTCTAGAAGTTTATTTTAGTGATTCAGGTGTGACCAAGTCATCTTGAATACTTATAGTTTGCAGAAAAGATGAGTTTTTGGTAGAAACTTATTAAAGGATGAAACTCTACCTGAAAAGTAATTATATTTCCTTATGTTCTTAGTCAATATCATAAATAAATCCTCCAAATTTATGAATTAGAAACTGAAATAAAAAAAAATCTATTTACTTTTCCTACAGGGGAATCATAAACCCTTTATCCTATAATATGTTTGTGGTTTTATGTTGGTTATCTTTATCCTGATCATGTTTTTCATCACTCTCCATCAGAAATTAACACATAGTTTCTCCTCCATATACCTGTTTTTATGGAATCCTAGTATGTGTTATCTCGGGTGACCTTTTTTCTTCTATTTCATTCTTTTAATGTTATATTATTATTGATTATTTTTTTGATGTGGGACATTCGATGATGTTTCCAAGCATAATTTTAAAATTTTTAGGATGTAATTTCCATAAGGGGGGAAGGATGTAATGACCCATGTATTTATAGAATAATAAATTTTCATATCTATTAATATTTATGAATAAGATATTAATTTTTTTAAAGTGGAATCTTTTTCCGATGGCGTACGCAACATGCAACAACATGTTTATCTGAAATCTAACATTGCACACAACATTAAGTTATACCAAAAAAATAATATAATAATATTATTATTTTAAATGATAGTTAACACCTAGCCGTTGTATTGGTGGAAATGAATAAAACTAACTAAAATATGATTATCAATTTTTTTTACACTAATCCAATAAATTTTAGTAGCTTAAATTAATAATGAAGACGATTTTAAGCATGAGAAACTCTAATATTTTTAAAAGGTCGTTCTACCGACTTTTGAAGGAGAAACTTTTTTAATTATAGACTATGTCACTATTATATGTTATATATGACACAATATTATTATTATTTAAAATAATTACATCGAAATTTATACTGGATAAAAAAAATTCTGATAAACTTCATTTTTTAATGAATAGTGAAAAATACTGAAATTTAAGTCAGAAATGCCTTTTCATCTAAATTATTTATATAGTTATATTATAATTTTAATTGTTTTTAAAGTGTAAATTGATTATATTTTTACCGTTTTATCCAATTTTGATAATTGGACGTAATTTCACTTTGAAATTAGACATAAAACCATGTCAATCTTTTGGTTGTTTTTACTTCTTAAAAACATGCTTTTTCGTTTTGACAACGAGAAGTAATTTTAAATTTATTTCTGAGACTTATGTGTTTTTAATTTGGAAAAATGGATTCCATATTTGGAAACAGGAGGTATAAATTTTTTAAATAGGTAATTTTTATTTTTAGACATTATGAATAGGAACTTCAGTAAATAGTTTATTTACAATGGTTAAAGGTTAAATCCCTTAAATAACAGTAAAAATAATATTATAATAATATTAAATTACCCTAGAACATGTCCTAAAACTAGTGGATGAGATATTTCTTACCATGGGAATTCTTGGGTTGATTTTAGGACCCCATGGAGCCACTTGTGTTTGAAGATGACATTTAATTACTTTTAATTTAAAGTTATGGAAAATATAACCTAAACATATATCTTTTAGTAAAAAAAATTTATATATGGGGTTATATAAGATATATATTTGACTGTAAATATTAATTTGAAAGATAAAAATATTTCATATATCACGGTATTTTATTTATAAATTTTATATATTAAATAAATAAATCTAACTGTGACACAATGGTGATGTAGTGATTGATTCATTAATAAAGGGTTCAAATAAATGATATTATAAATTTTAAAATAAATGTATTTTTTTTATATTGATTTCATGCAAAAAAATTTTGGATGATATATAAATTTTAACTTTTTATTAATTAAATGTTTTCAAATTAATCATGTTGTTTTGGATTTTTAAGAAAGTCATGATATTAATAGTGTCAAAATTGACATAATTCATATTTTAAAATATACAAAAACTTATTAAAACATATAAAATGTAAAAAATATATAATATTCTTTAAAAAAGTTATAATAAGTGTAAAATATTATTATTTACTCTTTAATTGGATGTTTTTCATGTTTTGGTAACTATTTAGATTCTAAAAGTGTTAAATGCTAGATAAAACGATAAGAGTATAAAAGGGTTAAATAAAAAATATAAGGATGAAAAATTATCCAAAAACGATATAATTCTTATTTTATGATTTTATTTAGACTTATTTTCCTCTTATATTAGAAATAAATGAATTTTTTATATTTTATAATTGAAATAGAATTTATAAATATTTCAATATATTCATTAAGTGCCCCTCATCCCTCTAATAAAATGCCACCACCTATAACCCTTACTGAAACCTCTCATACCCCCTTGGATCATCCAACCATGGCCCAAATAATCTCCCAGCATCCTTTTATTACTTATATAAGCCTTACCATGGGTCGAATTCAATTCAATAAGGCCTTTTAGCTTAAATCAAAAGGAGTTACCTGATTTAAGGTAATGTCTTCTCTCAAGATTCTTTAATTTATTTTCCTTCTCCAACCACCTACACTCTCTTTATTACATTATTTTTTTACACCACTAGTATCTTAAAAAAAACTAGGTTGTTTTTTTGAGAAATATTCTATCTACACATCCACACATCTCTATGTAATGGATACGAAAATACTCTTTCTGTGGATGGCGAACTACTTCCTCAAGAAAGGATGATTGTTCAATTATATTCTACCTCCACTCATGGTGGCCATTATGATGGAAATTTAATTACATATTATATAAATGATATTTATTTTATCTCTATTCATCTATAATTATCATTTATAACATACTATTATGCTTTTCATATTGTATAAATACTATAATTTCATTTAAGGAAGTGCAGAACACCACCCCCTCAAAGTGATATGACTAATTCATTCAATAAATGTAACATATAAAGGATGTAATTAAATAAAATATGTACCACATATATTATAATATAATTATAATATAACTATTTATCATTTAGTTTTCATTCTTTTGAAAATGAAAAAGAAATCAATGTAGCGTTCATGCTTACGCACAGCTTACCGTCTCCATGAACTGTGCATTTAATTTCCTTATATCCAAATGTTATAGACCATTCAAAAAAATATATATATTGGATATAAATACATATATAATGGATATAATTTATATTTAAATCATGAATAGAATTCTGGATATAATGGACTTTTGGCCACATGAACAATTTGTAATTATAACAAGTTCATTTTTTACTCAAGTACCGAACATCGACAAGAAGACAAATATGAATATGAATAATTATACGATTATTATAGTAGGGTAATAAGTGATATAAAAGTAATAATAAACTTGAGAAATGATTTGATGAAAGTATAATTAACTAAAATATATTATTTAGGGAAATAATGAACGAACAAGACAAGTCAGATACAAGGTAAGTGAACCTTTCACCCTGCTCTTCTAGTCAATGATTTATTTTCTATTATGTATTTCAATATAAATATTAAAATCTTGGGATATGTTCTTATATATAATTATTTATTTACATTTTATGTCCATGTGATGAGAGACCCTTCTCTCTCTCATTAACTCAATTTATTAATTTTTATGTGACGTCGTTAGGGTGCCGAATTTTTATAAGGGGACATCTTTATGTAATTTCAATTGTTTGGGTAAATATTCTAATTTTAATTATGTCATTATATGACTATGTAGGAAATAAATTTTGATGTCCTATCTTTTATTTGTACATTACTTATGTGTACCTACAGTGAATACACATAATCGATCTACTTTATTTACAAAAATATCTTTATAAGGGACATCTTCTCAATCTCCTTTCATTGAGGCATATTTTGATTTATATGTGACATTCTTTTATACGATGCATAAACCCCTTTTTATTTCAATTTCATTCAATGGGAATATTTCTCTAGGAACCATTTTACTAAATGACAAAAAAGAATGTTTCTTTTTAACGTACATCGTGACAACGACCCTTCCACCGCCTCGAGTATTATAGGATATTTGGATTCCATAACAACTCATAGTGTTTTTAAAAATAAAATAAATACCATATACCCTTTTTATGTATTTTGTTATAGAAAATGGTTTTGAGAAAGCGTTTATTATTTCAATATTTTGAAATGATATATTGTGATTGTAATGTAAAAATTACATCTTTCCTTTATTCTTGTTTTTTGTGTTATGGTTCGTGGGAATTGTGTACGTATATTGGTGCTTCCATGATAAAACTTGGGTGTGTGAGCCTAATATAGCTTTCCAATGCATTGTGTAACATGAAGGAGGTAAATTCTACTGTTTCTACTAATAGATTTATGTAATATAATGTGATGGTTATACCAAATATAACTCCCTATATAGCTGTGAAAGCTACAATGTAAGTATGATATGGATACCGCAAGTTACTATTATGATTTATAATTTCTATGTGTTATTCAAAAATCATATGATTTTTTTAGGTACGATAACGTGATTATGTTTTATGATTGAAAAGTATGATTTCATTGATTTGTATGTATTTATGGACTGATGTTTTCATTCCTTATTGTATTACCATTGCTGAGATTTTTATTCTCATCCCAAGTTTCTAAAAAAATTCCACATGGTATAAAGAAGGATAAGGGAATGTAATAATTCAATAAGATTTATATCAAGAAAATAATTCTTGTTTTATTTAAGGAGTTTTATTTTTGTGAAAAAAAATTCAGAGTATAAGTTTCTGCTTTGTAACCTTTTCAGATGTAATGTAATAGTTACAGCCTAATTATCTAAAACACTAAACCTAATAATATCCTAAATGTGAATTCTCTACTTAACTCAATATTTTTTAATATTTACGGCTAGGGCTTTATAGGAAGCTTCACACTACTGGATAAGAACATATACAATAGTTGAAGTAACATATCAAAATATGTTTCAGTCCATTATTTAGGAGTCTTTAAGTGTATCAATTAAACAATAAAGGACAACTAACAAAAATTTTTAAATATTGGGTATAGTTTTGTTTGATCATCACTAAGTATCTCAGAAAACCTTAATTCTAACCCATCATTTCTATTACAAGGGTTACTTTCATTTATTTTATCAATCCCCAAATCAGTTTATTTTTCTAGGAATTCATTTCCAATATCATGTAAACTTATATTCATGGTATTTGACCCTATATTATTCTCCTCTACATTTTAAGAGGGTCTTTATTGACTAAAAAAATAGTAGAAGTATTAATGTCATGTCCATATCATAAAATTCATTAAAAACCATTAATAATCAAACGATTTTATAAAATTTCTCATTTGAAGTATTGATAATTTTCGCATTTTCTATAAGGAAAACCCATTAAATAATTTTATATACCTTTAATGACATATTTTAATTGTTTAAAACCATTCATGTATTCCATTAAAAACATATTTAGTAGGTCAATATAACATTTCTCTATTCTAGAGACTAATAATACAATGAATGAGATATAAAATTATATAACAATAAAATCAAAACATATTTTGATTTTGGTTAAATTGGAAGATGTTATTTAGGAACATACATAAAACATATATTTTAATAAAATTATAACATTAAAATGTAAAAAATGATATTTAAAATTAAAACATCATTTTTAACAAACCATTTTCTTTTTTTAACACATAAATTAAATATATAAATTTAAAAGAAAACATGCATTAAAAAATATCAACTTAAAATTTAACAAACTCCACAAAATACATAAAAACTGACTAAAAATAAAATATCATATCTTCAAAATATTCCCTTTAAAAAATTCCAACACTAATATGACATTATCATAAAAATGAATAATAATCACTTCAATTAATTAAGATATAATCTAGCCATTTCAATTCAGTGAAATTTTTGAATGATTTAATAAAATTATATTATAAATAATTAATAGAAAATTAACAAAATTAAAAAATAATAAAAAAGAAATTTAGTCCAAAATATGCTCAAATAATAAAAAATAAATGAAAATGAAATAAAAAAATTTTATATTTAACTAAAATAAATAAAACAATAAAGACTTAATTAAAAATAATAAATCATACCATTTAATGTTATCTCATAGAAAATATCAAACTCAATATAAAAATGTCAAATCAATCAATTATTATCAAAAATATTAATAAGAAATTAAACCATAAATTGAATTTGAATATTGTAATTAGATAAATAAATAATATTTCAATATAAATTTGAGAACTAGGAAAATCAACATCCAAATAAAATTAAACAGAAAATATGAACTACTAAAAAAATTATTGGATCAATAATTTTTCACTTTAGAATAATTATTATGTGGGAATTTTTCTAAACCAATTGTATGGGTGGATTCATTAGAGAATTATGCTAGTGGAAGTGTAGTGGTGGAGGAAGGAGATGGAATATTTAAGAAGGGAAATTTGGTTTTTGATAAGAGATGCCTCATGACCCATAATTTAGGTTTGGTGTCAAAATTTAAATTCATATTAAAAAATGAAGAAAAACTGAACCATTCATATTCAAATAATACATTTCATAAAGAAAAAATATTGTGTTTTTAATTATTAGAAAAGACTTGATGGATTAGAGTTAATTAAAGTATGATAAAAATTTATTTTAAATAAATAAAATATGTGAAAATGTCAGGGAAGAGGGTATAATTCATGAAATCAGAAAATAAAAAACACATAATTACCAGAATATAATGAAAATATAAAGTATTCCATGAAAATTGAATCTCAACTACCATTATCAGTGATGGATATGGGTAGGACAGTGTGATGGTTATTGGAAGAGGTTTGTGGGTGTGATGGTCACCATGGTGGGGGAATAGACTATTGGAGGAGGTGAGTATGGGTCACAGTAGTCACTAAAATAGGGAAACATTAAAATAGAATATTGGAAGAGGGATGGTGGGGTCTTGGAGGGTTGAAACATGTGTGGAAAAAAATTTAGGAGCAATATGAGGGTTACTTAAATTGATGTGAGTAGGGGTCATAGAGGTGGGAGGGCAAGGATCGCAGAGTGGGGAGTCATTGGTGTAGAGAAGGGTGGTGTTGGGGTAGGTGTTGGAGGAGGTGTGAGGTCGATAAGCGAGATTTTTTCATGTGGGGGTGTTCAGTAGATTGGGAGTAAAATTGATGAAATTATTCTTACAAATATAATTTTTTTAAGCAAAGTGACTACCAAAGGTGGTTGTAATTGGAAGGAATTTTTTACCACCTAAAGAAATATTCCATTTCAACACTGTGTTATCCCTTTTATCTAGTAGTTCTTAATGGGGGGATATTCCTTTATAGATCAATCCTTCTAGAACAAACATATAATCCCTTCTAGTTTTCCATCCTAAAAACAGTTTATAATCGATAGATTATCTCATCCATGCTTATATGTTAGTCACCGCTCTTTGGAGAAATCGCTGTGGGATTGTCTTTGCACTAAAAAATTCTCCCATCAAACCAAAGACCACACATTTTTCCTACTCTTCAATGATAATGCATTTGACCCAAATTATTTTACACTTTTATCACCATTTTTCTCTTCATAGGGAAATGCCACCTTCACAATTTTATTATATAGACATTTGATTCAATGAACCACCAGGGATCCACATTCCTTAAAATGGACCATCAATATCATTATCCAATTGGTCTGGGGACACCGACATCACATTTGGGCTACACCATGATTCTAATACCATTTATTTGGGGAGATTCCTCACAAGCCCCAACCTTCCTGGACCAACACATAATCCATTTTCTAGTTCCATCCTAAATATAGTTAGTAACTGTTGGATTTTCTCATCCATGATTATGTGTTAGTAAACACACATAAAAACCGATGTGGAAATGATTTTGCACCAAAAAATACTCCCCTCAAAAAAGACCTCATATATGTGTCTCCCCTTCAATGATAATCTATCTGATCCAAATTATCATACATTTCCACCACCATCTATTCCATTATCGAGCAGCACCACCTTCTTACTATTATTAGACAGACTTTCGATACATGAAACAGTTGTAGACCAAAATTTTTCAACCTAATACAGGATTATCATTCTCAAAATTGTTTGGGGCCACCCACGTAACATTTGGGAGACAACATGTCTCTAATAATACTTTTTGGGGGAGATTCCTCACTAGATCGGTCCTTCCAATCAAAAAACATAATCCCTTCATGGGATCCAACCTAAATCCAGTTAGGTAATGGAGGTGTAGACTATCCCTGATAATATTTTTTTCACAACTCATTTTAGAAAACCAATGGGGTATTGGGTTTGAACACAACACAACTAAGTGCAACCAAATCCTAATTGTGCATTCAAATAATCATATACTTGGACTTCAATGATTAGCAAAAAATAACCAGATATAAAAAATAATAATCATTTTAAAATAGGTGTGTTGGAAATCAATTTCCTAAATTAAAGATGGAAATATACTGAAGTATGGGCACTATCTTGGATAGTTCGTTTGTCACATATCTATAGAATGAGCCATCTAAGAAAACACCTTCCTTAAAATAAATTAAAAAAGGTTCCATCTTAGATATATCCTTTATTGAATATATTTGAAGGAAGGAAGAATCCTAGATAGATCTATCATATTAAAGGATTTAAATAAGGTTCTCTTGGAAAACATATTCCACATATTTAATTATATATATATATTAAATGATATTTTAAATAGTATTTAACTATTTTTTAAACAATAATACTTTTATTGAAGTATTTAAGAAATATTTCACCATTAAAATCTCACTCAAACATCCCTTTTATAAGGGAGTGTTCCTTTTGATCCATTCCAGACTTTCAAAGTTTGATACGGGTTCTCCATTACGAACACATTGAATTAAAAGTATTTTTTTATTAACAACATAATAATAATAAATGATTTAACGAATTATATGATCATCACTATTTATCAATGTATTTAAATATAATTAATTATAATAATAGAATCAATAGTATATTTTTTAAAATAATCCATAATTGAGTAATAATGTAATTGATATTATCTTTATCAGACTAATGAAATATTAAATAATATAAAATAAGAATTATGTAATTATTTTTGATTAATTATACTAAATTAATCACCTCTTATATAATTATATACTAATTAATAATAATAATTACAATATAATTAGTTATAAAAATAAAATTAATTATAAATAAATTATTAACAATGAAATGTAATAATGAAATTAATTTGGTATTCGAAAATAGCCAGTATTATTTAACAATCAAATCCATTTAAAAATTTATAATAACAACATTATTAATATTATTTAACTATGAAATTATTAAATATTAATAATGATTAAAAATAAAATTGTAATGAGAAACATAGACAGTAATATAACTAAAAATAGTTTGAAATTAAATTATTCATAATATTATTAATGTTGTTAAGAATTAGTACATTTAATTATGTATTTAATAATAAATAATGAATATTATAAAATTTAATAATATAACTAATAATAATCAATGAAATAATTTATGAACTAATTATTAATGTAATTTATAAAACCTAATTATAATATAATTAATAATATAATTAATAATTCGGTTAATAATATAATTTAAAATAAATTGTAATTATGTTAATTGTATATGTGATATATAATTAAAAAAAAGTATATTTAAAAAATATATTATTTTCAAAAAAATTAATGTATTTACTAATAAATAATAATTATATTATAATTAACTATATAATTAATAATTCATAATAATGTGATTTATGATCTAATTAATAAAGTGATTTAATAATACTTAACAATTATTTGTTCCATGCTATTTGTTATTTATTTTGAAAAAAAATATTTTTATTATTAATTTATTTTGTTTACATTATGTTTTATATTTCATTTGGATTGCATTTACATTTTATATTTTATATTCCTTAAAATTCACCGACTTAAAATATAAAAATATAATAATTTTGTTTTAAGTAGGTAACAATTAAAACATATAAAATATATTGTATATGTTCAATCTAAAAGAAAGATAATGTATTCACTAAACATGGAAAAACTAGTTGAAAATAAATACAATTTCATAAATTTATTAAAAAAATAATTTAAAATACATAAACCTTGTTGTTTACAGAAATCACTTACACATTAAAAAATGTATATATATACTTATTATTGAGTGTTTCATTATTAATTAGTTTATTATTGAGTATTATTTAATAAATTAATAATTTAGGTATTGATTTTATTATAAATTATTGTTAATTAATTTTTTAGTAGGATAATATTTACATCATCATTGTTAATTATTTTTGTAATTATTATAAATATTTAATAATATAGTTAATATTTATTAATAATGAGATTAATTATATTTTATTTTAAATTTCATGAACCCAGATTCTTGAATCCAAATTTTTTTATCCTATATTAATTGAAATAGTATCATAAGGGGTGAAATGCTAATATGTGACATGAAAAATGACACAAATTCTATAAATTCTAAAAGAAGAAAATCCTAAGACTGAACCATGTTAAGGCCAAGGAAAAGATCAAAATAGTTCCTTAAGCCCTGAGAATCTATTTTTACAAAGTTTGAGATTGTGTGGAGATATTGTGATGGGTACCCTAACCAATCCTACTATGTGGAAAGCTTCCTCTTCTCCATTTTTTCCATTTACAAATAATTCTCATCATCTCCAATGTTTATCTCTATAGAGGTACTAGAACAACCATAAAATGAAATGGTTGAAGTATCAATGCAGGAAGTCACAACCTCACTTTGTTAACAGTGAGATTATTTTCCTCTAAAATAGATTTGATAGTCATGTATTAACGAGCCTTCATGGTCTCATCCAATAATGATTCCATGTTGTTAAAAGCACAAATAAAATCATGCATCATAGAAAAAGATAGATGTGCTGATAACACTTTTGGATGGATTAAATTTAGCTTTCAAATTATCTTGATTAATAACAACAACTAAAAACTCCAGAATACATATAGCCTGAAAAGTAAGAGCAGGCTTGGTCCCACTTCCATTAAATTCATTCTTATTAGTCAATAATTAAAAAATATTAATATCAAATTTAATTATCAATTATTAATAAAATTGATAATAATTGATAATAAAAAAATAATGAATAATAATAATATAATTAAAAATTGCTAATAACCTAATTAAATATTAATTTACAATATAATCAATTAATATTTAATAGATTCTAATTTCCAGGAGATTGTAGAATTATATTTTATTTCTATTTAATAGTAATATTAAATTGGTAAAGACGGAACCCTTACATAGCCTGAAATGATAGTGGCACAAGTCCATTACATGGGCTATAGGAAAAACAACATAAGGTCAATACATGACCTAAAATCCCAATCCCATGAGCCTACCCAGAAGAATACACTTTTCTATGACTTCTTTTCCATCACTCGAGCTTATATTCTTGACTTCACATTAATGGTTAGTCATTGTTACCTCCCCTTACTATGGTCATAAACTTGTGGTGGCTGCCCTCTCCCTGGTGGAACCGCCACTTATAACTGATCATCAGGTCCCACATTTTCTCTTCTTCTTCTCCACCATCCAATAACTTCTCTTGAACAAAGTTCCAGTCTACCAATTATGGGTCTGAAGGCTGAGATGACCCGAAAAACCCTGGCTCGAAGGCCTGTGGTGCCTAGATGACTTGGGTATGGAAGGTCCTAGGTGGATCAAAAATTATTATTAATTTAATAAATAAAAAAATTTTAAAAATTTAATAATTAGTAATAATGTTTTTAATAATAACATTGTAATAAATATTAATTAATTAATAATGAAGTGAGCCATATATTTAGAAACCCAAACCTAAGGCCTTGAGAAAATTTATTAACAAAAAAGAACACTAACAAAGTTCAAGGGGTGGAAATGCATTATGTGTGGCTACTTTCCACTAAATAATAAATGAAACATGTAAAAAAGATTAGAAATCATCACATCATGGACACTAAAATATAAAAAACAGAATTTTTTCATCCACTTCACCAACCAGGTCAAGAGGAAAACATCATTCCTATTTTTTGTTTCAACTTCCCTTCTTCCATGTACCATGTCTACTTCCTTGGTATAAAAATCTACTCAATTTCATAGGATAGTTACAAAGAGTATATCATTCATCCATGTCTACTAACTCATCCATTCACTGGGTGTTAAATCCCCATCCTTTGTGACCTATAGAGTGAGTATTGGAGTTGGTGTCCTTCAACAAACTAGTTTTTAATTTATATTACTATTTATTTCCAAATACATGATTATTAAATATATATTAGCACATATTGATAATTTTTATGAATGAAATTATTGTTATAATGTCCTATAATATCTATTAAATCAAAATAGGTCATTAATGTTCCTCTCTATGATGAGAACCAGTAGATTATATGAATATATATCTTAAATATATTTATCCAATGGTCAAGATGAAGAACTACGAGATGGTACATAGTTGGTCTAATATATTTTATGAGTTCACCTTAGACTAGGATGTTTCATCTCATAAAATTTATACATTTTAATCTCCAAGACATCATATTATGGGGATAGACCCACCAATAAAAATTCAACATATTTTCAAGTCATTGGTTTTCTCTCTTTGAATATGTGTAATGGTATTAAAACTTTATGATTATTATTAATACATATCATGACACATATATTAATATTTATTAAAAAAATCATGTCTAACTATGATCATGATAAGTATGATATATAGAGTGTTTCATGATTGATATAATAATAATTAATAATTCATGGATGGATTTTTCATTTCCATTTATGGAAATTGAAATATCATCCCTTAGATTGGAATAGAACCATTATAAGAAATTCCCTGACCATGGTGGTGTTGACATGTTCATTCTAGATAATCAAAAAAACAACATGTTAATAATTAAGGTTAATGATACAAGTATGAATCATGATTGATGAGATATTAACACAAAGGTATTATATTACATAGTGCATACCCATATGTGGTTGTCGATGATGTGGTATTAACTTCTACTTATTGGGCTCCTTAACCCTCTTGTAGACCATAATCATAGAAATTAGTTATGCTCCCCAATTACCAATGATGAATAATCCTAGAGGGTCAGACACTAAATTTTTCTCTTCATATCAATTAAATTCAATTTTAATTTAATTATTGGAGTAAATATAATTCTCATGTTTTAAGATTAATTTTATTCAGGATTTATTGATGACATAAACTAAATAAATATTTATTTGATAGGTAATTAATTAATTACATGAATATATAACATTTATTTTTTATTTATTAAATTAATTAATATTTAATAATATTTATATCGGTATTAAATATATGTTGAGGTGGAAAAGCAGTCTGAGATGAGTTTAGTTTATAAATATTAATCTTCATGATGATAATATTATATTTATCCTTAAGCCAATTAGTTCAAAACAGGAGAAAATAAAAATATTATGATTGTTACATAGAATGGGGTTATTTGAATGTTTAATATATTATTTGGTGCTTTAATGAAATTAAATAATATTTTTAATACCTAACCCAACTCTATAAATAGAAGACTATGTATATTGTTCCAAATTTACTCAATTATTGGATAATTGATGTTCCCAAAAAAATATCAAGCTATCACTCTCAAGATTGAGAAACACTCTAGTATATCTTCCCTCAAGATCAAGAGGTTCTCCAACCACCTCCTCCCTCACAATAATGAGAGTGAAATGAATATTCTTTAATCCAAAATGAATAATCACAATGATCAAGGTGATCACTACAGGATGATTAATCTACCATTCAAGAAACCAAAACCCATATGTATTTCTATTAAATCAAAGGATCATGTGTCGATCACTGCCATAGGGATTTTATACTTGGATCATATAAAAACAATGATAGTATACTGAAGTGGTTTTAGATGATACACATTTTCTTTGCAGAGAGAATCATGAATGAGGTATTCCTTCTTGTTGTATATTTACATGAATTGTAACTTTAATTGGAAATTCCCTATTAGTTTTGTCATTCTTGTCAAGTTTTGTTAGAAAAAATTTCATTTTTCCTGAATTCCATGTCACGTGTATCATGAAATATCCATTGAATCAGATAATTTCTATATCAATTCGAGTCTTCATAACTCTTCTATTATGGATATAACCTTCACGTTTCAACAGATCAATCAAGCTAAAATTTATAATTAATTATTGATTGATGATCATTTATGATTTTAAAAGATAAAATTCATTTCAAATTATAATTTTTTTCATATTATTTTGGTGATGTCACTTATTTCTCCCATTCAGAACTACCAAGAACTCTAGATGGATCATACAAATTTATACAGTGTGTACTCCTTTATTAGAATTTATGTTTCCATGATCATTACTCTAGAGAACCTACATATACTATCCGTAATTTTTTAATGACTAAATTATTTGTGCATTTTAAGGTAATGGGTTTTTATCCATATTTAAAATCTAAATATGGTAGCTCTACCTGCACACAACACCAAACTAAAATGAAAGCTGCAAAATATTTTGGTAAATAAAAATATTAAAGATGATTTTTAAAACATATACATAAAAGTATAAGGTATGATTAAGAGTAAAAAAATATGAAATGTGTGAACAATGAAAATAAATACCACTCTAAATACTAGTTAAATTAAATTTGTATAACTTAAATAACTAAAAAGTGTTTTTTTCTTCAATGTATATTTATCTAAAATTATATTTTTATTACAATAAACTAAGTATATTATTATTAAATAATAATAAAATATATTAACCATATAAATAATTTATTACTAAAAAATTAATTAAAAATGTAAGGAAATAATAATAAATAATATTCAATATTTGAAAATTTTATTTTCTAGAAATATTCAATTTTCTAATATAATTTGGGATTTTAATTATATATTAAATTATAAATTGTTAAAAATATAATTTTATTAAATTTTGGTAATTTTTAAATAAATCATTATAATGAAATCATAAGATTTCTTTATTTGATTTTTATAAAACGTTTTATTTTTAGGTAAATAGTGCACAATGTCATTTTTAAAAATAACATGAATTTTCTAAAATTACTTGCATATAATTATGAATTGGAAACTCAAGAAACCTTTCTATAAGACCAAATATGTATTTTAAAGTGAATTTATAAAATATAAAAATTTTGCCTTAATTTATATGCCCATATTTGACATCTTAGAATATAAGTTATATTTTTCAAAAAAAATATTTTTAATACATTATGCATTCTAGTATTTTAAAAATAATTATTATAACAATAAATTATATAATAAAAATAAAAATAAAATTTGGAATCCGTATTCCAAATTATACAATAATGAACAGTTTTTTTTATAAATGATAAATCAACTTGGAAAAAACTAGTAACATTGTTGGAAACCAAAATTGAAAAACATTAGTAAGTTTTGACGTAAAGGTACCAATATATTTAAAACAAGTTTTAATTGAGTGATTGATGTGTGGATATATATTATTACCAATAATTTATTCTATTCATCTATTTTGGATCCCTTTTACATAAGTGTTACATTCTATTATTTAGATGTTTAGGGTATTTAAAAAAATCCCACCCTTTCTCACTTATAAAAGGGGCACTTCTATCCTCACTTATCCTCACACAAAAACTATTATTTTAGTATAAAACACTTTAAATCCCACTCATCCAAACTATTATAATCCTTATGGAGGTTCTTTTTTTCTCAAAATACCCCCGTCAAAGGTTTAACACCCTTTACAAAACATATAACTCTAGTAGTGAGGTATAAATTTCTAACCATTTCTTACACCATTTATTTTTTCCTAAGACTAATTTATTATTTATCAAATTTATTATTACTATATCAAAATTGTAAAATTAGTAGCCATATTTTACTGGTATTATATTATAATTATGGTTCTAGAATGAACCCCCTTTCTCTCTTCCATTAAGAAAAACAAAAACATGAATTGTGTTTGTGTGGCTACCACCTCCGTGAATAAATGTGTTTTGATTTCATTAAAATCCTAACATGGATGTCATTAGTTTATATTTTATCAAAATATATGGTATTTCTAATCAATACATACAATTTATTTGGTTCTTTTTGGATAACATAAAATAACCCAAAACTTGTTCATCGCTATTTTCGTCTTCATGAATTGTGACTAAAATTACCAAAAAATAGAATTACAAAATTAAAAGTCCATATAAGACATAGATTCTATAATGTTTAATGGTTTTTAAAATTATTATATTTCGGAGAAAAAGTAAGATCAATACCACTTTTATGAACATATTTTATAAAGATCATGATTATTGACACCTGTCGTCGAATAATATATATGAAAATATAATACAATTAGAGAATTTTATTTTGGAACAGTATAAATGTAAATGTATATGAATAATTTATTAAAATATGTAATTAAAATATTCCTATTCAAGATACGGGAGGTTAAATTACTTCCTTGGAAATCAAGGGTAAATGTAAGGTACTTGGTATCTCATACTCATATCTTTGAGTTATAAAATTTCTTGTTAAACAATGTTGTCCCAAGAAATTCCATTTCAAATAATGTTATTGATTTATTTCTAGGGATAAAAAGTTTCTTAACAAATTTTATTTTCATGAAATCATATAATTTCACTTTTCTTAGAAATAATGGATACTTTTCAAAAGAGACTCATAACAATTACTTTTACAAAGATGAAAACAAAATGTTTTAAAAATGTTATTTAAATATTTTGGTTATCATTATCGTCACAATATCTAACTCTAATAGAGATATGATTCATGTTTAAACCTATATTTCTTTAATTATATGATTTTATTTGTGATCATGTTTTTTATATCAAAAAATCTAATTAATGATGTTATTTTATATCATTTTTATTTTTATGAAACCGATTTTATTTTGACAAGTTCATTATGAAAATTTATGATTTCCATTTACATAATTCAGGAAACCAATTTAATTTAAATGGATTCTTTATAAAAAATAAAGGATTTCCATTTGATTGGTTTATGAAACCCACTTCATTTCCAAGGGATATTTATGATGTGAAAAGTGAATGATTTTTAAGTGGTACGTATAATTATGGATAAATTATTAGTATGGTATTTTATCACCTTATAAAGAATTGAATGGTAATTTATATCTAATGAGATAGAAATTTGAAAATATATTTTAGTTCCTCATATGAATGGGAACTGATGTTGTTGTTCTGAAATTTTATTCCTCACTATGTTACAGTTTGTGCCACAGTTAAATTATTTTATTCAATATGATCTTATTATCTCATAATTCATGGTTTGTGTTAAATTATTCTAATCAATATTATAGAAATTATGTTATAATGTTGATTTTTTTAGATTTAAGTAATTATTTCATGTAATTTGAAGCTTAGTTATGTTTTATGACTATCATTTATGATATTATTATATCTATCTTCTTCTCATGTTTGTACATATTCATATGAACTAATACATGATGAAATTTTTACTCACCCCTTAACGAGAATTTGAGGTCACTCTTTTTTTATGTTTTTATTACATAGGATACAAGGTAGAGTTTTATTAATGAGATGTCTAGAAGATGTTCTAGTATAATTAAATTAAGGAGAAATTAATGTGAGTTTTGTAAAATAAGTTTATCGTATAGATACTCTCTAAATAAAAAAAACCAATTGGTAGTTTCCATATTATTATTTATGGAATATAAGGTTTTAAATCATATATATGATCTAAAATAAAGGAATGTCTATATTAGGTTAATATAGATAGTATCCTTGTAAAGGTTTAAGTATATTTTAGAATATTAGTTTAGATAAATTTAACAAAGACAATTGGGGAAAGTATAATGGAAAATTTTATGTGTAGAATAACTCCTAAAGTTTTAGTAATGTAGAGTTTTTACTATTTTCCATTAAAATAAATTCATTTTCAGATACTAGAATGTGTCTTCTGGTACTATAACAATTGAACCTATGGATAACATCCCCAAATAGGGCGTGTTGGGTATTAAATCAATTATGTCATAGTACATGAATAATGGGCCTAACTACACACCATGTTATACACTATAGAGTATATGATTTGGTTGATCACATATACTTTGTAAACCATTTCAAAGTATTGAATTATTGGTTAAATCGAGGGATTAAGTGAAGAAGTGTTAGAAAACCAAACTACTATTTAACTAGAAATGGAATAGGTATAAATAAATTAAACATATACTATCATTATAATGTCAAAGAATAAGGTGTTTTATGGTTGAATTAATTTCATTCTATTTTCCCTTATGATGTTAATTGGTCATCACTAATGGTAACTCCTTTTAGATTTTTTAATGTATATATCCAAAAGAAATTGGGTAAAAAATGGCTGTGGGGTACAATGTGATGGTTTCCCCAATGAACAACACAATGGAATAGGATATAAAAGACAAGAACTCATAAAAATTCTCACTAAACTATCTCAAACTATAAATAATAACCAAAACCTCATTCATATCTTAAGTGAACAAAGGATGGATAAATCTTATATTGATTCCATCGTAGGGAAATATCCACCCTCATTAAGTGGCTATTCAAATACAATTATCACAGGGAAATGATTCAATATATTGGATAGTGATATTTTCTATTCTATAGTGATTAAAACATGAGAAGGATGTAATGGATGTTTTCTATTTTGAAGGTTTGGAATAAAAATAGTGAACTTTTATTATAAATATAATGAAGAAAAAACAAGTAGACTTAATGGAATGGGAAGATTTTTTGAAAATTTTCATTACTATGTATATTAATCAAACTATTCATGTGAATAAAGAGATGGAGTTCTTAGAGCTAAAACAAAAGAATGATGAATCCATTTGAACTTACAAATAAAACATTACAAGACTTACATGATAACCCTCTAGTTTTATCAATGATTCTGAGTAAAATCAATTTTTTCTTCAGTGGATTAGAACCTAGTCTCTGAAATGCTTTTTCCACAGGAGACTTAGGAGGATATAATGAAATTTTTTCAATTTGTGATAAATGTGGAGATGGAATATTAGCTCTCTACGTACTCTAGAGAAGGAAAAATGAGTGCATAATACAAAGGAAGCCCTAATGGTAAGTCACATGGGGGAAGAAATTTCAAACTCATAGCTAAAAAAATGCAAGGGGGGATACACCTGTGTAATTTACTTATAAGATCAAGGAAGTGTTTTATGTGTGGTAAAGTAGAAAAGCTAGCCCACGTTTTTCTATGTAAGTCTAATAGGAAAATTAACACAACATAGGATAAAAATCCCAACTAATGATCTACCCTCACTACGATGCTTGAAGTGCAAGGATTTAGGATACTATGCGAATAAATGGGTAAAAAATTAGGATACTGAAGAAAATAACCCCCAATATCTTCCCAAATATATATAATCAGGAAGGGAATGTACAATCACTACCACTATGGTAGATCGTGATAAAAATGAAATGTGAGGTACACTTACTCTTTATTCTAGATATGTAAGTACCTTATTTTATTTGGGTTCATCACATTCTTTCATACCAAACATCTTTTTTAAGATTGTGGAATCACCACCTCAATTGATGGATTTCTAGTTATCAGTGAAAAAAACTAGTGGAATAATGATAATTTCTAAGATATATAAATCTTCTATATTTGATATTTGTAGGAGAAAACTTTAGAGAAATCTAATTCATCTACCCTAATTAAATTTGACATGATTTTGGGTATGTATTGGATATACCTACATAGATCCCATATCAATTTTGGGAGGAGGATATCTCATTTAATATTCCAGGTCATCATATTTTCAAGTATCCATAGAAGGATGAACTACCCTTAGAATAATATTCTATAATATGGGTTCTGATACACAAAAACAAAAGACCCTTGAGTCAAATGGGTAAGGTTGACTTATATATTAATGACATTTATTTTTATAGGAATATTATCATGTATTTCACCTATAAATATCTCATGGTAAAATGAGCATATACATGAGTGGTAGAGGCTCTTTCTTGGAATCCAATGGACCTTGGATCAAATCCGTGTTGGGGTACATTTATGGAGGATTGTAGTAGGATTGTAGCTAGTACTATATGGTACTATATAATTTAGAACTATTCATTATATCTAAGTATTCTGGCCACTGGTTTATTCCTACTGGTCTCAGGGCCTTTTGGACACCATAGGCCTTTAAGAAATAGGGCCTTCGGGGAAGCAGGGCCCATCGAGCCATAGGGATTTCGGGCCACCAATGACCTTCATTGAATAAGTATTTTAGACCAAAGAGACCAAGAAGCAGCCCAACAAAACCACACAATAGTAGACCTAGAAAGGGATTTAGATGAAAGTATCAACCACCACAGAAGAGCTGGTTATACTAGAATAATGAGAGTGTATGGAAACTGACATCGGTACCAAGAATCGTATAGCTCTATATGGGGTAACGCTAGCTGATCATCCAAGAATGGTGGGGATCTAGGAGCCTTCAAGATGAATATGTTGGGGAGGGTTGCTTCAGGTGTGATAGGTATTGTCCCTTCAAGTTCATG
This sequence comes from Viscum album, assembly GCA_963277665.1. NCBI lineage: Eukaryota > Viridiplantae > Streptophyta > Magnoliopsida > Santalales > Viscaceae > Viscum > Viscum album. The sequence goes on from OY728165.1 coordinate 1,651,789,766, forward strand.
TATTGTTCCATGTTCCTCTAGACCATTAGGTCATGTACGGGCCTTGGTCCTTGGTCCTACAGGTCATGAAAATCATCCCATTAAACCCTTAAATGGTGATTATCCAAAAGTAAAAATAAATATAAGGAATTCTAGATTTCATTGTAATGTATCAGGTATTATATATAGAATAGATCCCCTTGAATTAGAGGCATTCACGAAGAAACTATAAGAAAATATAGAAAAGTAATTTATACACCCCACTTCTTCACGATGTCAAGAAACAATCCTCTTTGCTAAATAGAAATATGAATTAATGAAAATCGTTATAAACTATTTTGAGATTAAAAAGATCACAGTTATGTATAAATATACATTCAGAAATATCAATGTCATGTTTGATCAACTCTGTCGACGTCAGTACTTCACGAAGGTTGACATTTGTTCTTGATATCATCAGTTAATGGTCTGAAGGGAAGATATTTCAAAGAAGACATTCTAGAGAAAATTATGGATATTGTGAGTTTTGAGTTATTATATTCGGATTGAATAATGTAACCACTATTTTTACAGGACCAATGAATTGAGTCTTTAGGGATTATCTAGATTAGTTTGTGGTTGTATTTACAGATGGAATTATATTCTCAAAGAGAAATGATGAGCATGAAGATCACTTGGGTATTTTGTTAATATCCTTAAGAAGGGATATGTTTTATTCCAAATTTAGAAAATTGGATTTCTCATGGAAAATGTGTCATTTTTGGGTCATGTAATCACCAGAAATAACACATCTATAGATCCTTTAAAAATAAGAAAATATTGCACAATAGCCCAGACTATTCAAAATAACTCATATTCATAGATTTCTTGGGTTATTGAGACACTATTGACGCTTTATGATAAAATTTTGACAAATATAAAATCCACTAACCATGTTAACATGGAAAATAGTGATGTTCATTGGGATGGGGGAATGTGAAAAATCATTTAAGGAACCTAAATAGGGACTGGATACAACACCTATACTTACATTAACCTATAGTAGTGATGGGTCTATAATATATAGTGATTTTTCAAAGAAGGGATCGGGATGAATCCTCATTAAAAATGAAAATTTAATTGATTATGCATTATGATAATTAAAAACTCTTATAAAACATTACCTAATACATGATTTGGTGCTAGAGATGATGATCTTTTTAATAAAAATTTAGTGTTATTAACTATAAAGACAGAATCATTATATTCTAACAAAACTAAATTGATTTAAATATAAATTAATGTAGAATTAGTTAAATATATTACAAAGGATGTGGTTGGAATGTATTAAAGATGATGACAACTCCATACATTACCACCCTAAGAAAGAAAACATGGTTGTTTATGCTTTAAGAAAGAATGATCAAGACACCTTTTCTATAATGTTAAACGGGACCCAATATTCCAAGATTGGTAATGGTTTAATATTTAATTCATAAGGGAAGGTGAAATTTTATATATTTCCCAACTGACTACTCATTTATCCATTCACATAATGATCAAAGAATCCCATAAATATGTTGTAATGAAAAATTAAAAAGTAGTTAATATTATAGATTCCAACATTGATAAATTTGGATTTATTTTGTTTTGAATCTAGATATGTGTCCCATAAAATTACAACTGAAGGTGGAAATTTTTGATGATTCTCATATCTAAACCACATATTTGCATCCAAGAAGTAATAAAATGTATATATATCTAAAGAAAAACATATTTTTGGATAGTATGATGAGATAGATTGAAGAATGTATATACTGATGCATGGTATACTATCATGTTATGTCTGAATGATAGAATTCTAAAGTAATGTTGAAACTATTTCCAATACCAATATAGAAATGGGAAAACATAACCATGAATTTCATCATTGGACTCCCTAAACCATCTAAATTCCATTATACAATCTAGGTTGTAGTCGACCACCTTATAATGAATACACATTTTATTACCATAAAATAATATTTATCCCTTTACCAACTCACCATTATATATTTATGAAAATTTGTAGGGATGCATGGAGTACAACTCTTTATTATATCTGATCCGGATATGAGCATTAACTTAGGGTTATATTGAAGCTGTCAAAAAGCATTAGAGATTGAGTTTAGTTTCATTACTATACTCCATTCTAAGATAAATTTTCTGTCTAAGAGAATAATTCAAACTCTAGAGGATATTTTGAGATATTCTTCAACACATTTCTATGGATGTTGGGATAAAAACCTCCCCTTGGAAGAGTTATAATATAACAAAAGTATCCATTATATCCTAAAAATGAAACAATATAAGAAAATTTATGGGATGAGATGTAGGACTCCCTAATGTTGGGATGAATATAGAGAGAGTAATTTTATTGGTCCTATAATTTATATAAACTGACATAGAATTTTCAAACAATTTAGTGACATATGAATGTGACATAAAGTCAATAGAAAAGTTATAAAGATAATATTTGATGAGATTTAATGTTTGAAGGTGGTGATAAGGTTCAATTTCAAATATCCCCTTGGTTTTATGTTATTATATTTTCGAATAAATTGAAGCAATGGTATTGGTATGTCTTTCCCTTCAAGTACCTTGACCTTGTTGGTGTTATAGCTTATCTATTATAACTATGTCCAAACCTCACCCAAGAGCAAGATGTGTTCCATGTATCTCTTTTAAGGAAATACATAATTGTCTGAACACAAGTAAAAAAATTTGAATCCATACAATTTGAAAATTCATTCTCATATAAGGAAAAACTAGTTTAAATTATATATCAAAGGGATAATGTGCCATGGAAAAATTACCAATCATCTAGGGAAGGTTCTATGGAGAAATCTTATGTTTGAAGAAGTCATGTGGGAACCTAAAGATGTAATGAGGAAAAAGGGGCATCATTTTTTTTCTTCCATGTAATAATATTTCAAGGATTAATTTTTTTAATGGGGTTGAATTTAATTTCATGAGTTATTCCTCAATAAAAAAATTATTCCTGCAGTCATTCTCCACACAAGACACAAAACTAAAATGAGAATCATAAAATAATTTTTCAAATTAGAAATATTGAACATTATTGTTAAAAAATATCCTTAAAACAAGTATTTATAAGTACAAGTAAATAAAATATAAAATATTTTCATAATTAAAATTAAAAATACTTGTAAAACTAATAAAATTGTAATTAGTATTGCTAAAACAACTCAGAAAATCATTATATAACAAATTTTTATTCAATTGGAAAAAAATTTCATTAAATTATATATATGATGATAAATTCATAATAAAATATCTTGATAATATTATTAATAGATTATAAATAAATTAATTATAAATTTATAATAAATAATAATAAAGAACATTTAAAATTTTAAAAAACAATTTTTTAATATGAAAAATTTTCTACTATATTTTGGGATTTTATTTTAATTTTGAATTCCTAAATTTTAAAAATTTAATTTCATGATATAGAAATAATATTTTAAGAAAATATAATAATATATAATTAATATTTTTTTCTAAATATTTTATTTTTATATGAAAAGTGAAAATACACTTTTTAAAAATAAAATGAAATTTATGAAATTATTAGCAAATAATCATGATTTCGAAAATAATGAAACATTTTTATATGATCATATGTGTAATTTATAATATAATTTATAAATTAAAATTTGTTTTTTCACATTTATAAACCCATATTTAACATTTTATAATTTAAGTTTTATTTCATAAAAAAATGTTTTTAATACAAATACATTTAATATTTTAAAAATAATTTTTATCACATTTAAAATTTGAATTAAAAATAGGAATTAAAATTTTAAATCATTAAGTCCAAATTATATAAGAAGAACAATGTAATTTTTGGTTGTAAATGATAAATTACCTTGTTAAAAACTAGTTATCGTGGTGAAACCCAAAATGGTAAAAAATGAGTAACCAAATATGTAATGGGAAAAACATGATAAAAATTTCTTAATTAATAGTTTAAGGTATTTATTGAACATATATATCTTCATATCTATTATTTATATATATTAAATCCATTTTCCATAATATTTACTTTTTTTTATTGAAATATTGTGGGTGTTATACAAAAATTTCACTCATTCTCACTTTTAAAATGGGAACCCCCTCCTTACATAACCTCACAAAAAACCCCATAATTTTGGTCCAAAAGATACCCAAAACACTAATACATACTATTATATGCGTTAAATAGGTTTTACTAATCTCAAACTACCTCATATAAATGTTTTACAACCCTTCATAATGGAGATAACACAAATAGTGAATTACAGATTTCTAATAGTGTCCATATCTTATATTTTCCCATTTAATGATTTTCTTATCCCTCAAACTACTTTTCACCATATAAAAATGATAAAAAAATATCCATATTATAAAAGTATGTAATAATAACTATGGTACAATCATTAACCCCTTTTCCTTTTTCATTAAAAAATACAAAAACATTAATTGTGTGTAAGTGCGGACTACCTCCTCCACGGATAGATATGTATTTTCCTTTACTCCAAAAAAGAATAGATTTAGTTTATATCTGATTATTTTAAATTATATATATGAAATATATATATCATTAATATTATTCCTTTTATATAACATAAATGTTAATGATAGTTATAATATAATCCATTGATATCGATAAATAACCCAATACAAGTTCATCCCAATTTTAATATTAAGGAAATATGACAAAAACTCCCATTAAAATTTATAACATTATAATTATGTATAAAACATAAATTTTATTACATTTAATTTTTTTAATGATTATATTTGGCATAAAAAAGGAATATCAATACCTATTTTATGAACATAGTTCAAAATAATCATGATTATTAACAAGAGATATTAAAAAATGATTAAAACAATCTAATACATGAGTAGAGTTGTTCTTAATGAAGAGTATAAATTGAAATGTATTTGAATATGGTTTTAAAATTGGAAATTAATATTGTTTTTTATTTTGATATGGGATGTTTAAGTACTTTTTTTGGAAATCAACGGTAGAGGTTAGGGACTTTGTAACTCAAAAAACATTCTTTGAGTACATAAATTATTATTAAACTTCTTTATTCCATAACATTCCATTTTTGACGTTGATATCAATTTTTTAGTGAAAAAAATTGTTTATAAACCAATCCATTTTCATTATAGGTTTTATTTTCATTTTTTTTAAAAAATGAGGCTTTTGAAAATATGTTTATAACAATGAAATTTATAAAAATGAATAAAAAATGTTTTCAAAAAAATATATTGTCATGATTTAGTATTAATTGAATTTAAATGATATATCTCTAATGGGTCTATTATTCATGTTACACCTTATATTTACATTATTTATTTGATTATTTTGGGTTCACATGGTTTTGGTATCAAATAGTTTAATTCATGATATTATTTTATAACATTTGGTTATTTTATAAAACCAATTTTACTTCAACGTGGTTTTTATGAAAAGTGAATGATTTCTTTCTGACTATTTTATAAAACCCACTTTAATTTGAAATAATCATTATAAAAAGTGAATTATTTAAATTTGGATTCATTATGAAACACATTTTATTCCCATGGGTTATTTCTGATGTGAACAATGATTGATTTTAAAGAGTCATGTGTATGTTTGGGTGAATGATGGGTGGGGTCATATATCACACTCCAATTCATTGGAAAAGTCATTATATATCATGAGATATGTATTTGTGAGTTCATTTTCACTGATCATAATCATGTTCACTAATGTTGTGTTTGGTGGAAGTAATACTTTCCTATACTAATGTTTGTTCCATAATTAAATGATGATATTCATCATAATATTATAATCTCATGATTCAAGGATTATATTAAATAGATTTATACTATGTTATATCTATTTTATTTCTTTATTAATATTTTATGGAATCCAGTTCTCATGACCTAATCATTTAATCTTAATTTTTGTTGTTGTTATATCTTATGTTATTATAATATTTATTGTATGGTCATTTTTTTACTTATTCTTAAGAAATCATCCTTGATGAAATGTTTATTCAGTAATTATTGAGAATTTGAAATCAACCCTTACTATGTGTTCATTTCCCAGGTTATGAGGATGCTTATAAAAAATGATATGTTTTGAATGCGATCTTGTATGGTTTCTTTAAGGATAAATGATCATTATTTTTTTAAAATAATATTATTATATAGAAAGTATCCAAAGACACTAAACCTATCGATCATGAAGATATTATAACATATTAAATGTAATGTTTCAAATCATGTAAAGGATGTACTCTAAAGGTATATTTGTCTTGGGTCTCTATACGTAATAAATGCACATAATGTGTAGACTAGATAGGTTGGAACAATGTTTTTGTAGAAAATGAACTGTATATCTTTCATACATGTAGCATAGTCAACATGTTTTCATAATGGAAGACATTAAGTCATGGTACATTATTTAATTAATACATTGTATGTATTTAATATATAAAACATACAATTTGGAAGCTACATAACTACTAGGTAACACAATGTATAGCCTTCATACACACCATATACCACATTAATGTTTGTGTGAAGTACATAAAGAGTCCCTAAGAACATATTTCAAACATCCAATAATGATTCATAGACACTATGTTTCCATATTTCACATGTCATGTACAGTTCCTGCTTATGAGGAAATATTAAAATTAATTAAATACTAAAATAAATTTAATCGAGTTGAGTTCTATGATTCATTTAATTGACAGAAATAATTAATCATTATATTTTATATTATATCAAAGGTTTAATTAATTCTGAATAATATTGAAAACTACAACTCATGTTTGGTCACTACGAACTAAAGACACTTTACGCATTAAATCGTATAAGAAAGGTAATTTTCATGTGTTTAGCATGTCATTAAAATGATAGTACATGCCATGAAATTATGAAAAATTTCATGTAAGGACTCATGCATAAAAATCACATAATCTAGTGTATTTAGACTATTAATCACATTCGTTCAATCCCAAAGATATTTTACGTTTACTGTTTTAGAGAATTATGTCATAACTCAAACACAAAAAAAAAATACATTACAGGTGGCCTCTTCTACTCAGTATCCATTTTTTTCATAAAATAAAACTTATTAAATATATATGACTTATTTCCATGAAAAATATTCAAAATTTTAATCTTGACTTCATTGAGGTCCCTAATAATCATTAAAACCTATGAAAAAAAATTCAACCTATAATGAGAACAAAAATATCATTATGAGACATAAAAAATAAGAAAACTGTTAGTCCAGTGAAAAATATTAAAATCAATGAAAATTTTTGCTTCGACTCATTGATATTTTGTAAAATGAAATAAATTATTTTCAAATGAAAATCACACATAATTTGTTCTCAAAGAAACACATTTAAACTTATACAAGGAAAATAGAAACACTTTTGGAAGCATAGATAATTGAATTCATCACCTGTTTTAGATATAAATAGAGACTAGTAAAAATCATTGGAGAAATGTCCTAGACAACTCTATTTTTATTCTCTATTATGATAATGATTATTAACTAATGCATTGGGGCTCTATAAGTGTTAAATCATTGTATGATCTATATCATGCTCACTTGATGCTCTTTGGTCACACCCAAAGTATAAAATATATTTGGAACACCTAAAAGCTATTATGGGCCCCAACATATTGTATAAGTCGTACCAGCCTCACATGGTTTACATATAATGTAAATTTACCATATAAAATAATTAATTCTTCTACATTTTTAGCATTAAACCATTGAAAAACTCTTCTAAATCCATATTAAAAATACATTTTGATATCAAAATACCAATTTTATTTAAAAAACCCATTCCAATACCAAAATCCCTAGAAAAATGGAAATATGGGTTTTATTAAGGAAATTTCAATGTAAACCATTTTTAGGAAAATAGTCTTTTCACTATAATTAACTTTAATAGATGTCATCTTAGATAGAAAATGATTTTGAAAGATAATTTGGAAGTTTTATTGAGGAAAATAGGCTTTTCATTTAGAAAACACTTATTTTAAAGAAACTCTACCATTCAAAATGAAAAAATTTAACTGAATAAAAACCATGTAATAATATAAAGTAATATTCAAACCAAATATTATTATGGATAGTGGAAAAATCTATTCAAGTAGTATAATTTAAAAAACATTCACATCATACTTTTTCTAAAGAATTCATAAACTACCACCTTTGAAAAATGAAAAAAAAGTTTCAATCCATTTTTTAAAAAGTCATCATGGGTAAAAATGACATTAAAAAATCATAACATAATAGTAAAAATATTCTCTAAAATATTTTTAGAATATATGGATATTGAAGAAAAAGATAGTTTTAATTATAAATTTAAATGACAGATTTTAAAATAATGTTAATGAAAATCATTTATTAAATTTTAAAAAATGCTACATAACAAAGAAACCATTTTTTTAAATGAACTCTAAAAAATATATAGTAAATTTATATGTGTTAGGTTGTCATGATGATGGTAACTTCCATTCATTATATATATATATTAATATAAGCATTCCATTGTACCTTTTTAAAAAGAGTTGAAAGGGGTATTGAAAAGAGGACTTTTAAAAGATATTCCCTAACCTTGAGTCTGTATCATAATGTACATTCTTTATATTCCTAAATAAAAAATATTTGTTAATTTTTAAATTTCTTAATAACTTTTTCCAAGTTAAATATTTCTTTATTTTATTTTATAACATATTATATACAATTACTTAATCAATTAAACTCATCATTGTAATTTTAAAGATATTTTACTCATATATCTGAAATACCATCGGTAGGATGACAATTGTCAAATAGGTCATTATTCAATTATATCCAAAATATAAATCATGATATATTTATATTTTTTCTAACTCAATTATACATTTAAATCCAACCATTTTATATGGTTATGAAAAATGAACTACGTTACAATCTTAGAGTTGACATATCATACGTACGCATGAGTAATGTTTCCATTTATCAACAATCATTATAGAAAGATTGTAAGTATTATATTATATTTTAAAATTGATCAAAATTTTATAAATATAAAATCAGTCCTTTAAATATTATTATATATTTTATCCTTTTTATGTGGTGGTGAAGAAACAATAACATCACTCTGTAGAGATGGTAGTCCACATGTACGCATAAACATTGTTATGATCTTAATTTTAATCTAAATCTAAAATTGTAATTAATATATTATATTTTAATAATGATTAATATGTGATTTATAAAATATATAAACATTACATACATCATTATAATCCATCTGAGATATATGGTGATGGAAAAAAAAATACATTATTTCGTAAGGTCGTTGTCCACCACACACACGAACGATGGTTTCATTCCCGATTTGATGGAATAAGAGATAGATATAGTAAATGATAATAAAATAATAAAATATAAGTATATGAATAATACTGTACTTATTACCTTAACATGTTTGAAGAAGTGTTTATGTAGGTGTAAGGAGAACTAAAACAGAAACACTTGATCAAAATGATACATCTTCTTTAAACAACCTCCTTTATTTTACACCTTAAGATAACAAAAGTTATTGTCCTGCTTAGAAAATACATATATAATGAGGTTAAGGATTAAATAATTGGATTTGGGTTAGTACTAACTGAAAAATGTTATTTTTTAACTGTGAATAAATGAGAATAAGTGGAACCCTTTTATATGAGAAGGAAGGGTCACTCTTGGAATTTCTCAAAATATTAAATTAATATAAATTAGTTTTCAATTAAAAATAGATAAAAACATAATTTTTATGAATATGTTATTATTATGTGTTGGAATACTCTCATAAAATGAAAAATATAAAAGTTTAACAATTTTTTCATCCTTGTCTATTAGTCTAAATCCATCATTAACGCTTTTTATGCCTACCGTGAAAATAATAATTTTTATTTTTTAAGGGTCAAGATAATTACTATATATATCAAAACAACCCATAAATAGACCATGGTTGATATTATCAACTACAAACTAATTAAGTGGCCGAATATATGTGTTATGTTATTTTATATCATTTAATAAAATATTATTTATTGAAATATACCATTGAGGTATATTATTAGAACTATTAATTTCATTGATTTTATTAAAATAAATAAAACAAGTAAATTGTAAAAGAATTATAATATATCTATGAAATTTAATGGTATTCAATAAAATAATTGGATAACATTATTTGTCAAAAATTATATTATTTTTAATATATTTAATTTCAGTTATCTGATTTTTCTATTAATTAAATAATTATCGCGTCGGTGTTGTATAATTATTAATGATATTTATTTCATCACAAAAAATAAAAAAATTTATTTTGATGAATATTAATATTTAATATTTCAAAATAATATTTATAGCTAGACATATCACTAATTTTTACATATGTTAAAAATATTTTAGATATTGAAAAGAATAATGTGACATTTTATAAATTAATTAAATAAAATATTATAAGGATCATAATCACATCCAACTGAAAAAAAATGTCATATATTAGACCTTATGATGATTATGAATAATATATAATAATAAAATTTATTTTGGTAATGTTTTATTTTAATTTTATTGTCTTAATCATATCATTTTAACCATTAATTACCTGATTTACCATTTATCGTGGTATGAAAAATTACTAAGGTTATGATTTAAATTCACCAAAAATAAAAGTGATGAATTTAATAAATTTGTACATAATGATTCAAAATATTTAAAAAAATTAAAATTAAAAAAACAAAATTTTAAAAAGTTTATTTAAAATTATACTGATGAAATGCAATGAAATTTAGTTTTTCAGAAAAATGTACATTTTAAATATAAAATTTATACTAAATTTAATTATAAATTTAATTTAAAAAAATAAATTTTAAAATTATTTACCTAAAGTAACTAATTATACTTTAAAACTAATACAAGAATAATTTTACTTTATACATATTTTAAAAGAAATTTTTTTTAATAAAAATCAATATTTTTCACTATTCATTCAAAAATAAATATTTTTAAAAAAATGAAGATTTATCCTTATACATATTTTAAATACAAAATTAAAAAATGAAATTCATTTTTCAAAAGATATTTTATAAAATTTTATGATAATAGTAAAAATATTCACTCTGAAAAAGAAATAAAACCAATTTTTAATGAAAATTTATTTTTAATGAATAAAATGAGTTTACTAAAAATTTAGTCACAATTTTATATGGATTTATCAATGAGTTTATATTTAATATGAACATTATGTCTATTTTATAAACCAATAATTCATATTCACACCCTCCAATTACATGGTTAGGTTATAACAGTCACATTAAATTAATAATATTTCATTATTTTTTAAGATCCATGTTTCTTATCTTTTATACTAGAAAATATAATATTTCATTTTAAAGTGTCATGATATTAAATTTTATCCCCTTTATAAATATCCCCCTAAAAGTTTTAATTATGGATAGGTAACTGTGGTATGAATTTTCAAATTACTGTTCTTGAAAACACATATAGGAAAAAGGGCCAAGAAAAAATCCTTTTGAAATGAGATGAAAGCAAGTAATAATTTCATCTAGAATAATACATAGCAGGTGTCCAAGTAGGAGAACATAAGTGGGAAGTGAAAAAATGTACCTGGAAGAAAAAACTAACTCCTAATAACTAAAATATGGTGATATAGAACAGCATGTAGAGAATTTTAACAACCAAAAAATCATAAATCTTTGACGAGTTAAAATACCAATGATTTATAAATAAGAAAAATGAATGTATAACATTTTTGTTTCAAAATAATTTCCTTAAATTTGATTAATTATTATTACACTAATAACATAATGAAATATAATTACAAAAAAATATAATTTCAGCATTAAATTAATTCCCACCACATTCTCATATTTTCTCCAAATGATGAGTATTTGAGATGAATTTTTCATTCTAGAAGCACCATAATCAACTTCTACTATTCAAAAAAAAATATAAAAGAATAAAAATAAATTCCTAATGTATTTACAAATTACTAAAATAAAAATGGTTATTATAAGTTAATATATGTCCTAATAATAATATACCTCCATATGAATAAAAATTACATTAATCTCTAAAATTCAATAGTAATAACAAATGTTCAAAATAGATCATTCACCAAAATAGCTATACTCATAAATACTAAAAATTTTCTAAACTAATATTGAAACCCAAAAATCAAAATAATTTTATCATATACTCTTATATGGTTAATTTAACATTTATCATCAAATAACATCAATCACTCTTAATGCCTCATTTTGAAAAGAATATGTCCTCGTCATTTAATCTCAATAGTATTCTAATCATTAACATAAATAAATTGATCAACATAATTCCAAATTAAAATCATATATTCACCAAAATAAAATTCAATAATTATTTCTTAAATAAAATCCCTTAGTATTATGTTTAACTTAATCCTATATTTCTCCCCAAAATTATATTAACCTTCTTCTGAAATAACAATAATCACTTAATCCCCAAATAAATCACTAATACCATAGAAATATATACAATAAAATTTATGATACCAAAATTATCCTAACATATGTTTTTAAAATCATTTAAATAAAGAAAAACAATGTTATACAAACTATGAAATAATATTGGATAGTGGTTGTCAATGCACCCATGTTGTGCTTCAGTTGTGGGTACAAGCTTCGTGGCCTAGTTGAATGTGGTGAGTTGTCACCCGACCCATGGGTTTTCCTTTTTCTAAAATATAATCCTAATAAAATTTAAATAAATTGGTTAAACAACCTAAAATATAACCTTAATATATTCACTATTAAATAAATGTTTGAACCTCAAAGGTTACCTCACACATTTCATTTTGAATCCCCAAAAAACCCATAATCACCTCAAAATAAAAGATCATATAAACCCTAAAGCGTATCAATATAATTTAATATTTCTACAAAAAATATTATATTGAATTTTTACATAAATGATTCATTCACGTGATAAACTTATGGGTTATATGTAACTCATATATCTATCATAACTCAATATATGTCTCCTAATGTACACCAATAATCAACAGAGTATTAATTCTTTTGAACATATGATCTTCCTTAAATATAACACTATATCATAACTCTTTAATGTAGAATCCATAATCAATCAACATTATTTATAATCCCTTATCCATAATTTTATATCATATTCCTTAAAACAACTTTCCTAAAAAATACATATCAATGACATTATAATATTCACTAGTGTCAAAATATGAGCTAATAAATAGTATATTCCTTTCATGTGTCATTTTTGGTTTCCTCAACTTCAAATATAATGGAATTATGTATTTATAAATATATATTTGTATGGTTTTTATGATCCCATTTTATGATTTCCCCCTAGGTCATCGATTTTCATAATAACCATTCTCCCCACATTAAAAATATTTGATTAATACATAGAGAAGAACATATATATCCCCTTTATGTAGTTAACTAAACATTTCATTTTTAAATGGAAGATTATTGCTTTATAACCTCTATTACAACATAAAAAACATCTTCTATTCCTTTTAAGACATTTTCCTAGCTGATTATTTCCGCATTTATGACACACAGGTCGTTGAATACATTTACCTTTATGATCATTATCACCAAAACATACACAAGGATTCATTTACCTTGTATTTGATGCAATAAGAAACTCACCTAGTTTCAAGTTATTATCAAAAATAAAAATATATAATTAATTATAACCATAATATTTCTCACTATATCCTCTATTCTATTTGGTTTCTCATTCTGACAACCACTTATTTTTTCTTCCCACCCATTGTCACTTTGGTTCCAAATAGATCAAGCCACTTACTAAAACCAAGAAGGATAGTTTTTTCATATCAATAACATTATAATATACTATCTTATTAGTATTATACACAATAATATATCATTATTCATGTTATATTGAACTCTTTCTATTTATCAAAAATAACATTTATTCTTCCAAACATATTGAACATTTTGGTCATATTGACTTGTAACCTATGATCAAATAAAATCATAACCACTTAAGTTATCTAAAATCTTATCTAATACCAACTATAATTACATGGCCATACACATCATATAATCATGTGTCTTTATACTATAATTAACATTATTTCTTTCCCAAAGGTCATTTAGTTTTATAGGTTTAGATAATTAGATCATAACTCTTACATAACAAATATATACATTACCTGTGGAGACTTATACCTAGTATCAATTATTCTATATAAAAACTATTTTATATAAAATATGATTTTTATCCTGAAAAATATTCACAATATATATCTTGACATTACCCATGTCCCTATTAAACCTTAAAAACATCGGGAAAAAAATTTGACACACGCAATGATCACAAAAATATCAGTAAGGGACATAAAAAGAAGTAACCCATTATTATAGAAAAACATGACCATTGATGAAAATTATAACTTTATATTAATGATCTATGATTTAATGAAATAAATAATTTTGAAATTAAAATCACACAAATTTTTTTCTAAAAGAAAAACATTAGAACTCATATTATAAAAATAATACACCTTTTTTAAAACATAAAGCAATACATTAATCAACAATTTCAAAAATAACTTGAAGAAATTTAAATCCATAGGAAAAAACTAGTCAGTAACTCCCAATTTCATGTATGTTAATACAAGAAATAATACTCAATTCATTTGTGTACTCTTTGTATTAACTCATCATATAAGATGTATGAGACTCACCTAGTGCAATCTAGGTTCATCCAACATTTAAGTTATTTTGATCTCACCTATAACCTATAAAGGGGCCCAACCTATCCTATAAAGTGAATTGGGACCACCATTTTCACACATAATTCTCAAGTACCATATAAAACTATTTATTTATTCAACTTTTGATTATAAAACCATTGAAAATATATTTTAAACCCAAATTAAAAACACATTTGGATATGAAAATTTATTTTTTATTTATAACCCCATTTTCAATACCAGAATACCCAAAAAAAGGGAAAGAGGGGTTTTATTTTATGAAAAGATCACTATAAAAATTATTGAGGGAAAAATCCATTTCACATTAGGATAAATCAATGGATTTTATCATAGATAGATAAATATTAAAAAGTTCACTTGGAACATTTCATGAGGAAAATATCCATTCATCTTTGAAAACTCTTATTTAAAAAAAGAACATTTATAAAGGAAAAAATTTACATTAGAAAGAACCACATAAACATGTAAAGAAAGTATGAATGAAATAATAGTCATGACGGTAGGAAAATAATTTCATTCTTTATAATTTAATGAGAATTCCTATCATACTTTTGTTTGAAAATTCAGAAAGTACCTCATTTAGAAAATGTAAAAAATTCCTTCCAAACAATTTTTAAATATGTCAAAATGGGTAAAAATGTCTGTAAAAACTCATATGAAAATATCAAAAATATTATTTAATAAATTTTTAGAAAATAATGCTATGAAATAAAAATAGGTTTGTTTGGGAATCTTTAAAAGATTCTTTTTAAAACAAATTCAAAGAGATTCATTTATTAAATTATAACAACATCACGCATAACAAATAAACCATTCATTTGGAATAAACTATGGAAAATTATAATGAGAACTTCCATATATCTACCTATCATGGTTATTTTAAGGTTTATTAATTTCATATATGTAAAAAAACTATATCGCCTTTGACCTTTTTAAAAATAGTTGAAAGAGGAAATTTAAATGAGGACTTTTAAAATAATGTCACATACCTTGATTTTGACTCGTTGAGTACGAAGTACATTATCTATATTCCTAAATAAAAACATATATTAATTTTATTATTTATTTATAAAAAATTTTGATTTCATTATTCCTTTATTTTATTTAATAACATATAAAATATAATTATTTAATCAATTAAATTCACGATAGGCATTTTGATGACATTCATCTCATATGTCACAAATGACTTTAGATGGTTGACTATAGATAAATAGGTCATTATTAAATCATATGAAAAATAATAATCATGAAAATATTATAATTTTTATAAAATAATTAAAATTTTAAATCCAACCAATAAATTTTATTATTAAAAATTAACTATGTACAATAATAGATATGGAATACCCTACACTTGTGTCACTAACATTTCCATTATTCAGCAATCATTGTGAAAAGAGAGGATGTTTTATTTTAACATTAATTAATGATAAAAATAACATAAATAACATATTACTCCTTTAAACATACTTATATATGTCATCCATGTGATGTGTTGATGAAAAAAATCACATCACTTTGTGTAGGTGGTGGTCCACACATACACCAGAACGACCATATCATTTTTCAGTAAATGAAAAGATAAGAATATAAATAATATATTATAATTTTATAATGATAAATATATCATGAATGTAATAAATAAAACCTTATATAGATTATTATAATCTATCTATGAGAGATGGAGATGTAAAACAAATTAAATTGGTTAGTGAGGTGGCAGTCCACTGTACACACCAACGTCGTTTCATTTTTCAATTTTATGGAATCATAAATGGATATAGTTTATGATATTAACAAATTAACAACTTAGTATATGGATTATGCTTGTGTTATTATTTTAACATTATTTAATTAGAGTTCAATGAGGTGAAATAAGAAATAAAACATAAAATTTGGATCAATATGACACCTCTTCTTCAGACAACCTCTTTTGCATAACACATTAACACCACTAAAGTTGGTGTTATTAAAAAACAACTCTAGAATTAGGGTACAGATAATATTATGTGATTTGGGTAGGTATTGGATGAACCAAATGGGAATTTATGTGCGAATAAATGATAAAAAGTGGTTCCCATTTATAAGAGATGGGGGCACTCTTGGAATTCCCCAAAAAATTAAATTAATACAAATTAATTTTCAAATAAAGAAGGATCCAAACGAATTAATATAAAATATATTATGATTATTTTATATAATATTCTATCATAATATAACTTATAAAAGTTTCAACTATTTTTTAATCCTTATATTTTATCTTTAACCCCTTGTTAGCCCTTTTTAATCCTTTGAGGACAACAAGGTTTTTTTCTGTTTCAAGGTCATGATAATTAATATAAATATTAAAAAGTACCATAAATGGACCATTTATGATATTATAAACAATATTATAATCACTCTTCAAAATATATTATTTTTAGGTATTTTATATCATTTAATAAAATGTTAATTTTTAGAACCATCCAATAATAGAAATTTCTAGAACTATTCATTACATTAATTTTAATAACATCCAAAATTCAAGTAAAATGTGAAATAAAATATTTTATTATGTCTCTAAATTGTCATGGTAGTCTATATAATTCCTGGATCAAATTATTTATCTCAAATTATGTTACTTTTCATATTTTTAATTTCATTTATTTTATTTCTAAATTAATTGAATAATTATTGTGTCATCATTGTGTAATTACTTATGGTATTTATTTCATCAATAAAAGTTATAAAGAATTATTTTTATTAGTGTAAATATTTTTTACTTCCAACTAATATTTAAAACAGAAAATGTCACTTGTTTTTTCCATAATAAAATTATTATAGTTATTGAAATGTAGTGTATCATTATTTAATTTTTATTTAAATAAAATTTTATAATGGTCATTAAATTTGAAATAAAAGGTTATATACTCTACATTTTGATAGTTATTAATGATATATAATCATAAAATAAAATTTAGGATAGTGTTAGTGTAATTTTATTTGTCCTTATAATATAATTTTTAATCCTTAGTTACCCGATTTACCATTTACCTGGGTAAGAAAAATTAGGGAAAATATGAGATATTTTTCATATAACTGGGATAATTTAATTAAATGATAAATCGATAAAACACATTGAAATGATTTTCCATAAAAATATTATTTAATAATATATAATGATTTTATACTAAATTCTAGTATAATGATAATTTTCAAAACCATAATTGTATAATTTTAAACCAAATATGTATAATTAATTGTTAAAAATAATCCATATTAAAATTTTATTTTATAAATACATTAAAATATTATACATTTTTCAATAAAAATAAATAGTTTTCACTATTAATTAAAAAAATTAATTTCTTTAGAAAATTATCCCAAATTCATCATAAGATAATTTGGAATTTATGAATTAAAAACATAAATTATTTTTTAAAAATAAATGATATAATATTTATAGATATTAATTATAATATATACTCTTTAAAATATAGAAAACCCATTTTTAAAGAAATTATATTTTTTAGGAATAAAATAACTTTAATAAAAATTTACTGATTTCATAATATGAATTTAAAAATGAATTTATAATGAATATGGCCTTTATAGTTATTTCAAAAATCAGTGATTCCAATTCAAACCTACCAATTTAATGGTTATGGAATATCAATCACATTTAAATAATAAAGTTTCTTTTTTTGTTTATGATCGATGTTTATTATCTTGTATTCTATCAAAAATAGTATTTCCATTTAAAATATTATGATATTACATTCTATCCGATTTTAGAAATTTTTTCCTTGAATTTTTTATTTAGGCTTATTAACTAGGGTTTGACGTTTCAAAATTCTTTAATGAAAACTCAATTTGTAAAAAGGGTTAATAAAACATCTTCTTCAAATAATAGATAGGTTAGTTTGAATTTCATCTTAAATAACACATTTCATGTTTCAAATTAGGGGAACGTAAGTGGGAATTGAAAACATGGATATGGAAGAAAAACCTTCCTCCTGAGGACTGATTGAGAGTGATAGGGAACATGGTCTGGAGAAAGGTAATCATCGTTAAACCATAAATCTATGATGGGTTAAAATGCGTATTCATTCTTGATAGGAAAAATAAATAAATAACATTTTTGTTAAAAATCAGTTTCATAATTCTCATAAACTGTTTTACTACTTATACTAATAACATTATGAAATATACTTACTTAGAAAGTATAATTTCATAATTTATCCAATTTCTCACCATAATCTTATCTTTTTCTCCAAACAATGAGTATTCAAGATGCATTTTTCATTCTTAAAGCAATAGAATCATTATATATGGATCACAAAATCCATAAATGGATTAAAATTTATTCCTACAGTCTTTAACCATTAACAAAAAACCAAATCGTTAGCAGAGGGTAAGAAAAATATTATAAATAATAAAACTTCATATGAAGAAAAACTACTTTAATCTCAAAAATTTAATCATAATACACAATTTTCAACATATATCAATAAAAAAACAATTTATCCTTAAAATTACTCCAAATATTCCATACTAAGATTGAAACGTAGAAATAAAAAAGATTTTAAAATTTAATATTGAAAGATTAATAAAACATTTATCATCAAATAACATCAATCACTCTTAATGTCCCATTGGAAAAATTATTTTTCATAATAATATAATATAAAAGATAATATAATCACTTTCCATAAATAATAAAAATCATCAAAAATCAATATAAAAATTTATATTAATCAAACAAATAAATCAACTTTTATTTATCATCTATCCCATTATATTATGTTTATATTAATCCCACATTGCTCCCCAAAACTATAGTATCATTATTTAAATATAACATTAATCACATAATCACCAATTAAATTTTAAATTTAGTGGTTACATATAACAGAAAACATATTTTTCCAAAAATTAAAATAACATATGTTTTTTAAATCATTAAATGAAATAACAAAAATATCATATTAACCAAGACATTACAAAGAATTGTGGTCGACGATGCACACATGGTGCCATTTGGTTGTGGGTAAATGACTCATGAACTTACAAGATGTATCATGTTGTCAACTTGCCAAAGGGTTGTCCTTTTTCTAAAATATAATCCTTAAAACATTCTTATAAATGAGATAAAAATTCAATAAAATGACCTTAATGGGATCAATACTGATGAATTGTTTTATCCTCCAAAGTTATCTCATACCATTAATTTTTCATCCCAAAAAAACCCCATTAATACATCAAAATCAAAGTTTATATAAACCCTAAACGATATCCATATTTTTAAACATATATTCAAAAAATGAAAATACCTTTCTTCCTTAAATAAAATTTTCACATTACGAAACTTAAGGGTCATATGAACCTAAAATATCTTTCAACAATCAAAAGTATCTTAATTTATAGTCATCATAAATAGTGTATTAATTATTTTAAACTTATGATCATCCTTAAATCTACCACTACATCATAATTTTTGAATGTAGACACAATAATCATTCAAAATTCATTATAATCCCTTAACCATGTATCTACATCATATTAATTATTTTCAATTTCCTAAAAATAAACATATGAATCATGTCCTAAGATTATACTATTTAAAATCAAAATAAAATAAATTATTTATACCTTTCATATGTCATTTGTAGATTCCTCATCTAAAAATTTAATAGATTTATCTATAGATAACCATATAATTTTCTAGTTTTCTGAACCCATTTTTATCTTCCTCCTAGGTCATTTATTATTATAATGACCATTATCCCCACATATAACCCATTAAATTGATACATTAGGAAGAACTAATTTCCCATTCATGGAGTTAAATGAACATTTCACTTTTACTTTGAATATTATTCCATTATGAACTCCTCTACCATGTATAAAAAAACATCATGTTCTTTAAAAACATTTTTCAGGTTACTTCTTTCCACATTCATGAGACATAGGTCATTGAATATGTTTACCTTAGTTATAATTATCACATGTACTCCTATAGGTCTTAATTTAACTTATATATGATGCAATAAGAAAAACACATATTTTTTATTTGATAATCCTAAATCTAGATAACTGGTTAAGAATAACCATAATAATTCTCACTATAACTCTAATTATTTTCAATTTCACATTTAGAAAACCACTCATTTTCTTTGATTCCATTATCACGTTGGTTCTTACTAGATCAAACAATTTAATAAAACCAAAAATGATAGTCTGGTCATATCGGTTACTTTATTATATACCATATTATAAGGGGGATAAACACTAAGATAACTTTATTCATTTTATCTCAAACTATTTCAATTTATCAAAATTAATTATGATTCTCCCTAACATACTATCCATTGGGGTCCTAAATACTTGTAACTTATTTTCAAATAACATCATAACCTCTACATTTATCTAAACATTGATATGATACCAAATGTAAGGAACTTCTTTTAAATATCACATAATCTAGTGTCTTTATACTATAATTCACATTCTATTATCCCGAAATATCTTTTAGGTTTAGAGTTATATAGAATTTGTTCATAACTCATACATAACAAATTCATACATTACTAGGGGCAACTTCTAACCAATATCAATTTTCCCCATTAAACAAAAGCATTTAAAATATAATATAATTTTTCCCCAAAAAATTCATAACAATTATCATTTTGACTTCATTCATGTCCCCTCTTATCCATAAATCCCATGAAGAACATTTTAAACATGGAAGAAGCCTAAAAACTCAACAAGGGACACAAATAACGAAAAATATTAGTCTACTAAAAACATGAAAACCAATGAAAAAATTTCATTTATCTCAATGATCTATTAGAATATAAAATAAATCATTTCAATATGTAAATCACACACATATTTTTTCAGAAATAAAAACATTAAAACTTATAAAATGAAAATAAAAACATTTTTTGGTAATATAGAGCATTACATTCATCACCGATGTCAAAAATAACTAGTGTATAGTTAAATACATAGGAGAATACTCATAGGAAAATCCATCCATTTTTTCTGTTAAAACATGTAACACTACCCAATGAATTGTAGTAATATCTGGGTGCACCCATCATTTAGGTTATATCAGGTACACTCAGCTCTATCTGGGAACACCAAAGGTATAAGATATATAAAGCTCACCCATTAGATATAATGGGTTCACACCTATTGTATAAGGTGTATTGGGCTCACCCCTTTAACAAATATTACTCAATTATCATATAAAAAAATTTATACTTGATCCTTTTTTAGAACCAAAATGCATTCCATTGATTTTTTCAGAGATACCACAACCATTTGGAATAAAATCCAAGCCCATAAAAACCCATAAAAATCAATTTAAGGTTATATCTCATGAATCCCTTTTCCAAATGTCCCTTAACAACCACAAGTGTGAGAGGGCATGAAAAAACACTCCACGACACTGATGGAGCTTCATGCCCGTGAAAAAATTTGATAAATGCCTTTGTGAGTTTGGTGGAGCCACGTCCATTCGAAAAGACCAAATTTGCTTCATAGTGTGCCACCTAGCATCACAAAACCACTTTTTTATATATATGTGGCTTATTCCACCTTTAAGGGATGGAATCCCTGACCATTCAACTTCTTATTTCCAAATTCATGAAGCATATGGGCACCTCGAACCCAACAGAAAATGAATCATTCAAGTTATTTGAGCACTGTAGAAAACTCATTTTCCATGTTCTTAAATAACTACAACTAATGTGGGGATTAATTTCATGAAGTCTTATTTCCTTCACTAGTAAAGAAGGTCATTCTGGGTACTTGAGGATTCATGGATCATTAAGCCTTCATAAAGTACTCTTTTACCAAATAATGACTTCTTGCCAAGGTAGGGTCACCATGATTTGTGATTCTCATTCCTTCATGAAGGCCCTGACCTCCATAAAGAACCCAATTATTATGAAGCACCTTTTATCAAGGATACATACATCTAAAAACACTTCTCATGTCCCTCGAAATGTGTAATCCCTTTTTTCTAACATATCATTGCAAAGGTTGAGTTCTTGAAGACTTCATACCCATCCAAGATTGGATCTGATGCACTAAAAGTTCTTCTAGGACCTATGTTATACATTCATGTGGCTCAGTCCACATAAATTTTGGCCTGATATTTCCATTTACCACTTTATTTTATGCATAGGTATGTTAATACCATTTTATTTTCTACATAGGTATGAAAAAATGGACCTCGTGATTTACCACTACTCTACTTTGATCCATCTTGGAAATTCCAAAGTCATTACCTCTGAGTGTTGCATGTGTGATGGTTATATAATCCCAAGGGGTAAGGAGTGAGTCCCCCATGCTGGTGCTACATGATGTAAAACTACCTATCACAAACATCCTCAACAGAAGATGTTAAACATTGATCTCACCCTTTGCGGAAAATGTAGGATGTCCCCATGTATGTGTCACATGGAATGACATACTCCTCATATAGAATGAAATCCTCCACATTGGATCAAAGAGGGTATTAGAACCATGTTCCTTCCTACCTCCCATACTCTCAATCCTCTATCCTTCTCCCTCTTGGGATTTTTCCCCATGTGTATTAAAAGAAGATTCCACATATAATCCACAAACAACTTTGATAGGATGCTTCATGTAAGAATAACATGGAATGAGATTTTACATACACATAATGAGATCCTCCTTGTACCAGATGATTTCCTCTACAAGAATCTTCTATATTTAAGCCACACACCACCTCTCATCACCACTTCTTTCGCGACACTGGTGTGAGGTCAACTACTTCCTCTACGTTCTCACAGAGATCATGGATCTTGTAGGAATATCGGTTAGTAGATACCATGAGATTCATTGAATACCTATGATAATCCTTCCTGGAGTAATCCCCAATCATCATCTACCAATAGACCGCTCATACACTAAATCACCAACAAGTCCCATTCAACAGACCTCCACCTTAGGTATAATCCCCAATCATCCTCATTCTCTATAGGCAGCATCACAGAATAAGCCCCATCTACAACTTATCTCTAACTAGGGTTCTCCAAAGTGTAATCATCTACCATATGCTCCAATTCAATGAGCCTCCTCCTTCAGTGCAATCCCCTATATCACTTATTTAACTATCTGTGTTTTTATCCCTCCCTCATAGGAAGGGTACGTAGGATGCCTCTTTGAGTTTCAATCGTGGAAAATGGTAAACCTAGGTGCTCACTTCTAGGGATGTTCCCACATAATGTTACACCCTAACTTTAGGGACACATATTTATATCCACCTCCAAATGGTATCTTGATCCATTCACCACCACACTCTAGAACTATGTGGACATTGATTCCCAACTAATAAGTATATCTATGAAACCACCGTAAGGCTCAATCCCAAAACCGTCAATAGTATATCCATTCTAACCAACACTACATCCAAATCCATCCTGATTTTCCATGATACACCACACCCTAGTGAGATCATTCCACCCTCCTGGGAAGTTCCTATGTGTATTCCCTTTCCACATTGTTGGTCCTTTTAGAAGCACCGGGTAGCTGACATACATAAGCCCCCACATAATACAAACAAGAGAAATCATCCTATGAAGGAAATATCTCATGAGTAATCCCCACATCAACCACCAAACTTCATTGGTTTTTATCAATGTTATTTAAATAAGGTACGTAGGATGCCTTTCTAAGGTTCAATCCTAACTAATAGTAAACCTTGGTTCCCCCCCATCATAAGGCTTCACCTCCCTGATCCACCTCGAGTAGTGTTCATATCAAACATCAAAGTGTGAAATATTCCCTTTATGGGACACACCTCCTTGGATCCACCTCCATGGAGTGTTCTTATTCATCCATCGTTAAACCTTCCAGGTGCTCCCTTCTAGGTATTTTACCCTATGATCTACCTCTGAGAGGCGTTCTTGTCAATATAACTCCATATCCACATAATGTTAAACTCGAAACATGTCACACTTCTACGCTGTGATTGTCATGGGGTGACTAAGGAAAACCTTAGAAGATATGGCTTTCGTATCAGTTACCCTATGATTGACATAGGTTGACTTTGGTTTCTCACCCATCATGCCTCCATTATATTCCCTCTTATGAGAAAGAATACATGTAATCAATGTTCCCACATCATGTTTTGATTCAGGGGTATTCATCGCCAAGAGAGTGATGAAGGTTGCACCCTTTGGAAATTAGGACTATTGGGTAATAATGCAACACCAACATCATGATGATATTTCTGGTGGTGCACCCTCATGAATTATAAAAAAATAGAAATGGTGAACATGATGTGATGCTCTTATTCTAAAAATTGGGACAAGTATCATTAGAGATATCAATAGATAATCATGTCACCAGATATAGATAGCTAATTATATAGACTACTAAGAAAATAGTGGTCCCAACATAGAACTCCCTAGAAATACAAGTAGTTAAAATTGGGAATTCCATTTAGTGGAATCGTCATCATGAATATCTCTCTCAAAATATAAAATATTTGACAACATTGTGGAATTGGTTATTGATTTAATAGTATTTGTAATAATAGCTAATTCATTTTTCTTTATAGGACTCACGCAATTGGGATCCAGCAAACTAACACCCATAGATATAGGGGCTAGAGAAATGTAATCATGGAAATCTCACATGACTTCATATCTACAACAACACCAGTTATAACTATAGCTACCAAGCACCCACTCCCCATCTCACCCTAAAAGATTACTCAAATAAGTTTGATGAGAATAATCGTATGTTTATACTATTAGGATGGGTTTATTCCCATGTGGTATATATCACTCCAGGGCCCAATGGTTTTTCTGCCTTAATGAAACTACTGTCAACAAGGGTCGTTCTGGGATCCACTGATCCACACTCCAACCACCAAACACTTTGGTAGCATATCCCTTAAGCCTTCTTATGACTATCTCCCCTATGTTAAGGAGGTGGGTGATGCAGGTGTCACCATGGCTAAGACTACAGCCAGGGAGACACCAAGGAACGCTCCCACTAGGACCTATCAACACCAATTGTGGCTGGTTATATAGGCCAAAGAACAGTTAGAATATCCACCTACTCCGTCGGCCCTAGTTTTAAAAACCCAATGCCAACATTGGGAACATGTTTTTGATGATTCCCACTAAGGGTAATCATCTTCTTCAGAAAAATTGGATCCTTCCACCACTGGTACATTCTTCCAAATCTTTATTTCTAATGATAAGGAACCATCCAAGCCCAATAAAAATTGATACAATTGTTTCCTCATAGGTAGGCTGGTTTGGCTCTCCCAATTGTTGTCGACACTAGTATCCATTACAGTCTAGCCTCTGATGATTAGATTTAGTATGGAGGTCTTCCCCATACCAATATAAAATCATGTGGATCTCTTACCCTCACTCATAACCAATATGGAGGTCTTCCAAATGTTTCTATCAATCAACATGAAGGTTCTCCCCACTTCATTAACAAGAAGTATAGAGGCCCTCCTCATACTCAATCTTCCTAGAATATATGTCCTCCTCATGTTATGGTTCATTGTCAGGAAGTCCCTACTCACACCCTTAAAATCCTAATTAGAGCTCCTCACCACTCTAGAATCGATCAACATGGAGTTATTACAAACTTCATTGATTATCGGTATGAAGTTCCTCCTCATTCTATCACCATTGACCAATATGGAGGTCCTCCCAATGTAACAGCCAACCAGAGTAGAGTTCCTCCCCACTCCTTCCCCAGATGACACGGAGGTCCTCCCCATGTAACATCTAGATAGATTACATGTCCACCCTAATCCTTCATTGTCCAACATAGAGGTCCTCCCTGTGTAACAACCAAGAAGAGTAGAGGACCTCCCCACACCTTTACTAGCCAACATGGAGGTCCTCCATATATAATAACCATCCAAAGTAGAGGTCCTCTCCACTCCTTCACCAGCCAACATGAATGCCCTACCCATGTTTCCACCATATCAAGAGGAGTTCCACGTCACTCCAACACTCACAATATGGGTGTCCCTCCCTAGGGATCCAACAACTAGAATGTAGGTCCTCCCCATACTCATGTTTCTCAACATTACGACCCTCCTTGTTTCTAGATTTATAAGTGTGAAGGCACTCCTCACACCACAAAACACCATAGAATAGTCTCTACCTACAATCCTTATCAACATTGAGGCCCTTTACATGTCTTTATTAATCAGTACAAAGTTTATATTCGCACCTCAACCCACTAGTATGGATGCCCTCCTCATATTTAGATTGATTAGTGTGAAAGTCCTCCTCAAACCACAACACATTAAATAACAATCCATCCCTACTCTCATTATCTACATTGAGGCCCTTTCCATGTATGTCTTAATTAGTACAAAGTCCATCCTCGTAGATCAACCCAATAGTATAGAGGCCCTCCCTGAGTTATATCCACTACTAAACATGGACGTCCTCCCCATGTTCATGATGACCAATGCAGAGGTCATCCTACGACATCAACATCCAGAATACAGGTGCTCCCCACTCTAACAGCAATAGATATGGAGTTCCTCCCTTCATTAGAGTCAACTAAAGTGGGATGCCTCTCTGATCCATCACCAACCTGTATAGAGGTCCATCCAGTGTTGAAGAACCACCCTTCCCTGAAGAACTATCTCGGGGAATAATGGATAATTGTTGTTTGAAAATACCAAATACTAGGAACTACCAATTCATTATCAATCCAATTTCTGTATCATATTTTGAGGCAGAACGCAACTCAATAATGGAACCTTTTCCCCATTCATCTGAATGAGAGTCTGGGTAAGGAACCACATAGGTGTGGTTTTTCAACCCCGATGGCGAGATCAACAATATCCCCAAATCACTTCGTAGGAATATGTATTTGGGGGAAGATTTGAACTCATTATAAGGCCTTATAGCGCAGTCATCTCTTTCATCGCTAGTTTCCATCTCTAACTATACCTGAGATCATGGAGAGTCACTCTAGAATGGGATAGACGACGACTATCCTACTGAGTCACCAATAATCACTACCACCCTTACAGCCAATGTGGAGGAAGACATTCCATCCTACAGGGACATGGTGATGCATTCATTATCTCCCTTGATTGATGACCAAATATGTAGCCATCAATCAGTTCATCCAGTGACTCTTCCATTGGTAAGTCCATAACCATGTCGATCAAAATCACTTTCGCCGTAAGTTTCCCAGTTAGCACTGGTTTAATCTCAGGCCAGCCAAGAGTTGGGCCCTATTTCTAAACAAGGAATCATGTGGGATACTCTAGATGTCGACCATTAATTAGTCTTCTGGCATAATGCAGCATGCAACTTCAATATCCCAAAGTCCCTCACCAAGGACCAGATCACCTGATTTCGACTTACTATAAGAGTGACATGTTTCCACCTCTGTAACCATTAGTTGTTCTACCCAAGAAGCTAGGAACACTTTTATAATCATTATTATTACTATCATATGGTTGAGTTAGAAGTACTCCTAGTGGATCAACACCATACATCAAGCAATTATTACCCTAGCTTCTAATAAAGAAGCATTCAGATAACTACCATGCTCCAAAAAATCATGGAAGAGGCCTCCCTCATGTGTAGGTCTCACGATTGTGGCAGTAGAATTCTCCACACTACAACCCAATCCTATGATAACCTAACATACCTGATGATATTGAGTACGTTCCATTGAAAACTTTCTCATTGAACATGGATTTCATTGATATATCGACTACCGACAATGATGATGGCATAGGACCTGATAGGTATAACGTTTCACCTAGGGAAACACAACATCATGTAGACCTCACAGGTTTCCACACTCCCCTTCCAAGAAAGGATTACAGCAATAAAGATCCCCTCGAATCATTTCCCACTGGTCATAACACCAACAATAGTAAATAGAATATTGGAATTTCAAACCCTTCTGACATGACAGATGTTGTGAAAAATATAGAGGCTGATCTCCCAATCACTACCTTTCTTTAGAAGATCTCCAATCAGAATAGTATTAATAATGAGAATCTCACTGAACATCATTCAGATTATGGTGTTCTTTGGCAGTATCAAATTCCTCCTCCACTAGGGTAATAGGGACAACCAAAAGTCATTCTTGGTTAGCTTCCCCAGATAAATCCTAACAACCACAGACATCTTGATAGGGTAGAGGCCAGGTTTTATTGTAAGAAACCAAGATATGAGTCTCAAAATATGCCCCAAAATTGAAATGATCTCCCTCGAGACCCAAATTAGAGACTCCTCAAGCATCTCTCTGATCCCCTGAGACTACTTACCATGTCGACAACCATATCAATGCACTGGTGGTTAGGGATCCTCAAAGAAATAGGATCCCTCATGGGGAATATTTGATAGCTCCTCTCACCACATGCCTCGAAGCTAGGGAGAAGAGGAAAGTGGTGATCCCCCCTCATGGAAAAAAGTACCCGGAATGGGTTGATGACATGCAAGAAACCCTATACTTCAGGAATCCTACCTTCACCCCTTTTAATGTGATGGGTGTATCACTACAACAGATGGACTACTTCATTCAATAGACAGGGTCTATGTTTTGAACCCCAAAGTATAAGGAGGCTATTAGAATCTGATGTTTTGATCAAAAAAATTTTTCTCATATGTTCATCTAGTATAAAGAGTAACCCATTGGGTCTATCACTTATTGGGAGGACCTCTGTAGGAGTTTCTCTACTAGTTCAGCTCCACCATGTGTAATCCGTGAATTGTTGTCCTCTTCAAGAGCAAGAAGTTACCTAATAAACATGGCAATGAATTTTTAACTCGGTGGAAGGGGATCATGTATTGACTTGATATTATACTGACCAAAGAGGAGATAATAATAATGTATGTGGGAAACATCAAGACTGAACTGGTCCCCTCCCTCATCCCTTAGAACTTTGCAGGTGGATTCATGGATTTTTCTGACAAGGCCCAGTGCCTAGAGGAAGCCTTGCAACAAGACCAGAAGGCACATCTGTTTCCTCCTCCATCTTATGAAAGAATATTCTCTAAGGTAAAGACTACTGAATTTTCACAGATAGAGGCCCCCATACCACTAGAGTTGTTACTAGAAGATCCTCACCATGAAAGGACTCACTGATTGTGGCATCCTCAACAAGCTCTGCCTCACCACACATAGAATTAAAAGGCAATAAGCCCTCAAGCATTGTTTTTATAGAGACGGAATCAGGCTACATCCCCTCGTTAAGATCCAGCCCCTCATCCGGGCTAGGATCCCAGAGTTCCAATCCCAAATAGGAGAAACTGATCCTATTCCATTAAGGAGTCTTAGGATCCCATTTATTTCAGTAGTTCCTTGTAGAAGGGGATTCTAAAACTGCCAAAATAAAGAAAAACCTTGGTGGTCAAGCCCACTAATTATTCAGACAATCCATCCATATACACACATTCACATTCATACATGTACATTCGCATACATACTCATAAATACACATATGAACACATAAACATACATATACACAACACATACATCTATATACATACACATATACACATGCAACACATACATACACATGCACATTCATATACACACACACAAACACACACACATACATACAAATATACAAATACACACACATACACATACATACACACACATATTGATGTACACACACATCGACATACATACACATAAAAACACATATATACAAATATATGTGTATATTTTAAATTATTCTATATGAATATAAAAAAAATTAAAATATAAATTATATTTCAATAAATATATATTCATTTATATATTTATATAATTTTTTAAATAAAATATTAACATATTATATATATATAAATTTTTAAATTAATGTATATAAATAAATTATTAAACGTTTTTATTCATTAGTATAAAATTTCATAATTTTCTACATATAAATTTATGTTAAAAAGAATGATAATAATTTTTTATTACAATATAGTTATATAAATCACACAGAAACACAAACTCATTTTTCCAATGGTGATAAAGGTCATCACTGACTAAAGTGTAATATGCGATTGTGAGGTGTGAAACATTAATGCCCAGGTGGTAGTTGTGTAGATGTGTGTTGCATCATTGAGAGTCTGGAGGAGGAGGCCATTCCATAGGGGTGTTTGTTTCAAGGGTAGTGGTGGCTTTTTACATTTGGAGTGTTTCCCTATGGGAAATGGGGGAGGCCAACATTCCATGTTAGTGGGTGTGTTGACACTGTATTGAGGGAAGGCTATGTTTTGAGGGACGAGATGAAATGATAAGGGAGGTTCTCCCATGCCATGGTAGAACTAAAATGGTGAGAAGAATTTCTTAACACCATGGAGTTTCCCGCTCTGGTGGTCAAACCTATATTAAATGGGTGAAATGGTCATTGGGGAAGGGGGAGTGTTATCCATTTTAAAGTCTGGAACATCATATCTCACTTTAACCAAGGAGAAAACATATGTGGTTGAAGTCTCCACATCATGGTGGAGTTCAGTCATGTTTTACTATAAATAAGAGTCGACCTATTTCCCTTGTTTTAATTTATATCTCTCCCTTGATCCTTGGTCGATTTTAGGGTCTCTTGTGAGTGTATTATCATCCCTTAGGGACCTGTAACTTCTTGATTTGTGGTGTTAAATTGTCCTTTGATATGACATGACCTTCCTATCTATTTTCCCATGTTATTACAATCCATTATTTTGGGATGGTAAAATTAGCTTAGATGCTTGGTTTTGGGGGAATGAGTTAGGATAAAGTGGCATCAAAGATTTTGGTTAAGATATAGGATTATGTTTTATCATAGTAACATGTGATAATTACATTTTTCAGTTATGGTAACAGTGTCATCTAAACCTTACATGTGATTTAAGTAAAAGAGGCCATTTATGAAATAAGTATTTAGCACCCATGTGATCTAATTTGAGGAACTTATTAGCCTACTAAGAATACTCATATGGAAGTACACTAATTTCTGGGTAGATTATTTAGGAATGGTTCATGCTTTACTCTCATAGGATTCTTTCTATGGTAGGATCCTGATCTATAATTATTCTAAGTGTGTTTATTTATGATAACATGCATGGATGTGATTCAAACCTTATAATTATGTTTCAAAAAATTTATAAAAATTTATCTATGCTAGTTTTAAATATGTATCTTTATAACTTAGGACATGATCAGATTCATGTATTCTTTATTATTCATTGTTTAGACAAAATTAACGGTTTGATACATGTTAAATAAATATTCTATTGGAGTATGTTATAAATTAAGTATTTTTTTTCACATTAATGAAAGTATCATGCTAATATATTTCGACCTAATAATGAATCATAATTAAGATATTCTTTTAGCATGAGTAGCACTTTCCCGCAACTCTTTTAATTAGTTATTCCCTTGTTGATTAGATTATTTAAGTTAAGCGTTTCAATGAAATTTTTTAGAAGAATGTTTGGAAATATAATGTTTTGTAAAATGATATTTATTTCATGTCTTATAGAAAACCTATGATTTATGAATATTATTTTAATTAAATTAAATTTGTATGTATAATTTCATTTAATTACAAATCATGCTAGAATTATGATCTCTTGGTTAATGAAATATTCAAAAACACACTTATTATGTAATGTGATTAGAAGAAACAAATGTTTCATTATTTAATTGAGAAGTGACTTGTTATCTATAAACTCAAAACATAAATAGCCTTTATAAGATCAAAAAGTATTATAAGTGATGCAAGTGTACTATTATGTATAACATGTTGATTGTTGTCGATTCCTTTTTGAGAATGATGTTCTCAAACTCTTATTTAATGATTGTTCTTAGATAAGAATATTGATGTTAATATGATACAAGAATTGTAATTATCCCAGGGTAAGAGAATATGAATATTATTATTCGACATGTTACCCTATGAAATGTTTCTCTTATGTTGGTTGAAAATATCATGTTTGATTGATAAGAATTATCTTGATCAGTTATGGATTTTCATAAGGCCTCATTAATGGATAGCATTGTAACTGATTGATTATGCTTGTTATGGTCTCTTGGAATGATATGTTGTGATGTTGTTTTTAATATCTCTGATATTATTTGATATGTGATTAATGTTTCAATGGTGGCAATAATGGATAGCGTGGAAGGGTTTCAGGAATGAAACATGGATTATTGATATAGGTTGAGAGCTGGAATTTCCCAATTTTTCTTAGTTTATTATATGGGGTGATTATATGGAAACAAAGTGTGTGAAAAATTGGTTTTATTATCCCATATATTGGTTTCCCTTATTGGTATTGTGTTATCTATGGTATTTTGTGATTCAATTGATATGTACTAAACCAATAGTTTTATGTTTTTGACGAACTGGTTCACGCAGCCACCAGAACCATCACCTGATCTAGTGTGTCACTAGTCTGAAGTATTCCTCTAATCCCAATGGGATAGAAATTGGTTCCAATGTATCAAATAACACCTCATTGTTAATTATTTACCCCTTACTTTAGATTAAAAGAAACATTAGAAAAATGGGTATGAAAACTTCATAAATGAAAGGTCCATGACACATTAAATAAGAACCAAAAAAATAATTTAAATAATTTAAAATAGTGAAATGAAATACCTTAGATAACCTCCGATCCAACCAAATATATATCCCCTCAGATCTATCATATAGTATCCACATATATAATGCACAACCGATTTTTAAAAAAAACTATGTCGGGTTGGCAGATTTGGCGAGTACAATAAGGAAACTAAATAAAAAATACCAAACCTATATATGACCCTTCAACTCACACCGAAAAATCACAAAACCATGCATTCCCAACATAAAATAAAAGGTTTAAATTAATCATTAAACTAGAATAAAATATAGTTTTGAGTATAAAAATGCTCATTAGGCCACCACCTTCCTTGCCACATGTCATACATTGAATTAAATATACACTTTCAAGATAGTTTGAAATATATTAGAACATAATACCAAGAAGGGAAATGTTTTTTGAAGTTTGTAACAAAGATTATTGATATTGGTTTTTAATTTTGTAATTAGAATTTGAATTTTGTGTACTCTGGCATCATTTTGTTTGAAATGTATGATTTCCCTCTTTCCGTAATGTGGCTTTATGAAAATGAGAAAAAAATAAATTTTGAGGAAAATATCATTAAAACCATTTAAAGGAAAAACAAAAATTTAATAAATCATATTAGAAATTAATTTAAAAATTACACCCATTCTATGGTGAATGAAATATGATACAAAAATCACCAGAGAGGTAAGATGTACAACTAGATAAATAAAATAAAGGTGTCAAAAATAATAAAATCACAGGGTATAAGTATCAATATAAAAGGGAATCCACTATGTAAAACACACAAACATAAGATACATGTCATGGGCTGCATCATGGGTTCTATAGTAAGACGATCCTAAAATTTTATAAAATACATAAACCAAATGTTATCATTGGATGCATCCTAAAAAACATCCTATAAACCCTAACTTACCCACACAAGCCTCACTGACACACTCCCCTATCCTAAATAAACCAAACTACTAGGGGTCACGAGTTAGGGTGTCAACTAACTAGTGTGAAACAAATCAAGGACTACTACTATGTTCCTCAGGTCCTCATGGTAAATTAAATTTTAATTTGAGCATATAATCCATCAAAGACTATTATAAATATTATATCATAGAAGCAAATAGATCTTACCCACCTCTAACATCCTCACAAAAATTAACCCCTTTATACAATCATGCAACCACCATATAAATAAAGAAAATTCTAAAAAGGGAGTAACCAAAATAATATAACAATAATAATCCAACAAAAAGGGAAGGGGAAACACAAGGGTTATAAAAAGTGTGTCATGTACCCACATCATTTTAAAGTTGTTTAATGTGAAAATGGGATATTAATCAAAAAGGACCCATGGATACAAGTTAACTCTTTTAAATGGTTTTAAATTCCATTTAAAACCATACTTTCTACAATATTTCACTAATGGAAACTCTTAAAATCATTTCTAACCATTTTTCTGAAGCAACACACTTAATTCTATTTGGAAGTAAATTTTAAAAAGAAACCCACTTTCACTAAAAAAACTCCAGGGGTGTAAATTAACACCTAGTATTTTATTCCATGACGAAAACTAGGTTAATTCATTTGTAAACTTGTAACATTCAATAAAAAAATTATTTAATCCTTTTAACAATACTTATAATATCAATCATAAATTGAACGTTTCAATAGAAACTTTGAGAAATCACTTTGGAAGCACAAAATACCCTTATCAGCTTAAAATAACATTTTAAAAGTCATTTTGGAAATGTTATAAATATTTGGTGTTCCTGTGGTGTGAAATAAAATTTGAACCATCCCTTAAAATATGAAAAACCCTTCTCTTTATAAAATAAAATCATGTGAAAACCATGTTTTCATCTTAGAATTTCAATAAACACACATAATACTATCATTTAGAAATTAAAACACAAATTTAAAACTCAATAAATCAATGTTTCTAGAATTAAAAGTTATTGGATGGGTAAACCTAACTCAATCTATTGAAGAATGGTACAATGCTTTGAATACGTGCAAAAAAGACCCATATGAGGGGTCTCTCACCATGGAAGTAAGAAAAACACATAGAACAGTCAGTCCTAACACCCTAGGGTTTAGCTAAATTATAATAAATTTATGGTAAAGGAATAAAATAGTAGGATATAAATAAGAGAGTGAATATGAGGCCTTAACATGGGGATCTGACCAGAAATCAGGAAGAAACCATGTCAATTCACCAAAGTATGAGGTGAAAATCTAAGGAGGGAAGGCATTCTAATGGGGAGAAGTGTGTGAGGGTCGCATAACGCATCTGGGAATAGTGGAGTTGGAATTTGGTTTTTTTAAATTTGGGAGTGTTAAATTTTTTAATTATTGGAATTAAAATTGTGGGTGACCTGCATGTTTTGGCTAGACAGTTTAGTAAATCATTCCCTAAACACGTAGAGAATATCAAAACCTTGAAATCATACCACACAGCTTCCCCTATCACCCCACATAGTTTGAATAACCATGCACTCACCTTAAAAAATGACATTGTCATGTTTTAGACCCAAACACATAGTTTTCACTTTATTACTTCTAACCATGCATAACCTCTAAGACACCCAAAAAGTACCCAAAATATATAAATCCCCAACTACAAATTACTAAAACATAAAATAACCCAAAATAAAATAATTAAATAATAATATCAATAACAAGATGTATTATAATATCCTCACCATAATTATTTCAACCCCCAAAAATCCATTTATAATAGATGGAAGGCGATATAACAGTAAAATTCCACCACCTCAAAAAAGTGTTGAGGGGGTAGGATTCTAGGAATACAACAAGAGAAGGGATAAAATATCCAAGTTATAATAGATTCACTACTAGTAGGTACAATGTTTATTAAACAACAAAATTGGTTGGTGTCTCTATATTATTTATATATCTCATAAAATAGTGGGTTAAAGGAACTCAAGCTTTCAAAGAGACACAACACCAAGAAGAATACACTTACACCAAACACCTAATGAGAGAACAATTCCTCTATTAACTATAATAATCATATAATAAACCAGATAAAAATTACATAAGGAAGGAAGAAACTAATAAGGGACACATCAATGTACTATAAAATGAACAAAACAAAACACCATCATCGCAAAACCGTGGAAGTAGACACTCTAAAATGGAATCATCCATCAAAATAAAACAACATTGCTCTCAACCTAGTTCACGAAACATGAAATCAGGGTAACCTAGATCCTAACTTAGGTAATAACTCCCATGTTGTAACCAAAAATATTCAAGTAGGTTCCTACATGAGTGAAACCAAACTATATCTATTTCATAGACCTAAGAACTCACCCATGGTTTTCATGCTCAACCCATCAAAACAAAAATCTCAATCCAAAAAGCTAAAACACAACCCACAAGAAAAAATATTTCATCAAAGAATAAGCATAAAAAAATAGGCAACATCCCAGAATCACCCTCACAGAATCACCAAAATCACAAATAATATCAAAGACACCACAAAGACTCTCATTAAACCCCATTTCATTGAAAATATAATTACTAAAATCACAGAACCACCTGAAGGTTTTAGGTAGAGTGAAAGAACCATTTGGGCCATTCCCTACATAGCTTACTTTGTAATTGATGATTAATTTGAAATTCACATCAACGAAAAACATCATGACCAATGGAATTGAACTAAATATTATTTGATGAGCGGAATATAGAACCAATGTACATGATCATCACATAATATTTATAATCAATTTAAACAATTAAGGAATTAACTTATGATGAACTATTTTTTTGTTGATAAATCTAAAAATTTCTATACATTATACCATAATTTCATTATGGGAATAAAGAGTAGATTCCCTCCAATGTTGATCTAATTGTTCTCCATGAACCTCAAAATATAACTATAGTAATCTCCAAGAACATGAATCATAGATTCAAATGCTTGCATCATTCGTCTTTGATCACCTTGAGAATCTCTTCAATGAAAGGGTTCTTTTTTATCTCTCTAGACATGAGTGTGATGGTAAAGGAGGATCAGCCTCCATTCATAAGATCTTTCATGGAGATGGAGCTCTCTAGGTCCTCTAGGGAATTCTCTCTAGGTTTCATTGTGCACAACAAATGAAAATGGAAACCACAAAAAAATATAATTGGTTTTATATAACACTGGGGGTTAGAAAATATTAATTACAAAACTTCCCTTTATTATTTCTTTAATACCTACGGAGCCCCATGTCTATAATGATAATATTATTTTTATTTTTATTTCTTCATATGCGCATAGCTATTGAATTAAATTAAATACTATTTATTTAAATAATATTTAATATATATTATTTATCAACAAATCATTAAACTCAGTCTTCCATTCCACCAAAATATTTATCTAGTCTAGAATAATGACTACATATTTATTAAATAAATATAACATCATTATACAAAAATAAATAAAAATATATTATTTTCACTAAATTGAAAATTGATATTTATTAAATATTATAATCACAAAATGTTTCCCTGAATAACCAGTGATGGAATATATAAGATCATGTAAACTTGAATAATTATTAAACAATATCCGAGAATAATATTTATTCAACATTTTAAATTGTAAATAATATTATTTACATAACGGAGGATTTGGATACACTTAGTGTGTAATCCACTAGGACACTTTCTTAGTGGAAATAGGAGAAGAAACCCAAAGTTTGAGGATATAATCTAGAAACATTACAAGGAAATCATAGATAAAATAATTTAATTTCACAATTATATAAAATCATATATGGACATTTAATATCTAATATAATCCTTTTGAAATGATTTCTCTAATTCAGAAGGTTTCATGTTGGTTCCATCAACCCATGTGCTTTATGTCTCTTTATTTTTCTCTCTATAAATAGAACTTACCAACAGAACACCATATCCTTGTATTTATTTAGGCTATATAATTTACATTAAAGGGGCTAATATATCAACTTCCTTTGAATAATGGAAAATCATTTTTTCGTTATTCATTAATGAAATATTACTCGAGACACAACCAATGTACCCTACTTCTCCAAAAACATATATCATCATGATTTTCATAAATACATCAAAGTAGACAACTCATAATAGAAAATAACAATTATATTGAAGATTAAGGACCCATACATTCATTCACATATTCTAATATCTAATGACACATATAAATATGGATTTGGTATTGTTGGTTCTTATTATCATAATCTTTTACATTAAAAACTACCAAGGGTGTACACTATGAGAAGATGCCTCATATTCCTATGAGTCTCCACCCTTGATAAAATGTATCATTTGTATCCCTTATATGATTTCATCCAAATATAGAACATATATTCAAGAATACATTCACGACACTTCTGGATTCTCGTCATAGTGCGTAACTGTTATGAAAATTCAGTGCAATAGTTACTCTTAGGATATTATCACCTATTGTGTCATGTAGAAAAAAATCCTGATGTGATAATTAGTTTATTAACATTTAATACTATGAATACAGGTAGTAATAGAGTACACAAAATTTGGTTTGAGGGAACCAACTGCAACAGACTCCCACTTGAACTGGATCAAACTACTAACAACCTTTATCTTCTATAAGGAATATTCTTACTATAAATTCACACTTATGATAAAAAAACGTTAAAGGGTGATACGTTCGGAGTATGTGAATTGCCTATTGGTGTGAACTAGGCTCTTTTGGAAGAGCCACCACTACAGTATTATCACAATATAATGTGATAGGATATTTACGGTTAGGTATCACATCATGTTCTTGGATAAGGTTTTTGTATCAAAATGATTTTTTTGGATGTATTAGAGTCTTCTATAAACTCAGACTCTTCTATATAATTAGATACAATTAGATTATTTGAACTCTTCCATCACACATCTCTTCTTCTGATACAAAAAGATATCTTAATCGTGAATTTATATCATTCTGATCTGTTTTAAAAACTATCATAATTATAACCCCTAATAATTATCCCTACATCTCCTATGTATACCAAGAATATATCCTTAGTTTTTCATACATACCTAAGGATATCTTAAATAGTATACCAATGTTGTTCAACTAGATCAACTTGATTTATCAATACTATGCTCAATTCATAGCCAAAATCATGTCCACTATATAACAAAACATATATGATTGATCATATCACCAAAGTGTATGATATATTACTCACTCTCTATTTCTCCTATTGTGTTTGAGGACACATTTTTTATAAATTCTTATATCATGTGACATTCGAACCAATCCCCTCTTGTATTTTTCTATACTAAATCTCTTTAGTATCTTGTAAGTGTACCTTAACATAGTCCAAGAAGAATTTAGATCTATCACAAATGATTTTAATCCCTGGAATATAGGCTACCTCACCTACGTTATTGATATAGAAACACTTGTTTAACAAATACTTAATGGAGTATAAGATAGTTATGTCATTTCTAATAAGTAATATTTCATCAATATGTACTACTTGGATAAGGACTAAATTACCACTAAAACACAACAAAACACATGGATCACATTCATTATTAGTGAAACCAAAATCAATTATAGCTTTGTTGAATCAAATGATCCATGACCTATATTCTTGATTCAATCTATAAATTGATATCTCTACCTTATATATCATATTGGCATCACCTGAAGTCTTAAGCCCTTCTAGTAGGGTCATGTAGACATCTTCCTGAAGGTTCACATTATGTAAATATATTTTAACATCTATAAAATTTCATAGTCAACATAGGAATCTATATCAAGTAGAATTATGGTACATTAAAACAAGGAAATTAGTGAAAAAGTTTCATCATATTCAATTCCCTGATAATTTATAAATTCATTAGCTATTGGACTTTATTTTTATGTACTTAATTTACCTTATAGGTCCAGTTTTATCTTGAATACCCAAAATTGGTTTTGATACATGGAATCTATTTTAGAATCCATGGAATACTTCCATCTCACAGAATCTGAGCTCTCTACTACCAATTTGTAGGATAAAATCTTGTTTTTGTCAACTAATAATGAGTCTACTTCTTTAGTAATGATAGAAAAATACCTCTCTAGTTGTCTTACCACTAGGGTTCCCCTATGTAATACTTCTGATTCATGAAAACATTTTACATGGGGACCTATGGACTATATTCATATACTAACTCTTATGTATCATGAGCATCAACATCATCAAATTAAATATTTATTCCACCATCTTATTTAGGATATTCTACCTCTCAAAAAAAATGTCTTGTCTAGTGACATTCACTTTCTTATCGAAGGTGTTATATAGGTAGTATCCTTATATTTCCTTAGGATACCCTATAAAGATACAATTTTTGACTTGGGGTTCTAGTTTGTTTCTTGGGATGTCCTTAACAAATACCTTGCAACCCCATACACATGTATGTGAAAAGAAAATTTTCTTTCCACTCCATAACTAGAAGGGAATTCTATTTTACACTTCTTTTGGCACACAATTTATTGTATATTATATCATTTGTAATGAATATCCCCAAAAGGAAAATCTATGATTTGCATGAGTAATCATTAAACTTACCGTTTCTAGAAAGGTACAGTTACTTCTTTCACTAACACCATTCCATTTTTGTGTGTAAGATGGAGTGAATTTAAATATAATCTCAAAATCCCATAGAAATTCGATAAAATAATAGTCAATATATTCACCACCTCAATCATATTGTAGAATCATTATATTTTTCCCTAATGATTCCATGATTCATTCGTGAATTATTTGAATTTCTAGAAGGACTCAAACTTATACCTCATTAAGTAGATATATCAATATCTACTCAAGTCATTAGTAATATTTATAAAGAATACACACCACTATATAATATTAGAAATGGTGTATACAAAATAGTGTCTACTGATCCTATAATCTATTTGGACCTTTTACCATGTCTGCAGAATGGTGGATTGGCCAGTTTTTCCTATAAAAATCAAGATCTCTTTCATGTGGTTTTAACTAAAAATATTCTAAATAACCATCTTGAAAGAGATTTTTCAAATTTTTATCATCTTCATGAAAAAATGGTGATTCCATAGTTGGGTGTTATATGAATCATGTGAATATGATTCTTTATAAATCACTAATACATTCTTTTCATAATTTGATACATAATGAGATTTATTTAAATGTACCATCCCATAATATATATATTATTTATAAATAAAACAACTTTTATTTACACATTTGAAAATAAATCCATCTTCATCTAGGTTTGATAAAAAATTATTATCATGGAAATTGTTCATACATAATAAATATCTCTTAAACCTAATATCATTCTTGTTTTCAATGAAAGGTGTTAGTATCCAATGGATATATCATCCAACCACACAACATTGTAAGCTCTGAAATCCACCTCTCCTCTGGAAAACATTCAAAATATACATGACTTCTACATTTGGATATAGATCTGATCATCACAAGATATATCTAATACCCAATTTGTAGATATTGAAATGTTACAATTGATAACGAACACACATTTATATTCCCCTTGCTTTGAGGTGAAATTATTTTTCTAGTGATCAGGCCTTCCACATGAAAAAACATACTACTTACTTTGTCTTTCCATACCTCTAGATATTCCTATTATTAGAAGGAAAATGATTGGCAGCATTTTATTTTCTATGATTCTTGGGTATCTTTTCCTTGTTCATCATTTTCTTATTCACTCAAAGGACTATGGGTTTTTCATTACCCATGTCCTTGTCCATTTGAAAAATTAGAGTAAGTTGATATGAATGGATCTTCTTGTTATTTCACATTTTATAATTAATAATAAAATTATAGAAGTAATTGGGTAGTGAGTAATGTATGATATCTATACACAAATAATCAAGGAATTTAATCCCTAAGGTGTCTAAGAGTTCATTGAATCCAACAATTTTAACTAAATGAGTCCTAACTAGCATTGAATCTCTAATATTGGTTGTAAACATAGCATTTGATATCTCATATCTCTCTCATATCACCTACTTTTTATAGATATCAGAAAGGTGGTACATTTGATTATATGTATCCATTTCCTCATTGTTTCTTTAGAATATCATTTTTCATGGGTGATAACATGAAACACTGAACATATATGGAATCATTCAAATGTTTCTCAAAGAGACACAACTCTTCCTCACTAGTCTCTTGGCTAGGGGCTTTAGGAATAAGGTATTTAGAAAAATATAAATTTCTTTTATGAAACATGATAACATGTAATAGCCATTTATATTCTTGGAAATTAGTTCCAATGAGAAGGTTATCCTTCTCAAGTATGAATTATAATTAAATTTTTAAAGTCATATTTATTTTCATTTCTAAAAATAAAATAAGCATAATTTTTTAATTTATCTGATAAAATTAGACAAATAAATAAATATTGAATTTATTAATATCCCATTATTTTATTGAAACCCAACAAAACATATCAGTGGTTTTGAAATATCTTATTTCTTGGATATTCTAGTGGCATGAACCCATATTCCCCTTCTCATAATCCGGATATTGGTCTCACAGTTTATTTAAAGGGTTTTAGGTAGGCATTAAAATTTAGATTGCATTAACTAAAAGTTCCATGATCTATTGGGTGGACTCCCCAATCTGGAAATCCTTAAATTGGATTTCCTTAACCTCTACCACTTAGTTACACTAATTCCTACATTGAAAGTCAACTCCTGATTTTAACTAATTTAAGTCAACCAAAAACATCTTGTTAGAATTCACTGATAATTGAAAGTACCCCGACCATTGTTAGTCATACACATTGAACTATGATTCAACTTTTACACAATTAGTAGAAGGCTATACTGACTTAATATATACCATTTAGGTATTTTTTATTTATGCATTAATTTCCCATTTTATCATTATTACAAGATTGGTGATATCAAGTGGATTTATTTAAGTGAGTAACCTTGTCTTAGATAAAATTTACACATAATCTAATTTTTTTTAGTTCTATCTTACATGATCATTAAATTATTAAATAATTTGATCATGAAAAAATATCCATAATGAATTTAACCATGAAACTTTATATAAATAAAACAATAAAGCGGTATGATCATGATCTTTTACTAATGGTTAGTTTATCTAGTTTATGAAAAACTATCCATTTACCTAGGTAAAATGTTAAACCATGAACCATGGATTAGTTTGTGTTGTATATTTCCCCATGTCCACCCATGCACCTCTCTTTTATTTGTCTCACCTTAGCTTCGAACTTTAACCACCTCCACTCAATTGGGATCTAAGTCCATTACATATGATTATACTCACTCAAAGATGAGGGGAACCAAAGGATTAGTTTAGGTGTTTACAAAAAATAAACCATGGTCTTGTAGGCCCTACATAATGACAAGAGGGATGACACATATGCTAGTAGTTTAATTTTATAATAAATTAAAAGGAAAACCAATAACAAACATAGTTCTCATCTACGATCATGATCATCTATATACATGTAATGAGTTACCAATTTAATAAAAAACAGTCAATTCTAATCAATCACATTTAACATAAATCTTGTTCGAATCAATTAATTATCTTGTTTAATTATTCAATTATTTTATCTTATTTCTCATCTAAATTTATCTTGATATTATCATCTATTATAATTTTCATAAATTTAAATAAATTTATTTTAAATTAACTATGTAAAAAATATGTACCTTTGAGGCAACATGGTGAGTTCCCATCCAATCTAAACTAATGTATAATATTCATATATTGTTTACTCATGAAACATCTAGTATACAATATTTATCCTAGAATTTCATGGTGTGTATGTTTCAACAGAACAATTACAAGGAACATGTGGTATTTTTAGTAGCATGTTCTATTTCAATGAATGTAGAGTAATGATTGTATTTCGACATATACATGATATTAAGTTCCAAAAAATTATGAATAAATTAGTTATAAATTTAATATAGATATATATAACTCATTACATGGTGTATCACCCTAAGGTGTCACTTTCTTAGTATTATCTTGTGGTGGTTTTCCACCTTGGGTTTCAGTGTGTTTTGGGTTGAATAATTTATTATGTCCTCCAAGGTTGTATGGTTTATAAATAGGATAGGATCCCTAGGGTAAATGATGCCCCTTGTGAAGTTGGTATATTTGGAGATCATGGTTAGGGTGAATAGTTACCCAACCGTGCGGCCAAAGGGTACAGACCATGTACCTCCTAATAGAAGAGATCCACAACATTACTGCATATTTTGGAAAACATTTGAGATAACCATGCAACTTGTATATAATTGGGCTATTTTTTTCTTTTCACTTTTTTTTGAATTGGGAATTCCACCCCATTAGACTCAATTAGTTAGGGAATCTCTCCAATCCCTACTCTTATCCATAAAA
The DNA here is from genome assembly GCA_963277665.1 of Viscum album. Taxonomy (NCBI): domain Eukaryota; kingdom Viridiplantae; phylum Streptophyta; class Magnoliopsida; order Santalales; family Viscaceae; genus Viscum; species Viscum album. The sequence continues at coordinate 1,651,834,631 of OY728165.1, forward strand.
TCTTCTCTATGTTATTTCGAAATTTATATTTTGTGGTTCTTCATACGCATAATGTGAAATGAGATCCCCTATTCTCTTTCTATTTTTTCTCCCTTATTATCTAATAATTTTATACCTAATGGTATTTTTTGGATTAATTTCATGGTTAGGGTTTCTAGTATTTTGGGCTATTGGATTGTAGTGGTTGTACGCCATAGTAGGAGTCCCTTTCAGGTGGATTACTCCAAAGGTGATGTGGTTATGTTGCTTGAGGAAGGTGTTTCCATTTAATTTTCATTTATTGAAGAGTTCCATTATTTTAGAGGGGGTTTTAATTCATATTTATCCAAGATAATCTTGGGGTAGAAAATCTAGTGTTACTTTTTTTAATCATCCACTCACTTTGATTGATTTTCATTTGTAAAATGGTTGTAATTTCATGTTTGAAATGGTATCTTGATGATAAATGGTCTTTTCAACACTCCCCGTGTTTGATAAATTCATAAGGTTGGTTTTATTAAAGAAACACATTTTTTGTGTTTTAAAACAAATGATGTTATGAAATTGGGTTTCTTTTGCATTAAAAAGAGATTTTAGGTTTTAAAGGAGAGATTTGATGCTATAAATAGAGATGAATATTAACTTGGGTTGTATGATTGTACATGTTGATGATTATTTTTTTAACATGTGTGGTCATTCCAAGAATATTTGAAAATGGGATTCCCAAATTTATATGTTATATGTATAATGTGATATTTTGGTTGTAACCTTGTGATGTGTCGATTGTTGATTATGCCCTTATTGAGACCCATTATTTTGATGATGTTGTCGTTATCCATGTTATGGATGATTGGTTATGTGATTTATGTTGTAATCATGTGTTGGGGATCACTTAAGGTTAGCGTGGGAGGTGGGAAGGATGTTACTGTGATGTTAGGGCTAGGGGTTGTTATTTTAATGTAATGATGTTATTATTAATGGACCACCTATACTATTATTCTATGAGGATACCAAGGTTCTGAGTGGGAAGTAAAGGTAAATTTCTTGGATAGTTGACGGTTTTTACTAGCTAGACCCCCATTAGTTATATGTAACACCTATCTTTAGGGTTTATCACTAAGGATACTGATTAGAGAGATTCGGTGAATGGATGTGTGGAAATTAACCAAATGTAAATTAGGTCAATGTTCATGTGTCTTCTGTAGTCTTGTTTTTACTTTTGGTGTTGCCTCATGCATTTTTTCTATGTCAGCCCTCTTTCATTTATATGTTGGAATGTGTATAGTTTATTTCTTGGATGGACTTGTTTCAGTGTGATCATTTATTCCTTGGCCATTTTGTTGACTAGTTTTATTCCATCTACTTAATGGAATTATTTATTACCCTTTTTAGTCATGTTGATATCAGTATTTATCTTGTTTCTTTGTTTACTTTGACATAGATATTTGTAATCTTTCAAAGGAAAAATATAAAAAATGGATTTGAAATGGTGTGATTGGTTTAAAAATACGATTTTAAAATATTTCAAAACCTTATGTGGGTTTATTTTTAAAAGTATTATGTTTGAGATAAATCATTGGCTGCCCTTGGAATTGGATTTGTTTTGAAATAGCACCAATTTTGAGAAATTTTTTTATAGAGGGGATCTTTGAGGAAGTGTATATTTTAAACATATTCTTCTCCCATTATTTTAAAGTGATAATGAAAACCTATTTTTGAGGCCATGTTTTCAAAGTATATTAATTGGTTTCTTAAATAAGATAATTGAAATGGACTCATAGTGGTATCTTATTGGCTTCCGATCACACCCTACATACTCATGCCAGGGGGTATGTAGTCTTCAAATTTAATGTAGGTTCATTCAGGTCTTTAATATTTGGTTGGACATGGTACCACATTCCTTGGGAAGTGGATGATCATGATTTTTTGGTGGTGACTAGAGTTATATAGAGATGTTGTTCATGACTTCAGTTTGTACCACCAGTTGGATCAAGTTGGATTGGCATTTTTGGGGTTTTGTTTTGTTTGTTCTTCTGTCATCTTCCAGTGTATTCTACAACTCTTTATTGGATGTATATTTATCTGATATTCCTTTTGGGTATGTTATAGATCATTTATGATAATACTTCTCTAGATTTTGTGTTTGTTTCGCTTCTTGAGGGTGAAACCATCCCCAATGATTATGTCAAATACCCTTGACACTTTTCATTGGCTAGGGGGGATTGGGGGTGCTCCTAGTGTATGAGGTGGGCCAGTTCGGATGGAAGCCTAAATTACTTCATTACAAAATGGTATTATAAAATCTAGGTTCATAAAAGGTGAATAGGTTCTTGAGACTCACCTTCTTGATATTTTAGGTGCAGTGGTATAAATGAGATAGGACTAACGACACTTGGGTGGTAGGCCCTGTAAAGTTATTGGCCAACTCATTCCTGCCTCATATATTAAGTTTCCCTGGGTGGTTGGTACTTTTTTATGATTTAATTGTTATGTTGGTTCACTTTTGTGATATTACGTTATAGAGTGATAATAATCTATGTTTTAGGGAATGTTTGGGTGACATCCCAAGAAATTACCAATTTTACAGTGAAATTTGTAAGGATTTCAAGGGGTGCATGGTTTAGGTGCATGATATGAAAAATATGACTGGGATGTCTGGACCATTCAGGGAACCATATAGTGGTACCCACACAGTTGGCACATGACATAACATACTGTTCCTCTAAAGTACACACAATGGAGAGTGATTGGAAATTTTGTTTTTTCCCTCTTTGTTGGCATTCGACCTTCTTTTGTTTGTTTGTGTTAAGATCGAACCCACCTAGGTTTGACTCATGACTAACCCATGCGTGACTTCAATAGCCTAGGGACTACGGACCAGTGTTGAGTAGGAATATCCCAAAAATGGGAGGCATTAGCCTAAATTACTTGAATACACACACACACACACATCCAATCCCAAACAATTATGAAATGTAAAAAAACTAAAAATAATGCATGAATACATGTACGATACCAAAATATAATACTACAATAAGTATTAAAAATGAAAAAAGTGTCCAAATACAATCCTAACAAAAAACTGTAAAGTGTCCAACCTGTATCAAGGTTATAGGAATAAAGTAAAATGAATGATACTGATAAATACCTATGTCTGACAAGCTCCAACTACACTCCCCTAGCTCCTTGTTCTCCTAGAACACTATCAAAATTTCCATCATCTACATAAGACACGACTCGTGTAGGAAAAAACCCATGTAGGGGTGAGTATAAAAATTCCATGTTTTACACCTCAAAAATCAATAATAAGAATATCCAAGTATAATCAACTCAACAAAATATATAACAATCAATTTATAATAAAAACACCTAGATATACTCAAGAAATACACCATTCCACCAGGAGGTTATAACAAATTACCATCCATATGATTCTACTCGAAGTAATGTTTGTTCATGGAGAACCCACTCGACAACCAATGCTATCACTATAGAAAAACTACAAAGAGGACTAGATCATTGTTCCCTACCCATGAAATCCTACTAGTCTAAGAAGACCCTAATACTCAGATAGCGGGTCATACCAAGAACCGTTGGGGGACACCACAAACCCAATATGGTTCAACCCGCTATGTAGGGGATCATATGATAATGATACCACAAATACAACAGAAATAGACTACTAGATAGTGGATCAACACCCTGCTTAGTGAGGTTACATCGATTCCAAAAATCCCACCTATGGAACAAAGATGCTAGTGGATCGCACTCCAATCTCACAAAGGGAAGTCAAAACTCTATCTGAGACTCAACCTATAGAGGGGATCACAATCCTATGATTTGGATGCAATGTATCACTATACCCTTTATGAAAATGGACCAAGGCAACACACTCAACCAAGACATTTCCAAACAAAGGAAACAAAGAGCTAGAAAACACTCTTGAAGAGGGTGCATGATGTGTACTTGGGTTACATGGAATGTCCAGCTATACCACAGTCTTCCCATGTAGAAAATATTCACACAACATGAAAAAATATAAATACACTACAATAAGTAAGGGTACAATAAGTGTAGATATCACCTGGCACCTGAAAATGGGCCACCAGCCTTTTTTGTGTACTGATGATCATTTCCATGTACCAACCCATGTACACCTATCCATGTTTGTGTCTGAGTACACAGTGTTCCTTTGGCTATGTACTTTATCCTTTGTTTTTACACTCTCTTAATTACACGTCGATCCATCACGGATGGTTCACAAATCATGTGATAGTGGTCACACACCAAGTGATCCTTAACTTCATCTCGGAACCCTAACTGCCACTTAGAGGGCCCCACATGTCTTGTAATCCCAAAATAAATGCCATATTGATCAAGATTTTCCATTAATCTATTCTTGGTTCACGTGTTTCACGAATATTACACCTCCAACATCAATCTCTCCCAAGAACACTAGATCAGGGGTTGGTCTGCCTTACCATAGTTTATTTGTTATATTCCATCTACAAAAAGGATCAATAAAGCATCAACCACCATCAGCATCTCCATATGATGATCATTAAAATAAATAAATCCCATTTACGTTTTGTTCTCCCGCAATCTCCCAATTGTCATCTTTGATTCCAAAAACACAACCTACTTCACGAACTGCTTATGTGGTTTCGATCTATTTCACTAAATAATGGTCATGTAATACTCAGAAATCGAGTATTGGTTGAACTGTTGGCTAAGGGAAATACCAACGATGATCAAATAAATAAAATAGAAGAAAATTATTTAATCCACATAATTCTAGGAACTATTCTTAGAAATTTTTCATTTAACCTTGATTAATTTCCATAGAAGAAGACAAATGAATAGGTTTATATCAAAATGAACAAATAAAAAATTCAATGAATTTAATTCTGCCAATGATTTTTGAATCGATTATGTTTGTGTAATTGCTTTTTTTCATCTAAGATTAAGAAAAATGATATAAAATAAAAAATTAGTCATCCTACCATGAGTTTGGATCGATCATTGATGGAGAAAAGTTCTGGGTTTCCATCCTTAATGAGATCCACAAACTCCATTAGTGTAATGATCCACGATCCGGTCTTGATCAATGATCATTCAACAATAATTATCACCTCTAGTGGTCCATAGGTAACCACGTTTTAGAATCCAAACCTCGTAAAAAACCTATAACAACATACTTAAATAGAAATAAATATATACATCAAAATAAGAAAAAAAAATAAATTAACTAATTTATTATATTTATTTATGATCCTGATTAATTTTTTTCAAATGTATCATGCTTAAAATGTTTAGGTCATTCCTAGGGTAAAACCAACTTTCTGAACTCAACAGTGACATCAAATTTTTGATTTGGTCCCTCATTTTGGAGTTATTACACTTTTTCCAGAAACTTGTGGGTGTACTATTAAATATATTTAATATATTTCTAAATTTTATTTCAGGCACACCATGACTCATAATTGCTTCTCTTGTTAGCACCCAGTCTCAAACATAATCCATATAATATTCAAAAATAATATATGGAAATAACATTTCCTTTCATTCTCCCCCTTGGGACTTTACATCCTGAAAATTCAAAAAAAATGTCTAAACAAAAAGTTGATGGTAATGGGCTTGAATCTAGGTCCACTTCTCTGAGGTTCTCTCTTGAATATTCTTATGATGCCATTGGACATGCACAAATGGAATAAATCACCCAATAAGTATCCTCTCATACTGATCTGTGATCTCCAATATGCACTCAGCAAAGTTCTCTCCATCCTCAATGTCCAAATTTTTCTAATAAATAACATGTAGTGGGTTATGCATATATCTCATTAGCTGAAACATGTGGAATACATCATGTACCCAATCTAACTATGGTGGTAGAGCTAAGTGGTACTCCACATTTTCAAATCTAGGTTGTATCTAGAAGGGACCCATGAATCTGAGAAATAACATACCTCCACATCCAAATATCCTCAATCTACTTCGAGGTGAGGCCCTCAAGAACACATGGTCTCCCTCCTTAAACTCTAGAGGTCTTCATCATCAGTCCACATAAGGCTTCGGACATATCTTTGAAGTCCTCATCCTCTTTCGGATGATGTGTACCTTATTTGTAGTAGCTCACACCAACTCTAGGTCCATGAGTGTTAACTCTCCTAGATTAGTTCAACAAAGTGGGGACCCATAGGGTCGCTCATGACAAGCCTTGAATACTGCCATACCAATTGTGTAATTATAGATATTATTTTATGAAAACTCCCCCAAGGGTAGTTTTTCCTCCCAACTATGGCCAAATTCCAACATGAAATCCCACAACATGTATTCCATGACCTAAATGGTCCGCTCTATCTGACCATCATTCTGGGGGCGAAACACTATGCTCAAGTGTAATTGAGTACCAAAGGCCTCCTGTAATCCCATCTTTAACCAAGATGTAAAGAGAGAATTACAGTCAGAGAAGATCATTTAGGGAACTCTATGGAGTTTGAAAACCTTCTACACATATAGGTGTCCTAAGATATCTACTGAACTCTAATTTCAAATGGCCAAAAATTTGGACAACTTGGTCAGTTGGACTATGATCACATAGATGGAGTTGTGCCCCGTGAATGTATGTGGTAATCATGTCATGAAGTATATGGATATCCCCTCACACTTCCACTTTGGTACCTCAAATAGTTGAGTTTAAACTACTGCAACATGGTGCTCAATATTCAACTGCTGAAAAGTGAGGCATTGAGAGAAACAATATTCGAACCCCTTCTTTATGCCTGAACACCAACACAAAAATTGGAAGTCTTTATAAATCATTTCCACACCTATATGTAACACCAAATGGGATGTGTGAATCTCCCGCATCACCTCCTCCCTCAATGTCAAAGTTACCAATGTACATCCTCTAAAAAGCATAGCATGCTCCCCACCTTTAGAATATCCATCTGGAGCATGTCTAGTGGATATATGAGTATGTAAGGTATCATATTTGGTATCTCCTTGTTGACCATACCTAACACACTGTAAAAGAGGTAGGGTACCAACTATTGACTGAAGATATAAAGAACCATCCTTTTCCACTATGTAAAACTACAAAAAATTCAAACCGCTCTGATGCCTCAACCAATAATTGAGAACAAGATCTCCTACCCTGATTACATACCTCCATGTTCCCATTCCCCAGAGTCTAGAAATTCTCAAAGTTAGAGTCCTAAAGTAACTCTATCCTTTGACTCTATCTCATGTTAAGATCCTTATATGAGAAGATATACTTGAGACTCTTGTCGTTAAAGTAAACCATAAACCACACACCCCTAAGGTAGTGTCTTGAAATATTTACTGTGAAGACTATCATTGATAACTCAATATCATGGGTCACGTAGTTATTCTCTGGTAGTCTCAACTAATTTGAAATATATGTAATAACTTCCTGCCTCTTCATTAGAACACAACCAAGTCTAATCCCTGATGCAACACAGAACACTATGTACTCGACACCCTCCTTTGGAAATATCAAGAACAGAGTGCTCATCAACCTCTGCATAAGCTTCTAAAATCACTGTTCTCACCTTTCTTTCCATATGAAAGGTTATCCCTTCATGGTCAAAGCTATCAGTGGTTCCTACCCTATGGTGAAATTGGGTACAAACCACTGATTGTTCCCTGAAATCCCAAGAAAACTCTTCACCTCGGTGACACTCTTAGATGGCTCCCAAGAAAGCACATCCACGACCTTTTTTAATCCCACTACTACTCCTTCCACTGATATGATGTGTCCAAGAAAGTGGATGTATAAAATAACAAACTAAAACTTTGAGAGATTCCTATAAATATAGTGTTATCAGAGTGTGTCCAAGGCCATTCTCAATTGTTTCAGATGCTCCTCCTCGGACGCCGAATACACAAGGATGGTATCTATTGAGACCACCACAAATTTGTCTAAGAAATGATGAAATATGTGGTTCATGAGTCCCATGAACACTGTTGGGGAGTTAATTATATTGAACATGATCACCATGTACTAATAGTGATAGTTTCAATATCAAAATGCCTTCTTCGGTGTATCCTCATCTTGTACTCATAGCTGGTGATATCCTAATCCAAGTTCAATTTTCTAGAACCATCGCGCCCCTATCAACTAATCAAAGAAGTTTTTGATCCTTAGTAGTGGATAGTTATTATTATTGGTCTGATAATTCAAGAACGGCTAATCCACACATAACCTCAATCTCCCATATTCCTTCTTGGAAAACATCACTGGGGATGCCTATGGGAAACACTAGGTCTCACAAATCCCTTCTATTATATGTCCTACTACTACACCATCATCTCTCGAAGATCTATAGGAGACATCTGATATGCTAGTGCAGATATCAATGTTGTACAATGAGGAAAGTTGATACAGAAGTGTAGATCTCATAGGGGAGGTAAAACTAGTATTTCCTCATTAAATATGTCCTCATACTCCACCACCACAATAGGAAACCGATAGCCCAAGGAATCAACTGCTCCAAGATTCATTATATATAAATGGTGAGTAATCGATTATACTATCCTATACCTAATCTAATCTTGCTTCACTAAACTTTCCTTCTCTCTAATAAAGTAAAACCTTATTCCATCATTGAGGAAAAACTGCATTCACCTCCTAAAATATTCTATTTGTCGTGAACTATGGATAACAAATCCATTCCTGAGATGACATTATAAGGCCTCATTAATGCAATAGAGAGATCCCATATAAAACTCTTGCCTCCAAGAATTATATATCACTATCAGAACAAGTGCACAATCCCTATGTCACCCCCTCTAGGAGTCACCAACCACAGGGTCGAGCCAATGGCTTACCCAAAATCTCTACGTCTCGAACTAGAGAAGTTGCAGGGAAGGAATAACTCACACCGAAGACTATCAATAATATATCTAAAGTGGAAAAGACATAGATCATACCTTATATTATCCCTATATCCTCAGGTTCATATTCTTCTATAGCCTATAAGTGTTCTTTTCTCTATCCACGAGCTCCCTAATCGTAGAACGGACCACCGATGGGTGGTGGTTATAACAAGTTGAACCTCCGACCACCTCTTACTACCTTACCATACCCTCTTCCACATCGGTTTCCCTATAGAACACCCTAATCCTACCTCCTTCTCTATTTTAGTGATCCCTCAACTATATCACATTAATTTATATTATGTATTGAAAAATCCCAATCCATATTTCGTTGAACATATAAGAGAAATACCAACTCTCCATTAGCTAATTCGAGCCACCCTCGGTGCCCTGTACTGCTGACCCTTTGTCCTGGGAACAACTCCTAAAGTGTCTGACATGCTTAGATCAGTATAATTGCTTTCAGATGCCTACTTTTGACGTCTCAACAACTAGGTTCCCAATAAAAGAACCCACTTTCGGTGACTTCTCTTATAGGAGTCACTCCACCACCAAGGCTCACTCAAACACCCCAACATAGGTTGGAATGAAAATGGATATCACTGACACCTTGATATCGAGAAATAAGCCCTGCTTAAAGGCTTGTGATCTAAAGAAATAATCCTAAAACATAACCATGGATTAAATTTAGAGATAATTAAAGTTCTTCAGTTACTATACTATAGTCAAACTACCCTACTATAAATAAATAATCTTATGGATTCACAATGATCATAATGTGGGAGGATTGAACTCCTCTCTAAAGAGCCACTCAAAGTTAGATCATGAGAGAGTTGTCTCCTCATGTGACTGAGTCACTAAGTGGCATCATCACCCAATAGATCCCTAAAAAAGACTGAAAAAAGGACTTACATATCGTCTAGAGGCATCCTCAAAAGGTAGAAAATGTGAGTGAATGCCTCTAGCTATTCCTCAGCCATCTGTGGTTCTGAATCACCCTGAAACCTTGGAGGTCACTACCACTGAAACTCGTCATCACACTCAGCCTGCATACAACCTTAGTTGGTATTGCTATAACTATATATATCTCAATGGGTGGTGGTATAACTGGTAAACCACCAATAGGTGTTATATACAGAACATTCTCCTGTATCGATGCCTCATCACTAGTTGGATCATCCTCATGTTCACATGGGATAATCTTAGTTGGCTATCTATGTGGAGGAATCCGAAAATAGAATAAGATATACCATGGTCAAAAGAGTATATCTAGGGAGATGAATCTACATGGACATTGAAAACACAACCCATTCTTATATGATTAAATTAACAAATTTTTCCCTGTATCCAATGTTTACATGTTTCAAGTTTAAATGCTGGTGATCTATGTCTTGGTGTATGGATACATTATCCACCACACCAACACTAGAGTCTCTAGCTTGAAAGTTGAAATTGAAAAAATTAACATAATTTCCTCAAACGAATCGAACTGACTTTTTTCCTAATGTAGAACTGACTTCCTCTGATACCACTCATTCATGATCTGACTCATTGAGGTTCGACCCGTGACTACCCCAACCCTGCCTCCAATAGTACAGGGGATGGAAACCAACACTGAGTAGGAATATCCCACAAAAGGGAGGAATTATCCTAAATTACATGTACACATACACACACACACTCACATTTCTAATCCCACAAAATTCTAAAATGTAAAATAACTGAGAATAATGTATTCATACATCTAAGATCCGTTAAAAGAGGAAAATAGTATGTACTAAAAGAAGAAAAATGGGACAAATAGAAGAACAACCAAAAAATATAAAGATTACAACCTTCTATAAGGGAAAGGAATAATGTAAAATGTAATATCCAGGTAAACACCTTGTTTTGAAAAGTTTAATTTATGCTCCACCCACTCCCTGTCCTCCCAGGTTAATGTCAAAATGGATGTCATCTGCATAAGACATGATACATGTGGAAAAAGTCCACGAATGGGTGAGTATAACAATACCGAGTAATACACCCTGAAAACACTAAACATTAATCACAAAGTATAGTCATATCCATAAAATATATAAAAATTAATTTATAATATAAACACCTTTATATACTTATGAAAGACACCATGCCACCATGTAGTCATAAGAAACTACCATCCATAGGATTCTTATTTAAGAAATGTTAATTCTAAGAGAACCAACTCCATGAGAAATGTTATCACCAGAGACACTCTAGATATAGTTCTAGATCATTGGTCCCCACCCAATAAATCACACTTGTCTAAGAAGACTATGATACTCAGATATGGGTCATTCCCAGAACTACTAGGGGACAACACGAACCCTGTCTAGATCAACCTGGTACATAGAGGATTGTATGAAAACGATTCTAAAAACACTATCGATACATACAACTAGATAAAAGATCAATTAACTTCTCAGAGAGGTCACACGGATTCTATAAACCCCACCTAGAGACAATGATTATAGAGGATCACACTCTGGTCTCACAGAGGTACACCATAACTCTATCTCAGACTCGACCTTTAAATGGGATCACAATCCTATGATGTGGATGTAATGTCGCATTGTACCCTCAACAGAAATGGACCAAGGGAACACACTCAACCAAGAATATCCAAACTAAATAAACAAAGATCTAAAACCACTCTTGAATGGGGTACATGAGGTGTTCTAGGGGCACAAAGCATGTCTAGCTATCCCAAAGTGTGCCAGTGTGGTATATCCCCATTAGGACTGTAAATATAAGAATACACCACATTTAGGAAGGTACATGGTATATTGAGATCACTCGACACCTGATATTGCTTCACTAGACATGTATGGGTACCAATGGATATGTCAGTGTACCCTCCCCTATTCACCTAGTTGTGTCCATGGTGGAGTACATGACATGCCTCTAGCTATGTACTTTAGAACGTATTCATGTATTTTTTTTAAAGTACACACAAATCCATCATGGAGGGGTCAAACGCCATCTGATAAGGGTCACATGTCGTGTGATCCTTAACTAGGGTCGTAAATGATCTCGACTACTCATGAACTACTCAGGCTTGGCTCGAAAAAAAACTCGAACTTTGCTCTCTCTTTTTTAGTCATGATTTATATCAAGCTACTCGAGTACTATCTAGAATCGAGTTTGAGTGTTATCAAACATAATTGAGTATCTTGAGATCCTAATACATCATCTAATTTTTTAATATATTATTTTTATTCAATATATATATATATATATTTTCCTGATCGATCTTTTGATATTGAGTAAAAATTTGAGTTCAAGCTCAAATTTTAGCTATATTTTGTAATTAAAATTCTAAAAAAGTATCCTAATCGAACTGAGTTGAGCCTAATTGAATGCTTGATTGTGCCTGAATCGATCTCGAGATTGAGATTGAGCCAGAAAATCAATATTAGTTTGATCACCAGGCTAAGATTCAGCACTAAGTTCATGTATTGAGCTCGATATAAATTATTGAGATAGTCGGATTGGATCAAATCGATTGCAAATCAATCATTAACTTTATCCTAGAACCCTAGACACTACTAAGAGGGCACCATATGGAATGTAATCCAAAATTACACACCATGTAGATCAAGATTTCATAGAAATTCATGCATGTCTCACCTGTCACTGGGATCTACCGCCTCCACCGTCAACCTCACCCAAAAACAGAGGATCTATGGTTTACTGACCTTACCATTAGTCGTTTTCCAGAATTTGGCCACTAAACAGATCAGGAAACAATAAATCACCATCTTCATTTCCATAGGCCACTTGGGAAAATGAAGAACTCCCATTTCAATTTTTTTCTCCCTTGATCTACCCATTATTATCATTGATTTCCAAAACACCTCCATCATGATCCACACCAGTGGTTTTGATCCGTTGTGCTGAAGAACGTTCATGAAACGATCAGAAGCTGGGTATTGGTATAATTGATGGCCAAGGAATATACCAATGATGATCAAATGATGAAAATAGGGGAGAAATAAATATTCCACAAAACATGTGTAATGATCCTTTTTATTTGTTTGTTTTCCCTTGAGTTATTATTGTATAAGAAGACAAATGAAGAGGGGTAAATCAAAATGAACAAATAATAAATTCCCTCAATTTAATTCTACTAATTATGCTCATATTAACTCTATTTTTTAATTGATTCATGTTCATATGGTATTAAGAAACATGATGGAAAACATATAATCAAACATACTACATGGAGTTTGGAACCATCATTGATGAAGAATGGTTCTATGTTTCCATCATTAACGAGATCCATGAACTCTATTGGCATAATGATCAACAATCTAGTCCTGTTCTGTTATCATTCACTAATAATTCTCTCCACTATCCTCTCTAGGTTTACCAGGATTAGCATCCAAACCTGGGAAAAAACCTATAACAAAATACTTATAGGAGAAATAATCTATTGCATCAAAATAAATAAATAAATTTATATATTTTACTTATTTACACCCTTGATGAATTTTTCACAAATGTCCAGCAACGACAATGTTTTTTTCATGGCTAGGGTAAGACCCATGTTCTACACTCAATGGCGCCCTCCGATTTTTGATCTAGGCCCCCATTTAGGAGTTATTCAACTTTTTTATGAAAATTTTGTGTGCATGCTATTTAATATATTTAATATATTTTAAACATTTATTCCCAGCACACCGAGCCTTGGAATCACACACCATATTCACTCTTGTTTTCAAATATAATCTATATAATATTAAAAAATAATATTAAAAAAATATGAGTCATTACACTTAGGGATTATTTTTTAGATTTAATGTGATGTTTTTTGGCTTTTGAATGTTATTTAGGAGCATTTTTTTATACATTAATAGTGCATTTCTCATTGAAATCATTATTTTTGTTGCTTTAGAGGATTGGATGAAATGGTTTTGTGTTGTATTGGTTGTTCAAAGAGTGGATTTTTGTTGGTTTTAAGAAATAAAATCCTTGAAAGGTGATTAAACACAATGAAAGTAGTTTAAGAAAAATAAATTGATTTTGAAGTGGTGTTGATTTCAAAATGATTTTAATATAATGTATCAAATGTTTTCAAGGATTATAAGTAAAATTTTTAGAAATGGTTTGTGACCACATTTTGGTTTATTTTATGTTTGATTATATTGTATTGTATTTTAAGGTGTGTTTCAATCTTATTTGGTTTGGATTTCCTATAAATGGTCTCTTAATGTTGAGATATTTTAATTTATTTTGATTGATATATTTGTTTGTGATGTTTTAGAATGAATATCCCCAAAAGGAATTGGAAAGTTAGGAAGAGAATGCCTCATGTATTTTTCCAAGTGATCCAGGAATTTCTTTTGGTTTCAGTCCCTATAATGTTTTGTGATAGATTAAAGGATCCATGATTTTTATAGCTCTTGTATCAATCCTGAGTGTTTTGGAATCAGGAAAATCTAGTTTAAAATGGTTATCAAGGACCCCATGAATTGACTGAGGGGTTATCCAACACTAATGATATTTTTTGCTTGCTACTGACTCTTGAAGCCACTAGAGTGTGGTGATCCATTCCCTTCTTTGAAGGATTGGGAATGGAATGGTGGAATATTTTTTTCATACCTAATATTTATAGAAAATATCTTTGGTATATTTCAAGGGCACATTTATTCAATGGATTTATTTGGATGAATTGAGAGTTGATAGTAAAATAGAGTTTCTGGGTATCCTCTAAGTTTATTAGTCAGAAAAAGAATAAGTTGATCATTTTTCAAGCTTGAAACCATTCACTTAAGATTTTTATAGTAATGATGAATAGAAGGTTTGGTTATTCTCTAGAGGTATATTTCCAGAACTGTATTCATTAGTGATACATCTAGACATGGCTGCCTTGTCAGAAACAGTTTTAAAGGTCATTGTTGTCGAAGAAGTCATGTAAGGGAATCCTACGATGGGTGATGCTCCATTTTCCACTAGATCTAGTAAAGAAGATATAGATATCAAATAAAGGAAGCAGAATAGTTATAAGGGGGAAGTTTTCTTATCATCCTACCATTTCTATCTCAGTAAAGCAGAATCAAATTTTTTATTTCTAGTGTGGGACGTTTGGCCATGTTCAAACTTCTTGTACATCGGCTCCAAAGACCTATCATTTTGGTGGTTTCCCTATCCACATTCATAGGTTATGTGAGAAGGTTGAACATGAGAAGAAAAATACTTGGACTTAGCTTGAATCTACTTAGTGGTGTTCTCTTTTTTCACTTCCACAAGAGAGTTAGAATCTTAGTCTTTTTTGGGATCTTCCACTTTTTCAATCTTCTTTTTGGATTAATGGAATATACCATATTTTTTATACTTATAATCCCTTCTTCCAACAGATGAAAATGATTTTGATCTTATCTTTGTGTATTTTGGGATATTTATTCCTCTTTTTTATACTTTTTTCTCTTGTACAATTTAAACTACATGCAATTTTTTTTATTGATTTAGACATAGGAGATCCCTGGTGCACATACATGGATTTTGGGGGGTGATTTTGTTTCCCGTTGGTTTGTGGATGCCAATGTGTTATACATATCCATCATAATTATCATGGAATGGAAATATGAGGAGTTGGATGTGAAGAGTCAAAACCCTGTTATTCCTTAGCAAGGAATGACATTCATTCTTGTACTTATTGGTTTTTTATACGCCTTGTGATTCAGTGATCTAGTTTGTAATCCTTTGGGATGTTTAGTGCTAATTTTCTTCTCTTGGTCTTAGTTTGGTTAGCCTTGGTTGGTGGAACTTCATGATTCCATTTATAGATTTTGAAAATACAATTTCTCAGTGTAACCCTTTTTTCAAAAGGGGCTTTCAGTTGATCTAACAATTTATATTAATGTTAAATATTGGGGAGACATATTTTTGGTCTCCCCTCCCTTTGGGCTTCTATTGATTTGGGTTACTCGTCAGTTCTAGTTACATCTAGGTTGTTCCTATGGTTTTGTATTCTCTCATGGTGTGTATATATACTTATCATAGCTTGTAGAATTTTTTTACTTTGGAGGTGATATTTCTCTTAGGTTTCCTTATCTTGTGTTTCACCAGTGGTAGAGAAATTCTAGATTGTGCAGAGACATATGGAAGGTATCCATATGTTTTGGTAAAGAACTTTCCTCTTGGGACTCCTAGTTTATTTTACGTTTGGTTAATATTAAATTCATGGGTTCTTACTTTATGTCCTTGGTTTTCAGATTTGGGAGGTTGGTGGTAATTAAGTCCTTTCTAGGGTAGAGTTTTTCATTGAATTACCACTTATCTGAAGTTTTTAGGTACTTTATATAGGAAGAAAGTGGAATTTTGGGGAGTTTGTGACACCTCATGACGTCAATTTCATAGTATAATTTTATGTTGGTTTCCCCCTTAGGATTGTGGTTGTTTCTGGTTTCTTTTTTGTAATTTTAGGACGTTTTTCAAGGGTGAATAGTTAGGATGCACGGTATTTAAGTTGTACGATATCCCTAGGGAAAACTGATCACCCTATGTAGTGGATCTCTCAGGAGAGCATAGTTAGGGAGAATTTTTACCAAACCATGTGTACCAAGGGTGTATACCATTGAATTATTAATATAGGTGATCCACATGGTTTCCATAGGATTTGAAAAAATGTGCGGGATAACCCTGTGGCTTTCCTAGAATGTGGGTATTTTTTTTCTCTCATTCTTTTTAATTGGGGATTCCACCCCAATACCACTAACTCCCCTAACAATATTTTTTAATTGATTTAAGAGTGTATATTTGGTGGTTCTTCATCTAGATCAGGAGGTATGAGCTCCTCTCTTCTCTTTCTCTTAGATTCTCTCTTTTTCTCCAATCCCGCATACCCTAGTGGTATTGTTTTCTAAATTTCTTGGTTAGGGTTTCTAGGATATGGTTATTATTGTTTTTAATGTTTGTGATACATAGTATGAGTCTCTTTTAGGTGGATTACATCAAAGGAAACATGGTTCGTCACTTGAGGTAGTGGTTTCCATTTCATTTACACTTACTAAGAGTTCCACTAAATCTTGGGTTTTCTAAATTCATATTTTCCCAAGATAATCATGGTGTGGATGATCTAGGGTTATTTTGTTAAATATTCCACATAATTTTATTGATTTTCATTTGGAAAAGGGGTGGGATTTCATGCTTGAAATTGTATCATGATGTCAAATGGTATTTTATTCACTACATATGTTTGATAAAATGTTAAGGTTGGTTTTCTTAACTAAAAACACGCATTAATGTTTTAAAAAAAACTAGGTTTCGAAATTGGGTTTTATTTTATTTTAAAAAAATGTTTCAGGATTTAAAGGGATGGTATTGTGTTATAAAAAATGAAGTTTTTATTGGGTTGTGTGGCTATAATTTTTTATTATTATATTTTCTTTTAGAATTGTGTAGGGATTTAAAGTTTATTTGAAAAGTTATTCCCACATATATATATGTGATATGTATAAAAGTGAAGGCTTGGTTAGAACCATGTGATGTTTCAATTGTTAATCATGCCTTTGTTAATCCCACCATATTTTGCTGATGTTGTTCTTATCCATGTGATGAATTCTTGGCTATGTTATTCATGTTGTTCTTGTGTGATAGGGCTCACTTGAGGTTACTATGGGAGGTGGGAAGGATTTTATTGTGGTTTTAGCCTTAGGGTCTTATAATTTTCATGTTGAGATGTTATTTTTCATGGACCACCTTTAATATTATTCCATGAGGAGACTTAGGTTTATATGTGGGAAAGATTGGGACATTTCCTGGATACTTGGGGGTTTTCACTAGTTATACCCCCTTAGTTGTACGTAACTCATGGATTTAGGGTTCGTCACTAAGGAGACGTATTTGAGAGATTCGATGGATAGATCTGTGATTATTACTTTGACGACAGTTAGGTCAAAAAAAAATTTCTTTTGAGGACCTATTAGTCCTCATGGTGTGGCCTCATTCTATGTATCAACATTATGATTCTTTCATTTATATTTTTGAATTTGTATAGATTATTTCTTCTATAGACTACTTTCATGTGTGATCCTTTATTTCTTAGTCATGTTGTCAAACAGTTTTACTCTATATGTTTAACGGAATTATTTATGACACTTTTTTGTCATGTTGATATTATTGTTTCATTAGTTTCCTTATTTACTTCAAGTTAGGTATATGTATACTTTTAAAAGAAAAAAAGGTGTAAATACTTTTCAAATGGAATTCTTGATTTAAAAGGAGGATTTTTAAGTATTTTGAACCATGTGTGGGTTTATTTTCAAAAGTTTAGTGTTTGAGATAAAGTTTTTTTCCTTAAAATTGGATTTGTTTTGAAATAGTGCAAATTTCATGAAATGGTTTTATAATTGGGATCTTTGAGGAAGTGCATATTTTAAACTTCTTCTAATCCTATTCAATTAAAGTGAAAATGAAAACTTGTTCTTCCATGTGTTGTTTTAAAACTATCATAATTGATTTTGTTAATTAGATAAGTGAAATAAACTCATTGTGGTATCTTATTGAATTCGACTAACACCCTATATACTCATGTTGGTGGGTATGTAGTCTTCGAGTCTTGTGTAGGTTTTTTAGGTCTCACCTCTTAGGTCGGATATTGTACCATTTTCTTTGGTAATTGGATGATCATGAGTTCACAGTAACAACTAGATCCCTGTGGATATATTGTTAGGACCTTCGGTTTGTACCATCAATCGGCTTGAGTTGGTTTGGAATTTTTTTTGGGTTTTTTTCTTGTTATTCTATCAATTTTCATTGTATTATGTATCTCTATATTGTATGTTTATATATTTTATTTTCCTTTTGGGTATGTGCCTCCTCTTTTATGTTATTCCTTGTTTGGATGTTTTGTTTTTTCATCTTCTTGAGGGTGAAACCATCCCAAACTATTATGTCAAATACCCTTGATTATTGTCGTTTTCCCAGGGGAATTGGGGGACCTCCTCAGGTATGTGGTGAGTAGATTCATCCACCAGTTCATATGGGGAATCAAGATGGTTCTTTACATATATAATGATTGAGTAAGCTGGATAACCTCATGAAACACATGTTGATAAGATTTAATGAGTATAATAAATTATTTTTTAATTATATGTAATTTTGTAATATACATTGTGTGTAAAATATAGATACATGACATGTATATTTCTCTCCATCTATCCATGTCACACGACTAGGGGCTTGACATGTAATTGTGTCATATAAAATCATAGATTAAACAAAATGTACATGAGCTACATGGTGTGTGGTCTCTGATTTACATGTTCACCAGTCATGTAGGCCCTGCTAGAGAATACTTCACTTGTATTTGACTAATGGGCTATATATTATGTATGGATGTGGCACACCACGTAGTCTAATTGACTGTGCACCATCCTATCCAATTAAACATGATGTGTATTTAAATACATACCACATGTAAAAAATTCACATGGATTTAATTAATTCTGAATTAATTCATGGTGTATATATCATGGCTACACAATGTGTACTAACAGAAAACACGGTGTGTACTGTTGTGCAATTGTCCAAAACACTTAGCACATTCGGATTAGTTATTAATGTGTTATTAATTCAAAAAATTAATTTATTTGATTATATTTATGATAAAAAAGTGGATGAAGAGAATATTTTGTGATTCAAATTAAAGTACGATTAAACATGAATTGAAAATTAATAATAAATCCATAAAATAGTTGAAGCCCTTTAAAAAATTATAAATAATTATGAGACCATTATGATACCAATTGAAGGTTTTGGACATAGTGGAATCATCCGATGGGGAATTCCCAACTAAGATTTTTATTGTAACTTATTATTAATCCAATATGTACATTGATGATAAACACCGTGAAGAATAGAATTGTATCAAATATTATTTGATGAGTGAATTCCATAACCAAAGTATAGGACCATAAAATATTAATTATAATTAATTTAAATAATTAAATAATTACCTTGTAATTGATTATTTTTTTATTGATGAATCTGGAAACATCTCTACGTCATAAACTTTTTGTGTGTTAAGAATTAGAAGTAGATTCCCTTAAATGGTGATCAACATGTGCTCCATGAATCTATGAATGTAATCATTTGAATCTATGTGTGTTAGCATGGTATATTTTAATGATTTTTTCGTTCATCTTTGATTACTACTAGAATCTATTCAAGGAATGAATTCTCTTTGATCACTCTATAATTAGGAGTGGTGGGGGAGGAGAATTGTTCTCCATTATTGAGAGCATTCTTAGAGAGGTATCTCTCCAGGGCTTTACGAAAATTCTTTTCAGATGGAATTTTACATAAAAAAACAAAAATGAAAACCACAAAAAGGTAATATTAATGGTTTTATATACCGATATGGTTAAAAAATAATATTTGAAAATGTACCCATTATTATTCATTTAATCACTACAAAACCACATGTATATAATAATTATAATATTATTATTATTTATTAACTTTCACTAGGATAGAAAATTAAATTAAATATTATTAATTCTATAATATATAATATATATTACTTCTCACTATATCATTAAACTCGGTCCACCATTCCGAAACAATATTTATCAGGACATGAAAAATGACTATTTACTTATTAAATAAATACCACCATTTTATTAACCAATAAAAAAATATTATATACACTAAATACGGAATAAATATTTATTAAATATTATTCTCACAAAATATTTTCATGAATAACCAGTGAAAGAATATATCTGATAAAGTAAACATAAATTATAATTAAACCATGTGTAGGAATAATATTTATTCGTCATTTTAAATAATAAATAATATTATTTATTTAACTGAGGTTCTCGATACACTTAGTGTGTGACCCTCTAGGCCTATTTCTCAGAGGAAATTAGCAAAACAACCCAATGTCCAAGGTTAGTATCTATAAACATGCCTAAGAACCCATAAGGAAAAGAAGTTAATGTCACAATGACATAAAATCACATATGGATGCTTACTATGAAATATAATCCCTTTATTGTGACATCTCTAATTAAGAAGATTTTATGCTAGTTCCATCAACCCTTGTGCTCAAGATCACTTTCTTTGACTTTCTGAAAATATAACTTTTTAATTGAACAACATGGCCATGGATTTATTTAGGCTATATCATTTCCATCAAAAGGCCTAATATATCAACTTCCTTCAAATAAGGTAGAAATAATTTATCTCATTATTCATTTATGAAATATTACTTGTGATGCACCCAACATATTCAACATCTCTACAAACATATGTCGTCATGGTTTTCTTTAATATATCAATGTTTGTGACTCATAACACCCAATAATAATAGTAATAAATTTTAAGCACTAATACACACATCCACTAATAGGAACACTCAATGACACAAATAATTTTGGATTTCATACTAGTATGTCTCATTCTAAAAATATTATACACTGGAAATTAGCAAGAGCATATACCATGATAAGGTGACTAAAATTCCTATGTGTCTCCAACCATCATAGACTGTAACATTTTTTGATTCAAAATATCTCATCTATCTATATAATATATATTTAATAACTCTTTCCTGATACTTAAGGGTTCTCATCAACGTAGGGAACCACTATGACCTTCCAATTTAGTAGTTACTCTTAAGATATTATCACAAATAATGTCCTGAGGAAGAACATTCATGAAGTGATAGGTGGCTTATTAATATTCAAAACTATGAATATAGGTAATCATAAAGTACATATAATTTTTTTCTAGTGCACCAACTCTAACACCACCCCAAAAAAATATTTACATATTTCAATGGCACTCAACTATCTCCTTCCCATGGAATCATGATAAAACTAGGCCAACTCAAAATTATGGAGTATAACAATTCAGTAAACCTTGAATTGGTTCCCAAAACAATTAAGACTCCAGCTCTACCACTAGATCTTGAGTCTGGATAGGGCCACCAATTGAAGAGACCAAATCTAATTGATCTAAGGGATTACTCTTAGGGCTATTCCCTGAAACAAAAAATTCACCCCTTTTCAAGAATTTATATGAGAAAAAAATTTAATAACATGAAAATTTAACTCAACTAGTTTTTGTCAGCACATCAATATAAACTGAACATCCCCATCACAATCAAGGGATAAAGTCAAAATCAATTGATCGATGAAAACAATGGACATAAATTACACATCATAAAACCCATTTTTCATTAAAATCCACAACCTCCATTGAAATCAATAAAGCCCTTAAAAATTATGTTCCAATTTGGAAAACTGACCAAAATTCAAATAACCAACTCCCATTTTCTAAAAATAGTTATCAACTCCCTCTTCAAAATCATCCACTTTTCAAATACATGAAATAAAAAATACCTACATTCCGAAAAACACCCTAAAAATAGTTTGAAAACCAATATAATATAAAAACTAGTTTTTCTTAACCAAAAAATCATATCATTCATAGATATAGTGATAATCCTCTATTCCAATAACAATTTTTAAACAGATATTCTCTATGTCTCACAAGGACAAACTAGAATCATTTTCCCACTAGAAGGATTCAATAATAAATGGGTATAGATAAGAAAACTAATAATAATGTGGAACAACAATTGAATCAACCATACGGTTTAATGGGCCACATTCAAGTCATGCATCAATTCCTGAAACATTTTCAGATTGATCATTTTGCCATTTCTTAATTTATTTGGCCATGCAAACCCACCTCAAACCATGATCTTGCTTCCATTTTCATCTTGAAATTAAATATTAATTTCCAAGTAAATTCACCTTGCCATTGTGGATTAAAAAAATACCAAAAATGATAAAAAAAATACAAATTCCCAATTAAAATCTCTAATACCCATGGTATATCAAGCATCTTCATGATAGGTGGTGATTAGGCACCCGGTTATTATTGTACTCTTCTGTCCAGATGACCATCCTACTCTTCTATATGTCTAAAAAGTCTTATATTACATAATATATTTACAATAACCTATGATCCAATTAAATAAATGAGGATCAGATTCTATTTATAAAAAACTGGCCTAGGTTTCCACTTAAACCGGCACCCGACTCGGTCCTCCAGAAGACCGAAGGGCATTTCCGATCCCAATGGGATAACAATTGGTTCATGGGCATCAAATAACACCTCATGGGGATTTATTTCTCTATTAAAATTTATTATAAAAAATAGAGATAATATAGGCATGACCACTCCATATATTAGAGGTCCCTAAACCTGTAGTGAAGAATCAATATAAAAATAATAATATAATGTAATGCAATCCCTCAACTCACCTCCATCTCATACCATAGAAACATTTGTTGAGATCTATCATCCATTATCCACATACATAATGCACAAACAATTTATGACATAATACTAAGTATGGTTGGATAATTTATCTAGTGAAATACAGAAAATAAATAAATCAAAAGAAAAAACTAACCTCTGTGCAACCCCTCAAGTCACACAAACTAATCCCAACACTATACTTTTCCCATGGGAATTCTAAAGTATAAATGGTACATAAAGTTGGAATATAATATAGGAATGAGAATAAAAATTATAATTAGGACACCAGGTGCCAATCTACATTCCATACCTTTAATTAAACATCCACTTTAATGCTAATCTAAAATGCATTAGAAATTTATTTTCCATAAGGCTATATATGAGAGAAGATAAACACACATTTGAATTTTTTTTAAACATCTTTTATTTATTTTTTTAAAATGAAAAAAAATTCAATTGAAAGACAATTCCCCATTCAAATCCTCCTTTTCTAAATTACAAATTCAAAATCCACTTCATAATCACTTTAAAAATATCCTTTTTGAAATTACTTTTAAATTTCAACTGAAATACTTTAATTCAAAATGATTTCCTCAAAATATCCTTGAAACCATTTAAAGGAAATAATCATCAATTTATGACACCAACATATAAATTCATTTTTGAAAAACACCCAAAAAAGGCCAAATGAAATATAACTCAATAAAACCCACATAGTCTATAAGTATAAAAAATGCAGCATAGAAAATAAAATAATAATAGAGAATAATAAAAAAATATGGTAATATCATATATAATTCACCCAAAAAAAGAATACATGTCATGGGATATATCCTTGGTTCTACAGTGAGATGATCCTAGACTTTTATTAAATCAATAAACTAACAACATTATCGGTTTTGTTTGATCATTTAATGATCATTGAAAGAAGAAGAAAATCAAAAACATATAATAATCTATATCCATGAATAGAAATTTCAAGAGTATAAATTTGGATAACATTATTGATTTTGTTTTATCATTTAAGGATCATGACTTCTAAAAACACGAAGGGGTGTTAGTGACATAGTCGAATGATGAACGTCTTTCAGGAAGAGAATATAAATTTGGATAACATGAAATCACCACAAGAACCAACCACAATCAACAAAAGAGGATCATATCCACTTATATATCCAACATCATTTCTCTTTATTGATTGCAGAGTGTCATCCATATGAATGAGTTTTTGTGTCACCACATGACACTCGAATGTTACACCCATTGGAGTTTTTATTTATTGAAAACATCAATGAATGAGATATTTCATCTATAATTGAACCTACATCTTGATTTGTAAATAATGAAAATTTTGGTTTGAATGATGTTGAACCAGAAATAAATTTCATGAATTCTAAAACAAGAATGGATATTGACCATAACTTTACATTCCCCACTGTAGTGTGGTAGTTCCATTTTAGTGCCTATCCAACAATCTCACACCTTCACTAAAATACCATAAGTACATTATGAAAAACATAAAAACTGTTTATGAATCTATACAATACATCTTTGGCTATGGTTTCATCAAACACACTTCATTTTAGAACAAAACCTTTTCTATAATTTAATACTTATCCAAGGGCCTAATTGTGTGACCCTATTGGTCATAACAGTGTTGAAAAAACTATAAAATCTCAATTTTAGATATGCAAGAAAATAGTGCCCTCTAGTAAAGCATCAATGGTACTCAAGCTATTAATAGGTCTGATGTGATCTCTATCAAACAAACCCAAATATTTATACGACCATATACACCAAAATATGTATCATATACATCATATTCAAACCTATAAAATCTATTTTATACTTGACATTGAGTGACCACTTTTCATGGAACGTTTCAATGTATTATAATTCACTACTTATTTCTTGGTTCCCTAAAAATGAATGACCAAGTCGATGAATACATCACTTTTCATTCATTTATCTAAAAATAACATCACATTTCACTTATCTAAGTAGTTGATCACATCACATGTGTCACAACTAATCTTGGGAATGAATTTTCTCAGTATAATTTAACTATGGTATATATGTATTTTCACCTCATTTAGGTGGGAAGACCCCATCTTGGTTTTTCTCTAACTAATCACATGTTCAAAAATATTCCCAACCACTTCCTGATTTGCAGATTTCATATAATGACTTGCATTTTTAGGGTATCAAAGTATGAAGGTTCACATTCTAAGTATCTCAGAAACCTCAAGTGAGATGATTTGATAATAAAATAGAGCATGTAAATGGAATATATGAAATTCCCAAGAATCAATAGTATCCTCCTTCATCATTGATGGATCTTTCTTGATAATGATCATGAGGAGCAGCAGGGGTGTTAGCGACTTTGTCGAGTGATGATCGTTTTTCAGGAAGAGAATGTAAATTTGGATCATGAATTCTAAAAACACAAAGGGGTGTTAGCGACTTCAATGAGTGATGAACGTGTTTCAAGAAGAGAATATATATTTGGATAACATGAAATCACCACATGAACCAACCACAATCAACAAAATAGGATAATATCTACTTATATATCCAACATAAATTCTCTTTATTGATTGTAGAGTGTCATCTATATGAATGAGTTTGTCTGTCACCGCATGACACTCGAATGTTACGCCCATTGTAGTTTTTATTTATTGAACACTTCAATGAATGAGGTATGTCTTCTATAATTAAACCAACATCGTGATTTGTAACAAATTAAAATATTGGTGTAAATGATGTTGAACCAGGAATACATTGCAGGAATTCTAAAACAAGCATGTATATTGACCACAACTTCACATTTCCCACTATAGTGTGGTGGTTCCATTTTAGTGCATGTACAAAAATATCCTACATTCACTAGAATACCATAGGTGTAACACCCCAAGATTCCACGGTAATCTTCTCCTTCAATAATGTAATAGCTTGCATTGTACGCAAGTTCGAGACTCTAACACACCACGACCAATCAAAGTAGCTATTATGAATAGTAATACATTCTTTTTGAAAATATATAAATTTTATATTTTAAAATGGATATCATTTTTCTATTCTGAATTTCAAAATTATCCTAAGTTGAATTTTTTGAAATTTTTTGAGAACTTCTAATATTCTATGAATAGACAAATACTTAAAAACAACTTTTTAATCAAAATAATTTATAGTGATAAATTATACTATTGATTGGTTTTAATGTATAATTAGAATATATTCTTACCATTTTATCCAATGGTGGTCATTAGAATTAATTTCACTTTGAAATTGGACATAAACAATTGTCTGTCTTTTGATATATATTGTTTCTTAAAAACACGCTATTTGTTGTCACAACGAGAATTAATTATTATATTAATTAATTAAACTTATATGTTTTGAATTTTGTAAAATAGACATCATTTTTGAATTAGGAATAACAAATATAGCTTAGGGTGAATTTTTGGTATTTTTCTGAAAAACATCAATTTTGATGAATAGTGAAACCACTAAGTGGTAGTTAAAAAAACTAATTTTTCATTTAAATGAAACAATACCACTTCTGTGAATTGAATTTCAAAAATATGACATCCATGGTTGTCTTTATTAAGTAATATTTGGTTCAATGGGATGAAAATAATTTTTGATGAATAGTAACTTTTAAGTTTTGTTAATCGTGATTAAAGGTAATTAGTGTCATTTAAGGTAAATATAATGATATAATAATATGAAATTACCTTTACACTTATACTACACCTATTGGATGAGTCATGGCCGACCAAGACAATCCATGGGTCAACTTGGGGACCCCATGGAGCCACTTGGGTAAGAAAATGACATTAATAACTTTTTATTTAAAGTAAAAAATAAAATTGTAACAAACTTGCGTTGTTTTACTACAAAAATTATTACATGGGGTTATATAAAAATTTTGACTATAAATATGCATTGGAAAGTTAAAAATATTTCCTATATCATGTTAATTTTTTTATAATTTTTAGAAATTAAATAAATAAATTTATTTATGACACCATGATGATGGAGCGATTACCTCATTAATGAACAATTTAAATAAAATGAAAAGATAAGGTAAAATGTAAGACTTAAATTTGTCTAAAACATGTTGTATGAGTATATTTCAAACCCTTATCACCGTATCCTAGAAATATATAATCTTGGGACCTTTAAAATCAGAAACTCATTATATAATAAAGTAACATTTCTTGACATTCCAATAGTTCTCCTCCTCTCCTCTTATAAAAGGCCCCCACCTATACCACCTTATTCACACCTTCAAGACAGTTGTCTCAACAAACCAATGCCCAAATACTCTCTCAAATTCCCTATCTTACTCCTAGAAGCCTCACAATGAGCAGAAGTCTTCCCAAGGGAGCATTTTTCTCAAATCAAAAAGAGTGACCCGATTTCAAGGTAATGTCTTCACTTGTGTTCTTTTGTTTTATTTTTCTTCTCCAACCCCCTAAACTATTTTTTCCTTTATTTTGTAAAAAACCCAGTATCTTCAATATACTAGGATGTTTTTATGCTAATTATTTGATTTAAACTTACACACACCTTCGTCTAATGGTTAAAGAACATACGGTTTCTGTGGGTGGTGAATTACTGTCTCATGAGATATGAATTGTTAAATCTTCTTTTAACACCTCTCATGGTGGCTATTAAGATGTAACTATATTTATATATGATATTTATTATTTTTATTATTTCCTTATGCTTATTTATTTCTCATTTATCGCATAGCTTTATGATTTCCATTATGGGTAAACTTGATAATTTCATTTTAGGAAGTGCGGACTACCGCCCCCTCAAAGTGATCTGAATCGTTAATGCAATATGTGGAATGTATAAAGGATGGTGTAAATTATATTATATATGATATAATACTAGAATTATAATATACCTGTATAGCATTATTATTAAATTCCATAAAATACGAAATAGAAATGAAAGTAGTGTTCATGCGTACGCACGGCTTACCGTCTCCATGAACGGTGCATTTCATTTATTACCTCTAAATGTTATGTTATATTATTAATGATGTATATACTAGATATATATGATATATATGATATCTAAATAATGAATATAATTCTGGATATAAGTGATATTTTACCACATGAACAACTTGATATTATAATAAGTTTATTTTTGACTAAAGTTCCAAAGATCGAAAAAACGACCGTTATTAACTTAAGTAATTACATAATGTTCATAACATGGTATTAAGTGATATAAATGGAATAATTAACTTGAAAAAGGTCCTTAAGAAAGTAGAAATTAACTCTAGTTTATTATTCAAAAGGTTAAAGAATGATTGAGTCAAGTCGGACACGAGGTAAGGGAACTTCTTAACCCAATTTCCATTCTTTGGGTTAATCTCATAATTTCAAATTAGGTCATTATATTATTATGTCCTATATTGTATTTGTACTTTCTTTATGTGTACTTATATTTAATACACATAATAGATCTATTTTATTTAAAAAATGATCTTTGTATGGGGCTTTGTCTCAATCTCCTTTCATTGAGTCATATTTTGTTTTATACACAACTTTATATTATACGGTGGATAAAACCCTTTGACTTTTACTTTTATTCAAACGGAATATTTTTATACGAAGCGTTTTACTAAATGACAAAATGGAATGTTTTTGTCTTACATATGTGGCGAAAATTAATTTTTCGATGCTTTGACCATTGTTTGTGTTTCGGCTTACTCTACAAGCCATAACTTTTTTTAAATGAAAAATGAATACCATGTTTTAGTTTTCTTTTATTTTGGTATTTAAAAATGGTTTTATTATATCAATGTGTTGTATTTATATCTTGTTATTGAAATTTGGAAATGTTATGTTTCCTTTATGCATGTTTTAAGTGATACGATTATGTTATGGTTTATGATGTATTTAAACATGTTCATATGAAGAATGAATTTGACTTAATAAGTGACAGTTAGAGCCCGTTATAGCTCCTCGATGCATCAATAGGACTCATGAGACAAACAAGTGTCTTGGCACGAGGCCTTGACAAAATCATATTTGTAGTCTTGGGACAAGGACTTGGCTACGTGGTTATGATAGTCTAGAATTATGAATTCCATCATTATAAAAGTGGTTATTGATATTTCATGTGATTATTTGACCAGTAGAATATCCATGTTAATAAATAAATTGAATTATTTCATTTTACTTATGCCATATTATGCTGAAGTTCATGTTTAAAGGGATTTTGTTTTAGATATACATTGCCTTAAATGTTTGTATTTATTTATTAAAGCTTCCAATATATTGTTATCCTAACTGAGCATCTGAGCTCACCCCTTTCTATGTTTTATTTTTCCTCAGATGTGAAGAAATATTTTATGACTGACCTGTAGAGATCGTCTGAAGGGGATATGGGTGTGGACTATGGAGACTATGTTATTGTAGTTTTTCACTTTATGATGTAATGTAACATTTATGAATAAATCTAGTGTTTCCAAGGATACTAAACTAATCAGTCTTTTGAGACTTGATCATTTGTGATCATGCCAATGTTACGTAATAATGCACTGACTCTTGGTAACTGGGGTCGTGGCGTTACAATAGGTACATTATAAAAAAGATAAAAAATATTTATGAATCCATACAATTCTTATTGGGATATAGTTACACCAATATCACTTTATTTGGGAACAAAAACATTTCATAAACATTAATACTTATCCAAGGGCCTAATTTTGTGACCCTATAGGTCCTAACCGTGTTGAAAAAAACAATAAAATCTCAATTTTAGAGATGCAAGAAAACAGTTCCCTCCAGTAAAGCATCAGTGGTACTCACGCTATTAATGGGTCTAATGTGATATCTATCAAACAAAATCAAATATTTATACCAACATGTACACCAAAATATGTATCATATAAATCATATTAAAACCTATATAATCTATTTTTACTAGACATCGAGTGACCACTTTTCATGGAACATGGCAATGTACTATAATTCACTACTTATTTCTTGATTACCTAAAAATGAATGACCAAGTCGATGAATACATCACTTTTTAAGCCTAGTTCCTTGTATATATTCAGATCAAATATCCTAAAATTCATACCCCCATGTCCAGGAGATTGTTTTCTAAAAAAAATACCAAAACCAATCCCCAATGGTGGTTCTTAAGAGGAAGAAAACTAGAGGTAAACCCCTCTTCCGTTTTCTTTCAATTTCTTGTATAAGTTCCTCACTTTTCAATATCTAAACAAACCTATCATAATCCAAATGATATCATAACTCCAATACCTTAACATTACTTTATTTTTATTATGAAAATGGAATATTTCATCGTCATCTCTCTTTACCCCCCCCCCCCCCCCTCGTATACTAAAAGTGAAAACATCGTCTAAGATGTTATAATTTATCGCATTCAAGGATGACAGGTTTCAAATTTCTCATACCCTCTTAAATTCTATTCATGAAACCATTTTATGGTTCAACCAGATCATAATATATTTAATATATCCTATTTAATTTTCTATAATCATTTTTTATTCATCGTATTAATTTATAACACAAAATGAGTTCGTGGTAATCGAAAAACCACCAAATTAATCCAAGTGTTTATCATCCATATATTATCTAATGATTCATCCTATCCCAAAATAAACAAATGATTTATAT
Source organism: Viscum album (assembly GCA_963277665.1). Taxonomy (NCBI): domain Eukaryota; kingdom Viridiplantae; phylum Streptophyta; class Magnoliopsida; order Santalales; family Viscaceae; genus Viscum; species Viscum album. Next base: position 1,651,865,491 of record OY728165.1, read on the forward strand.
GATCATTTATCCATATATATGATAATTTATAACATATAACTTCAATTCTAGACTTCAATTTACATTTTACTTGAACTATCATGCTCTTATATAGGCTAACTGATCATGAAAACTAAGAAAGTTTCCACTCCCAAATGATGAAATTGAATCTATTAAACCATAAAAGGCCATACTTTAACTTAATAAAGTTATAATAAATCAAATATATGTTTAAATGGTTATTTAATTATTAATTAATTAATCTAATTTTATTATCTAGTACATTAAGATCAAGTGAATAACACCTTCAGACATAAGGTAAGGGATTCTACCCAAACTTCCATTATTCCTTCGGGTTTATCTTCCACTCTTTTTACCCAAATAAATGTGTATTTTATTTTTATGTAATTCTTACAAATTATATACACATTTACCAAAATCGTGTATCAAGAACTTTTCACCTTCATTATTTAGGGATATACATATTTTTAAGTGGTTCCCTTCTCAATTCTTTTCGATAAGCAAGTCGTTTTAAGGGGACATCCCGAATTATTACCAATTTTCAAGTGCATTACATAATATTTTTTTAATAGAAAATTATTTTTATAAATACACTAGTTTATTTATTAAAACCTTATTGGTTCACTTCCTGTTTTATGTAAAATATTGTGCCCTTTTCTGTTCAAAAACATCTTTGGTATTTTCCTTAAACCGCACTAAAATGTCTTAATTATAAAGTTTCTTTAAAACTATTTTTACATGTTATCACTTAAATTTAATCAACTTATAATTATATATCCATATTATCCTTTATTATTATACACGTATGATTTAATTATTTTATTTTATAGACACTTTTATGTTATTTCCAATTATGATGCTTTAAGACATGATTATGATACCCGTCTATTTCCATGGGTAAAATTATATTTATGTGTGATTCCTTATGTATGATTAATTATGTGGCACACATATTCATTAACATTTTATGATGGATGCATACATATATTTCTCCAATTCATTGGGTAATGTTTAATCTCATGGATGTTATGTACAATAGTCTTAGTGGTTAGCCTTGACTCGTGCTCCATGTGCATTGGTCTTGGTAGTTAGCATTGACTCGTGCACCTCTCTATGAAATGAGTTTTGACTCATTATCCTATATTAGAAATTATCCTTGAATCATTATAAATTCATTTTTTTATATTGCTTTCACATTACTTTTATTCCATGATTATGTGATTCCATGTTCTATATGTTATGATTCTTTAAGTTCCATGCCTTTTTAAATCATTATGTTATGCATTCTAACCTATAAACTAAGATTTATTCTTTTTTTAGTCACTTACTGGGATCTTTATCTCATCACATAGTTCATGTATTCCATAAGCTATCATATAAATATGTTAGTGCACAAAGGAAGTTCGGAACCCGTAATAGATGAGAAATAAGGAAATGTTTTTTTAGTCCCATTTTTTGAATTTTGTATCTAGTATTCAAAAGACACTAAAATTTAAGATCCCTGGTTTTTAATTTTTCAGTTAAATATATATGAAATCATGTAATAATATGTGGAAAAGGTTAGGGTTTCTATATTTGGTATCAGAGAACGGTCTAGTTATTTTTAGATATCGGGAATAGAGCACATTAATAAGAGCCATATGGATAAGACTAAGTATGAGAAAACATCCATAAATTTTGGTAAGTATAGATTAAGTATTTTATCAATAAAATACATACCTATCTAGATATGATAAGTTGATGTGGTTCAAGAATATATGTACCTAGGAGAAACAAATCCAATAAGATTTTCTCGGGCCTATCTCGGGGTAATCTGGTACATGACAACAGGCCTTAATGCGCACCTGGTTTGACAATCCTGGGGAATATGATTTGGTAAAATCATAAGCTCATTATGAACCAATATTAAGGGGAAAAGAATCAAATAAGAATATATGTTAGGAAATATATCATGGATAACCTAGATTGAATCCTACGGAATCACAAGTTAGGATAAATTTTTTTTACAATTTTATCTGTTAATGTTCAATGATTTATTTTTATATACCTATTAGCTAAGTATTTCAGCCCTCTGATTGAACATTCTTGTCTTAGTAAATGGATAGAAAAAAAAAGAAAAAATTCCAAATATCAATGTTATAGGCAGTGTAACGGTTACCCTAATTAAATGTTAGATATGATGGGAATGGGTGCTCAAAACTTTATGATAGTATTGGCATAGCTAGAACATGTTATAAATAACAAATTGAATCGTGTGGAACATCCTTCTTATCCAAGGAAATATAAAGTTGAATCCTTCATGCGGAAAACGCCTCCCATGTTTAGGGGATCTTCTAGTCCCCTCCTTAATGAACAATGTATTAACTCAATTGAGAAGATATTATATATCCTTCAATGATCAAATGAAGATAAATATGTGTTGGTAGTTTATCAATTTGATAGGGAAGCTGATTAGTGGTGGACACTAACGAAAAACACAAATTCCAATGAGGAAATTGAATCCATGGAATAGGAAGATTTTAAAAAAATATTTTTCAATAAATATTTTCCCAAAACCCTCTATCAAAACATAGAAAAGGAATTCCTCAGAATGATGAAAAAGGAAGATGATTCAATTGGTTCGTATAAAGAAAAATGTAAAAGGCCTGAAAAATGCACCTCTAGTTTTTCATGAACACTGAAATCAAGGTAGACTTCCTCTTTATTGGACTAAATCTGAGTCGATTAAAAGAGTTGTGAATCCGAGACTTTGAAATCAATGGGGATATTTCCCATTGATCCCTTAAGGCAGAAATGGAGATCGGAGACTCTCATTAGTCTCATGGGACTAGTGACAAAAAGAGGAAAATTGAGTCTAATATGGGTGGATCAGCAAATAAATCCCATGATGGAAAGATGTCTAAATATCCCACATGTCAAAATTGAGGGAAGATTCATCCTTGAACTATCTAAAGGGAACCAATAATTGCTTCAAATGTTGATGAATGGGACACCTGGCTAACAACTGCCGAAAGGATATGAAGAATCCCACTAATTTGGAAGAATAAAGGAATGATCAGATCAACACTCAAACTATAGTGCAGTGTTTCAAATACAAATAACATGGTTATTATGAAACCAAATGCCCTAATCCTAGGGTTGTTGGAGGCAATGAACAACAAACTCCAAGGAAACAAGTAAGGGAATATGTTATCACTACTATTGAGAGGGATCTGGACAATGATGTGCTGATAGGTACTCTGGTTATTCATACAAGAAATGTAAACAAACTATCTAATTATGGTTCCACACATTCTTCCATATCATGTAAGTTTAGTAGAACTATTTAGTCATCACCTGAATATTTGGATGTTGAATTATCTATGAGCCTAGAAAATTGCGAAATTGTTGCATTCAAAGTATATAACTCCTACCTGATTAATGTTTTTTAAATAAACCACCCAGAAAATATTGTCATACTTCATTTGGTAGAGATTGATGTTGTATTGCACATCGATTGACAATATTTATACAAATACAACATTGACTGTTGGGAAAGGGAGATCACTCTTCACATCTCGAAGCATCCTCTAATTCTATACAAGTGTAAAGGGTAGGATAAATCTTCTTTATAATCATTGTCTCAAGTGTGGATATTACTTCCTTATTAGAGATCATATGTATCTAAAATAATTGACACAAAGGATAGAATCATTCTCGAAGACATTCCCATAGTGAGGGATTACACTGATGTGTTCCCTGAAAAATTTTCTGGTCTTCCTCTAGTTTAGGAGGTTGATTTATCAATTGAACTTATTCCTATATCTCTTATAATATTAAATAAACCTTGTAAAATGTCCACCATTGAGTTATAATATTTTAATAATCCATTATAGGAGAATCTAGACAAGGGTTTTATATGCCCAAGGGCCTTGGAATGGGGTGTGACAGTCCTCTTCGTTAAGAAGAAGGATGGATCAATGCACCTCTACATTAATTATCATGAACTCAATAAAATCATGATAAATAACAAGTATCCTCTGCCTTGGATAGATGACATGTTCGATTAGCTATGTGGGGCATGTTATTTCCCTAAGATGGATCTTCAGTTATGATATCACCAATTAATGGTGATAAAAGAAGATATTCCCAAGACTAAAATTTTAACAGGGTATGGAAATTAAGATTTCCAATTGATTCACATTGGGATCACTAATTCTATAGTAATTTTCGTGGATTTAATGAATAGAGTCTTTAGATATTACCTCAAAAAAAATTGGTGGTATTTATCAAAAATATTTTGATATACTCTAAGAGAAAGGAGAAATATGAGGAGCATCTGAATATTGTCCTAGAGACATTACGATGGGAGAAATTATAAGAAAGTATAGTAAATGTGAGTTCTGGATGAAGGAAGTATCATTCATAAGGCATGTTGTCTCCAATGAAGTTATATCTATGGACCCTTCAAAGACAAAGGTAATCGAAGATTGGCCCAGGCCAACATTTGTAACATAGATCCGTAGTTTCCTTTGTATATCTGGGTATTACCAATGATTTTTTAAGAACTTATCATAATTTTAAAACCCAATAACCAAGATAATATATAAGGGAGTAAAGTTTTTATGTACTCAAGAATGTGAGGAAATATTTAAGGAGCTCAGAAAGAGGCATGTCACTGCGCTAGTACCCACACTCTTGATAAGTGGAGAACTCTTGGTTTTGTGCAACGATGCTTCAAAGAAAGGATTTGGTTTTGTGATAATAAAAAATGTTAAATTGTTAGCCAACACCTCAAGTAAGTTGAAAATATATGAGAAAAACTGTCCCATTCATTATATGGAGTTTGGAGTTATAATATTTGTGTTGAAAATCTGGCAGCATTATCTCTATGGGGAAAAGTGTGAGATATATACTGACTACAATACTCTCGGATATATATTCACATAGAAGGATATTAATTTGAACCAAAGAATATGGTTAGAGAATATATAATATTATGACTACTCAATTCACTTCCATCGTAGTAAATAAAATAAGGTGGTGGATGCTCTAAGTAGAAAAGATAATGCATCTTTATCAATGATTAGAATTGAAATGAATACAATATTCTTAGACGTGGAAACGATTACATGGTAACTGTTAAGGAAGAACATAATAAATGATTTCTCAAATGATTTCTTAACCATCCCTTATGGAGAAAATAATGGATTCTCAAAGAAATGATGTATAAATTCAGAAGAACGTTGAAGCCATGAGAAAATAAAACTCCACATACTTCAAAATGGATGAGGAAGTAGTCATGAGGTTTGGGTCATGATTATGTATACCATATAATCTAGTGATAAAGAAGAAGATTCTAAATGATACACATAGCTCTACTGTATTTATTCACCCAAGGAGCACAAAGATGTTCCAAGATCTCTAGGAGAACTATTGGTGGGAAAATTAGTAGAAGGTTGTCATTGAATATACATCAAAGTGTCTGGTATGTCAGCAAGTGAACGAAGAAAGGAAAAAGTATAAACGGATGTTTCAAACACTACCCATACGAACATGGGAGTGGGAAAAATTACCATGGACTTTGTAACCAGACATCCAAGGACATCTAGAAGAAAAAATTGTATATGGGTTATAGTGGATTGTCTTAGAAAGACAGCTCACCTTATATCAATTCAAGAGGAGTTGTTATTGGATCAAATTTCATGGATATATATCAAAGAAGTGGTAAGGATACAAGGAGTACCACTATCAATTATTTCTAATCATGAAATGAGATTCACCTCAATGTTCAAGAAAAGTCTCTGACATGCTCTAAGAACTGAGTTAAAGATCAGTATAGCCTATCATCCTCAAAATGATGTTCAATATGAGTGAACTATTCAAACACTAGAAGACATGTTGATAGTGTGTTTTATGGGATTAAAAGGATTATGGTACCAACATCCACCTCTGGTCGATTTCTCTTTAAATAATAGTTTCCACTCAAGCATCTGAATGGCTCCATATGAAGCCATTTATGGGAAAAAGTGTAGAACACTAGCATGTTTGGGTGAAGCCAGTGAATGTAAGCTTCTAGGAACTGAAATCGTTGATGAAATAGTTTAAATGGTGAAAACCATTCAGCATCATATCAAGGCATCCCAAATTTGATAGAAGAGTTATGTATACAATCATTGATGAGACCTTGAGTTTAAGGTCAGATACATGGTATTCTTCTACATATCTTTATGGAATAGGATCATGAGATTTGGCAAGAAAGGTAAGCCAAGTCCTAGGTACATCGTCCCCTTTGAGATCCATGATCCCATCAAATTTGTGGCCAATCCACTAGTAATTCCACCTTCCATGCCTCAGGTACATAATTTATTCCATGTATCCCTCTTAATAAATTACATACCAGATCCTTCACAAATACTAAGATTAGAGGTGGTACAGTTGGAGAATAATCTTTTCTTACAAGAAGTAGCTAGTGAAGATCATGGATTATAGAGATAAAGTTCTACGCAACAGTACTACTCACACGGTACAAGTACTATAGTAGAACCATAATTATAAAGAGGCCGCATGGGAAACTGAAGAGGAGATGAAGAAAATGTACCCACGCCTATTTTCAGTATAGACTGTAATGAAAAATTTGAGGGGAAAATTTTAAAAGGGGGTCAGAATGTACTGTCTTGAAGTTTTATCATTGGAAATTCACTTTTTATAAGTATGTTTTATATTAAAATCACATATAATCACATTAATAAAACAATAAAAACATTAAAATTGATTAACAAATGAAATAAAAGTTATTTCTATAAGATAAAGAACTTATACCGATGAAATAGTACCTCGTACATAGGAATAGTAATGTGACCCATTATGAATAGTAAACCATCCAATTGAATTATTACCTTACCAAATAAAGAATAAATAAAAATTATCCATCTTATATGTGATAATATGATGTAATTATATCATAGTATAAGTATATAAATATTTCAAAAATTATTAATTAAGTTTTGGTATTTTTGTATGTCATAAATATTTAATTACAATTTTATGATTAATTTAATAATTTAAAAGAAAATTTAATTTCATGAAATTTATTCATAAATTAAAATTTTGATTTCTTATGGTTATAAGTTAATTTTATTTCACCTTAGTTAATTTTTCAAAGTGTTAGAAAAGTAGTTTTAATTTTAAAATTTCAATTTTTCATGTAAATTGTGACTCTATTAAAAAATTAATTTTCTAATATTTATAAAATTATTTTAATAAAATGGAGTTAATTTGTTTAATTCTAGATGTCAAAGAATTGTCAGGGTGAATTTTTAGGATTTTTCTAAAATACTTGAATTTTGTGAATAGTGAAATACGGTAATTTATAGTATTTAAGTTATAATACAGATAAATGAATTAAAAACATAATTCATGATTTCAGTGCCCTTGGTTCAAATTCAAATGACCCATTTACTATATTTTTTCTCAATAATTATCACTATATCTTTTCTTGAGCAAGAAAATAAACTAATGAATTAAATAATGAGAAATCACCCCTCTCCAACACTAGAAAACCCACCCCTCACCACCACTTGTCCTCACACTTCGCAAGCCTTGTGCCTTGTATAAATTCAACTCAGATATCCTCTAAATATCATACCCCTTTTCTAGGATCTCCGTTTCCTAACAAAATACCAAAACCAATCTCCTAAGGTGGTTATCAAGAGGAAGGAATCCAGAGGCAAACCCCTCTTTCGTTTCCTTTCAATTTATTTTACATGTTCCGTTCTTTTATTTCTCTCTCCAAAAATACCCTCCTAAATATTATATGATAACTCTATTAGCTTACATGTACTTTAATATTATTATGATAATTAAATATTTCATCATCATCTCTCTTTCCCCCTACACTTATACTAAAAGTGAAAAAAACCTTCTGATATGTGTTAATTTATCGCATTCAAGGACGACATATTTTCAATTTCTATTACCATATTCAATTCTGATCATTAAACCATTTTTATGATTCAAAAATATAATAATATATGTAATATATCCTATTAAATGTTATGGAACCATTTTATACACATCTTATTATTTTTGAAAATAAAACGAGTTCATGGAGATCGAAAAACCACAAATTAATCCCAGCATTTATCATTAAAATTTTATCTAATGATTCATCCTCTACAAAAATAACCATATCATTAATATAATCATTTAAACATAAGAATTATAATTAATAACATTTAATTTCAATTATGGACTTCAACTTACATTTTACATTAACTACCACACTCTTATATAAGCGAAGCGGTCGTGAAAACTATAAAAATGTGCACTCCTATAATATGAAATTGACACTATTAAACTATCGAAAAAAAAGTAAACTTAATAATGTTATAATAAATCAAATAAATGTATAAAGGTTTCATTATTTATTAATTAATTAATCTTATTTTATTATCTTGGACATTAAGATCAAGTGAAGAACACCTTTGGACTTAAGGTAAGGGATTCTACCAGAACATCCATTATTCTTTTGAGTTTGTCTTCCTCTATATTTACCAACATAAAATTGTATTTTAGTTTTATTCAAATATTATAAATTCTATTTAAATTTTGAAAAATAATTTATTAGTATCTTTTCACCCTCCTTCTTCAATGATATACATGTTTTAAGTTGTTCTCGTCTCAATTCTTCCCGATAAGCAATCTGTTTTAAAAGAACTTCCCCAATTCCTACCCATTTTCATGTGTGCAAAATAATATATTTTTTATCCATGATTATTTTTATAAAATAGCTCATTTTATTATGAAAATATTCTCAGTTCACTTCTGGTTTTATATAAAAGATTTTGTTTTTTTATTTTAAAATATCTTTTTTATTTTCCTTAAACCTCACAAAAATGTTTTAATTCTAAAGATTCATAAAAACTTTTTTTACATGTCATTACATTATTTTTAATTACATATAATGATATATTCCTATTATAATTTATTATTTTCTATTTATAATTTAATTCCTTTCTTTCTTATACACTTTTTTGTTCTTCCCAATTATGATTGTTTAAGACATGATTACGATATTTGTCTATTTCCATGGGTAACCTTATGTTTATGTTGGATTCCTTACATATGATTATTTATATGGAACACATAGTCATGATCATTTTATGATGAGTGAACCTAGATTTCACTCCAATGCATTGGGTAAAGTATAGTTGTATGAGATGTTATGTGCAACGGACTTGGTGGTTATCCATGACTCATGCTCCATGTGCAACGAACTTGGTAGTTAGCTTTGACTCATTATCCCCTATGTGAAATGATCATTGTCTCATGATCCTCTATGTGAAAAGATCCTTGACTCATGATAAATTCATGTTTTATGTTTCTTTTACATTACAATGATTATACGATTTTGTGATCCTAGGTTCTATATGTTATGATTCCTTATGTATGATTCCTTTTTATATCATTATGTTATGCCTTCTAACCCATGCACTAATATTTATTCTTATGTTTATTCCCTTACTGGGCTCTTTATCTCATCCCATTATTCATGCATTCCCTAGGTAATCCTATGGATATGTAAGGTCTCAAAGAAAGTTAGGGGCTCATAATGGATTAGAAATAAAGAAATGTCTTTTTAGACCCATGTTTTCAGTTTATGTACCTAGCCTTCAAAAGACACTAGAAATTAAGATCCTTGGCTTGTAATTTTTTCGTTAAATATGTATAAAATCATATAATAATATGTGAAAATGTCAGGGATTTCTATACGTATCTTTAGTACTTATGAATTAATTAATGATGTTTTCAATGTAATCCAGTGATTCTCACCAATATTGGATTGGTATCAACTTTTTGTGCTCAAAGAATAAGAGACATCAGGTTGAGTACACAACATGAAATACCTGATAAATACTATGGTGTATGTGTATGGAATCTCGTATTTTTTTCCAACAATATAGAAGGATCTTGAATCATCCTATCATTTTTTCCGAGAAACACTAGTAATGACCTATTATTTGAGTTCTCTATGAAAAAACATTTTATCACTTTACCTAAATAGTGGCTTGACTCAATCCAAGTAAAATTTTAGATCAATATCTATTGATCTTAATACAATGAATGTAGGAAACTTCACCAATTTATTTAATTTAGAAACATTTACCCAGCCACAACTTTACAGAATGAAGTGTTAGGACATCATTTTCAATAATTAGTATATTACCCACATAAAATATCATAAATACTTTGAAAATCCCATAATTGTCCATATACACACATGAATCATATGTTTTTTTATGGAACCAAAATCTTTTATTGTGAAATAAAATTAGATATTCCAACTTTGTAAAGATTTATTTAGTCCATAAATAGACAGTTGAAACTTTCCAAACTTAGCAGTCTCAATTGGAACTTCAAAATCCCAAGGATATATCATATACCCATCCTTGGATAAATTACTATTATGGAACGTAGATTTTACATCCATTTTATTTATCTCAAAATCATAATGATATGTTGTGGCTTGAAAAATATAAATGAACTTTATCATCACAATTGGTGAAATGGTCACTTTATAATTAATTACATGGATTAATTTGTAACCCCTTTCCACAAGGTGTACTTTAAAGGTTGAAACTATACCATCCATGTTAGTTTTTTTATGGAATACTCACTTACACCCTATGGGTATTACCCTTTAGGTGCATCCACCAACTTCTAAAATTGGTTAGTCTACATGGAGTCCATTTCAGATTCCATGGATTTTATCCATTTTTCTTCATTACAAATCTTAATGGATTCCTCATATGTAGTTGGTTTATTACCTATGAATGTTGCCTCATCATCATTTTCTACTTAAAATCCATATCTCACTAACACGTAAAAAATCCTACGAGACCATTGAGACTCTTGGGTAACTTGATTTGGCTCTTCATCTATAACTCTTTGTTAAATTGAACCATCCACCATCTCAGTAACACTTCATATTTTTTAGTCTTTAACTTATATTAGTTCATATTTCTTCCCATTTACTCCTATAACCATCAGTTATTTCTCAATTAAAACTCTATGTTAGGACATAAAGACTTTGTGTTTTATATGGATATAAAAGCAATATCCCCCAATTTCTTTGGGATAACGGAAAAATAAGAATTTTTTATATGTGGTGTCAATTTTATCAGAATCCAAACATCATACATGATATTAAAAATCCCAAATATTCATAAAATACATATTGAGACATTAATTGGCCCATATCTCATATGGAGGCTTTAAGACTGCATTATATGCAATACGATTTAGTTAGAATTCTACAGTTTCAATAATTTATCCCAAAAATGTGATAAGAAAGTCTCGTTGACTCTTAATCAATTAAAACATATATATCAATCTACGATCACACCTTTAAAACACACGATTATATTATGGTGTTTCCTTAGGTGTGAGTTGTGATACAATTCCATAATTTCCTAGATGCGTTCTAAAATCTTGGCTAATTATTCATTACCTCCATCTCTATTGAGGAATTTTGTTCTTCCTCGTCGTTGATTTTTCATTTCTTTCTAAAGCTCTAAACTTTTAAACAGTTTCATATTTGTGTTTAATTATAAAAACATATCCATACCAACTAAAGTCATCGATAAAGTTAACAAAGTATCTAAAACCACCAATTTTGTAGTGATCATTGGTCCACACACATAACTATGTAAATTATGCAATAGTCCACAATCCCTCTCACGTTTTCTCAAAAATAGTGACTTTTCCATTTTTTCCAATAACAAGGATTCACAATTGTCGAATGATTCATAATAAAATGGGTACATCAATACATCTATATGGAGTATTTGAATGTGTTTCTCATTTATATGTCCAAGGTGATAATTCCAAAGGTATGTGGGATTAGAATCAACCTAGGACTTCTTATTCTGAATGTTATAAACCGGATTATCCATATAAAGAATATATAAATCATTCATTATATTCCGAGAACCATAAAAAATTGAAACCTTATATATATATCAACTCTTATTTGTAATAAAAAAAGAAAATCCCATCATTTCCAAACAAGATACCTAAATAAAATTATTTTTATTGTGAGAACATAATAATACATTTTGAATTATAGGATCAATCCAGTTGGTAAAATCAGATCTTAGGTTCTAACCTATAATTCAACAACACTTGATCAATTACCGATATGATGATATAGTTCACCATTCAACAATTACTTCCCATCTATGGGTCTTTATTTGTTAGAAAAAATGTTTCAAACACATGGTATCTAATGCCCATTATTCAAAGTGGGTGGAATTAATCTCAATAACATTCACATTTGGGTTCTATGGATGTTTCTCATTGATGACACTTCTCAATCCTAAATAAAAAAAAATTAACTATTTTATAGGTAATATCTATTAGTGATGCCATTATGATTAATGTGATGTATTCCATAATCTACAACAAAGACATATCAATAGGTGAACATCCTCTATTATATCATTTCACCAGAAAATTGAAATTGAAGTGATCCCACTAAAATTGATGGCCCCAAAAATTATATTCATTTAGTGATCCAAGATCTATATTTCACCATGAATTATACTGATTTATTTACATGAATAAGCCATGATTATTTAGGTAAGGAATCATCTTAATCATAATAGTTTTCATTCTTGGATAGTTTAACAGCTAACCCCTATTTCAAATAAATCATATGGATAAATTGAACTCTATTTCTTTGGTACCATAGCCATTAAGATTTCCCAACTATGTGTTTCTATTAGAATAAAATTCACCCTGATATGGGAGGATTGAATCTAGGTGACCCTAATTTTCTATCATTTACATTCAAGATCTTGTCCCCAAATTGTTAGGACAATTTATTTAACCAGTTATTTATTTTTAATATAACAAAACCATTTGTCACAAAAATATATATAATATAAATCATATAGGGATTACAATATTTTACTTAGTTCGCCACTATTGGCTACTCCTAGGAGCACACACCAAAAATGTGGTTATGTGATAGGGACTGTTATACTCTATGTATATATATTACATGATCTTCGAGAATGTATCACAACCGAACGTAGTTTTAATTTCTATTCACGAATCTCACATATTTCTAAAGTGTGTGATGTCATCGTATTATAAAATTCAGGGTTTCTTCACTAGTTTAAAGACTTGATGGTATGTATATATCTAGTGTTAGACTCCTATTTAATCTATATCACCTAGTATATAATCTTCTAAATACCTCATTTTATTCAAGTAATGATGAGACCCACTCCTGGTAGGGAGTTCATTATTATACATTCCACTTCCAACATCATATGAGATAATAATATATGCGTGGATATGTCTATGTATTCTTAGAAACAACACCCTTCTTCTTCATATAAGGATAATTCTAAATGAGAATTATCTTGTAGATTTATTTTTTTTCATCATAGTAGATGTGGAAATGAAATTCTATTCTTCTCTCGAGTATTAAATATTATATAAAAAACTAGATGTATAATTTATGTTTTAAAGAGGAAATCATTGTTCATCTCTTTAAGAATAAGATATGTAAATATGAGAAACTTCTTCTCTTTCCAGATCTTAAATATTTTTTTCTATCTCTCTCTTTTAAAGAACTATATAATGTAGTAGTTATACATGAATTCCTGTTTTAAATTACATCACAAATCATTGTATAGATCAGACTGTGTTTCTACCTATTTATTCTACATGTTTCAATAATAACACCACTTAAGGATCATTCCATAATAGGCATGTAAAATATTCTTACCATATTTTAAAATTTGAATTCTTCCATAATTCTTGGGCCCAAAATCTTTTTGTTCAAGTTTATATAGACCCTAGTTCATCTAGTTAGGTATTTCTATATGATTAATCTCTCCATTCCCGTCAATATTATAACCATATTTCCCACCTATATAAATTAAACTAAAGACACTCTAAATAAAGATCCATAATTTCTGCATGCATCCTTCATGTAAAACCTTCCAAATTTACTTGGATAAAAACTTCATAAATTCATGACAAAACCTTCATTATAAATCCATGAATAAAGATCAATGATCTTCAGAATTTATAGTTTTTTATTATTTTTTATTCTTGGTTTGATCAATCATTGTGTGCCATTAATTGTAGTCAAACCTTTATTCCATATAATATGTGTATATCTCCTTTTAAATCCAATACTATAATGTATCAGTATCATGCAAGGATATTTTCATTTATGTGTTAGAATATTATGACATGATATATACATTTTAAAATCCTTCTTTAAATCTAGAAGATATTTTCTAGTTTGAATATTTCTTCAGTAATTCATTTATTATCATGATTCAAGGTTCTTTAAATCCTCCTTAAGAATCGGTATTCTGCTACCACTAAATTATTCACAAAATCAGTGTCTTAAATACTATTGAAAAATCTAATTTGAATAATGTGGCATGACTTTAGGTGAAATTCCCTAGAAATACATACATAAAAAAATTACATGCATGATCATGTAGTCGAATTCCCATATTCTACTGATTCATGTATGTGATCTCCCTTAAATAACTGAAAATGAATATGTGACCCTTCACACAGGTGAATACCTTCATGTAAATGAATTTTATTATGTGGAACTTTCATAGATCAATCTCTATATTTGACTTCTTATGTAGCTGCATTTTATTATGTTGGGCATTTACATACAGGAATTCCCTCACATATCCAAATTCACTTACATTTCTAGAATTCCATTACAATGAACCTATGCATAGCTAGATTCACTAAGATTTCTAAAATTACCTTATGTAGAACCTTCATAGTTGATTTAAAATATGTGGAAAATTCTTTTACAAGTTAAAACACATAAGTGGGCACTTATTAATATTTATAGGCATCTATTTCTTTTCACTATTTCAACTGTTTTCTTGATGAAAACCAACCAACCACATGTTGAAAACATGATGAAAAATGACTGAATCCAAGCTACTAGATGTCAAATTTTACAATACCTTCACATTTTCAACAGTATAAAAATATATTTAACCAAATAATTTACAAAGATGCTATAAACTAATCATTCAACTCATTTATTCACTACGCTTCTTCCAATTATGATAAAAAAATCCAATCACCATAATTCCATGTCTACAATTTAAAATCTACTTCACCATAATTATATATCCATATTGTCAAAATTTCCAATAACCTTGAACCATGGTTGAAACATTATCCCCCTTTATATTTTTGTTTTAAAATATCTAATAATATATTACTTATCTCTCCTCCTTTTCTGATAAACTACAATGAGTATTATTGTATCCTTCTTCGAGGAATATCAACACCGTATTTGAAAATATCAAATTCATTATCACTCCCCCTATTTCAAAATTGTTTCAAAAATGAATTTTCTAATGAATATCATTACCCTATGACTCCTTGAATTACTCTATTTTTTTAGAAATTATACCCCCCCCCCTAATACTTGAAATCATAACCATATCATCATCAATTCCTTAAACATCCAATTACTTTCCATGTTATATTTTCATTCCTTATTCGAGACTTCAAAGGGTGAATCACTTCTTGGAAAAGACTCTTCAACCAATCCTCTTATCCTAATGTGCTATTGCTTGTTGTAGGAAACGAGATTCAAAGTCAAAATTTTCAATATATTCTATTATAAATTCACTAAATATTCTCAAACCATATATAGCATGAATAATTTCACTACATTAGACCTTATGAAATATCTCAAAAAAAGAGATTTTTTATAAGCTTTAAAACACATGGGTGAGTAACATACAACTTACAACATAAATAGATATCACTTATAGATAAAAACCTTGTGATACCACTTTTATCTTCCAGTTCTTCAAAAGGCACCATTTTTCCTTCAAATGAGTATGAACAACCTATAAATGAATATATTCAGCTCTACTAAAATTTTTATACCTTCTTAAAATCACTTATTGAAATGGTCATATGGGATGAACTTATTTTTAATTTAATATAAATTAAGAAACATTGAGGTATCCTAAAAATAACTTAGATGACACTATTGTGTTTTCAAAAAACAAATACACATGAAATATTAAAAGTTGTTACTTTTTAATGTTTTTTTATTAATTCATCAAGGTCTTACATCATAAAATGTGTCCTCAAATTAAATTAAATCATATCTCAATACATTTGAGAAGTCCTAAGAATTTTATTTGACTCTGGTATCACTTCAAATAACAATTGGTTTCCTTTATTCTATGAAATTTCTGTATATATAGATATATTCAAATATGTATGGAGAGATTTGGTATGAATATATAGGTTCTGATAGTACTTCTTAAATTTGAATGATTCATGAACATACATCCACACAATTTATACCCACTCCTTCATTTCCTCTTTTAGAAAACCTTCCTCCTCTTTAGTGCTTCATATATAATTTAAAATCTAGATGTTTCTTGATACTTTATTTCATCATATATATTTATTAGATTATTCTTCAACTTAATCAAACATTCCCTTTTTGGAACAACCACCCCACAGATCATATATCCCCATCAATCATGAATCACTCTAATCATTATATATAATAGTAATGTTTAAGTGGAGAAGGTTACCTCTAGATATCCTTAATTTGAGGGTTATGGTCGTTCAAGGTGAACTAACCTATTTCTCTTTACTATCATCCAACCATTAATAGTGGCTAATTTTTCACCACCATTTGTACAAATTTCATTCCAGATGTTCTCTCCTAGTTTGTGTAGCTTCCTTGTCTTTTTTTCCTTCTCCATTGTTTGAGTAATACCACTTATACTTATCTCTTCACTTGATGTATTCTACTTTAACCCTTCAATGTGATTCCTCAGTCAATGGGGGGTTATTCCACCAAATTTTACAACTTTCATTATTGTGTGATATAAAAGAACACTAATGTATACTTCATGATTTTACTCTTCTTCAATATCCATGATATTTCTTTCAGACTTATATATCTTTGGTGAATAATTCATCAATTTCTTACTAAATTATCCCATAACATAAAAATCTACCTCCTACTTCTTTAATTCTAATATTTTCATCCTTTCTATCTAATATGGATATTATGGTTGTAAGTTTATAGGTGATTTAGGAACCTTCCGTTGATATTTACCTCTATTATCTAAATTAGTGAATATGACTTCCATCCAAAACAATTCTAGTGAAATTCCTTACCCATCATGCCCTAGGAATAAAGGTTTACCTAATAGTTTCATTAGTTGTCCCCCTAATACAATTTCATACTATATGTTAGAAGTTAGTAAATATATTAGATCACCAAAAAAATCAAACCTTTCTTTATTGTCTCTCAGATGCGATATTGATGTCGCATGTATTCATCCACCATTGAGCTTTAGGGCTTTTGAACATAAACTCACGGTGTTTTCCATTCTTCTAACGTAGTGGCACTATATATCTAATTTCGTTTAAGAACAATCTATATCATATTTGGTATGAATATTATACATTTTCACTGTTTCTATATTTGGGAGTACCTTATTTTCAAAAAATTATATATTATGATTATTACATACTCTACTTATTGATGTTGCCTTGGGAGGGATCATAATAGTATCCTTCCCCTTTGATTATCTGAGATTATATTAAATAAAATTGATCATCTCACATACTTCTTCTGAATTCACACCCATCTCCTTATTCATGTAATTTTTATTCACTCCGGATTTTCTCCCCTCTCCAGGAAGTATCTTTAGAGGAATGATACTTTATTTTAGATTCTTTTTTATAAACATTTATTTGTAAACATACTCTTCTATTTATTTAATAATATCACTTTGTTTTCTTTATTTACTATTCCCAATTTCTTGATATAAATGTTTAGGTCTACTTCTAATCTATTTTTTATTTTGATCACCATGAGAAAATATTCAATGATAGTAAGATTCACTTGGGGTATGATGTCTTGTTAATATATCTCCTTATGAAATGATTATATCTTTCCATAATTGATCTATATATAACCTTCATATAATTATCTTGATTATTATTCCATTTATTCCATGGATTACTCTTCCAAATCTACTTCTATGAAGTAGTTTGGAATTATAGTTTTTTGTGTATCTTATAGAATAGTGTTAGGGAAAGATGTATAAAAAAAATCATAACTTTTCACCTCAACTAGAGAATCAATATTTTCATGATCCTTCTTATTGGTTTTCTTCTTCTTCGTGGATTTTTTCATAAAGCACACTTCATTATGTTTATATATTTTAACTTCTCTCTTAATTAAATATACATTTTTCCATAGACTATTTTGAAATTCTTCTATATTAAAAAATAGTGTCATAGTGGATGAGTTTATTGTAAAAATTACACTATAGATATATTATTAAGATATTATCTGTACTTACACCCATTTCTATTTTATTATGGTTTTTATATCTGTATCTCTTTGATTAAAATCCATAAGTTCCATTCCACAAGAATGTAGAAATATAAAAAAACTTTTTATTCCATCCTTAAAAATTATATCCACTAAAAAATATAGTCTTTAATATATGATAAATAGGTATAACAAATATAAAATCAAATATATATGTTGAATTAAAATATAGAACCTTTATCCTCTTATATCACTTGTCGTAACTAAAGTTACCCTAATAGGGGAGTGAAAAAATAGGGTAACAGGAAATTTTTATCTTTTACATTCAAGATATTACCCCTCAGTTTTCAAGAATGTTCAATCAAAATTTTAATTATTTTTAATGAGTCAATACCACACATCATGAAAATATGTAAAATGTAAATCATATAGGTAAATTTGTATTCTACTTGTTTCATCACTAAGGGATACTCTAGGAAGCACATACCAACAATGTATTGATATTCTAGGGACTATAATACCCAATGTAATAAAAAAAATGTGATTTAGGGATGGCTCACTACCGATACCAGGATCGATGCATCCTCTCTACCCTCACACACTGCTTATGTGAGGGATGTTTTAATTTTATATACATACAAGTCTCTTTACCAATTTAAGGAGTTTTTAGACTATCTACATCCACCGTGAAACTCATCGTGTATCTGTATCAACAAGTTGATGCTCTATTATGTGATAATTTTTTATGATATTCTTTTAAAAAAGTAAAAAATGAGACCAACTTCTTGAATAAAATTTAGTAATCTATCATCCTCTTCCAACCCCGGATGGGAGAATCCTCTATGTGAGGATATCTTTGTGTCTTCTCGAAAGCATCACTCCTATTAAGAAAATGAACATAATACCAAACTACAATTATCCTATAGATTTCTTCTTCTTCACACTAGATATAAAAATGAAATTTTATTCTTCTCTTGATCCTTAAATATTTTATATTAAACTATACTTAGTAATGATGTCCAATATAGTCTCTATTTCTTCATCTCTTCCAGAACTAAATATAGAAATATATGTGGACTCTTCTATTGCTAGATCATTAATATTTTCATTAATCCCCATCCTTTCCAAAACTTATTCATACAGTATTTATACACTCATGCTCAACTTCAATGCATCACAAACCATTGTGTAGATCACACTATGTTTCTTCCTATTTTTTTCCACATATCACTTATAATAACACATGCTCATGATGTTTCTAGAAGAGGAAGGTACAATATTCATTCCATGTTTTAAATATTTAATTATTCTATAATACATGGGCTATATATCTTCATGTTTTAGTTTCCATAAACATTGGTTCATCGAGTTTTATATTTCCATATGAGTAATCTCTATATGCCCATCGTGATCACTAAAATTTTTTCCACCTATTTAAATTTAAATAAATATACTATGACTATGGATATATAATTCCTGTATGTAGTTTCCATATAAAAACTTATTAATTTCCTCTAAGAATAAATCTAGAAATTCTTGGTAAATCCTTCTTTTAAAACCCTAGAAAAATTATCCATGATCTCTAACCTATACAATTTCATATTCAACTTCATTATTAGGTTAATCAATCATTGTCAACCATCAATAACAATAAATAAATTGATCCAAATAATCTATGGATATCTCCTTTTAAATCCAATACTTAAAATATATAAATATCATGCAAGGATACTTACATTTCAATCCTTATATATTATGATATAATATCTTCATTAAAAAACCTTCTTCAAAACTAGAAGATATTTTCCAGTTCTCATATTCCCTTAGGAATTCATTTATAATCCCTAGTCATGGTTCTTCAAATCCTCCTTAAGACTTAGACGTATTTTACCTCTACATTCTCCATAAAATAAATTCTTTAAATTATTTTGAAACAACCTATACAAATTATGTGGTGTGACTCTTAGTTAAAGTCCATGAAAATGAATACGTGAAAACCCTTACTTGGTGGATCACATAGCTAAATTCCCATACACTAATAATTCGCGTACATGAGCTCCCTCATTTAGTCTAAATCGAATATGTGACCCTTCTCATAGGTGAATTCCTTCACATAACTGAACTTTCTTATGTGACCCTTGCATATCCAAATTTTTGTCCATGAATCCTTTCATAGCCAATTTTTTTTGCCTTGAACCATTGCATATGAAAATTTTATAACATAGATATATTTACTTACATATCCATAATTACAATACATAGAACCTCTATATAGACAAAATCACTTAAATCCCTATAATTCTATTATATATAACCTCTATGTAGATGATTTTTGATACGTGGTGAATTCCCTTATGTGGGAAAACCCATATGCTGGTACTTTTCTATTTTTATGGAAATTTTATTCTATTCCCAATTTCAACTGACTATATAATGAAAACCAATTGACCACATGTTTAAAATAACATGTTTCATGACTAACCTCGAGATACTATATGTTAACTTCTATGTAACCATAATAATTTTAATGAAATAAAAATAAATTTATTTAAATACTTTCCATAAAGTCTTTCAACTAAGTATTATCCTTATTTAGTCACCATGCTTCTTCTAAATAATCTCAAAAAATATAATAACCATAATTCCATATCGATATTGTTATTACTTTCTCACCATAATTCTCTATCCATTTTATCAACTAATATAATCACCTAGAACCATGGTTTCAAAAATTAACCAAACATGAAGTTTAAGGTAAAAAATAAAATAATGGAATACTCATTTTGATTTTGACCTACTGATAAGATAATCCTAATTTAATCAAAAACATGATTTCCTTACACAATATAATATAGGGGAACTTTTATTGATCTCGACAATACTTGGTTTAAGGATTGATGCCTTGATAAGTGTTCTTTTGGAAGGAATCACACAATTATTGTTTGATGGGTTTTATTTTAAAGTCTCTCCAATTTCATATACATCATATGCATATCAAATTCATTAATATTACATCTCATGTAATCATTATCATTTTTTGATTTATTCATTTTTTGTATGAATGATTCTAAAAATTTAGTTTTTAAATCCCAATTCTAAACACCAAATCAATTTTTTCAGATCACATTATTTTAAAGACTTTTACATAATTCTCAATTTTATACCATTTACCCAAATATAGAGGTGAATTATATTCACACATATGAAAATGAATCACATAACTATGCTCCATGAACTCTTAATTTAAATCTATAGAGTTATATAAGATTGAAAATCTCCCTATGAGAAATCCCAGAGCGATAGATAGCCAAACCCATTTACCTTTCATGATAAGGCACAACCTCCAGGCTAGTAGGTGATTTGACCCCAAAGCCCTCTAACCAGGGAGACTTCACTCAAGAGAGAATTTAATTCATGATGCCTCTAACATCTAATATCTAAAAACTATAATCAAAAACTTTTCTCAAGCACATAACTCAAATTAAAAACAAAATTCAAGGTAGGTGAAAACTAAATTTTATAATATCAAATCAAATATGAAATACAAGGCTCTTTCCTAGAAACAGTTTAACAATTAAACTATAACATACACAGTATTCATATTCAATAAAAAATTTACTAAACATGAATATAAATAAATTTTAATAAATGAATAAACATTTTATTTATTTCTAAAACATAAGACAATTATATACTATTCATAAATCCAATATAATTATAATCACTTTATAAATTATCTAAACCATGAATATACAAATTTTACATTAAAAAAGAACTATTTATATAAACCTAATAGGGTATTTCAAATAATATTTAAACAATAAATCATATTAAACATGAAAATCATTTAGATGTGGTCTACATAATATCTTTTTCAAGGATTAACTTTTAATTTGAACAATTTTAAATTAAATAATTACGAATAATTCATAATTATAAATATAAACTCTATTATATTTAATCCTTACAATTTATAAACTTTATAAATTATTACTTATAATTAAAAAAATAAATAAATTTTTTCTAGATCATAAAAAATGTCATATAAATTTGTAAAAGGTATTATTTAATATTAATATTTAATATTTAAGAATCTTTTAAACATTTAAAAACATTTAATTAATCATAAAAAATATAATTATATTATTTATAGACCATTTATAAATTAAAATATCCTTAAAATATTTTTATAATTATTTATAAAGATGTTATAAACCATTAAATGTTGAAAAAAATTAAAACATTTTAAGATTCACCATAGCTTGCAAGACCCTATGGGGATCAAACTCCGACAGTTTTTATTTCAAAGAGATACCATGATCATCATTATGTTTTGGAATCCTAGAATTGGACCAGGTTATTAAATATTTCGAGAAAAGAACTACTCTGATCGTTACTATGCCATGGTGTTAGTAATATGGGAATTTTGATGCCACTATATCAACACTATGGGAACTCAAACATTAGGGTAATATTACTTATTTTCGAAAACATGAATAAAATATATTTAAACCATGAACAAACCCACTATGATACAACTGAAGGGTTTCCTTTGATTATATAATGAACATTGGAATCATTAGAGGACTCAAAACATACAATAATCTATCACACATAATTAAACCCACTAGAGTATCTAAAAACAGATCTTGTAAATAGAGTACATGAAATGCTCGAGCATAAGCAACATCCACCTTCATCTTCAATAGAGTTATCTTAATGAATATCAGGAGGAACGAAGGATTAATTATTCCTACATCTGAGGGGAATAAACTAAGCAATGGATCCAAAAACGTTTCATAAGGACTCTCAAACACTTGAAGAGGTGATACCTCCTTTTCCAATTATTTAATGAGTTTTGGAAAGAGAATATAGATTAAGACATCATGAAATCATCACAAGAACCAAAAATACTCAATAGAAGAGGATCACATCCCCTTATAAATATAACCTTAATTATATTTATTGAAGGAAGAGTTTCATCAATATGAAATGGTTTTGTATCATCACATGACACTCAAACATTACACCTATTAGAGTGTTCATTCATTGAAAACTTCAATGAATAAGATATTATAACCAAAACTAAACTAACACATTAGTTTGTAACTAATGAAATAATGAGAGAGTATGAATTGATACATAGCAAGAATCACATGCATAATAAAATAGAATCTTTCTTCAACCATGGATTCACATGCACCACCATCGTATGGTGGTTCCCATTTTGTGAATATCAAACATTGATGACATATATTGTTAATACCTTATTTTGTTGAATTTATTTTTTTCTAATAAATTAAATATTTTTTATAGATCTTACTACATGAAATGCTAAGTTAGGTGTTAATTACATGAAACAGTAATTTTATTTTATTATACATGTATTACTATGTTTGTCTTGTGTTACACACATTCCTGATTTTAGCCTGTGTTACATTCAGATCCATGTTTAAATGAAACATGTAATACAATTAAAGGAAAATTATTTAATATAATAGTTATCACCTAGAAATTGGAATGGATGGTATGGAAAGAATTAAATAAATTATTAAAATATGGTTTACACATGTTTATATAATTAATCATTTGGTGACCAATGAAAACAAAACCTTTTTGAAAGTACAAGGAAATCATTTTCTATTTTGATATGCAAAAGTATGTTATATACAAAAAAATTAAAAAAATCACTCCCAGTGCATTAAATTAATGAAATTTTTATGTTATATATTAAATATACTATTTAATATATATCTTATGTGCTTTATTGACAAGTGATAATTTTAAATTCAATTTTATGGTTAAAAATGTATTTCTCTAAAAAAAAGTCTTCACCTTTTTATAGAGCACCTATTTTCAAACTATATTTCATCTTTTATAATTTTTCTGCTAAAATGAATATAATTTTTGAAAGTTTAATGTCAAAATCATTTTAGGGTGACTTTTCTTTAATTTTCATCAATATATCATTTTTAGGAATAGTGAAAATATTGAATTTCAATTGAAGCTTTCCTTTTTGGTTAAATTACTTATAAAGTAAAATTATATTTTGAATTGGTTTTAAAGTATAATTATTTCAATTATGAATCTATTAATCAAACTTTGGTCATTACAATAAATTTTATATTGAAATTGGATATAAACCCATTGTAAACTTTTGGTCATTTTCACTTTAAAAACCAGTTTTCTCGTCAAATATGCCAGATTAATTATAAAGTACTTTTAGCCACTTATGTGAATTTAATTTTGAAAAATGGATTCCATATTTGGAATAATAATTATTTATAATGAATAATTATTTCAACAATATTATTGGATATAATTATTAATGAAAACAGTAAAAATTAATTATAGTGGTTAAGGTAAAAAGGAGTTTACTTTGTGGAAAAACATAGAATATTGGGTGAAACAATGACACAAAACATGTCCAAAACCCATTTAATTGACATATTTTGACATTAACGCATAATTTATAGAATATTTTTCATTATTTAATCCTTTTTTAGATGAAAACGCATGAACACCAAATTACTATTCAAAAATGCCAATTGTGTCCTCTCCCCCACTTATAAAAGGCCACCTCCTCTCCTCTCCTATTCACACCTCACAAGCCATATGGGTCATCAAAAACCTACCAAAATAAATTCTAATATTCCATTAACTTATCCATGAATCCTAATTTTGGGATTAAATCCAACCTTTGAAGGCTTTAGTGCAAACCTTAGGACGATACCTGAATACAAGGTAACGTTCATCAACGAGCATTTTTGTTTTATTTCTTCCCCCACACCCTTATATAATTATTATAACATGATTATGTAATAAAATAAGTATCTAAAATTTATTCATATGTTGTTATGTTAAGGTTATTACCTACAACAACATGCACTTCCATCAAATGGGTTAAAAAATATGCGTTTGTGTGTATGATGGACTACCGCCTCACGAACCGGTGCTGTTTGTTTTTACATTACCACATTTCAAGGTTTATAGTAATGATAAAAATATTATTTAATTATGATATATATTATTTTTATTTTGTTATTATGATTCTGAAATTTTTATATCACACATACCTTCATGGTTTCTATTTTTTGGGAAAAGAATAACGTATCTTGTGTGGACGGCGGACCACCACCTTACATAGTAATGTGATTCATTCATGTTGTACATGGAATGTATTAAGGATGGGTTTAGTAAATATATGTTATATATATGAAATAAATATCATTTTATTGTGATAATTCATATATATATATATATCATTTTCTTTTCTTTATTTCAATCCGACAAGAAAATAAAAACAATGTTCATGCATATGTACGACCTACCGTCCCCATAAATGGTGTATTTTATTTTTTATATATAAATTTTTGAGTTAATATAATTTAATATATAATGAATATATATGATATTTATTTCATTTTCATAATTAGGTGATGAAACCATGTTCAAAATACGATAACCAAAAATATAACAAATCATCATATATATGAAAAAAAGCGGCTATTACCTAAAATGTTACATTAAATTGTATTTATTAAAAAATGGGAAATAAAAGGGAATAAAAAATAATTTGTGGTATGATATATATGAATATAGATATATAATATATTTATTATTAACTTATATTTATTATACAATAATTTCCAATTAGTACAACTGAAGTCAAGACTTAAGGTAAGGGGTTTATCTCAATTTTCCTTATTTAGGTTGTATGTTAGGTTATGCACAAATATTATTTAACAAGGTGTATATAAAAACTATTTTACATTTAATATCATAAATTTATTCATCCTAATAATATTTCGTGTTTAATATTTTGTTTTCCACCATGGTACATATTATTCAACATTACTAATGTAGTAAAGATATTATGATACAATCTCATCATTTATCAGGATTATTTATGATTAAGTCTCCAATGTTCAAATCTCATGATCTACCTCTCAATAATCATAATTAATTTTATTATCATCTATTTATTAATAATATATTAATTTAATGTTACAAATTTTCCTCTCTTTAGTAATTAAAATAATTATTATAATGTTTTTAGGAAAATATGACCTTATTTCTCTTTTTGGTCATTAATCTGTTTTCTACCAAAACCATGTTTTATAAAAATGTTACAATTTTTTTACCATCCTCAGATGATTTTTAAAAAGTAAATTTTTCCATGACTTAATTTTTAAAAAAATTGACATGAATTTTCAGGTATTTTTACAAAAAAATACCCATTTCTTTTTTACTGAAAATGTTAATGGAACCTTCATTTTAACATGTATGACATGAAACAAATCAACAAAACCCATGATAGATAATTTATTCAAATATTACTATATAATTTTTTAAGGTAATTTTCAAATAAAAAGATTTCAAAAAAGTTTTAAAGATTTATTTATAATTTTTCAAGGTTCTTTTAAAGTAAAAAGATTTTCAAAATGGTTACAAGATTCCTTTATTGGATTTCAATGTTATTTTTAAAGATTTTTTTTTTCAAAATTTTTTATATCTTAAAAAGAGTTTTTCAAAGTGGAATGTGTATTTTTCTCAATAGATGTTTTAATTTATAAAAATAGTTTTCCATCTAAGGTGAAATCTTTTGGTGATACCAATGCCTCACTAGGGATATGATCTAAGATGAGTAACAATATTCTTTCTCCAAGTTGTTAATATTTTGATGGAATGATTTTTATAAAACATGATTATCTTACATGGGTTATAAAATGATATGATTACTAAAAAACTCACTTATTTTCATGGATTAACTCATGATGAAATGATGAAATGATTATTATAAGCATATCATTTCCACAAGTTATGATATGATGTTTGTGATAACCATTTCATATCAGGGGTTATGATATGATGAATGTTTTATGATCTTGTGGAATAAATATATATGATATAATTATGTGATAGGAGAGAACTACATCTCCCTAAAATATATTGGAAAAAGATTTTTATCTCATGAGATTGAAAGGACTAGAATGGGAGTTGAACTTGGTTCAGAAATACAAGGCTAGAATGGGAAGTAAACCCTATTCAGTAATACTGAGCTAGAATGGGATGTGAACCTAGTTTAGTAATACATAGATGGAATGGTAATTGAACCCAATTCTATATTATAGCAATGGAAACTAGAGTTAACTCAGTTCAGTAAATGACTTTTTCCAATATGATTGTCTTAGCAGTAAGCCATTACAAATATGAAAATTATTTTCTTTGAATATGTGTATTCCAAAAATTACATTTCTTTTTCCAATGTTATTATCTCATTGATCATGTTATTTTATTTCCTTTTGATTCATGTCTTATAAAATTCCAATATCTATGACATGATTTAGGATTATGTTTTTTGATATACAAGGTGTTTTTAAGATGTTATTCTCATGTTCTCATATTCTTATGTTCATGGTTTTCTTATGGATCTCCCTTGATTACACTTAATAATCATCTAATATCGCCATTTATTTTGTTTCCTTTACCAAGGTTATGATGATATTTCTTATGTATGATATGTCTAAGGGGTCTTCTTATTATGAAGAACATAGTATGAGATGATGTAGCTCACTCATGTACTAGTGTTTATGATTCCTTGTTTTCAAAAGCACTAAACTATTATGTTTTTTAGCGTGTGTTTATGTAATGTAATGAATATTCATGAACAATGATTTAATATCAATGTATGTTAATATTGGGTCATGTAGTTCGTGATATAGGATAGTTTTTGTTAACCTTTAGAAACTATTATTATATTACATGAGTGATATCACTAGGTATATTTCTAGGAATAAGTATAGGGATGTATCTAAGGATAAGTTTAAGGATTATCAATGTTTTGGAAAATTTATATAGAGTTTTTTCAAGACAATACATACATATATGGATTCTACAAGTGGATGTAGATCCGAAACAGATGTAACTAGGGGTAAAAACCCCAAAAACAAAGTATTTGTCTAGACTAAATTTGGAAACGGTGCACGATAATCGTTCTTGCAACACTCCTAGTTTCACACTCCCGGGGGACATGATTTGGAAATTTAAAAACGTTTTATGAACCATCGGGAAGGATTTAAATAGACGATGACTATGAATGACCTAGGAAAAATATAATCTCTCATAGATTAAAGAAGGTGTCATGATTTAGACATCCTATAAATGTTTTTTTCATTATTATGTGGTTCCCCTCTATAATTAGTGTTGTTAAAACTATGATTTTGGTTTTATTCAATGGATGGAACTAGAAGGAATCATGTTAGCACATAATCTTATGGAAAATTTAGTGACTTTGAGAAACCAAATTGAATGATGATAGGATCGAAAGATAATGTGATTTTTCCTAATTATCTATCATGATATATGATTAACAACAAGAACTTTAGTGAGACTCCTAACATATCATATAAGTGTAAGAAGGAATTTTATGAATGTTAATTGGGGAATTAACATTTATTAATGAATATTTATCTTCTTAAATGTCAATATAGTAGGAAGAAGACCCTAGAGGAACATCTCAAATTGAAGGGATTGTGTTATCTATGTGGAAAATAAGGTCATAGAGTAAAAAAATTCATGGAGTTTAATGTATTAGGTGTGGGGAACATTGGAATTATTCAACTCAGTTGCCTATCCTAGGAATTAAATAATATAACATGTAAGGACCTGTTAAATGTCAATCATTGAAGTGGAATGATTTGATTATTTATATATTTGTATACTATGATTAGGTTTAATAAGTTTTTTCCCAATAGTGTTTTGACTACATGAATCATGAAACATCTAAGGATTATGTTATTTTTCGAAGCATCCATGTCTCCATGTAAGACTAACATAAGAGTTATGGATTCCATAATGGGTCTATAAGATTATGGTTGATAGTAAGATCAATTTATTATACACCCCTCATGAGTTTTTCCATGATGGGAGTTTATTGAGATTAAGGATATTTTAAGAATACAACCCTTTTGTTTTGTCTATGTATTATTGAAAAACTAATTTAAGGAAGAGTGAATTTACACCTTGTGGAAATAAGATTAAAGGTAGTATTAAATATTAGGGTTTTCCTTATTTTTGATGTTGAGGTAATTATGGGCCATAATCGATCACCTTATAAAGATAGCACACTTCATCATTATCAGAGAAGATATATCTTCATATCTGCTTTCCAGAATATACATTAAGGAAGTGGAGAGTTTCATGGATATGAAAATTAATTTATATTTGATTAGGATACAAAGTTTACCTTAATGTTTTGGAAAGGTATTCAGTATGATCTTGATACCAAGTTGAGTTCCATCACTACATATCATCCTCAGACTAATGGTCCAACTATGAAAATAATTCAAACACTAATGGATATGCTATGATCTTTCTCAATAGATTTAAATGGCTGTTGAGATCACACCATCTCCTAATTGTTTTTCTATAGTAATATATTTTACTCAAGAATTTATATATCTCCTTATGAAACCCTTTATAGAAATAAGTGTTGAACTCCAACATAATTGAATGAAGTTACACAATGAATTCTATTGAGACTAGAGCAAGATAATGAGATTGTGGAGAGGTTAAAGCCATTATAAAACATGTAAGGACTAAAAACATTATAAATAAATATTAGCATAATAGTATTCAATGAGATCTAGAATATACAGTTGGTGAGAATTTCATTTTATGAATTTATCTGTGGAAGAAAGAAGGGAAAACTAATCCCTATGTATATCAGCCTCTTTGAAATTCTTAATCATATTGGTACCATAGATTATTTCATAGATCTTCCATAAAACCATTATAAGGTAAATTATGTGTTCCATTTATCTCTTATGATAAAGTATATACTTGATCCATCACATGTACTAAACTCAGAGGTCATACTTATAGAGCATGATATTACTTTTGAGGAATGATCGGTCGAGATTTTGGATTGAATATAAGAGGTTCTAGGAAACAATACAACTCACCTAGACAATGTTTTTTTTGTAAAAACACTATATTAAGGATGCTACTTGTGGAAATTAAGATATTATGAGGTAGTAGTATCATTATTTTTTTATAAGAGTGATGAATTTTTAGAGTGAAATTTAATTTAAAGGGGGTTGAATGTAACACCTCGAGTTTTTGTGTTTTTTAATAAATTAAATTTATTTGAAAGATTGTGATATGTGAAAAACTAAGTTAAACTATCATAACATGAAATAATGATTTTATATTACACTAAGTTCAACACTAGGTTTCACCTTTTTCACACAATACTGAGTTTAGCTTTTTCTACACACAAAACCGAGTTTAAACTAAACATGTCATACAATTAATTTTTTTATTGAATATAATAGTTATCACCCAGCCCTTGGAACATAGGGTATGAATATGATAAATAAATTATGAATATATGGTTCAAAAAAATTTATATAATGAATTCATTGGTGATAAATGAATTAGAAATGAAAAAAATTGAAACTAAAAGGAAATATTTTTCTATTTTGAGTAGCACAAGTATGTTTTATACCAAAAAAAATAAAAATAAAAATGAATGAATTTTATTAATGAAATTTATATATTTTATATTCAATCTAATATTTATAATTTATCTTATGTTTTTTCTATAAAAATAGAATAATAAATCCGACTTTATTCTTAAAAACTGTATTTCTCTAAAAAACAGCTTTTTCATGTTTTTATGGAATGCATATTTTAAAACTATTTCTTTTAATTTTATAAGTTTTTATTTATAAAAAACATTATTTTTCAAATTTTAATTTCATAATTATCTTATGGTGAAATTTAGGTTTTTTTAAAATACTTCATTTTTTGATGAATAGTGATAAATACTGAATTTTAATTTAAAACTCCCTTTTCATTTAAAGTATTTATAAAATAAAATTATATTTTAAATTTTTTTTAACGTATAATTAGTAAAATTATAGATCTATTAATCAAATTTATTTCTTTTTATCAACTTAATATTGATATTGGATATAAAAACATAGTAAAATTTTTAACATTTTAACTATAAAAACACGGTTTTTATCACTTCTATGGGATTAATTTTAAATTAGTTTTAGCTAATTTTTTTGATATAATTTGGAAAAAGGGATACCATATTTTGAATCATAATAATTTATAATGTATAATAAGTTCAACATAATTTTTTACCATAATGATTAGTGAAAATAATCAAAATTAATTATAGTGATTAAGGTAAAAATGAGTTTACGTAGTGGTTAAACATAAAATATAAGGTTTAAAATTACCCAAATCTTGGGAAACACCCATTTTATGTACATTCTTCGACCTTAACCCTTAATGGGACTAAAGTTTTGCATTATTGTATCCTTTTGTTAGGTAAAAATGTTGGTACACCTAACGTTTTTTTCAAAAATTCCTAGTGTGTCCTCTCCCCCCTTATAAAAGGACACCCCTATACTCTACTATTAACACCTATAAAGACTTTTGGATAATAAAAAACATACCCAAATAACATAAAAAATTATATCCCCTCATCTTATAAGTCTTTGTTTGATCATAAATCCTTTTGAGGGACTTAATGCAAAACTCAAGAGGATACCCGAAGAAGAGATAATGTTCATCAATGAGCCTTTTCATTTCATTTCCTACTCAAACCATTGAATTATTATTATAATATGATTATATAATAACCTTAGTATATTACATATAATTAAATATTTTTTATTAAGCGTATGACCTAAACCATATGAACTTCTATCAAATGGGTTATGAAATCATCGTTCGTGTGTACAGCGGACTACCGCCTCACGAACCGATGTCCTTAATTTTTCAATTTCCACAATTCAAGGTTGGAAATAATGATGTAAATATAGTTTATATATTATATATATTATTTTTATGACATTATTATGATTTTTTAATTATTGTATAATATATCCCTTCTTTCCATTTTTGGGAATACGATAATGTCGCTCATGTGCATGGCGGACTACCACCACACGAAGTGATGTGATTCACTCATGATTTACATAGACTATATTAATGATGGGATAAATAAAAATATAGGATATATATGAAATAAAAATGAGTATTTAATGAGGATATATATATCATTATTTTTTTTTTCTTTCAATCCGACAAAAAAATTGAAACAACGTTCATGCATACGTACAACTTATTGTATTCATGAACGATTTATTTTATTTTCAATCTATAACTTTTTAAATTACTATAATTACATATATAATGAATATATATTATATTTATATCATGTTCTTCATTCTTTAGGTGATTAAACCATGTTCAATTTAAAAATATCAAAAATATAACAAATCAAGTCATAAATGAAAAACAATGGGGTTATTACCAAATACGTTAATTTAACATGGAATTGTTAATAAATGGGTAATAAACAGACATAAGAAAATAATATATGGTATGAAATATATTAAAATTTTTATATAATATAGTTATAATAAACTTTTATTTTTTATAAAGTAAGTTCAAATGAGTACGAAAAAAGTCACTGCTTAATGTAATTAATTTTTTTCTCAATTTCACTTCTTTGAGATGTATGTTATTTGATGCACCTTTAGTTTTTTAAAAGGTGTATATACAACCTATTTGACATATAATATCATGAATATTCTTAACCTCATGATATTTTATGTTTCATTTTATGTTATTATATCATGGAGATTAAGAATCAATGTTACCAAAGTGGTAAAGATTTTATGTCAAATATCAGCATTTATCAGGATTATTTATCATTAAGTCTCCAATGTCTAAATATTATGATATAAATCTCTATAATACTCTTAAATTTTCTTAATCATTTTTGATCCATGATATATTTAAGTAATGGTACGAGTTTTCTAATTTTTGGTACATAAAATAATTAATAAAATATTTTAAAGAAATATGAACTTATTTCTCTCTTTTGTCAGTTATTTTTTTCTTCCAAAAACATATTTCCTAAAAATGTTTTAAAAAAATTTCTTACCATCCTCCAATGTTTTTAAAAAATAATTTTTCCCCATATTTTACTTTTTACTAAAAACTTTTAATGGAATCATCATGTCATTTTCCAAAACAATGTCTCTTTGGATTTTACTGAATATGTGAAAGGAACCTTCCTTTTAACATGTACGGCATGAATATAATTTTCACCCTCCAGGACATATCATTACTTTATAGCATAATTTATAAATTTTCAACGTTATTTTTAAATAAAAATATTTTCAAAAAAAATTCAAGTTTCTTTTATATGTTTTCAAGGTTATTTTCAAAGAAAAATATTTTCAAAATGTTTTCAAGATTCATTTAAAAATTTTCAAGGTTATTTTCAAAGAAAAATATTTTCAAATAGTATTATGTTCTAAAAAATAATTTTTCATAGTGGAATTGTTATTATCTCAAGAAATGTTCTAAATGATCAAAATAATTTTCCTTCTAAGATGATATCTGTTAATGCTACTTGTGACTTACTGTGGATTGGATATAAGTATACCATTCATATTCTTTATCTGAATGTTTTATGTTTTGATAGAATTATATTTATGAATATCATTTCAATTCCAAGGCTTATACCATGATATGGTTTTATAAAACCTTGTTTTTTCATAGTTTATGTCATAATTAAATGATTAAATGATTAGGAAACATGTCTCTTTTCAACAGGTTATGATATGATGTTTATGATACCCATTTCATTTTATGGGTTATGACGTAATGAATATTTTATGATCTTGTGGAACACATATGTATGATTTCATTATGTGATGGCTGTGACATATGTCTCCCTCAAATTAATTGACTAAAGATTTATATATCATTATGTAGACATGAATGTAACAGTAAGTGACCCCAGTTCAGTAATACAGGGCTAGAACAGAAAGTTAACCCAGTTTAGTAGTATTGTACTGGAACAGGAAGTGAACCTAGTTCAGTAATATAGTGCTAGAACTAGAAGTGGGCCTAGTTCAGTAATATAGGGCTAGAAAAGAAAGTGAACCTAGTTTAGTAAAAGAATTTTTCAATTATGATGGTCTTGTAAGTGAGGCTTGACTAATTTGGAAATGATTTTATATTATTTTCTGTATTCCAAAAATTCCATGTCTTATGCCAGTGGTATGCTCTCATTGACCGTTTTCTTCGATTTATTTATAATTCATGTCTTATGAACTT
Source organism: Viscum album (assembly GCA_963277665.1). NCBI lineage: Eukaryota > Viridiplantae > Streptophyta > Magnoliopsida > Santalales > Viscaceae > Viscum > Viscum album. Next base: position 1,651,900,025 of record OY728165.1, read on the forward strand.
CCAATATTTATGCCATGATTCATTATTATAATCTTGGTTATAGATGTTATTCTTTTTAGATATTATTCTCTTATTCGCATACCCTTATGTTCATGTTATTCTTATGTATCTCCCTTTTTTACCGTTAATGAGAATCTGAGCTCACCCTTTCATATGTTTCCTTTCCCCATGTTATGAATATGTTTATTATGTATGATATCCCTAAGAAGGGTTCTTGTTATGCAGAATGTAGTGGGAGATTATTAACTCACTTATGGACAAGTTTTTAATTTAATAAGTTTCCAAAGGCAATAAACTATTATGGTCCTCTAGTATGTGTTTATGTATTGAAATAAATATTAATAAAAAAAGACAAAATATTTTTTTATTTTAATCATGGGTCACTAAATAAATTTCATCTTAAAAAAACATTATAGATACCATGACTTGCCTACACAATCCTCATAGGGGAACTCACCTATCCCAAGAAAACCAAACAACATGGGGTCACTAGTTAGGGTGTAAACTAACTAACATGTCATAAATCAATGTCGTCTATTAGGTTATCTGGGTTTTCATGACTAATCAAAAGTGGATGTGAGTGTACAATCAATCAAATACTATCAAAATCATTATAGAACCTTATAAAATATATCTTTCCTCACCTCTAATTCCTTCGTATGAAAAAACCCTTTTTTAAAAGTATAAAACCGTTGAAAAAGTAAAGAACATCCTAAGAAGTAGCAATAATAATTAAATAACAATAAATAATACCATAAAAAATGGTAGGGGAAACACAATGTTCATAAAGGGATCTCATATACAAATTCCATTTTTGAATTTTTTTTATAGTGAAAAACATTCATTTCACCAAAAATTAATTATGGTGCCAAGTCATATCATTTAAATGGTAAGAAATTTTATTTCAAACCATTATTTCAAAAAAATATTATTAAGAGTCACTATTAAAATCATTTCAAAACAATTTTTCCAAGCAACATACTTATCACTATTTGGAAATTAATTTTAAAAATCATCCCACTTTTATTAAAACCCTTCAAGGGTCTAAAACACCACCCTTTAATTTATTTCATGACCTAAATGGGGTCAAGTAAATTATAAACCACACATATTATTTTAAAAAAAATTTAAACCTTCTAAAAGTACGTGTAATTTCAATAATCACCTAAAATTCCACCTAAAAATATTCAAAAATCACTTCGAAAAACCAAAACATCTTTATAGATTTTAAATTCTATTTTTATATTCATTCAGAAAATATTATAAAAATTTGGTGTGAATTCTAAGTGAAATTTGTTTTGAACCATAAATTAAAATAATATAAAACCTCTACTTTCTATGTAAATCAAAATAAAACTAATATTTCCTCTTTTAAATTCAATAAACACTCACAATAATATTATTGGGAAATTAAAACAATATTTAAAACTCAATAAATAAGCCCTTCTAGAATTAAAATTTGGGTCACGGGAAAACCTACCTTGAATCAATGGAAAATGGTCTAAAGCTTTGTATATAGGCTTAGAATAAATTTGAATAGGGGTTGCACAACCTCGAAAAAATAAAATCACAAAGTCCGATCAAGCCTTAAACCCAAGGGTTTGGCCAAATAAGAATGCAGTTATGGAGACAAAATAAGATATGTGGAGAGGAATAATATAGGGAAAAAAAGGCATACCTTCGATATCTGATCCAGTATCATGAAGAAACCACATCGATTCACTAATGTAAGTGGATAAAATTAAAGGAGGAAAGGCATACCGAGGAGTAGATGTGATTGGTTCTGGTGATATGTATGATGGAGGAGAGAAATAAGAATTGGGGGGTTAATTTTGGAGCTTTAAATTTATCAATTCTTAAAATTAAAATTCTGTGTGACTTTCATGGTTTGGCTGCAAGGTTCAATAAAATGTGTTAAAGTCATGTGGTGGCTACTGGAACATCCAAATAAAATCACATAGTTTTACTTAGGACCTCAAATATTTTGACTAACTATGTGATAACTTTGATAAATTACACTATCAAGTTATATAAGAAAATGTATGGTTTCCTCATAGTTACTCTAAACTGTAAACATTCCATACGATACCCAAAAAGAACTTACAATTTTAAATTCCATGATAAAATTTCTAAAACATATATTTAAAAAAATGAAATAATTAAATAATAATAATAATAAAGGTAACATAGAGTGTTACAATGTTTAATTGTAGATATTCAACCAAATCTTCATTGAGATGTTGTACAAGGGAAGGAGAAAGTGGAATATGGGAATGAAGATTTGATAAATTTTTGCATTAGGGAGTACCAAAGTTTCTTGGTGGAGCATCTAGCTAGGAGGATGGGGGATGGATCAAAGAGATTGAAGTTACATTCAAGCTGGTGAGGACTCCAGATTGATTCAGAGTCACTCTATTGGTTGGATTATTTTGGAAGGTGTCTTGATGGTGGTGGAAGATGATTTATTGAAACTCAAATGGGATTCCTTGGCAATAGATTCTTGAAATGTTCAATAAATATATTATTAATTATTTATAGATGGAAATTCTCATTATAACACCCCTATTTTTAGGTAATTTACATTTTTTTTATATTTTCAAGTTATTCTATACATGGGTAATGATGTAGAAGGTTTGAGTGGGTATTGAAATGTTTTGGAAGTGTATATGGAGGTGCACAGTTTGATCATGGTTAGCAGAAACTATGAACTACCACCAATATAATGTGAAAATGATGATAACAGTCACTATATAGGAACACAATTTGGCCAAACTGTGTGAGTTCCCAAGGGAAAGAATGCATAGGAAAATAGAGTGAAAATCATGGTTGACTCATGTTTTTTCTAACGATGTGATTTAATTGTGAGGGTTATTGTCTTGAGATAGTATCACTACATGGTTGGTGAAATGTTTAAAAAAACCCTGTGTCTGAAACCATGTGGATACTTGGATTTTCGAGTAGAATGTGTATGGATAGCACATGGTTTGAAAAACTATGCAACCTAACTTTGAAACGGGTATTAATTAATCTAAAAATTAGTTTTTAAACTAGTTTATGGACTTAATATCCTTATTCTTCCCCCATATATTATAGGTTCTTAAGCCTCCTTCCCCACAAGTCTCCATTGGTGATTCCTTTTGATTCAGAGTCATGTTTTGGAAAATCAATGTGCATTAGAGATCTTAATTCACCTATATTTCATTGTTTTTTATCTCTCCTCTATGATTCACTCATTTTATATCACCAAAATTATAGAATATAGTTATATGTGGATATATATATATATATATATATATATATATTCCTTATTATATATCTTTATGAGATCTCAAAAATTTATTAAATGAAATAATATCCAAGGGAAGATCTAGAAGTTATTAGTATCATTCTTTATTTTCACCATATGTTGAGATGTAAGTGGCTTCACTCTCATATCCACTATTCTAGAACATGATGGATTCAATTGTTTTAAAGGTTTTGTTTTGATTTTATATGGAAACATTTTGGGATTTCATGAAGTAAACCATTTTTTTGTTTTTCGAAAAAGAGAAAATTACATGTCTTTTGGAAAACTATCTTGGTTTATGATTTTAAATTAATGATTTTAAAATTGTGAAATGGATTTGATGCTTATAAAGTGTATTAAGAAATTATTTCATAAATGGAATAATTTTTTGGGTGATTTTTTTTGAAAATATTTGGTATAATGGATTGGCATGTGTTCAAAGTGGATATATTTCTCTATCATTTCCATCATCAAGGATATATGGGTTATGGTCATGGAGTACCACCATCAATTGTGACACCCAAATTTATTATATGGTTTTTTTGTATGTGGAAGCATGTGTGTGTGAACCTGTGAATTACTATTGTAAATATAAATGTATAGAATAATATTTTTATTGGTTTTGTCACTTGGTTTTCTCTAACAACATTACATATTATTTTTCTATGTTTTATAAATTTTTATATAAACTATGATAACCAGTTCTTATCCTAATGGTGTGTGATGGGAAGTCATGGGGAAATGCCTATTGAGCTTATACTCACCTTGTGAATGGTAACTTTGGTGACTTTTTATATGTCATATGATGGGATATAGGGAAGGGAAATGTATCATACTTCTCAAATGAATCACCTTGATACCATGGGGTCAATAGGAGTAGTAGGATCATGGATCTTGTTCAGGTGGTTCCTAGATTAGTGCCCTTTTATGCCTTTTTTCTTGTGATCCTTTGGTCTTATAAGTTATTTTTTTCATGTTCTATTGCAACTATGATATTATGTTCTACTGGTTTTACATTTGGTTGTATTGTTTTTTCTCATGCATAATAAAGAATAATTGTATGTTTATTGTTTATTGTTGATATGTTGTTTTATCTTTAAAGGTAAAATCATCCCCTAATTTTTTGTAAGCACATGGAATTAATTAATATCCTTTGGATTCCTAGGGATATCACCTATGGTTTGTGAAACTCTATATCTTCTCAAGACAATGATTTAGAGTAGGATGTTACACTCATAAATTATCTTATTGAGATTCAGTAGGGTGAATATTGTGTTCACAACATTAGTAATCATTTTATAGACCTAGTTGGGTAGTTTTTACATTTTCTAAATAGTACAGCTAATCGAGTATATCTACTTTAGTCTTCTTTTATGATATAAATTCAAAGATCCATCGTGAACATTTTACTAGAGTTTTAGGGAGATGTGATGGATTATGTAAAAATTATAGAGAGAGGACTTTCCATGAGATATGTTCTTAATAATAAACCATCTTGGATTTCTATAGAAGATGAGATGAGTGCTCTGGGTTTTGGGTATCGAGCTCTATGGAAGAAGATGTTGGGGAAATATTCTAGGGTTCAAGCATGGTTTCAAGCCATGGGTTTGTGTAGCTTGAGATGTCCTATGTTGAGAGAGTGGATCTGTTTTATTTGTAATGTTTTTGCGAATCGTCAGGTTGAATTCCCCAAGATTCGACATGCATCTTAGTCTTTGGTGGGTAGTTATATGTGTTTTGGGGGTGAATATTATTAAAAGGTAGTGTTGGCGGTGCATCTATCATGTTTGAGAGATGTCTCTATTAGAGTTAGTGGTGCTCTAAAACCAACATCCCTGGTACATTTGATTAGATTGTATATTCATCATTTTTGAGTAAAATATAATTCCTCATCACATCCCAACCATTCTTCTATATGATATTGTATGTTATAATGCGATAAGGATACTTTCCACATTGAATGTAAATAGTAGTTACATTATATAATGAGATACTTTATATGTTATGATAATATCCCTTAAAATCATGTTCTATGGTTGGATGATAATGTCTTATGGGATGCAGATGATATATAATGTATATGGTATGAGGCTCATAAGTCATTGGGACACCTTCTAAAAGAATCCATCCTTGGTAATCTCTTAAATGTGTGGTTGTGAGAATGGACCCACCAATAATAATTTCACCCATTTCATGTGTCATTGATATTCCTATATGAATACCTATATAATGATCCTTTGAATCTAAGATTATTCTAAATGTGTTTTATAAATCATATATTTAGATGTATTTTTTTGACCACGATCATAACAATTCATGACGAAGTTTGATATGTTGGGTGCATCCTGAGTGGCATATAATTAATGAATAATGTGAGAGAGGACTTCTTTCCCTTCCATTGGAATTGAATATTCTAGGCTCTTTAATGGAATAGAAAAGTTTGTTTACGTCCATTGACATAGAATTTTATCATTCTAGGTAGATTTATAAATTCAAATAAAGATAGTCCAATATATAGATGATGACACAAGCTATGTAACGTAATTGTCAAGAGATATTGGGATAAAGGGATTATATTACATAGTAAGGGTTCATACGATGTCGAATTCCATTAGTACATTAACACTTTTCTCTATGGGCTATATGGAATGTTTTTAGACACTAACCTTGGACATTAGGTGGTTTTTCCTAATTTCACTAATAAAGGGGCTTAGAGGTCCACACACTAAGTATATCCAATAACCATGATTAAATTATATATGACTTAACAAATAGATTAAAATATTATTCTCAAGTTATAGTAATAATATATAATTGGGTTTATTGGTTGATTACAAGTATTTAATTATCAATGTGTAATTTAGTTACATTTATTTATTTAATTAAATAGATATTATACTTGTTTTGGTAACTAATTATGAAGATGGCCAGACATAGATTTGGTTTGAAGAGAATATAATGTCATTTGAACAAATATTAATTTATTTATTCAAGAGAAATAAAATTAATTAGTCTATGGGCTATGCACATGTCAATAAATAATAATATTATTATTATTTAGACATGGGAAATGTTAGCAGTTAAGACAATATTAAAGGGGCTTTATGAAAATAATATTTTAACCCTATATTTATAGATACATGGCTATAAAATTATCTAACATAAGTAATGGTCTAAGAATTATTGTGCAAAAATTTTGGATCGTCAAAGAATTCTCATAACCCAGATCTATTGTCTAGAAAGATCCAAGTTCAATGAGGATTACTGATCCCCCTCCTCCTCCCGGTCTAGTTGTGAGAGAACTAGGAGAATCCAAAAGGCCTCATTCGGGTTTTAAGGTGAAATAAATAACTAATGACACAAGGAATAAGGACATCCACACTAGCTTATGTGTAACCCTACCTCAACATTTATAGATTCTTGGTTCATGTGAGGATTACCTCTAGAGGGAATATACTCTTCATTAATCCATCGTGATGAGTGTTAGACAAAATGGATCAACCATATTCTACCATGATGAAAGAATTACAAGATGATTCAATTATTGATCGATCTAAATTAAATATAAATTACTTTTTAGATCCTATCTTCATGGATTCTGTGAATGCTATTATATCTAAATCTGAGGAGAAATATGAAGAAGTTGGTGAAAATTTTCTTTAAAAAGGACCTGCATGCCTCTTCTACACCCCGAAATACCTTCAAGTTGTATCATATGGTTCACATGTTAATTTATAATTATTTATTTTCATTAATCGTTCCATGTGTTTTCTTTAGATTAATTTATAGTTTATTTATTTTTTAATATGATTATCATTATTATTATCATTTACCTTCATGAAAACAATAAAAAGTTAAATATTTATGAAGTATGTGTCTAAGGATGTCATCATGAGGAGATATAGTTTTAGGATGAAATACATGGATACACATCATGTATGTGGTGGTAGATATCATGTACCAATTTTCACCACACCGTGATGCCCTAAAGGATACATGGGACTACTGAAGGATGTGGTGCATTTACTACAGCATGTTTTGACTGGCTATCTTGAATGCACATTTTTATATTACACATTGTGTTTGTAGTTATACATGTCATGTAGTCTACATGGTCTTGTATCATAAATTGTTTAATCTATGTGGTCATTCATGTTTCTAATTTATTTTTTCCTATGGGACTGGAAATGAAGGAGAAATAAACAATATGTGGCTGGCACAAATCCAATGTAAAAAATGGGGTGCAGCCCATGTACACTTTATGTATCTTAGTACACATCATTAAGATTACATTTGGAGACAAGTTTTAACCATGTTAAAATAATTACATGGAGAGAAACTAATTACAAGTTAATTTCGAGCTGCACAGTGTGCACATGGGCGTACGCATAGTGTGATGGGGTAATAAATGCTAATTATTTTTGTAGTAATTAATGAAATACCATCTAATTCATTAACAACATATATAAATTACATGACCATTTAATTCAATTACATAGCCCTATTTGTTATACGTGTGTTCTATTAACTTTTTAAGATGGTGACACACCATGTAGGAATAAATTCCTTATAAGAACATGGAACAAGTTAAGAGAATATTGTGTGCACTGTTGTTATGTAGACATCATATACCTATGTTATGTTAATAAATTTTAAATTACATAATGATAACATTAATAAGATATTTTAGATAGATTTAAAAGATAAATGAATTAATAGATTGATTAGATTAATTAAATTAATGTGATCATGCATTATCTTAACAAAAGAATGAAATGAAATGAGTGCTAGTTAGTATTACATGTGTGGATGATCACGAGTTTGGTTTGACCTGTGTATGGTTGGTTACATTTATTTTAATTTATTTCATTGGTTTTCAAATTATTATAATTAAATTAAAATGATGGCATGCATGTCATCCCATCCAAATTATTATATATAGACCCGTATGTTAGTGGATTATTTTATGTAACCCCGTGTAACCCATCCTTGAGTTCCCCTTTCTAGTGTCTAAGTAAATACATATGTAATAGATGGAGCTCCCATATCAATGGAGGAAGTTCAAGTATGAAGTTGGTGTGAATCAAATCAATATGATTCATAGGTGAATAGGTGTAATGTTGCATCCCAATCCTAGAACTTGTTCAAGGTAGATTTTACACCAAAGTCTATAATTGGTTTATTATACACTAGATAATCCAACTATTGGATATTGTTATACCACTTTATTTAATCATTTATATCATTTTTTTGGTAAATTATTCATTTGGAATATATAGATATCACATTAAATAAATGAACTAAAAATAATCCCATATTGAATTTAAAAAACCATATTATTAAATAATTTAATCTGTGTGTTGTTAATCACATAAGAGAAATCCACTTAATGTTTACAAGCATGTGGCTTGAAAAAATGGGATTTATTTGACACACAAGATAAAATATAAAACCCCTAAAATTAAACATTAATTCCTTATAGCCTTCCATTAGTTGAGTTAGAATTAAATTGATTATTTTAAAGTGCATGAATAACCCTTGTTGGTGTGCTTTGAACTAATAAGGTGTTATAAACAAATATTTGGGATGAGATAACCATGTTTATATCAGGTTGCATATCCCTCACTAGGTTTGGTATAAATATAGAGGGAAGAGTTAAGGAAATCCAAGTCTTGGATTTTTGAATTGGAGAGTCCACTCAACAAATCAAGGAGCTCCAAATCAGCAGTTAGTAAAGACCATCCTACCTATATTCCTTAAAATGGATTGACCAACACTAATTGGGGTTATGAGAAGGGAAATATGGATACATACCACTAGATTTTTCCTATTACAGGATAATCCAATTTCTATGGTGAGAGATATTTGTACTTTATAAAATACTGGGACAGTTATCATTAAAATTTGTTACATTACACTTTTAGTAATCAAGGAAAGTACGAAAATATAATCAAATTATTATATAAATAGAAATTATCTCATCATCGAAATCATCATTGTGATATATACTTGAAAAGGAAAATATTCTCACCAATACTAATTTATTGGAATGGTATCGGCACTTTCATATTGTACAACACCAAGAGTGGAAATTGTATGCGATGGAATCACCAATTCCTAGGGCACATAGAAATGAGGCTAGTGAGGATGAATTATCTCTCTATGAAAAAAAACATGGATGATGTGGTATATTTCCCGTGTTTGATTCTATAATATCTTTCTAGTGCACTTCAAAATATTTACAAAAGAATGGATGCATTTAGAATATTTTCTCATCTCCATGATATTTACTATGAGAAATAGAGGCAAGAGAGATTTGAGATTTCCAAGGAACTATTCATCTGAAATATTAGAGACATCATGCCTAATTGACCTCATGAGGTCAAGATGATTGACTACATATTGTAATTGGAAAACCTGGTCTTTAATCTACTAGATGAGTTACAGAAAGATCTCATTAGGGCCTCACTACCTCAGAGCATATCCAGTTTCATTTTTAGATAAAAAATATTGATTAGTCTCTTACAAGACTCCCTATTCATATTTTCCATTTTTATGAGGATATGGTGTGTAACAAACCTATGGTCCTTATAATGAATAAATGTAAGAATATGAAAAATGGACCAAAGAATCCCTTTAGGTATAAGTCTTCTAATAAATGACCTTCTATGAAGAGGAAGATATAAAGGTGGGTAAAGGGGGAAAATGTAATATGTTTTTCATGTGGGAAGCTTTCCCATTGGAAGAATAACTGTACATAGAAGAAGAAAGGGGAATCCTTATGTACATACAATATCTAGTGAAACTTATCCTTCTACCAATTGGGTATTAGATAGGACATTTTTTGTGGACATCTATATCCAAATACACAAACCAAGTAGATTCTTGGAGTTTTCTAGACGGGAGGTTGACCTTTGTGGCACTAATAGAGGTTATCTAGATTCCATGAATATTATAGATTACCACCTCACATTATCAACATGAATTATCTTGGTTTAAAATAATTTTAATCACGTTACAAGGGCTACCAAGAACATCATATCAATTAAATAATTTGATATGAATGGTTTTTTTTCATATTTGGAAACAATGATTGTTTTGTTATAAAGATAGAATTTTTATGGAATGGAATGACATAATAATAGTCTTTCTGTATTATATTATAAAAAGAAAGTGTTGGTAGCAGATAATGAATTAGGTTTACATGAATTATATAACACTTAGTTGTGGTATCACCATCTAGGTTATGTAAACCAGCAACGCTTGAAAAAAAATCCATTAATAAGGGTATTTAGAATCTTTTTGATCTAAAACCACTTGAAATATGTCTTTCTTATTTATATGGAAATAAAAACAAACATCATTTTAGTGGTACAAGTGAAAAAGATATCAAGTTTTATAATTGGAACATAATGATTTGTGTAGACCATTTCTAGTAGAAGCTAGAGGTGGATTATCAAAATCTATTACATTCACTGATGATGTGAGTAGATATGAATTTTTCTACTAATGATATAAACATAATAATCCTTATATAAATTCAAGGAATTCAACAATGAAGTAGTGAATCATCTTATAAATTATATAAAGATTCTTCGATCAAATCATGGTGGAGAATTTTAATCCAAGACTTTATAAAACTTTTACAAGAGTGTGATGTTGTATCCTAACTAACTACTCCTTATACACCATAGTGGACTTGTATAATTGAAAGGACGAATAATACCCTATTAGAAATGGTAAGGTTTCTAATGAGTTACATCAATATTTCATTATTAATTGTGGGAATATGCATTATAGACTGTGGTATACACACTGAACCAAGATCCAACTAAAGCACCAGAAGATATACCATATAAGTTAATGTATGGAAATAAGTCTGTGTTTTCGAACTTATGTGTATGGGGTTGAAAGGATTTATTTAAGGATAATTCATGAAACTAACTCGATCTTGGGGTATGAAGTGAATCTTTGTAGGTTTTCCTAAGTAAATTAACAGTTATTACCTATATGAACCCTCTGAAAAAAATTAATAGCGGATCAAATGGACATATTACTATATAAGGAGCACATCCTGAAGAAGTATAATGGAAAAAATATTTACTTCAATGAAGTCGATGGTCAAGATGCATAAGAGTTAGTAGATGAACATCTTCTAAACGTCACTATGGAAGAAAATTTTCTATGGTCGCAAGTACTGCATAGGAGAACCAAATCCATTAGATAACAAGTTCATTATGGTTTCGTAGTCACCAAGGATGGTGAATTTTTATTGTTCGACAATGATGATATTATTTCCTATAATGTGGAAATATAGATCTTAAAATATATAATATACAAAGAAGCCATGAATTCTGAGATTCTATATATCATAACCAAGTCTTGGATTTGGTTGATCTTAAATTTGATGTAAATCATGTTGGGTTTAAATGATTATTTAAGAGAAAATTGAACATGGTAGGTAAAGTGAGTACCTATAAATCACAGATAGTGGATAAAGGGTTTAAATAGTGTCAATGAATTTTCTATAATAAACCATTTTCCCCAGTTTCCTATTTTAAATCTATCAAAAATACACTTACTAAAAAATCATTCCATGGATTTGTGATTTGGAAATTGGATGTTTGAAACACATTACTTAATGGGAACCATCAGGAAGTTTCTAATTTGACACAACCATAAGGGTTTGTGGCTCCATGTAGTTCCAAAAAGATACTCAAGTTTCAAAAATAAATTTATTTATTACAAAAATCTTCCAGATCAGGGAATATTAATTTTGGTGATCCCATACAAGATTTTTGTTTCGTAGGGAATAAATTTGAGTTGTGTTTCTATCGATGGTTCAGTGGGAGTGTGATTGTTTCACTGGTAGTATATGTTGAGGGAATATTTCTTTTTTGGAAATGAGTTACCTGCCTTATAGTCAGTTAAGGACTGGTTAAACAATTGCTTCCATATAAAGGACTTAGGTGAAGCAGCCTACATCCTTAGGATTAAGATCATTTAGAATATATTTCTAAGGGGCTTCTTTCACTATGTTATGGTACATAAATTGATCAGATATTGAAGAGATTAATTGTGTAAAAATTCAAGAGCTTATTGGTTCCAGTGTCACATGGAATTCTTCCCTGTAATAAAAATTTTCCTTAAACACAATAGGAGAGATATAGGATGAGTAAGATCCCTTACACAAAAATGATATGATCAATTAAGTATGCCATGTTATGTACTAGGAATGATGTTTATTATTATTTAATCCTGGAAGGAATATATCAAGTAGATCTCGGAGAAAACTATTGGGCTATTTTTAACACTATCATAAATTATTTGAGACATATTATGTATATGATGAATATATATAGAGGAGATTAGGATCTAGTCATCCAGGGATACATAGATTCTAGTTTCTAAATTGAACAAGCTGACATTAGATCACAATGATGATATGTAACCACGCTCAAAAAATGGAGATGTGAGAAGGAATATCTCAAAAAAATAGTTATGACCAATTCTAGAGTGGATTCTATGTATATTGTGTCTTTTGATTCATCCAAGGAAGTGTTTTGGATTCAAAACTTCATCATGGATCTTAGTGTGGTGCCTAGAAGTAAAGACACTATCGTGGATTATTGTGATAATACTATAGTTGTGGTTCTCATAAAGGAGACAAGGTCTCATCAAAAGATGAAGAACATACTCGAAAAGCCTCATCTCTTGGGAGAGTTTTCACAATTAGGTGAATTCATGTAGAGAAGAGTATCCATGGAGGAGAACATGGTAGACCCCTTAACTAAAGACTTATCATAGTAGAAGCATGAATATAATGTGATAGTTATGGGGATTAATATTTTTTTCAATTGGATTTAGTGAAAGATGGACTATATTGGAGTTGGTGGTTCCCTTGAACTAACTTCTCTTTTACTTTTTATTACATTTTATATTCATGGTGCTGGAATATAAAATAATTTCTTATCACATAATAATTTCTCTTCAACATGATAGTGTTATTTATAATGTTATAGTGAAACTTGTTGCATAAAAAATACATAAGCGTTCCCTAATATGATGAGTTACATTAGATTCTATGTCTCTATTAATTAAACCAATATTCTATGATTCAATGATATTTTTTTATAAGACATAAATGATATATTCTATCAGGTTTAGGAGGTTTAAAAAACATTAATACACCTTATCATGGTGTTCTCCCGTGGTAATCCTTAAGAATGGGTGTTATGATAACTGACCAACCAATAGGTTTTCAACATGTCTCTTGTGTCGTTGTCTATTACAATCTATAGAACTATGTAATGATATTTTGACTCTAATATTATTATTAACATTTTTCATGACTTATGTTCTTTGATGTATTTCATAAACCATGACGAGAATAGTTCATGGTGAAGTTTGATATGTTGGGTGCATCACGAGTGACATAAAACTAATTAATAACAGGAGAAAATATTTTCCCCTTTCATTGAAAGTGAATATTTTAGGTCCTTTTATAGAATATAATTGCTAGATTAAGTTCAAATATGTGGTGGTTTATTGTTGTCTTTAGTTTGATAAAGTCAAAGAGAGAGAGAGAGAGATGAATATATAGGTTGACGACACAAGCTGTAAAACCTATTTGATAAGGGATATTGGGACAAAAGGATAATATTACACAATAAGGGTTTACAGGAGGTTTAATGTCATTGTGACATTAACTCTTTTCTCTATGGGTGTCTTTACATGTTGTTAAATTATAACCTTGGACTTTGAGTGGTTTATCCTAATGCCACCAAGAAAGAGGCCTAGAGAGTCACACACTAAGTGTGTCTAAGAATACCATGTAAATCCTATATGATTTTAACAAGTAAACTTGAATCTTATTCTCAAGTATAAGAAATAATATTTAATTGGATCTATTATTTGATCGCAAGTATTTAATTATCAGTGTATAATTCAGTTACATTTATTTATTTAATTAATCAAATAAATGTTATACTTTATCTAGTAAATAATGAGGAGGATGATTAAACCAAGATATGGTCTGGTGAGAATGAAATATTATTTAAGTATTTATTTAAATAATTATCATTTTATTTATTTATGAGAAATAATATTAAATTAGTCCTCAATTTATGTGCACGTTAAGTAAATAATAATAATAATAATAATAATATTATTATTATTATTATTATTTAGACATGAGGTACCCTAAGGGTTAAGATAATATTAAAGGGTATTTTTTGTAAATAATATTCTTATCCTAGATCTATAAGTACATGACTACAGAATTCTTTAATTGAAGAGATGAACAATGAATTTTTCTAAACAATATCTAGCTCATAGGGAATTCATTTGGCCTAGATATATTCTCAGGAACTCTCCAAGTTCTATGAGTATTGATGATCCTCATATTCCCTTTATAGCTATGAGAGAACTAATAGAATACTATAGGCCAGGTTGGGATTCTAAAGCATTATCAACAACAAAAAACAGAAGGTATAAGTACATTCAAACAAGCATCCTAAGAACACCACCACGATGTTTAGAGTTTCTTGGTTCAGTGTGGATCACCACTTGAGCGAATCTATACTTGATTCCTCCACCAAAATGATGGGTCAAAATGAAAGGTTAACCACATTCCCTAATGAACAATGAATTACAATATTGTATAATTCTATATCTATTTAAATTAATTATAAAATACATGTGAGATATTGTCTTTGTGGATTCCATGAATGTTATTCTATCTAGTTCTGAGGAGAAATTTGAAGAAGATGATGGAAAATTTTTCATAGGATTGACCACATCCTCTCCACCCCTAAATATATTTAGTCTCCCAGTGTCTATTAAGCTTTGTAATTTTCCTATATCAAGTTTTTAATAGATTCTATTATCATGAATCATTTGAGTTGAAATATATATGTTGTATTAAGTTCCCAATTTACTTTTCATGAAACTAATTTCCTCTTGTTTGGGTTTTATTTTAATTATTGAGGCCAATAATTTTTTGAGAGGTAGATTATTTAAATGAATAGTTTTTATAAAGGCCTTATTTTATGTGTTTTGGTATTTAGAGGCATCAAGGGAGAGTTTAGAGGTGTTCTAGAGGCGAGGGTTGAGTTTTTGGCCCTCTATGGGTTCACTAAGCCACCATGGAATGAATGATGGAGGTTGTAGTTAAACTCATTTTAGTGTTATGAGAATTTTAGTGAGTCATTTTGGTTCTTGGTGTATCAATAAGTGTGAAATACCTAGAGTGTAAGTGTGTTGAATGTTATGGAATCATCGAGAGGATGAAAAAGGATTTTATTCCATTGGTATGGTCATTTCAGAGGGTGTGGTAGTTTTTTTATTTCTTATGTATTTCCATATGATAAACAAGGAACATTAACATCCATGTTGGTGGGTGTGGTGGACTTGTGTCAATGGAAGGTCATGTTATGTGAATGAGTAGAAAACGATGAGGGAATATCTCCCATGTTGTGGTCCATGTCATGGTGGGCTCGAAATGGTGGGGAGAATTTCACCATGTCATGGAGGTTCCTGTGGTTTTAGTCAAACTGGAATTAAATGGGTGAAATGACCTGTTATGAAGGAGGCTGTTATCCATTTTAAAAAGCTAGAATATCTAACCTTTCTTTGACCGAGGCCACTTTGACTATGGTTTAAGTATTTATGCCATGGTAGAGATTGGACAGGATTTCCTATAAATAGTAGTTGATAAATTTCTCTAGTTTACCTTTTTATATTTCACTTTAATCATGGAAGATTTCATTTTCCATATTAGGAGTATTTTTTTGACTTTTGTGGACCCATACATTCCAGATATGTTGTATTGAATTTACATTTGAATTGAGCTAACCTTCTCAACTTTTTTTCTTTTTCCTTCCTATACATGCTACATAGATGGTGGAATCAATGTAGATTCATGGTATTAGAAGGGTCGGACCATGAAAAGATAAATTTTACATTCAATGATAGATAAAATCAAATTTATCACTGATTTTTGACGATATGAATTTCACTTATAACAATACATCTTTTGAAAATGATATTTATCTCACTGGTTAGTGATGATACAAACTACTCTATGTTGGAGTTTTCTCTTCCCTTAGTAGAAGATTATTTCTAGGGTTTCTTCTAGATTTTACACTATATAGAATTTGTTATAATTTTACCTCATCCAATTTTTTAGATGTTTCTCCTTTTTTTCCACTATCTTCTTTAGTTTGTTCAGATTACATCTGTATAGGTTAATTGATTTGATCAATTGTTTCATTATGTTATAGGTTCATCATGTTGTTAGGTTTTCATTGAATTTTATCATATTTTTTAGATTTCCACTTCTATGTTGTCGTTATTGGATTGAATCTGTCTTTTCTTTATCACATCATATTTGAAATTATTTTGATCATTTATATAATCTTACTGAGGTTGCATCAAATTGTTAGGATTTTTTTAGATTGTATTGAATTGTTTATATTTCTTCTTCTATATTGTCTTGAGTAGATTTAAATTTCCTTATATAGATTTCATATTCTTAATAATCAATTTTATTTTTCACCTGTATCATAGAGCGCCTACATTGGTTTGTTTAGATCTGCATCGAGTTGCTCAATGTGTGTAACTGTATATATGTAGAACCTTTCAGAATGGAAAAGTAAAAAATACTCTAACACAGAACCATTTAGAATGGAGTCTTGAAAATAAAAAATAATCCTTGAAGATCTCCATGTCCATGATGGCCATCCTATGTACTTAAGAGGCATGGAGAGTAGTTCCCTTGTTATATCTCAAGGCAGTGGCTGTGGAGGACCAACCCCACCTACATCTAGAAAATTCATATGTTGGTAATATTGTGGGATTGAAAACCATTGTACAGTTCAATCTCACTAATTTCAAAGCACTAATTATTTACCTAATATAGTTTATTTATCTGAAACTATGGTGGATTTCATGTACATGATTGGAATTGCATATAAGGTGGGATTCAAAGGCTTTTTACTAGTTGGAATACATGGTCATGTCGGCGTTCATTTTATTTTGTGTAGATTGGATCTTGATTTTGGGATTATTCACTTATCCAATAATAATATTTCTTTATCTATTCACTAGTCAAGTATATCAATTTTTAGTATTTTATGTTATTACGATTGGCTTAGCCAGGTGGAGAAGGGGGAGAAGTGGAGGTCGTGGGAACTTCTGTAGTCCCTAAAAACCATCCATCTCAGTCCCATTTTTGTTGGATGGGATTTCGATGAGATTATGTTTTAGCATCAGAATCCTGGAGGGAATGTAAGATCTTCTAGTTTAATTTAGTAATTTTAGGAGGTGGTGCGGGTGGATGAAATGTTTCACTTGGAATTTGATGGTAACCCCTTCACAAGGTTCCAGGGGATGTATTCTCACAACAAGATGGTTTAATGCCATGATAGGTTTTTGAGTATGTATAATTGGGAGAATAATTTCAATAAAATTCATGTATCTCACTTTTCCAAAAGTGTCATTCAATCATTGCACAGTTTTTATTAGCGACTTCTATTTCCCTCATTACATCCATCATGAATGGTTGTTTTGGTTTGGAAGCATGTGGACCATGTATGAGGCATGAGAATGAGTGGAACAGTTATGTTCGGAGTCAATAAATGTGGATTGTTACTTAATGATAAGGAAGGTAGACTCCAATTTGAAGAGTTGGAGTGATGAAAAATTTTAACAATTTGACCAGATGATTGAATGTATTGAAAAAATATTATGGAGTGTTATTTTATTCTATTTTCTGATCCTAATGTAGATCAAATTTCAGTACTTGAGTTAGATCATTAAGTAAAACTTATAAATAATGAAATTTATTGGTTAATACGGGTGTGAGAGTCACATATTATGAATGTGCACTTGAACACACAATTTATACATCAAATGAATTCAGTGAAGCAGCATAAGAATTTCATTTCATGGTTAGAAACTCCATAGGTAAAAGCAGTGGTCACGAAGAAGGGTATACAATATCTATTTCTTAATTTTTCTTCGATATATATTCATCTAGGGATCCTCCATAGTATTTTATGTGGAAGCACGGGTTTCAAATGTGGTGTTGGATTATGTATACCAGTATGTCACAAAATAAATCACTGATGATGAAGTATAGTATGTTCTAAAAATGATCAATTCCACAAAGGCTCATAACTCTAATAGTTTCATGCTCTCTTTGTTAAATAGTTTTAGTATATCATCGTTCAAGATGTTTCTTGACTTATGAGGGATCTCTAGAATAGAGATTCCAATATAGAAATTATTAATGAAACCTTTATTGCTCTTATTCTTGGGGTGAAAAATCCTCAACCAGTGTTTGTTTTCAAACCTATTTGTCTTTATAATGTGATCTATAAAATTTTTCTAAGATTATTGTTTGTTCACTATGAGATTGGTTACAATCATTCATTTTAGTGAATCAAAGTGCCTTTGTTCCTAATATTCTCATTATATATAATCCTAATATCACACATGAAGTGTTTAATTCTATCTCTCTTTAGAAATAGAATTCCCATGTGTGGCCTTATCTAACCCTCCATACACGGTCACCCCCTCCCCCACAAAGTGGTCACTACCCGGAGGTAGATCCCTAACCAGGGAAGGAGTCGTTGCCAGCCGAGATGGAAGAGCATCCCGGAGGGTAACGGTCTGGTTGGGGATGGTTTGTTAATGAAATTCTTCAGCATGGTGGACCACGCCTCATTTTTCTTGCCCAGTTGAGACCAGGTGACCCAGTGAGATGGGTGGATACCGGGGGAGAGGCTCGCCCCAAAACTGGACTCCCAAGATTCGAACCCTGGTCCTCCCAAAGAACAACGTGTTTAGGCCACTCACCTTCACCACCTCGCCCACACCGAAGTCTCATGAAGTGTGTTATTCTATAAAAAATTATTCAGTGGTCAAAATAGGTGTTATGAATTTAAATCTAGATATAACTAAAGTGTATGATAGGGTCAAATGGTCCTTTTTTCACCTGGTTCTAAAAAAGCTATATTTCTGCCCCAAGTGGATTGATATTATTAAGCGGTGTGTGACTTCAGTATCATTTAGTGTTTGGGATAATAGTGATCTTACATATTTCTTTACTCCCACTCATGGTCTCCATCAAGGATATCCGCTTTCTTCAAATACCTTTATTATTATTGATAATTTTAATTCTAGACATATTCTAGGGGCAGTAAGATCTAGACTCATTTATGGCTCAAAGATTTTCTATCAAGGCCCTCTCAAATTTCACATTTTTAATTATTGATGATAGTTTGTTGATCATGATGGATAGATTAAAGGAATTATAATATGTTGAGTATCTCATTCATTACTATGAATTGAAATTAGTATAATCAGTTAATCTCTCAAAATATGTAGTTTCTTTAAACAGTGAAGTTCGTACGAGTAGAAGAGATTATCTGCATTATGCATCGAGGATCCATGATATTTAAAAATACGATAAATACTATGGTCTTCCTACTATTGTTGGAAGGTGGGTAAAGGTGGCTAAAAAGATCCTGGGGCGGTCAATAAAACGTTTTTCTAAGGCGAGTAAAGAAATTATAATTAAATAGGATTTATTCTACCTTCAATGAAACACATTTTTCAAAGTCAAACATATTCATAGAAGAGATGAAATAAACTCCATGTATTATGTTATATCATTAAAAAATAAAATTTTATTCATCTATGATATGTGATAAATTTTATGTACAGTGATATATATATTTCACAAACAACATCAAATATTTTAAAAAAATGAAAATCTAAAAAATGAATTTTAATAGATTGAAATAAATATATGTGCACTACAAGGCAATTTAAATGCATGAAAATATAAATTTTATTAAATAAAAAATCAAGTCATGTATGACATGAAGTAAATTTCATGAATAATAATACATTTTTTAAAGAACATAAATATATATAATGTATAAAATGAGATTATTTCCACACACAATAATATTTTTTAAAATATATATAACATACCATACAATTGAAATTTATCACATGTACTAGTGAGATAAATTTATTATAATTCATGAAATGAAATTATCATGCATTTTAATATTTTCATATGAAATTTATCTCAACCGATGTGTGAAGAAAATTTTATTCATTAGAATAAAAACTTAAATATTTATTTAATTTATCTCACATTGTTGGAGATATTTATTTAGTTTAGTTTTTAAAAATATATTACACTTTTTAAAAGATTCATATAAAATTTATCTCATTTCGGGAATGTAACATCCCATGTAATGATTGAATAATTATTATTCACATTTATTAATATTTATGAATTAGATAATAATTCTACCTTAAAAAGGGAAAATATTTCATATAAATTACCCAACACACAATAATGAGTTTCTCTGAAATCCTATGTTGTACGCAAAACTGAGTTATAATGAAAAATAATATATTATTAATATTATTATTTTAAGTTATAGTTATTGCCCAGTCATTGGATCAGCGTGAATGAATAGGACTATCTATATTAGGTTTACACATGTTTATTAAATTTTTTACATTCATTTAATAAATTTTATAGGTTTAAAATAAGAATAAATCTAAATTTAAGAATAAAAAGCTCTATATTATTTAATGGTAGTTTTACCACTTTTAATGGAGAACTAATTTTAAATATAATTTATGATGCTTTTATTATTTTTATATTAAAAAATAAACTATATATTTTAAATTGGGTTATCAAAATTTACATTGTGTGTTTTTTTATTTTTTGAGAACTTTCACGTTTTAATGAATATTAAATCATAATGAACTTTAGTTCAAAAAAATCATTTTCTTCTAAATTATTTATATAGTTAAATTATATTCTTGTTTTTTAGGTATAATTAGATATTTTTTTTATTTAAACTAATTTATCTCATTAGAACCAATTTCACATTGAATTTAGATATAAAAACTTAGCAATTTATTTTTAAAAATATATTAAAACCTCGGTTGGTCATCCCATTTGCAGGATTAAATTTAAATCAATTCCAACCACTTCTATGATTGGATTTTAGAAAAATAGAATCCATATTTTGAATCATAATAATTTCTAATTTCTAATATGTTCAAAAAAATTTACAAATAAAATAATAGTGAAAGTAATTGAAATTAATTACAATGATTAATATGAAAATTAGCTTAACGAGGGGAAAAACCATAACCACAAGAGCTAAAATGACCTCGAAACTTTTACAAAATCCATTTTATGTTCATATTTCGACCCTATCCTAATTTTGATATAATTTGAACCATTATTGGAGCCGGTTTTCATATGAAAACGAGGGTGTAATTACCTTTACAAAAATTTACTAGAAATTCACTCCTCCTCCACTATAAAAAGGCAATCACCCTTCCCATTTCTTCACACTTCTAAAGAACATCGGATCACTCAAAATATACTCAAATAAGATCTGATAATATTTCCATTAATCCTATAATCATCCCTATTGGAATATATCCATTCAAGGAATCCCTTTGGTGATAACCAAAAAAAGTTACCCAAACAAGAGGTAACATCCTTCCTCGTGCTTCTTTTGTTTTACTTTCATTATCCACCACATAAATTATTATTATTCCATGATTAAATAATAAAATAAGTAACTTTAAAATATTTATATGTTTTCATGTTAATGTTTTGACCTAATATTTTACACACTTTCATCTAATGGGTAACAAACTTACTGTTTATGTGTACATCGAGCTACTGCCTCGCAAAACGATATCGTTCATTTTTACTTTATCATCTCTCATGGTTGGGAATTATGATGGAAAAACTATTTATATATGATATATATGAATTTGTTTTATATATTTATGATTATTAATATCTTATATGACATATACCACTATGATTTCCATTTCATGGGAATACGATAACATCATTTGTGTAAGTGTAGATTATCACCTCCTCAATGCGATGTGATATATTCACAAACTACATGGAATTTATTATGGATGATTTTAATAACAAATATGTAAAATAAATAACATCCATATGATTTTAATGATGTAATTACATTTATATAAATAAAAAAATGTATAATTTTCTTTAACACCTTTTCACGCATAGAAAAGTTGATAACGTCGTTCATGGATGTGTAGACTACCGCCTCCATGACACGATGTGATTACTTTTACATAAAAAAATTTATATATAAGAATATACAATTTAATAAAATAGTATTTTTGATATCATGGTCATTCTAGAATGATTATTGTTACTCACCTTCATTCTATAACAATCATTGAAAAATGGGAATGTTAGTCATGCATATGTACAACCTATCATAACGTTGGTCAATTTTTAGAACCATATTTCATGATTGGTTTTGAAAATACTATTTATGTCTAAATATTATAATTATTTCATGATTATTATTATTGAGGTGTTTATATAATGAACCATTTTACTTTTGTTTTACCATCAATGTCATTTTTTACACATAAACCAAATATGGTCAAAACAGCCAATGTAAACATAATTTTTTAAGTAGTTTTTAAAAAAAATGTAATAAGTGAAAAAATAGTAATGATAAAAATGAAAAAGGTTCCTAATAAAGTATATAATTAACATAAGTTTATTTTTCAAGATGATAAAGACCCACGTGACAAGTCATACTCAAGGTAATGCATTTCGTCTCAATCTCCATTCATTGATACATTTCTTAATGATATGCACCTTTTTATTTTATATGATGTATATACATCCCCTTTGATGTTATATACCAAAATATTATCAATTATCATGTTATTCAATTTTTTTCTTATATTTTATTATTTCATGGTTTTTATGATTTAAACGTTCAAAGTGGTATGGGACGCATTGAATGTTTGAATATTTAATCCTTTCCTTTCAATATTCTTGATATTATTATACAGATTTATTTATATGAATATCAAATGTTTATATAGGAAATTTTATGTCTATTTATTATTATATTTAAATATTTTCAAAATGTAATCTTTTTTTATGTTTTCTAAGAAACATTTTGATAAAAGTCAAAAGGAATGTTCTATTTTTAATATACAAGGTGACAATAACGTTTTCATAACCATGGACATTATTATTTTATCTTACATTGAAATATTTCTTGTTTATTTAAATTAAAAAACCTTCTTTCCTTTTTTGGGGTATTTTGGTATTGATTTTTTTTAAATAAAGGTGTATTTTGTTTTGAAAATGGGCTTTTGAAAATAAATAGTATTTTAATATCTGAAATATTTTTTCATATTATTGTAAAAGGGTTTTTAAAATTATGTAATGTTTTATTTCATGTTATGGTTCTTGGACATTATAAATTATGGGTTCACCTAGATAGCAAAGGGAAAGATTGTTATATCATAAACAATGGGTGTGCTCATATAGCACTCTAATGCATTGAGTAATGATTTTATTCTCTAGAGAATTATATTATATGTTGGTCATATGCTTATTCCAATCTATAAGGGTTTTTAGGGGTTTAATGCAATGATGTCCCAAGGTACCTTCATGAATTTTCTATGTTTCCAATGAGTTTTTGTTGGAATATTTTTTTTCAAAAGGTAATCTTAATGATACTTATTAAATAATTATATTTTCATATTGGGGTAAAATATTATGTTTTAAATAAATTGTTTTTCATTAGTTTTAATATTTATCAATGGACTACTAGTTTAATTCTTTTTATATACCTTTCTGAGCTATTTATTCTCATTCCACGTTTTTAATATTTTTTTCACATGAATTAACATTGATTAAGGGATTGGAAGAATTAATTTTGAATGTTATGAAGTGTCTTCATAAAATAAATCATGGAAAAATGGATACAGTTCAAAAAGTGTCCACTTTGTATTTTTATGGTTTTGTTATGTATAAGTTATGGCCTAATTATCTAAAACTCTAAGCATGAAAAGATCCTCAATGTGAAAGAATGTAATATTCTTGACTTAACTCAAGATTTTGTAATATTTTAAGGTCGGTTACTTATAGGGAATGTGATTAATTTTATATATTTAAGAAAAAATTCTTTATTTTTTATCAAAAATTTCTCTTTTGTGTGTGATGTATTTAAATATTATATAAGAATGTGAAAGTGTTTTTTAAATATAAAAATTACATTATTTTGGTCAATATGTATTGTAAATGTTTCAAAAAAAATTTAAAGTCTTATATAAAATTTTCTTCATTTTCTTAATTATATAAATTTTATTTATAATAAATTATGTATAGATCAAAATTGTTATCACATTTTTTTTAATAAACCACTTTCTCCTATCATTTATTATATATGAAAATTTTAATATTTATTGATAAAATTTCCAAATTATAAATATGAAGAAAATTTGATTAGATGTCTATATTTTCCAAAAAAAATAATTAAAAAACATAAATGGTTATAATTATTAATTTTATGATTCTAAATTATCCTTATTTAAATTTTATTTTATTGTTGAGTTGTATGAAAATTTTATAATGTGTGAACTAAAAGTATTTGATTTCATTATATTTAATAAAATATATTTTTCTTGCTAAATTAATATTATTTTTTAAATATGAAAATTTTTATAATAAAAAGTTATTCATAGAAGAAAACGTTTCCTTTTAAAATGTAATGAGTGGACAAATAAACATGAGTTATGTAGAGATTTTTAAACTAAATAAAAATTAATGGAATTAATTGGGATGGAAGAAGGTGTCATTAAATAATGAGCATATTTAAAATCAATTCTTATTTTATTAGATAAAACTAAGATGTAAATTCACTATGTGAAATGTAGACCAGAATCATCTATCGTTATCCTTTTAACTGGATATTCCAGTACATCCTTGGGATTAATACACATATCCTATTATATTTTCATCCATCAAATTATTTTTGAAGTGAATTACCCATATTTTAATTTGTATATGGGTTCCCATTTTGTGACGTAAAGCCCAAAGACAGATCATTTTTTGACAATGGTAACTCTGGAAACTATGTCTACAATGATGTATCTGGAGAGAGAGTTGATAGCGGCGAGTCCAATGACTTCAATGATGACATCAGAAAGTCCAACTGCTTTTACAACAATTATAACTCCCCCAAACAAAGTGTTTCGTTGTCCTAAAGACTCCTCTAATGAAAAGGTGTGATTCATCTTTCCCGAGAATAGCGGAGAATCTAATTGTTTTTTAGTCTCATTCCATAAAACTCCTTTTTCACAAAGTGGGAACCAATTGAATAAGAAGGGGGTATATATTATCTATTTCTACTGATATATATTGTCCTCATAAATGGAAAATATCTTTTCCATTTCATAAAAACTAAATATTTTATTGTTTCCATTCCTTTTTTAGTACATCTTTTTTATTTGCAATTTTCTATAAATGTTGTACGTATCATGATTTCCAATTATAAAATAAAAAATTTCCCTTTTTAGAATCCACTTCAACCAATGAAAATAGAGAAAAAAAGAAACTATTTTACAATTTTACTCATGAATGTTCCATTGGGAATTCCATTGAGGTCATGACCTGTCCCCCAAGGCTCATGCCATGAAATCCCTCATGCCCACCTCCCAATGGGTGGGGGTTGGTGACTAGCACCAAAGGCGTCAACCTGTAATTCGGAGTAATTTTCCAGACTACCCGTACACATGTACATACAACCACATCCCAAGAAAACTGGAAAAGAGAACATACATGTCACCAAACAACCACTGAGTTAAAGTACAAACTATAGGTCAAATGGGCAAGAATACAGACCCAACCAAAGATGAACTGAAAATAGTATAGTACAAGGAAACCATGAAATTCATCCAATGAAACCCCACCTGATGGGTAAGCATAGAGTATCTTCTAGAAGCTTTAGAAGTACGCCATTCCTGCCTGGTCTCACTGGGCATCACTGAGTCCTGGGTCACCATGTCCTCCCTTAAGGCGGCAGTCATCTGCACCAGACACAACACATGCGGGCAAAGCCCGTGCATGGGTGAGTAACAAAATACTCAATAAGGACCCTAGAACATAAAAAATACAACAAATAAATCCATAGAGAAAACCACGAAACATGATCATGAAGTAAGACAGCTCACACATGGTATAATTTAGAGTACGGAAAGTGGAACCATCAATCATATCATCGAACACTCTGGGATTCTAGAGAAATCCTCCTCAATGAGTACAGTGGAACTGAAGGGTCACACAGATCCACTTCCCACTAACCTTGTACTATTTTGGTACTGATATCTGATGAGTACTATTGGTATGTTGGGTCACACAGAGCTTCTCCCCACCATGGGCATGTCAGGTCACACAGAGTCGCTTCCCACCTTGGCCATACTGAGGGACTCCTCCAGTCAGGTATCATGGGTATGACGGGTCACACAGAGTCTCTCCCTATTATGGGTTTGTCGGGTCACACATAGCCACTTCCCACTCGGCCATCGTAGTTGATCCGGACAGGGCCACTTCTCAGTAGTCATCGGATCTCATCCAACCACAGGGTCTCCGCATGTAATGCGCTTAATACCAGGAGAACATCTCCTAAAACAATTATTCATATTTTAACATCTATGAAATACTTCATAGATTATTCCCAAATATCCATCTCATCATTAGGGTTCCAATTCCCCAAATGGCTTGTTAATCGGGCACCCAGTTTGTAAGTTATCGGTGTTTTATTAAAATGGGGCCAGTTGTGTCTGATCTCAGTCTGACCCGGTCTGACTGACCCGACCAACCTGGCCCGGGGCCCCCAATTGCCCCAGTTTAGTTCAACATACCCAACCTGACCCATTTCAGGTCTAGTTCATCACGATACGGCTTGACCAGTGGTCCAGGCCCATTGGGCCTCGCTGGACCCGACCTAATTTGGTTGGGTGTCCAGCCCGCCGGGTCGCCTGGTAACCCGGTCTCATCTGGCCCAGCCCAATGGGGAGGGTCCATCCCACTGGGCTTGATTCATGCCCTTCCTAGTCCACCTATGGTGGATCGACTTCCTTCAGCCCGGATGCATAGCGTGTTTGGGGCACTGTCACACGGCCGGTCAAACCTGAAAGCTCAGGTTCTTCATGTGGTCAGGGAACAACGTGCCACATGAAGACGCAACCCATAACTGTGGGCCACTCCACTAATGTGGCTGAGGGTTCACATCCCTTCTCCAGCTGTTGGTCACGGCTGCTGCCTCTAGCGTGCCATTATGGCGCACCGCCACCTGCCCACGACTGCCACTGCAGGTTATTCTACGAACCATCGTGTCGGCTCAAGTGGTTTATTCTTCACGTTGTCTACGCCTCTGACCATCGTGGGGTGATTCCTTCCCTACTAAGGCCTCAAAACATTGATTCCACAAATTAGAAGGTATATCCATGATGAAATCACATGGCGGATGGGATATGGCATTTTTCATATCGGCCCCCACCCTTCGCGTTAGAGTTTTAAACATGGGTAGGATTGGGATTGAAGTTCTATCAACCAATAATTAATCTTTTTTATATAAATACCAAGAAAAACACCCTCCTTCAAGAACAAGTGATCTACATATAAACTAGTTCATGGGTTGATCCGAATTCATCATTTAGAAAAAAAATCTATGGAAACTTAAACAAAAAGTAACCCTATCTCAAAGGTGTTCGTCATTGAAGTGTTTTGTCTGTGGGGGTTCAAATTCCATTGGCATTCGTTGCATTTCAGTTCTGTTCTTTGAGGTGTGTCGAAGTCACTAGATATAAGCTAGCGTTCTTCATTTTTCATTGTATATAATTATCGCAGTAGGTTTTTAGAAGAATTACACCAATTGACCCTCCTTTCTCCAACATGTTAACCCATTAAAATAAAATAGATCACAATTTTTCTGTTACTCTGTTTTGTCGCACCATTATGTTGTTTCATTAATGAAACAATGTATCTATTATGATTCATTTAATGTGTTGTTACATTTAATGTTTACAAGCCATTAACAAACTTCATTTAATGAGAATTTTCATATCATTATTGCCGCACTGCATTGTCACCGTGCCACCACCCAAAGGTTGGGGAAAAAAATAAAATAACTTTAGGTTATTGTATTTTTTCTGAAATGTCTTAAAATTAATTTTTCTGGTCGACCCTTTCTGTTCAACATTAAGTCCATTCAAGGTGAATCCTACCATTTTGAGTTCAATGGTGCCCTCATAGTTTTTTTCTAAGAACCTATTTAAAATTTAGAAAAACATGCTCACATTTTTATTTAAATGTAATAAAAAAAGTTCAAAATTCAATTCTGGACATACTAGGGATCAGAATCTGGTTTTGTCAAAGCTTGTGGTCTCAAAATAGTTCCATAAAATAAAAGAAATTACATGAAATTTCTAAGACATTACATTACTCTGCCACTTTTGGACTTCTCATCCTCATAAGACAAAACAAGGTTAAATATACAAATGGGGGTACTGAGCACGAATCTAAGTTTCCCACTCCCATGTTCCCTCCTAGATATTCTCATGCTGCCACTGAATGATCACCATAGGAATTGACCATCCTTGAAGGACCCACTTATTTCGATCCTCTATCACCACTAGGAACTCTGAAAAAAACACCCCATCATCAATGTCCAGCTCACCCCAGTCAATGACGTGCGATGGATCTTGCACATACCTCTTCAGCTGTGACATGTGGAAAACATCATGCACTCGGTGCATCTGTGATGGGAGATCAAGGCGGTATGCCACGTCACCAACTCTGCCCAGAATCTAGAAATGTTCTATGAGTCTGAGAGATAACTTGTCACCTTGTCCAAATCTCTGCAAACCTCATCGGGGTGATACCCAAATGAACACATGATCTCCCTCCTCGAACTCTAAGGGAAACTATCTCTTGTTAGCATAGGATTTATTCCTGCTCTGTGCAGTCCTCATTCACTCCTAGATGATCTACACCTTCTCAGTTGTAGCTCATACCAACTCTGGACCCATGAGTGCTGATTCCCCTAGGTCTAATCAGCATGGATGCCCGTACGAGGACTCAAATGGTGCCCTACTAATGGTGAAGTGATAGTTTTTGTTGTATGAAAATAGCACAAGTGGCAGATGGTCCTCCCAACTATGACCAAAATCAAGGATGCATGCACGAAGTATATCCTCCACGGTCTGTATGGTCTGCTCCATCTTACCATCAGTATGTGGGTAAAAAGCTGTGATCAAACACAATTGAGTGCTGAATTCATTCTGTAATCCCATCCACAGCTGGGTTGTGAAGCGAGCATCACAGTCTGAGACGATCATCAAAGAAACTCTGTGAAGCCGCACTATCTCCTGAATGTAGAGGTGTCCCAATCCGTCTAACAATCTCTGCTTCTAGATGGGTAGTAAGTGAGATAACTTGGTGAGTCGGTCAATGATCACCCTGATAGAATCATGGCCCTTAGACATGCATGGTTACCCCATCACAAATCCAATCAGGATACCATCCCATTTCCACTCCAATACATCAAGTGGTTGTACCAATCCTGCTAGAACCTGATGCTCAACCTTCACTTGGTGACAAGTGAGGTATCTTGAAACGAACTCTGCCATTGCTTTCATCATCCCTAGACACAAGTACTTATGTCATAGGTTCTAGTACATCTTCTCCACACCATGATGTATCACTAAAGGTGATGTATGGAACTCCCTCAACACCTCCTCTCACAACGCCAATGGTAATACAATGAATCCTCTTAAAAGGATGATTTTCTCCCGACCTATCGAAAATACATCTGGAGCTTTTCTTGAGGATAAATGAGCCCGTCAGGCCTTGCAGTAAACATCCACAAGTTATGCCTCCCTAACTTGCTGTGAGAGTGGGGGATTAAAAGTCATTGACTGAAGGTAAGTTGCTCCATAATTATCCCCGAGGGACTTCTACATTGTGGTTAATTTCTTTGTCGTCTCACTCAGTAGTCATAGACCAGACCTCTGGTTGAGTGTGTCTGCCACCACGTTCCCCTTCTTAAGAGTATAGACTATCTCAAAGTCATATTCCTAGAGGAACTCCATCAATCATCACTATCTCATGTTTAGGTCCATCTATGATAAGTCATACATGAGACTCTAATTTTCGAAGTAGATGGTAAATCGTTCACCCATCAAGTAGTTCCTCCACATCTTCAAAACAAATACCACTGCTACTAACCCTGGGTCATGGGTCTTGTAGTTTTCCCAATGATTCCTCAACTGTTCCAAACTGTAGGTGATCACAACTCACTCCAAAATCCAAACGCAACCTAGTCTAGTCCTTGATGTATCATAGAAAACAACATACCCAACGCCCTCTTATATTAGTCTCAAGATGGGGGTACTCGTTAGTCTCCACCTCATCTCCTGGAAACAATTCTTGCACTTTTACATCAACATGAATGGTTTTATCTTCTTTCTCAAAGAAAATAAGGGTTCTTATGCTCTAGAAAGGTTGGTCACGGACCTCCAGAACTATCCATCCAACCCCAAAAAACTCCACACCTCAGTCATGATCTTGGGTGGCTCTCAATCTAGCACTGCCTCTATCTTTTCTGGATCTACTACTACTCCATCCTCCAAGATGACATGTCCAAGAAAGTGGACCTCCCAAATCCAGAACTAGCACTTTGAGAGCTTACCGTAATTTTGGTGCTCTCAGAGTGTACCCAGGACTATCCACAAGTGTGTAGCGTGCTCCTCTTCTAATACCGAGTAAACCAAGTTTTCATCAATGAAGACTAAATTGAATTAGTCATGTTATGTCTAGAATATCCTATTCATGATTCCCATGAACACTGCTGGGGCATTGTTCATGCCAAAAGGCATTACCAAAAACTCATAGTGGTGATAACAGCTTCTAAAGGTTGTCTTCGGTATGTCCTCATCCCACACCTAAAGCTGTAGATAGCCTGATCTAAGGTCTATCTTCGTGAACCAGCTCACTCTCTTTATCTGATCAAAGAGTTTATCAATCCATGGTAGTGGATACTTGTTCATCATGGTCACCTAGTTCAAGTACTAGAAGTCCACGCATAGACTCAAGCTCTCATATACCTTCTTGGAAAACAATACTAGGGCTACCCATGGTCAAATGTTGGGACTCATGATTCCCCTCTTCTGCAAGCCCTCCAACTATACCCTCAATTCACAAAGCTCTGTGAGGATCCATCTGATATATCAGTGTGGATATCGGTGTCATCCTGGGGTACAGGTCGATGCTGAAGTCTACATCCCCATGAGGAAGTAGTCCCGGTACATCTTCAAGAAATACATCCTCAAACTCATCAACCACTAAATGAATGCTTGAACTCCTCTTATCCACAACATCGTGGGTGAGGCTATCCAATTGGTGAGTGATCAGCTACACCCTCTTTTGAGAATGCCTATCATGTGCTACAAAAGCTCCATTCTCGCTGGTGAAGGAAAAACTGGTCCTATCCTCCTAGACACAATGCATATTGTTCATAATACTGTCGATATGATCATGGACTGTAGATAACTAGTCTATACCCAAGATGATGTTGCAATGCCTCGACGCCGCTACTAGGAGATCCCAGCCGAAGATCTCACCTCCTAGAGTAAGCATAAACTACTAGGATTAGTGTGTGATTGTCAAATCCCCTCACATATGAGTCATTAATCCTAAGGATTGAGCCAACGGCTCCACCGGAATCTTCGAGCCTTGAACTAGGTTTGTGGAAAAAAAAATAATGACTATAACCTATGTCTATATGAACTCAAACTAAGGTGGAGAATACATAGATCATACCTCTAAATATATTCGGAGCACCGTGGTCATAGGATTCTACTTCCTGAAGCTGGGCTTTCCCCTATACACCTACTCCCTGAGGCCATGGTGGACCACTCGGGGTGGTGGAAGTAGTACATCCAGCTGTCGCTCACCCCCTACTTCTTTTCTTGCTCCCCTGCCACGTCCACCTCCCTGCGAAACACCTTGCTTGAACATTTGTCTCTGCCTCAGCGGTCCCTCGACCATCTGATGATCATCTATGCTGTGGGTGGAGTAGTCACGATCCATGTGTCCCTGCTTGTCGCACGTCAATCACATCCTAGTTCCATGCTGACTCCATCTGCTCTGGGACCCCCGCACTACTGAACCCAAGTCCTGGGGTTGTCCCCTAAAAGATCTTACTCGTTTGTGTCCCCGTGTCTTCTGCCTACAACTCACTATTGATGAATCTACTTCCTGATGTCTGCTGGTGGATCCAGCTATCGGTTCATGATTTTCTGTGAAGCTCTCCATAAGAAGGGATCTCTTTAGCACCCCATCCTAAGTGGAGATGCTGAGAGACACTATGGATTCCCTGATCTCCCTTCTGAGTCCCTGCTCAAAGATTCAGTCCCTAAAGAAAGGGTCCTGCACCAAGTCTGTGGTGTATCAAGAGAGGACAGTAAACCTCAATGAGTACTCATCCACTGACATGTTGCACTATTGTAGGTGAACCATCTCTTGTATGCACACTGAGTGCAAGGTTGTGGGGAAGAACTCATCCTAGAAAAGCAGCTCAAATTCACTCCAAGAGAGGGTCTACTTATCATGAGTCTGAATCATCAGGATCCACTATCTCCCTATAGAGCCCTAGAGAAGGCTCACAGGTATGATCCCCATCTGGTCGAGTGGCATTTTCACTAAGCAGAAGACTTGTGTCACCACCTCCAGCTAGTCCTTAGTGGCCTGAGGGTATGTCTCTCCCCTAAAAATGGGAGGTCTTTATCTCTGAAACTTGTGTAAGGCATTGAGCCTGTGTGTTTCCTATACCAGAAACATTGGTAGTAACATCTAATCAAAGGTTGGTGGTAATGCTGGTTCACCACCTAGAGAGTCCATCTCTAGCATTGGTCCCTGAACTGACATCCCATTGATAGGCAGGATGTCCTCATGGTCACGCATCAGAATCCTAGTTGGCTATCTGTGTGGAGGCATCATGATACAGATCAAGATGTACTATGGTCAATAGGTTAACCCTGGTGATCTGACATTAATTTCTGAAGAACGTGAGGAAACACTCAATTCTTATATGATTCATGCAACCAGTGTTTTTATGTATAGAGTCAAAAAGTAGAATTCAAGCTCCTCGTGTATGGATACGTTGACAACCGCACCAACACTAGACTCTCCGAATCTGAAAGTCAACTCGAAACATTTAACACTCTTTCCCAAACACTGAATAATAGACTCTCGGTATTTGAGGTATAACTAACCAACTCTGATACAACTTTTTCATGACCCGTCCCCCAGGGCGCGTTCATGGAGACGGTAAGCCGTACGTACGCATGAACGCTACTTTAATTTCTTTGTCATATTAATAGAATTAAAACTAAATGAGAGGTATGTATATTTTAATTCCAGAATTATATTCATCATTTAGATATATCATTAATTATATATATCCATTATATACATGTACTTTTAATAGTACATTACATTTGGGGATAAGAAGTGAAATGCACCGTTCATGGAGACGGTAAGCCGTACGTACGCATGAACGCTACTTTCATTTCTATCTCATACTTTAATGGAAAGAAATAATAATGATATAGAGGTATATTATAATTCCAGTATAACATCATATATAATAACTTTAAATCCATCCTTTACACATCCCACATATGGCATTAACGAATCACATCACTTTTAGGGGGCGGTAGTCCGCACTTCCTTAAATGAAGATATCGTGTTTACCCATAATGGAAACCATAAAGGTATGCCAAAAATGAAAAATACAGGAGCTTAAAGAAAACATAAACATATTATATATCATATATAGAAATATTGACATCATAATGGCCACCCTTGAAGGTGTTAAATGAGTATTGAACAATCATCGTTTCGGGAGGCAGAATTTCACCATCCACGGAAACTGTATGTTCTTTAACCATTTGATGTAGTTGTGTGAGAGTGTAGCTCAAATAAATATTATAACAACATACTAGTATATTTAAGATACTGGTGTTGTTACAAAAGAAGTAAATAAAAAGAGTTTAGAGGGTTGGAGAAGCAAAATAAAACAAATGAACAAGAGAGAATGAATTACCTTTAAAAGTGTAACTCCTTTTGATTTGAGCCTAAAGGCTTTCTTTGAAAGGATTATTCCCAAAGGGAATCCTCTAGGATGAGGAGAGGGATGTGGAGAGAGTAATTGGGCAGGGTTTGGCCGAGCCAAAGGCTTGAGAAGTGTGTGAAATGAGGTAGAGGTGGGGGCCTTTTATAAGAGGAGAGGAGGGGCACTTTTGGAATGTAAAGAATTATTACTTTATTTGAAAATGGGTTTCTATTTTAAAAGGTCCCACATTGATATAATTCGTGGATAAGGTGATAAGGCTTCGAAATCCACTCATCCAATAAGTTTTGGACATGTGTAGTTTATAGATTTTGCATTATCTTTCTATTTTATTTAAATCGTCAAATAATGATGTCATCGTTGCATCATTATTATGTCATAAATAATTTATTTTATTTAATGTCTAAAAATTATTAAAAAAAACTATGATGTAGGAAATTTTTTTAGCTTTCCAATAACTATTTATAATCAAAATTTGGACTTGTGTAACCCCACTTAAAAATTATTTTAGTAAAACAATTTATGTTAGTGTCATTTTCTCTTTAACATTAAATAAAAATATATTATTGTCATTTTCCAACTAAAGTGGCTCCATGGGGTCCCAAAGTTGTCCCATGGCTTGTATTGGTCGGCCATGACTCACCCAATAGGTGTAGGACAAGTGTCATGGTGTTTTCACATTCTTATAATATCATTTTTACCTTAAACTACACTAATTACCTCTAATCGCGATTAATGAAAAAAGTTACTATTCACCAAAAAATTATTATAATCTCATTTAACAACATTTTACTTCTTAATGACAACCATGTATGTCGGATTTTCAAAATTCAATACAAATTAGTGGTAAACTTTCATTTAACTGAAAAATCAGTTTGCTTGATTACCACTTAGTGGTTTCACTATTCATCAAAAATTGAAGTTTTTCAGAAAATTACCAAAAATTCACCCTAAGATATATTTGATATTCCGAATTCAAAAATGAAGTCCATTTTACAAAATTAAAAACATATAAGTCAAATTAATTAATTTAATAATTAATTCCCGTTGTCATGACAAATAGCGTGTTTTTGTAAAACAATAAGTATCAAAAGATTGACACCAGTTTAAGTCCAATTTCAAAGTGAAATTGATTCCAATGACCACCATTGGATTAAATGGTAAAAATATATTCTAATTTCACTTTAAAACCAATTCAAAATATAATCTAATCATATTAATAAATTAGAATAAAAAGTGGTTTTGAATTAAAATACAACATTTTACACTATTCATTAAAAAAAGAACTTTATCAGAAAGGTACCAAAAATTTACACAAAGTAAATTTTGATGTCCCGATTCTAAAGAAGAGTTATATTTGGTCCAAAATAAAGTATAAGAGTGATCAGAACTATATTTAATGACGGTTCTCCATCAAAAGGTGATAAGTGGACCTTTCGTGAAAATTAGAGTATAAATGCCTAAAATTGAACTCTTTCCGTATTTTAAGACTTTATCTTTTATTGGGTAAATGTATAAACATTTAAAAACATATATAATCATATTTTAGTTATTTCTATCCATTCCCTCCAGTACAATGGCTACTTGTTAACTAACATTTAAAATAATATTATTTTATTACTTGTGAGCAACGTATGTTTTCAAAGAAACTCATCGTTGCGTATCGAGTACGCTATCGAACGTAGAAACCCCTTTTAATTAAAATTAATATTTAATTAGTAAATATTAATAAATATGAAAATTCTTTATTCTTTATTTACCTGGGATGTTACAGGTATAGGTCCCAAGCCTATACCCAAGGTTTTGGAAAACCGTGGGTATAGGTGTCCATCTACCGTGTCACCGAAACATACCCAATTGCCACGATGTTAACGGCTTTTACCCACGGTTTTGAAACCATGGGTATAGGTCCTAAAATAATGCAGGCACCGAGTTTCGATCCCGTAACCTCTACGCTACAAACACCGCATATAACCACTACCCTAACTTCACCTATATGTATATATATATATATTTAAATATAGTTATAAATACCGTGGGTATAGAGGGAAGAACTGTGGGTATAGGGTTCCTGCAAAACAAAATTTCCTTCCCGCGGACAAAAAAAATTATTGTGCACACAAAAGTGACGTATACCCACGTTTTTTCATAACCGTGCTTATAGTTATTTTAGCCCAGACCTATCCCCACGGTTTTAGGAAAAACCGTGGGGAGAGGTACCCTAATGCCCACGGTTTTGGGAAACTGAGGGTATAGGTGACTTTTCTGGACCTATCCCCACGGTTTTCCAAAACCGTGGGGATAGACCCCCCCTATACCCGTGTATATGGGGGGAACTATCTCCACGGTTTTCCCCAAAACTGTGGGTATAGGTCCATTTTCCAGTAGTGGTAGTATTATAAGAAGTAATGGTGATCTATCATTGATAATATAATAATAAATTGATATAAATGATGCGTAATAAAAATTCATAAGGAAATTGAAAGGAATTGGAAATAATAACACAATTAAATTAAGGGAAGAGGTTTGAAACCCTTACCTTGAAAGGTAACTTATTAATGCATGATATGAGAACCTTAGTGCTTGGTAAATACTTGGAGATATTCTTCAGTGATAAAATGAGTGGAAATTTAAAATCAATTTATTTTTAATAGAGTTTAATGGGAAAATTAGTGGCTATTTATAGAAAACTATGGAGTATTTTTTATTAATTTCTAAACAGAAGCCATGAAAATATAAGTTGTGGAAAATGAAAATAATTTATCTTACCCATAGTTTTAGATCATGGTTTTGGAAATTTAGGGAATGAGTATTGAATTATTTGATTTTTAGATCCAAAATGTTTTATTTTATATTACTTTGGGGAAGGTAATGTAATTTTTTGATAAATTTTGAACACCTCGTTTTCCATTTTGTACTTTAGAAAGTAATTTATAGGTTTGGAAAATCATTTTAATTCATTAGAATTAATTATATTAATAAAATAGTTATTTTTGTTTTATATTAACTTATATTAATTATTACATCATTTATATATCATAATTATGTCATAATGCATATCGTATATGCTTACTGTATTTTATTATTTATCAAAAAAATTGACTATCCCAAAAAAATTATGGAAAATTAAACATTGGATAATTTCAATTTATTAGTTTCAAATTTAGTATTATAAAAATAATTTTATTCATATGATATTGTTAAATTTTTAAATAAAAATATTCTTGTATATTGAATTCATGTGTTTGGCACAAAAAAATATAAACACATTCTTATATTAAATCATATTTTTGTTCTATGACACATATCTATAATTATACTAATATTCATTAATTAATATACATATATCTAATTATTTATTACATTATTATCAAATTATTTCATTCATTTTATTATTCACATTCATGAATAACTGTTTTATTACTATCACAAAGATTAGATTTCCAACTGTTATATTCCAATGTCTAAATTTGAATGATCATATTTCAATAGTCATATTACCCCTTATATAAATAAATTTTATTCTAATATAATGAAACAATTAAAAAATGCTTCCCTTAAATACATTTTCTGTCATTACCTGGCCCAACGGGGTTTGATCCATGACTCTCCAAGACCACCTCCAATAGGCTAGGGGCTGGTGACCAGTGCTGAGTAAGCTATCACACACATTGGTGGCCTTATACTATCAAACTTGTACGTATTCACCCACATACTCATCCATGAAATAGTATTGAGAAGTATATAAAAACTAAAAATAAATGCTTGCATACATCATTCCACAACCAGAGTACAACAACAATACGAAAAAGTAAAAATACATGGTTCACTAAAGAAAATAGTAATAACATCCAACCTGCTTAGAAGAAGGGGATCATTGTCAAATGTACCAGCCAAAAATCTCCTCATCCAAGGTTTGGTCAAAACCCTGATCAGTCCAACTTGCTAAGCTCTTCCTACACTGGGTTCTCCTTGGACTCCAATGAAAGGCCTTTGGTCTGCACCAGACACAAAACAATTGCGAGAAAATCCCACAAAGGTTAAGTATAAATATACTTAGTAGGCGCACTAAAAAACCCCCAAAATAAAAGAGAAACGAAAATGCATTAGTCTGCACATCCTATCCATAGGGAACCCAAATGAGAGATAAAATTCATATTGAGACCATCCTTGGATAAACATGACTTGTAAATGAAAACCACATGGTGTGTCATCAAAAGTGTGACAACACTGAAAGGGAAACCGAAAATAAACTACATATACTCATCTCAGGAACTAGGCCTCAAGAGATTTTAACCTCATCACCAATGATATATTTGACTCGAGGATCTAAGGTAACACATAACAAAAAGATCACAACCTACGAGTTCTATTATCCAAGATATTACTCGTATGAAAGATACACTCCATTGGGTCTCAAACTTCCTTCTCAGATGTCCCATCTGAGAGAACATGCTCATCAGATATGGCCACTAAGAATGTCTTGTCGAAACTCAGTAGAAACACAAAACTCTTCGAATAGGGGATCACTCCTAAGGTTTTTAGGGGATACAAGAACCTGATCTAGTAAATCATAGATCTATTAGATAAGGGATCACTTCCCAAATCCTCTAGGGGATACTACAACCTGAACTAACATTCTACAGATCACATCACTTAGATAGAGGATCACCACCTGAGTAAAGATGGACAATATGATGATGACAACCCCATATAGTATAACTCACAAAGTAGGGGATCATACCGACAATACCAAAAACCCTACTGAAATTACACATTGAGTAGGGGATCATATAACCGATGATACCACAACCCAACTATCATTGCTCGCTGCATAGAGGATCTTACACCCATTGATACCAAAATACCCTACATGGATGTCTTGCTAGATAGGGGATCTCCACCCATGTAGATTTGGTCACAATGATAAGAAGAACCTGAACTAGGAAAATGATAAGGTATAGGATCCCACCTCAGCCTCACCGGGGGTGGGGGAGAGGGAATGCTACAACTCTCTTCAAACTAATACTATCACGGGGATCTAAATCATGTACTGAGGACGTAATATTGAAAACCCTCGTAGCGTAAGAACCAGGGGTACTCACTCAACCATTCCGATCAAGGAACCACTGACCCAAGCAACCCACACAACATCTCCTGCATACTGCACCTCTTAGGTCCAAATTGTGGCCATCATCATGTTCCATGTGAAAAAACATGTAATATTGTCTATTTACTTGACAAAAACACACAACCGGTGAAGAGGGAACTTTTCTACGCAACAAGGATGAATGGTTCATTGTGGGGACCATTAATAGATCCCAAAACACCTAAAACGGATTATAATGTTTCGATACTCATGAAAAAACACACAGGATCAACCACTCGTTCATCCAAAATGGACACCCGGTAAAATGAAACCTTTCATCATAAACACACAAACTGAGCCTCATGGCACCCATGCCTTTATTTCAATTTAAGAAGTTGAAAATGTTCTTCAAATTCCCACATATTATTCAGAGTCGCAATACCATTGACGGCATGTCAGTCGAACATCTGGCGTAGGATATACGTCTATTGCAAAAATCACCAAATTATTATTATTATATTATTATTCTAAATATTAGACATTTCGTGTCACCAAACCACAAGCTTGAGACATAATGTCCTCAAAGTGGCCTCAAAAGGTCTTCCTCAATGAAAGGTTCAGGTGTCCAGATAAAACAAGTAAATCAGACATCATGTTTAGAAGTTGCAGGGTTTTTTTTAATCCCTGAGTCTTATACCGGCTGGACCGGCCCACTCTGACCAGTCCACTCTACCTAAACTGGCCCACTTTGGCAAACCCAACTCACTAATCCAAGTCCAATGTTCTTGATGCCCTCAGCCTGGCCATCCACCAGTGGTTCACCCCTGTCGGCTCACCCTATACGCCCTGCGCTGCGTATGCCCACTAGCCCTCCCCTGCGCCGTGCTCCGCACTGTCATCCACCCACACCCGGCCACTACGCCTCCTCCCTTCGATGCCCTGATCTGCTGCAAAACACCTAGCCTCCACCCACCATGTAGAAAACTACCATGATGCCTCACTATAACCCTCCAGATCCACACCACCACCACCTTCCATGGACCACCAAGACAACTTTGGCGGTCCAAAAATTAATCCAAGACTAGTTTGGGAAACCTCCGAACCAGATATACACAGACATAAAGAATAGAATTAGAAACAAATCATAAACAATGGGATCATGATTAAAAATAAAATAAACATATATCATACTGAAAAATTGATGGTTCGAGGTCGATTCAGCCATCGAGAACTGCTACTTCACAATGCGGGATTGTCCACCATCAAGAACGGCGATCGACAATTCTTCATTTCATCAATCGGTTAGTTCAACATTCTCCAAAGAAGGAGAGGATATCCTTACATCATGCACACCAAGGGGAGGAAGGTAAGGGGTTTTGTTTCAATTTTTATTAAAACAATATCCTTCATTTAACACCCTGGTGCCAACACACCCCCAACAAGACACCCGATGTCAGCATATTTTTGTCGCACCTAGGGTAAAAATGACATTATAAACTCAACTGTAGTCTTAAAATTTTGATCTAAGGATCTATTCGGAATTTATTCAAAACAATTCCCAAAATTAATTAATTTAATTTATTAATGGAAATTCTCTCGACAACGTTTTTTACAGGATGCCCACACTGACAAAACTTATACCCTGCCTAGGGTTAATGGTGCACTCCGGACGCAACTGTGGCCTTATTTTTCTGATATGAGATATCATTTAAGAGTAAAATAGTTTTATTTATGTGAATAGTATAAAAATAATTAATATTTTTATAAAACTTATTTTGGGAAAATTGGTACATGAAGTTGCATGTCATCTCAACACCTAGCTCTGGAATTATTCGTAGGACTATTCTAAAGTCAGACTGGGCAAAAACTGAATCTCTCCATTTTCAAGTACTTTTTTTATTATTTTCCTAATATTATAAATTTTAATTTTATACTTGTTATTAATTTTCATGTATTATCCTTGGTGTTACCCCATATCATTACTTGTATTATGGTACTAGTTTTAGATTATATTAAAAATGTAATTTCGTAGTTTTCGACTGCATTACTATGTATCTTAGTGTATTTAATTGAAAAAGATATAAATATTCCTTACTATAATCTCTATATTATTAAATTCCCCCCATAAAAATGTCATCCTAAAAATTATAAATGAATCCACAAAAAATCATTACATCCTTTGGCTCCAAGGTTGAATCTTACAAAAGATGATTCCTTTAAGGAACTTTCACCAGATGAGTTGTTTGATTCTACAACACATGCTCTATCATAGAAGGAATTAGAATTGAACCTTCATTATATGAATATTTAGGTTCCAAATACACTTGATCCACCATCATTATATGGAAAGGGTCTGAAATATACCTCCTTGTAAGTGATATATTGAAGATACCATGGACTCATGAAAGGTTTTGTACCATGTTCGAACAAAATTAAACAGTTCTTACCCAATATAATATTTCGAACGGCCAAATATACATTGGGATATGATTCCCTTTCTTTTAAGATATCATTAAATGTTTTCATGGAGTTATCCTCATGAATAAATTTTCCCCAAATTAGAATTTTGGATCCTTTCTTTGGTTATCAACATAATTTTTCTATCTACTTTGGGGTTCATTGATATTTTCCTAGATGGATATTACCTTCTCTAATATATATTCTTCAAGTTATATACCCAATAAATTCCTTTCTCCAACTTTATCTCAACATGTTCATTCTGACATCTCTTTCCATATAAGTATTCATATGCTACCATTTCAAAATTAGTGTGGTAATAGTTATCGTAAAAAAACTACACTACTGATAAATATTTATCCTTACATCAATAATTATTATATATTTATACATATTTATATATTCAAACACACACAAACATATATATATTCGTATATATATAAATATCTATATAATTATACATGTATATATAATAAAATAATAATAATTTATATATATATATATAATTAAATTATTTAACAAAATATTTAAATAAGATATGGAATAAAATATTGATGAAGTTAGAACATTATAGATTCAAACTAACCATATATATTTATCCCCACTAAAATAAATAATTTCTACTCTTGGAAGTCAAGAGAGTTTACCCATAACAAATCATTGAATGTTTGCACAACCCTTTCAGACTCTCCATCCATTTGAGGGTTATATGCTGTGTTAAAATTTAAATATGAATTTGAAGCCTTCTTAAGACTCCTCTAAAATCTTAATGAAAACCATGGGCCATGAATAGAGACTACAGATAAAGTTGTTCTATAAATCATGACAATTAAATTTTTATGTAACCTAACATGATGGTCTGATGGGAAATCTTCTCAAATTGTAAGGAAATGAGTAGTCATTCTAGGATGGTCCCTAATGACACATATTTTTTTATACCCCTTGGATGTATTAGGCTAGTTATGAAATATATAGTAATATAATCCCTCTAACACTCTAGTACTGGAATAGTTTGAATAGCACCCTCATGAATTTTCCTTTCAGGCTTAAACTGTTACCATACTAAGCATCATGAAGTTAATCTACAATATGTTGCTTTGTATTTCCTCACCATAAATGTTCTAGAACATCCATATACAACTTTATAATACTAGGATTTATAGATAAATTTTATCTACAAGCGACATCTAATAAATATATTTTATGTCTAGTATTTATGGAACAAAAATTATCTTACCAAACTGGAAAAATAAACCATCAAGAATATCAAGGTCTTGTAATAACCCTTCATAAACATCCACCATATTCTTATTAATGTGGAACCATAGATAAAATTCAGTAATTATGTTTTGATAAATAAAAAATATTATATTATGATTAATTATATTTTTCACAACATTACTAAGTGTTTTTTTAGCTGTTTATATTAGGTATTGATTAAAGCATGATTATCATTGGATTTATATAATTACTTTTTTACTTAATATATTTTTATATTATATGTTTTAATTTTCCATAACATGTTCTTCAAGTTTTGAATTACATTCTAAACATAAATATTTCATTTGGACCTTCAAATAGCGTTTATATATGTTTTTATGTTATTTTGTAAAGTAAATTTAAATTTAAATGGGTAATGTAAGGGAAGAGTAATTTTTCTAAGATATATAAATGTAACACTAGATTTACAAGTGGTATATAAGGGTAGAATGATTTTTGGAGTTTCCTAAGTGTAACCCCCTTATCCTAGGCACTAAATAATGGTATTTTCATAGTTATGTAAAGTAAACCCATGAAAAATAACAGTCTCTTTTAGAAAGGAATTCCCTTGTGTGGCCTTTTTGAACCCTCGACATAAGAAAACCCCCTACCCATGAAGAGTTAACTCTAGAGTGAGCCCCTATACAAGAAGGAGTGGTTTCCAACCAAGATGGCAGAGCATCCCAGAGGGTGACAA
Organism: Viscum album; assembly: GCA_963277665.1. Taxonomy (NCBI): domain Eukaryota; kingdom Viridiplantae; phylum Streptophyta; class Magnoliopsida; order Santalales; family Viscaceae; genus Viscum; species Viscum album. The sequence goes on from OY728165.1 coordinate 1,651,943,863, forward strand.
CCCGAGCGATGATGGATCATTAAGAAATCCATCAGCACGGGTGGGTTTCACCTCATTTTTTCCACACAGTCAGAAACTGGGTGACCCGGCAAGGTGAGTGGATCCCGAGGGTGAGGTTCTCCCCAAAAGAGGACTCCTAGGATTCGAACCATGTACCTCCCAACGAATGTCATTTGTTGTACCCCTCTGTTTCACCACTACGCAAACCCCAAAGCGGCCTCATGAAATGTAACATTTTTATAAAGCTAACTCGTGAAATCAATTAGTTGAGTGAAGGTAACCCATGAAATATAATAATTTTATAATGGTAACCCAAAAAATAAAATTATTACCTAAAGGTAACTTAAACCTTGTATAAGGGTACTCCCTGGTCTCATAAAGGTAAATTCCCTTTGGAAATTTTGTGTAAAGGTACTTCTCTTCTCATGTAAAGGACAGTTGAACCTTGCATAAGGGTACCATCACTTTTCCATTACCAACATATGGGTACTATTTTTTTCTTTTGTTTGTGTATGTGTATCAACACATTTTCAATACCCATGTAATGGTAACATGAGTCTCACATAAAGCTAAATGGGGATCTCTAATACCTATATTGGGAATTAAGCTACATATGGTTAAAATTCTATTACCCCTGTCCAGCAAGTATGATTCACATAAGGGTATAAAAAATTCACCTATGTTGTAAATTTTACAATGTGAAAATAATATACATGAAAATTGCACGCATAAAATTCAGAAATGTGAATATATTATATGAAGAGACCACTTTATGAATGATTTGTAACTGTTTTCAATGGTTGTTATTGGTTTTTATTGGTAGTCAATGAAATATCAATATTTCATTGATATCAATATGTTGAATATGTTTGAAATAAAGAATTTTCCAAAAAGATATGTATCCAAGATATCCAAGCTTGATATCAAAGTGAAAACAACAAGGATGAATGGAAAAATTTTAATTACTAAAGTATTATTATCTTATAGAATATCTTTTGAATACTTTGAGCTTACAAGTTTATTAATTTTTGTACTAATTTTAAAGGTCAAGAACTTTTTCTCATGGTGTGTGGAGGAAGTAAATTTTATAAAACAATTAATATGACTGATGTACCATCAACATGTGGTTGAAAAGAAGATGAATACCATGAAAATATGAATTTTCATGAGGATTTGATGTTGAAGAGTTCCTCAGAAATTGTATTCCTAAAATATAAGAAGAAATCAAAGGAATTAGTGAAATATTTATTTATTTCATGAGGGGATTATTTTAAGAACATGAAAATATTAATTTCCATGAAAAATAATTTATTGAAACTCATGTAAAGAAGAATCTCATACAAAATTTTATTTTTCATGATGATTTGTCTAGGAGTGAATAAATTTGGTGGTGATGAATATATGGCATGGATTTTATTTTAAATATTTTCTATGTCTTTTAGTTATCCACTATAAAAAAAATAAGGCCAACCAACTATCTATACAAGGGGATCTTACATCCACTACTTAGGTGGGAAGGGACAACCCTTAGCCATGCCTAGTGGTGGAAGAGGGGATATGGAGGATACATTTAAAGCACCTAAATCTGTAAAATGATGTGCTAGTGAGAACATATTTCACCCATAGGGGTGCCTGTGGACCACACAATCTTATAGAGTGACCTAAGTGGGAGTTAGGTGAAAGTGTGTTTGGGTACTGGCCCTGGTGCCATGGATCGATGAAGTGGTGAAACATGAACACTTATAAAGCATCCCTCAATCATGGTAGAATTTTATGTAGGATGGGATTCACATGGTCACTATTTTTGAATTTAGGAATATTTGAAAAGAAATTGAGCTGCATGATCAAACTGATCTCGACATTCTATTTGAAACTGAAGCATATTTAACCTATAAATGAGGTTTTTTCTACAAAGTTCGACTCTAGTGACTGTGGATCACTACTATCCTTGATTCTGGCCATATTACATGATGTTTCCAAAGTATCAAGATAATGTCGATCATAATGAGGCTATACATGAAAGTAAATTCTTGTATTCATATGGTATGTCAATTAAAATGATTCTACCGGTGATTATATTAAGAAAAATATGGTTAATAATACAAGAAGATGTTCATTCATTTATAATGTATGAGGGAGTTTGATTTTAAAAGAACATGTGATGTGAATCTCATATACTTGATCATATTTTTTGTGAATAAAGTAACAATTTTTTTTCAGTATATGATATTTGAGGAACCTACATTCAAATAATATAAATGATGATATCTTTATGAATTTAAATTCATTGAATGACATGACATTATTATTGGACAACTAAGGTGGTGTAAATTCAGTGAAAAATAATCCATAAATATAAAGCACCCAAGGCCGACATTGCTGATTCCTCTTGTGATATATCTGAGAGTTCATGTTTATAAAAAATAGAGAACTATGCTATTTATTTTATGTAATAATTCAACATCATCCAGAAGCCTCTGAGCCTATTCTAACTGTGGAGTTCTATTCTCATCTATAGCATGAGGAAGAACTAAAAATTATCACTTATAATGAAGAAAATCTATGGACACTCAACTTGTGTTTATGACATAATCAATGTGTTTTGTGAAGAAAAGTTCCATGAAATAGTGCTCGAGTATTAGACTCCCACTATGTTACATGAATATCACATTGTTCATGTACTCTATTGATACACGATGGATAATAAGAACTATAATGAAATTTTTTTTATGAGAAGAAGGAGGAATACATGGGATACACAATCATGAAGGCCCTATCCATGATAATAGAATAATGATAACTACACCAAATTGAGATTCTAAAAAGAAGATAATATAAGAAATCCTTGAGAACACTAGGATACCACTCATAGTTTCATGAATAGAAATAACATTAAAGTAGTTGGAATGATGTGGATAAGTGTTTTTGTGCTTCTATTTGTATAAAGTAGTGAACATAAGAATTCAGTGTGTACATATACTTGTGTGAGAAAAGATTTAAAAATAAAGTGATCAATTATTGAATAATTGCATAAATATGTGAATACTCTTGCATATTTGAATGAATAATCATTTTAGGTAACCAAAACATATTTTAAGATAACACATAAAATAAAAATAAATGAATGTGTTAGGATTCCACATGTTGTACACCATGCATTACATGAATGAAGTACTTATGATCTAATTGTGTTGATAATCTAAAAATAGAATAGTATCCATTTGTTAAAGATTATTCCTGCCTGAAATAATATTGAAAGTTCATTGTGATTCAGTTTAATAAATATTTAATGTACTAAGAAGAACAAAGGTGAACTGATACTACATTCACTAAAAATATATTTTATTGAAGAAGAAGAAAATTAATTATAATGATTCTAATCTAGGATAATATTTTATTGGTTAAACATCCATAAAGGAAGTTTTTGATTCTAGCAAGAATAAGTAGTAGTTTTAGTGTAGTTTCTTTTTCACTGAAGAAGAAATAGAGAAGAGTATAGGAATAGTATACTATGCATATCTGATTTCACAAGGAGAAAAAGAAGATTTTGTAGCTTTCAGTTTTCTACTATAAAGAAGAATAAGAGTTTCTTGCCTACTGATGTTCAAGTAATAAGTGAATAATTTAGTAGAATAAAAAAAGAATCATTGTGATATTCATCAAAAGTCTAAAAATGTGAAAGACTTTCTTATTGTTACAATGAACCTTAACAGGTGAAGACTACCTTTAGAGGTAGTATAAAGAACCGTCCATGAGTTGTAAAACATGCACTGGTGTTTGATCATAGTGAAGCACAAATGAATTTATTTTCCCTTCTTTTTTAACCACATTAAATGTATGTTTTCTAGTGGTTGTGTTGTTGGATCATTTCCAAACCATTCCAAGGACTAGATAGAGTTATTGAGTAGTAAAAATTGTAAAAAATATGTTTTATCCTTTAATATTTTCAAATAATTTCATGTGACAAGAAAAATTCTTTAGAATAATTAAGATCCTAGTAGGTTAAAGAGGTAAAATAAGGTAAATGTTATAATTTGTGAAAACATTTCCATCACCAATTCACCCCTATCTCAGTGTTGAGTATATCCCAAAGTGTTCCACTCATTGGCTATGTTGAATTTGGATACATGGATATTTTTTTCTATGTAGAATCAGTTACATTATAATTTTCCTACATGGTTATGTTAGTTTCTACAGGGTGTTCAAAAATATGAAATTAGGTTCTGGTTTTTCAAATTATTTCATATTCTCATTTAATGTATGTTTATTAATAATATTATAAGAATATTATTTGATTTAAAAATATTCATCAATTATCTAGAATCCATAAGAATATATTTTAAATTGATTAATGACGAATTAAATGAGATTTACATAGGATTAAGCAAGTATAGATATTCACACAGAATTTTTAGAACATGAAATATTCAAATTAAAATTTATTAAAACAATTAGAGTTAATCGTGAATATTATTTATGTGTTTTCATAGGATATTAATTATTCTTATTTACTACTACATTAAATGTTCTAATTATTTATACTATATAATTTGTATTTTTTGTATAATGAATATTATTTTTTATTTGTATATGGAATATTCTATGGTAAATAACCATAGATAAATCTTATTTGATCATTAAAGTTACATGCACAGTTTTTTTCTTTAATAAAAATATAGATGAAATGGTTTTTAAAATTTAAAAGATTCGATGCCATAGGAAACTAGATTTATATAGAGTTGGAAAAACTAGTGAAAGATAATGAGATCAAATATTTTCTTGAACCTACAAGTGAAACATACTTTGGAAATAAACTACTACTCTTAAATGAGCATCAATTTTTTTGATCCTTTACTACTGGAGAAGTTCCTTATAGCCTTGAAACTCATACATTGAAGTGTTCACCTGGTTATATAGTTTTAATTATTTATATTATTTTATATGGATGTAATTATATTGGGTTATATTGTACAATAAAATGTAGGATAGTGGGTAGTGACTCTTAGAGAAAAGTTAGGATTTGGGTTGTGGCTCTATGTCCAGAAAAGGTAGGACTGTTTTGATTTTGTCTCTCGGTAGAAACATTTAGTTTTGTTTTGGGTTTAAGCCTCATAGAGTAAATTTATTTGTAATTTGGTTGTGACACCAAGTGTGAAAAAATTTGTATATTATTCTATAGTTAGTGGGTTCCATCTCACTCAATTCTTTAGTGGGGTGAATAGTGGAGTAAAACTATTCCGATCTAAACCAATATAAAAATATCTTATACCAATTTACTTAATTATACATTTAATTTACTTTAAACTCTAATAAAATATTTTAATTTATTTAAAAAATTACAATTCACTTCCACTTGGCTATTCTACCATCTTATCTATGGAAAAATAATTGTTATCTAAGGTTGAACCCTAGTTTGATATATATTATTAGTTATGCTAACCATTTCCTAAATTGACTGTCTAAGGGAAAGGATCTTATTTGAGATGGAAGGAATAAGTTTGAATGATGTTTGGATGCATCAAATACCACCACATTTTGATGGAACTGATTATTGCTACTTGAAATCTCATATGGAAGCATTCTTAAAGAAACTTATCATTGATCACTGTAAATCCATACAAAATAACCAAAGTTGAACCGGAATATTTAGTTGGAAATTATGTGATAAAGTTTGTATTGAATTATCATTGATTAATATTTTATATTGTGAAATAAATAGAAATGTGTATAGTCTTGTATCTGCACGTAAATAGTCAAATGAAATTTTAAAAATCCTAAAAGTTACACATCTTGGATTAGATAATCATATTATAACTAAGTTAGTCATTTTAGAAGTTGAATATTAAGAATTTAAAATGGGTCAATAAGAAATAATTAATCAACTTTTCAACATATTTTCTATTAATGGAAATGGTATGAGTTTTTTAAGAGTAAATAAAAAATCCTTTTCTTGTTGAGAGAGTTCATAGAGGACTTCCTAATAAGTGGAATGCTAAAAAAGAATTCTATTGATGAATTTAAAAACATTGAGTAATATACACTTGATGAGATTATGGGATCATTAATGCAATATGAGTTAGAGTTTATTTCTTCTTCTTCTAAATATGATAATACAAATAAGATGTGAATTTATTTTAAATGAAATTCTTCTAATTACTCTTCTAATTTCTAGTTATAGATAAGTGGAAATAATGATACTAAATATGATACAAAGGTACTATATAGATTAAAGAAAGGATATTGAAGAAGATATCAAAATTTCAATCCTAAAGATGATTCCAAGGAGAAGAAGAAAAGGAATTTTATTTCTATTGATTCTCAATATGTAATCTATTATCAATACATAAAACATGGTCACATCAAGCAAGATTGCCCATGATTAAGTAAGGATAAAAAGAAGATGAAAAATACAATAAAGAAAAGAAATTGATAGTATCTAGATGGATTTTAATAGAGTATTCACGTTCTAATGAATAATCTGGCTCAGAAAATTATGTAGGAAATTTGTGCTTAACGGATTAATCAAATCAAGAAAGTGAACATACTTATTATTCTTCCTCAATATATTGTTTTTAAAAACACACTACAGAGGAACTAATTAAATTGGTTAAAATACTTGATCATAAATTTGAAAAGATCACTAGTTTATATAAGAACCTTAATAGTCAACATAAAGTAGTTCTTAAAGAAAATAAAAACCTGAAATCAGTATAGGAAGATGTAAAATCTAAACATACATACTTGAAATATTATAAAGAAAATATAAAAATTTCAATTTCATAAAATGAAAAATTAAATAGAAAAATTAAATTCATGTTAATATTCTATAAATCTAAAGTAAGGAATGTTGATAATATTCTTAAGGAGAACGAACATCATAAAAATGAAATTAAATGTTTAAAGTTAAATATGTCCAATTATTTTCAACATATGGAAATATTTGATAAAATGATGAGTTTCAATAAAATTAACTAAAATAGATCTATTATTTGTTATGAAAATAATTTACCCCAAATGTATAATAATATTTTTGTAAAGAGTACTAATGGAAGTATGTCTATTTCAATATGTTTTAGATTTCAAATGAATGTTCATTATACAAATGAGTTTTCTTTGAGATTTCAACCATATCTTGAATATACAAAAGCTTTAATTTCAAAATATTTATCTTCTAGATAACCTATAAAATTTGTTTGAAACATGTTTGTATTCACAATAATTTATTTGATAATATTATTGGACCCAAATTTTCATGGGTACCAAAAATTTCTTAAATTTATTTTTATAGGGAAATTTTCAGAGAAGAATAAAAAAGGGTGTGTGGTACATTGATAACAGATGACCAAGACATATGAATGGTGTTATATCAAAGTTTTTATCATTAAATAAATTTTATAGAGATAATATTACTTTTGGTAATAATTATAATGTAATGGTAATAGGTTTTAGTGTTGTTTGTAATGAACCATATTGGGTCGATCTAACACGTCACCTAATCTAGATCACCATAAGGAATAAAGATCACCTCTTTATATTCCAGAGGTTTTTGAATAGTGGTGAGGGTATAAAGGATACAATGGGGATGATTTATCTTATAGTCAGAGTGAAATAGTTGGGGACATTAACCAAACTCATAAACAAGGATGAACATCAGAGTAAACATAGTAAATTATTGAAACAAAAGCATGATATAATAAATTGAATACAACATATAGTTATATATACTAAATGTATATAAAACAAATAACAATATATTGTCTACTGGGATGAACACATATATAAAATAAAGAAATGGAAATTAAGACATTAGTCTCTACCGCCAACATTGAACCAAACCACATACCTAGTCTCCATGATGCTCAAGAAATACTAGCCTGATCTTGAGAAACTGGGAGAGTGGATCCACTCGATCAAGAAACATTGGGAATTGATCCCATTCATTATACAACCTATAATATAACCTAAAATAAGACATCAGGTCCACACACACCTCGAAGTTCACATATAGGGGGTGAAAAATAAATCTCAGTAGGCCACCGCTAGTGGTGAACCTATAATCAGACATTATAATTAGTTAATACACATGTGATATGCCCATTCTAGATGAAGAATAATGGAAGCTATCATAATAGAAAAATTTAATAAAAACCAATTGGGCTAAAAAAATAAGTAAACCAGAAAACCGTGAGAACTAGACTACAACCTAAGGTAAATCTACACCTACTATGGCCCACACATAAAAATTTATAACATGTATCTCACCCATATACAAAACAATAGGCATATCCGAAAAATATACATAGGATATCCAAGACATATAAATTCAACATGCATGAATATTAGACCCTAGGCCATAACCATAGGAGTCCACACAACAAATCACATCTATCAGGCTCTATGACTCTGATAGCACAATCTAAACTAGTTATAGGAACATAAATTTCAACTCAACTAGAGAAAATTTTTGTCTAAAAGGTCCTATAGAATGAATCAATCACATGATATAGACCAAACAAAGGCGGTTTTCATACCATAATCTTGGATTATCCAACATCTACAACCTTGGGAGCACAATGGAATCCATGGTACAAAAAACACACTTTGTGAGTGGCTTGCCCCCTTGAGAACAAATCCAATATAGTTAGAGTGTCACACAAAGAAATATAAGGGTTGAAATTATCTATATCTCCTATTATTTCCCAAATCCCATTTAACAATAGCCAATCAGTTGAGAAGAGAACCAGATCAAAACATTAGGACAACACCCAATCCAAGAAATGTCAATGGTTCCCACCTCAAACCAATGTCCTAAGTAGAAACTACCTCAAACAACATGGAAATTTGCCAACCTAAAGTGGGATAATCTGACCTCGATTCCACCATCCAAAAAACTAAACAGCAATTTTTGATAAACTATATTCCTATAAATAATAATTCATATCTCAACAGCCTAGATCGCAACATCCAACAAAAATCCACCCAAATCTCTCAATAATCCACCTCAAAAACAACTGAAACTCAGGGATCCCATGCCCCCACATGATCACAACATAAATGTGACATCCTACTAGGGACTCCACTATGGAACCCAAGCTCTTAGGTCACGACCATAAAAATATCATCAAACAAACCAAAGGACACAGTGAGAACATGGCACCCTATAAAGGATTCCTCTAGCTTATCCAAATGCATGGGTCACTCCCATAGGAGAAACATCCCAAATAGCCATTAGTGGCCTCAAAAGGATCCTTTATCAACTAAAAACGTGAAGGTTGATCTAAAGAACAATCTGAAAAATAGTGGCATTGTCAACTATCCTTATGAAAACCTCTATGTAGGACCCTCCACAAGGGCTCCTCAAAACATATAATCCTAAGGGGAAAACCTCAAATACAAATATTAGTTTACCTTCTCAGTAAATAACCCATCATGGAGTACCAACTCACCCACTAGCATTTCCCATGAATCCCCATGACATATAGGAATTCTCAACTGCTAACTATGGAAATGAATGATCACTCTATCAATAACCATCCCATAATGGTATCCTCTAGAGTCCCTCAAACTCATATAAATAGATCAAATGCACCTGACTATAACCTCCATCCAAAAACATCAACCTAGCCTAAAGTCATTAAAAACTTCAATCCTAAAACCTAGGATCTAAAATCCAACTTCTTTAACCTCGAGCAACTGATCCCAAGATGCGAGGAAAACCCATTATCTCCTCAAAGATACTACCCAATCATACCTTCTCGGATTCATAAAAATAACCTCAAGTAGATCAATATGGAACACTCAATCCCATATGATCATGGGGATCAAATTACTCACCCAGGCCTCACAGTTCATAACATAAACCCCAAGAGGATTCTAGAAAAAACATAAAATAAATCATCATACGAAAATATCTCAATCCAATACACCATCAAAACAACATCTAAATGATAAAATAATTCCATCGTCATGATCCACAGGAAAAAAATACTCCAAATTGAATAATCACAAGTCAAATTCTAACCTTGAGGAAAAAAATGCCCAAAAACCTCTTGCTGTAAACAGTAAATGGTGTTTAATTCCATCTACATGGTGCATACTCTCAATAGAGCACTTATCCATGTAATTTTACACTACTATGGAAAACCCAAGTTCTTCTCATATACTATATGGCTAGGGAATGCGCGGGGTTTTCATATGTACTAATAAACGATGATGTACCCCTCACACAAGGTTTCATCCCATGTACATGGCCACATGGCGTTGTCCCACTACACAACATGTACCCTGAGTACACGACATGTACTTCCCAATACTCTGTTAGCCTATATACTCAACCACATGGCCAGGAACATAGAACAATACTACATAATGAAATTTGTTTAATTTACATGATATTTTCTTCATAAACATAATCTTCTTTGAATAAAAGAACACATGATGTGTGTTATCTAAACCACAAACCATGTGCATTGGTTTTCCGGAATGAATAGCCCTTAAAATTGCCTAAAACCCTCGATTTCTCACCAAAAGTCACAGATCGACCCCCTATGGGACTTGATAATCCCATAATTGGGATTAAAAAAATAAAAAACTATTTTATTTAGATTTTCAGTATAAACATAAAATATTCCTTCTTCTGAGGAAAATCCAAGGAAACTTTGATCTGGTCTATGATCGTCTACTACCACATGATGATTGGGTGTGACCTGAACTCTATGGAATTCCCTCCTTACCCACACTTTTCTCTCTATATTAAAATCCCAACCATGTTGAGGGAATCACATAGGGGAAAAAAAGAATATAAGGATAATGGGGAAAGAAAAAGTAAAAAAGAAAAAGGTAATATTAAAGAAAATGAAAAAGAAAAGAAAAGGGGCCTCAGCCTGGCCCCAATGCCTGAAAAAAAGAAATAAATCTACTAGGAAGAATCACTCCTTCCAGACTCAACTAAGGAGATAAAAACTCAAAACGAAACTCTATTTAAAATATACTACTGAATGAACACGTGTGAATAAGTTAATATTTAATTAATTAAAAATTAAATATTCCATGTAAATTCTAATACCTCATATTTCCACTAAGCTATTTTTCTACAGTAAAAACTATATTATGGGACTAATGGAGTGGTCATAAAAATTATGTGAGATCATATTATAGGATAATTTCCCATTTTACACTAAAAAACTCCATTATAAAAATGTTCAAATTTCACATGTTTTTATAACCAATGACGACTCGGGTCAACAGAAGGTTGAAATTTCTAATTCCATTCTTATTTACAATGTTATATATATATAATTATTGAAACATAATTTAATAATTATTTCACAAATATCTGATCATGGAATGTTTCTAAATTTTAATAAGTAAATGCATTTTATTAGAAGATAAATCGGTTTTGTTTTATGGAAATAGAAAAGACAATATTTATTCAATTAATTTTTCTAAATTAACTGATCAAAATATCAAATGTTTAAATGATATAAAATATGATAACATATTGTGGAGTTGTAGGTTAGGACATGATAATATCATGTGTATACATAAGTTTTCGAAGAACTAATAGTTTTAATGTTAGCTTTACTTAAATGGGACAACATTTTTATTTTTGAATCATTCATGAATAGTAAACAACACAGAAGAGGTATCAAGTAAATTAGAGAAGTAAAAATTGTAAGGCCTCTTGATATTTTTCATTTATATTTATTTTTTCCTATTAAATATTTTATTTTGGGTGGTAGGATGTATTATTTAGTTATTATTGACAGTTTTAATAGATACACATGGGTGTATTTTAGTACAATCAAATCTAAAACATTATCTATGTTTATCACTTTTTGTAAACTAGTTCCAAATGAGAATGAATGCTTAATTAAATCCATTATATTTGATCATGGTCATGAATTGCATAATTTTTAATTTAGATAGTTTTGTGAAGAAGCTGGGAATTTTCACAAAATTTTAGCTAATAGAGAACCAAAACAAAATGGTGTAATGTAATGAAAAAAATATACTCTTTAAGAAATAGATCTAACTATGTTAAATGAGTTTAATATATATAAATATTTTTTGGAAGAATATGTGAATAAATATTATTATTTTACTAATAGAATTATTTTAATAAATTTGTTGAAAAGGAAACCTTATGTGATTTGGAAAGGGAGGAAACACAAAATTTGCTTTTTTAGAGTCTTTTAGTGTAAAGCTTTCATTCTCAAAAAAAAAGATCCTAAAGATAAATTTGATACATAATTTGATGAAGGGATATTATTGGTATATTATAACAATAATAAGTATTATAGATTATAAAATAAAATACCCATGGTTGTTGAGGAATGAATTCAAGTAATGTTTGATGGAAAATCTTTGAATAAAAAGGATGATGATTTTGATAAAATTATGGGTAAATTTTTATATTTTAATTTTGAAGAGGGTGAAACTCAAGATAAAGATGTAAATATTGAGGGTTATAATATTTCTTCTCAATATAAACCTATTCTTGAATGGTATAGAAATATTAAAAGACATCATTCTTTAGACAATGTGATTGGAAATGTTGAGTCAAATATTCAAACTAGAAAATAAATTATGAATATTTGGCCATATATTGATTTTATTCCTAATTTTGAACCTAAAAATATTGATGAAATTATTATATTTTGATCTTGAATATTAATTATGAGTTAATACAATTTACTTATGATAATGTTTGTAATTTGGTTGTTACACTGTTGGATTCTCATGCTATTAGAACAAAATGAATCTTTGGGGATCAACTTGATGAATTTGGAAATACAGTTAATACTAAACATTGAATAGTTATTCAAGTATATTATCAATAATATGGTATTTATTTTGAATAATCTTCATCACCTATTTTTAGATTAGATGTAATTAGAATATTTTTAGCATATTCTGGTTTTCATGGATATAAATTATTTCAAATGGATATTAAAATCACTTTTCTAATGAATTATATTTATAAATATGTATATGTTATATAATCCTATGGTTTTGGAAATTAAAATAATATAAATAAATTTTTTTAAATTGTATAAGGATTTATATAGTATGAAAAAAGAACCGCGAGTTTGATATAAAAGGTTAACTAGTTTTCTTTTGGAAAAAAAATTACGAAGGGAAAGGTTGATCATACATTATTTTTTAGAAAATATTTTAATGATATATTAATTATAAATTTTTTTTTGATGGAATTATTTTTGTATCATCAAAGGAAAATATTTATAATCAGTCTTTAGAATTAATGACTTTTGAATTTGATATGAGTGTGATAGGGGAATTGAAATTCTTTCTTGGTTTATAATTTTTTAAAAGTAATAAAGGTATTTTTCTAAATAAATCAATTTATTCTAATGATATATTTAATATATTTGTTTTTTATTCTTATAAATGTTTAAATAGTCCCATGGGTACTACTTGAAATTTATATGTAGATAAATCTTGAAATTTCATTGATGTTAATACTTATAGTGGCATGATTGGATGTGTGTTGTAATTAACTACATCCAGGAATAAATTAATGTTTTTAGATTAAATGTGTGCTAGATTTCAACTTAAACCTGAGAAAAGTCATATTAAATATGGTAAGAGAATTATTAGATATGTTAAAAGATATTTTAATCTTGGATTATATTACCCTGCTAAAACTAATTTTGATTTTGAAATCTATTCAAATTCTAATTTTTGAGGATGCAAGATAGATAGAAAAACAATTCTATGTATGTTTCATTTACTTATTAAATACTTTGTATCATGTTCTTCAATGAAAAAAATCATGTTTCTCTTTGAACTACTAAATCTAAATACATAGCTGGTGGATCATGTTATGCTTAATCATTATTAATTATGTAAAAAAATTATGATTTTGGTTTGTATTATTATAAGATTTGTTTATTTTGTGACAATAATTCCACTATTAAATTCCTAAAAATCACTTACAACACTCTATGAAAAAACACATTGATGTTAAATTTCAGTTTTTCATGGATTAGGTTCAAAAAGGAAATTTAAATTTAGAATTTATTCCTACAGAAAATTAGATTGCTGATATATTTACAAGGCCCCTCAACTTTACTATGTTTGAGAAAATCAAGTTTGAACTTGGTATGACTGAAATTTAATTATTTTTATGGCCTGAATTTTACGAAATTTTCATGTGTCTATATGCTGAAATTTTCATATTTACAAAAAATTTATATTAATTTGGTATCTATTATTTAGTTTAGTATTTTTAATTTGTATACATATTTGTAAATTATATTACTATTTTAAGTTTTCTCATACACACTAGTTATTTTCTACTTGGTGATTAAACTTTTAATTTTCATAAAATGCTATTTTATAATGGTCTTCTGATTTTTTTTTCAGAAACATATTTTAAATTCTACTCACTATAGAAAACTCAATGTCCTAATAATCGAAGGCTTTATATTGTAACATTGAAACATGTTTTGAAATATTCATTTTTAGGAATGGCTTATAAAATATTCAATTTATGCCATTTTATCAAATCTAATGTGTTTTTATAATTAAATTTAACGGGAGATACAGTATCATTTCATGGATAATTTTTTTATTGTTTATATTATCTTTTTGATCATTTGAAAAAGAGGGGGATATTTTGAAATAATATATGGTTTTTTAATTATCCAGAGGGGGAGATTGATGTAGTGGATCTTTATATAAAATTCCCTAATTATGTTTTAATAATTAAAAAATTCTATATTATGATTAATTATAATTTCCATAACATTAATAAGTGTTTATTTTTTGTTTGTTATCTTATGTATTGATTAAAGATTGATTAAATTTGGATATATCTTATTATTTTTTCAATAAAGTATTTTTATATTACAAGTTTTATTTTTTCATATCATTTTCTAAAAGATTCATTTATTTTATTAGGATAAATATTTCATTTGGACATTTAAATTTCATTTATACAGGTTTTTAAAGTTCTATATAAAGGAAAAATTATGTTTAAATGGGTTATGTAAGCGTAGCATAATTGTTTTGTGCTATATAATGTTAACCCTTGATTTAAAAGAGATACACAAGGGTTGAATGATTTTTCTAGATTTGGATAAGGGTAACCCCCTTATCCTAGGATCTATGTAGAGGTATTTTCCTGGTTACATAAAGATAACTCTTGAAATCTAATAGTGTTGTAAAGGTAACTCGTGAAATATAATAATTGTGAAAAGTTAACCTAAATATTATAAAGTTTTTGTAAAGGTAACATGAACCTCACATAAAGGCACTCCATACTCATGTAAAGGTAAAATCTCTTATGCTCTTTTTCATATGGGTATATCTTTTCTCTTGTAAAGGTCAACTAAACCTTTTATAAGGGTACCAAATCTTTTCCATTACCTATGTATGTGTTCCAACATTTTTTTATTACTTTCATAAGGTTATCGACAATTTTGCAGTACCCTCATAAGCATAACATTTGTCTCATGAAATGTTAATATGAGATATTTAATACTTACATAAGGTTAGTAAGATATTCATGTTTAAATGTCTGTTACCTCTACACAATGAGTATTTTTTAATGAAAGGATAGATACAATTCATCTACATGGAAAATTCTGATGGAAATCACATACATGATAATTTCCTATTTAAAATTTAGCTATATGAATATTTTGGATATGTATAATTTTGATACGTGGATTGTTTTTTATATATAAAATGTTATTGGGACCAAGTTGGATGGATAAGGAAGTAAGAAGACTTTTTTGTTACAGAGTGTGGTCTTTTGTTGTCAAAGAAGATAAATCAAATCACTTTGAAAACAACATTGCAAATCAGATGATGCTTTTATGATTCATATTTCACATATATCATAAGATATGAGAACTTTTTATGCAAGCCTTATGAAGGTAAGGGGGATTAAAGGTGCTTCTAATCATATTCCGTTTTGATTGGAAGGAAATATGAAAGTGAAATACAAGGATGTTTCAGTAGCTTCCATTGTAACTCTGACGATGCTAAAGTTGTTCGATCAAAGGATACATATCACAATAGTGGATTTCATGATGAAAGCTGAAAAAATGGTTACGGGATGCAATGAAGAGATAAATGACAAAGGAATGAACAATCTGGAGGAAGCACAGAAGAACAGTTTAAGGCGGCACCATTTCCCAAAATATGGGTTGGTATGTTGCACACAAGTGGAGTTCTATGATCATAAAATCAAAATATGGCAATGGAGAGGCCTGTGTGAAAGATTGGGGTTTTGTGTGGAAGATTGGTTTTTGCGCTCAAGATTAAATGTAATTTTGAATCTTGTGCACAAGGCATGATTCGAGGTCCAAGATTTGAAAAAATGTAAGAGGAAGGAAGCACGTGAAAGATTCAGTAATTTTGAGAGAGAATAGGTTGGTGGAAAAGAGACTTACACGCCAAAGGCGACGTAAAATGGGGTTTTGCGTGTGAGGCATGATTCGAGGTCCAAAATATGAAAAATGGAAAAAGCATGAAGTACAAAAAATATTTAAAGAAGTGAATTAAAAAGGAAGTAGGCGCAAAATATACTTACGTAGAAATGGTGACATAAAATGCAGTTTTGTGCGACGCATCGGAATCTTGCGTGACACATTGGGCTGTTTGTGCGTATGGGTCAAATAGGTCTATAAATAAGAGGTGAACCCTTCACATATAAAAAGCTCTACCCTTAGAGAAATCCTGATATTTGAGGTACAGAAAAATATTAATAAATGGAGAGTGCATGAAATAATTAGAGTTTCATGCCAGAAGAAGAATTTGTGTGCAATAAGAGAGTTTCACGCAAGATTGAAGTTGCGCGTAAGAGGTGTTTCACGACAAAAGTCAAATCTTACTCACACAGCATAAAAGTTGAGCGTAAGAAGCCTAAATGGGTGCGTGAAATATTTGGGGTCTTCGCACATATTCTGTTGTGTGTGATATAGTTATTACCAGCTTCTGGGTAAGAATGTGAAGATTTGTACTTCCGAGAATACAACTCTTCAATTGTAAAGATGTTGTGAAATACTCTAATTCCCTGTTTATTCTAAAAGGGTGCACGCATACTTGCGGATTGTTTTCCAAGTGATACCCAAGTGTAAGGGTATATCCTACTCGTTGTATTCTACATAAAAGGATTATTTTCTAGCGGACTATGTGGCACTGGATTGTTTCTGTACCATACCAAGGACGTAGCCACACCTGTTGATTAGTGAACCTTGTAAATCTTGTCTTCTTAAGGTTGTGTGTGTTCAGCAGGGAAGAAACACTTTAACAGGAGGTGAAAATTGTTTCAAAAAGAAGGAAACACAAAATGAAAATGATATAACTAATTCAACCCCTACCCCTCTCAGTGATTCTTGGATCCTGACTTGGAAATTCAATTGACTATGTGAAAATTCACCTATGTCGTTACGTGAGTTTCTAAATATTGTTCTTAAATATTGATCTAGTCCATTTTTTTATTATTTCATATTCTCATTTACTACAAGTTTATTTTGACTAATATTATTATTTTTATTTTAAAATTATTCATTAACTATTTAGAATCCATACAAACATGTTTTAAATTTCTTAATAATGATTAAAATGATATTTACATGGGATTAAAGTTTTTCGACTACCGCCTCCTCAAAGTGATGTGATTCCTTTTACATCACAAGAATGATATATTGAATTATATATAAATAAATATCATGTTATTTATTATATAATTATAATTATTTAAATATATAATATCACTTACCTTCTTTCTATAATGATAATTGAAAAATGGAACCATTACTCATGCATACATGCACCCTACCTTCTCTATGATCACAATGTTAGTTCATTTATCATAACTGTATTTTATGAATGGTTTTAAAAGGATTATTTATGTGTAAATATAATAATTATTTAATTATTATTATTGTTTATTTGTTTAAATAATGACCTCTTTGACCATTTTCATCCTACCGAATTCATTTTTAACACATGAGCTGTATATGGTCAAAACATCCGACGTAAACAAAATTGATTAATTAATTTAATATAACATGGTAAAAAGTGAAATAAAATTAATAATAAAATTTAAAATGTATCTTTAGAAATTAAATAATTAACATAAGTTTATTATTTATAAATATAAATGGAAACCTGACAACTCAAACTCAAGGTAAGGATTTTTCTCGTCTCACTTTTACTTTTGTGAGATATATGTCATATTCCCAACTTGTTTTTGTTTTGTGGTTTATATAATACCAATGAATTCATTTTATGTTTATTATCCTTATATTTATTGATATTTAGATATCTATTTGATGATATTAATTTCATTGGGTTTATATTTTTAGTTTTACCAGAGTGTTAAGGGATTTTTGTCTCAATTTTCCTTCTTTGAGACGTAAGTTATGTTATACACCAACCTTCATTTGTGAAGGTGTATATTATACCCATTTTATTTTTTATATTTTGTATATAATTATTTTCATGACATTATAAATTACATTCTTTCATGGGGACTCCGATTCAAAGTTACCAAATTGGAAAGAGTCTTTTGTAACTGTCTCAGTGTTTATTAGAATTATGTATTATTACATATCAAACATTAAAATATAATAGTTATCATGAAATCACTTGTCCTATGTTTATTCATGATATTTTAAAATAATTTCACCATTTTTGGAATCTTTGGTATATAATTGTTTTGATAAAGTTATTTTAATGAAACATAACTTCATTTCTCTCTTCGGTTGGAAATTTGTTTTCTTTTAGATAAATGTTTTATAAAAATATTTTCAAAAAATATTTTCAAACGTGTTTTTAAAATATGATATATTATTTTAATCAATAAATATTTTAATTTATTTCCAAAACTTTAATTTTATGTTTCCAAGGGTATTTTCAAATAAAATTACTTTCAAAATGTTTTATGTTTTAAAAAATGCTTTTCAAAATGAAAAGAATATTTCCCTCAAGTATGTTTTAATGATATTTTAATGGTATTTATAATTATAAACATAAAAAACCTTTTTGTTCCATGTCCTACACTGGGAAAATTTTGAAATGATATATTACTCATTCGTTTTTGGATGGATTAATATTGTTTCAAAAATATTGTCATGGAACCTATTTCTTTTCCATGAGTTAACCAAGTTTCAAAGATATTTTTATGGAACTCATTTATTTTCCAAAATTTATCCAAATTTCAATGATATTGACTTGAAATCGATTTATTTTACATGGTTTAATATGGTTCTAAAATAAAAATGATTGTTTCTATGAGTTTTATGATGGAATCTCTATGTACTTTATTCATTTTGCAGTTCTTGGAAAAATTATATGATGGGGTAGCCCAGATTGCACCATGTGATCCCATTACAACTTATATGATTGGGTGTTACAAATAGCACTAGGTGATACTTTTACATTATATAAAATGGGGTGTCCCATATAGTGTTGGGTGAGCCTGATATATCTTATACTAAGGGTGGACCCCATTCTCTAATTCAATGGTTGATGATTATATGGGATGTTGGACATATGGATATTATAATTAAAAGGGTTTTTAAAGTGTTTTATAAATATGATTCTCCAATTATCCAAAATGGTTTTTGTTTCTTATTATGTGTCTATAATGTTTATCATGATCAAGATTGATATAACATGGAATATTATTATTAATTATAATGAGTCATTCCTTTCTCGTTTTTTTATATTTTATGATCTAGGTATTTATGGGTATGATTTCTTTTATGATTCATTCACTTATTCAGATTATGTTGAAATAACCTTATGCACTTCATAAGCGAATTGGTGATATTCATTTTCTAATGCATATGTTTTCCCTTATTGAGTATTTGAGCTCACCCTTATCAGGTTATAAATAATATAGTTTAATGGATTATGTCTTGATGAGATTTAATATAGATGATAATGATGAATTAATATGAAATAATAAAATCTATGTTAAGTAGGAAAAAAATTTATTTAAGGACATGGGTATTGTGTATATAAAAGCATTTACTAATTTTATAAAACTCTAAAACTAAAAGATTCATGAGAATATAAGTGATTCAAATTTTCTTATTGATGTTGAATGGTTTGTGTAAAAACCCAAAGTTTCATTAATGGAAATACCTCTTGATCTAATTAAGTGTCTCTTTATGTAAAATGTTTATATAAAATGTCAACTTCTTTGATTGTATGTTAAGAATTGTGACTGTTGCTTTTATAGCTGTTGAATAGTGATCACATGATTAGTATAAATATTGGGCTTCAACGAATCCAACTTACTCAGACAAAGGAAGAGATGGTCTCATCCAATATAATTGCTCCATACGAATCCCATTTGTCAAACCTCGGAAAAGAGGTGGAGTATTTGGGCTTCACTCTTGACCAAGCCCAAGCTGAGCTTCATCATGTGAGGCTCGAACGGGACCGTCTACGGGAAAAGTGGAAGTTGATAGAGATTACCACTCGAGTGATGTTATCTGAACCACCCCAAGAGTCTGTCACCATCGTGCACCATACCCTTAGGTCTTATGCGGCTATTTTAAGGGTTTATGTAACAAATCGCTAGTACTATGTTCATGTACATTATTATTGTATATAATAATGAATATACTTTTTTGTCATTATTGATACATTGTAAATAGTTTTTAAAGTAAAAATAGTGTTTTTAGTTTTTATTTAATTAAGAATTATATTTAATTGAATTAAGGGATTTTTGAATTAAATAATATTTTAATAGAATAATATTATTATTATTGAATTTATTTTTTTTAAATATAAATGATCTTATAATTTTATGAATGCAATTATAATTTTTATTAAGGTTTGAAATCCATTTCTGTCAAAACCCGTGAATTTTTTATAAATGTCAGTTTTTATTTCAAAAGTGAAACTTAACATATTTAGAAAATTATTTAAATAAAATAAATTATATTTCTGGAATCAGGACGTCGAAATTATCCAACGGTGAATTTTTCATAATTTTCTGATATAGTAAACTTTTTGGGTAAAAATTAAATACCGTTTAAATATATAATGTGTTTTATGACATCATAATGACCCAATAGTGATGTAATAAAATACTATAAGCATTATTTTCGGCCAATATATGTTTTACCATTAAAATAATGTGATTTTTTGTTTTTTTGACTTACTTTTCAAAGCATTAATTGACCCCTCAAGACTTATTAAACATCTTGTTTTTTAATTTAATTTTAATGGAAGTGTGACTCACCTCCACATAAGCAACCCCATTATTTTAAGAAGTTAAGACTTTGGCCTTAAAAAATATTGTTTTCCTCTTCCCTTTTCAAAAAACCATGGGCAAAAACGATGAGATGATTTGTGGTTTGGATTAGTTTAATGTATGGGGTCCCAAACCTAAATAATAAATAATTCACTCACCTTTCTTATATAAACCCACCCATGCTCACAATTCCTCCCCACTAAAATCCTTTGGATTTCGTCCAACCTCTTCCCTACTCTCTCTAGAATCCTCCCAAGGTTCCCCAATTTCCGAATAAGCCTCTCTCAAGCCTCTCTCAAGCCTTGGAAGCACACTTCCAAGTAAGGGTTTTTATTGCTTTCACTTTTTTTGTCCAATTTTCTTCATATTGTTATGCCCTTTTAATATCAATTATAAATGTTGGGGTATGGTTTCAAACCTCCCCCATACATCCCTCTTATTTTTTGAATTATGTGAGACCCCTTTATCTCTCATTAAATGCCTCCCATGTACACCCGTTACTATGCCGAAATTCAGAAAGGAACTTCTCTCTCCTCATTTACATTCAAGCAATACTTTTGTATCATGAATCTAAATTCCATTAAAATTATTGGGACTTGTATCAATATTTCCCCCTTACTGTCCATTTCTTTTAGATATGATTAGGCACCCCTTTCTCTCTCATCAACCATTTTTATGAATTCTTATATCACACTGTTATGCTGCCGAAATTGCACCAATTTTTTAAGCCAATCCCATTGTGTAATAAATATCGTGCCCATTTCCCCATCAAGTGTATTAACCTTCATGGAAATTTTCTTTATAGTTATAAAGATTCATTCCACATTCCATTTTCATGGAATAAATGATTATTTTTTATGAATCCATGTTTTATGATCTATGTTGCACACTTATTCATGAAATTAAATGTTTAAGAAGGGGGTGACCTTATAACGCTCCAATGCATTGAGTAAAGTATAGTATCATGATAGGTCATGTGCAATGAGTGTTGACTCATGCTAATTCAAGTGAAATGAGGTTTTACTCATGCTTCTTGTGCAATGAGAATTTACTCATGCTCTATGTGCAATGAGCCCTGGCTCATTCTAATTCCATGTTAAGTGTTGTTGCCACATTTCAAAGTTATGATTACCATGATTTATCGTGCCTTTATGTCCATTTTTCTCTTGTGCTCTATTGATATGCCTATTTTCTAACTTGTATTTTACTCCTCATGTATTCCTTGTTTATTCCCTAACTGGGCATTATAGGTCACCGTTTTCTTATGCATGTCCTCAGGTTATCCCATACAATGCTAAGTATGAGGGAATGTAGTGGTCATGTAAATGGATGTTTTCAATAAACATGTTGTATTTCATGTTTTAAGTTGTTATGTAATGATACTAAGCCCCAAAGACACTAAACCTATCGATCATCCATGTTGTATCAAGTGAATAGTTTATGTAATAAATCGTTTTTATGTTTGTAATAAAAGCAGGGTTGTCATAGTTGGTATCCGAGGATAGGTTTTGTTATTTTTGGGATTAGGATTATAAAACCCTAGTAAAGCCTTAGATACAAGAATAAGTATAATAAAAATGTCCCTAAGTTTTTGTGAGTATTGATTAAGTGGGTTATCAAAAAAATACATCACTGTCTGGATACGAGCAGGTACAGGAAGATCTAGCACAGATGTATCCTAGGGGAAAAACTTGAAAACACCACTTTGAGCTAGACTCGAATGGGAACTGATGCACCACAACGGGCCTTGCTACACTCATGGTTACGACACTCCCGAGGGACATGTTTTGATAAATTCACAAGCTTATTATGAACCCTTATTAAGGGAATTAAAAAAATTACCCTAAGAATATATGTTAGAATGTAGATCATAAAAATCCTAGATTGAATCCTATAGACTCATGAGTTAAGGAAATAATATTTTATGTATAATTCATAAAATTTTGTCTTTGGATTACCCTTTATGTGTTACCCCCTAAAATTCCTTTTATTCCAGCCAATGGTCATTAATAGGAGGACTCAGGCTAACAACTGATGTGAAGATCAGTGTGATGACTGTACTAATGAGATGCCCAATCCAATGGGAGTGGGAATCGTGAACTTTTTCACACTTCTCTCTCAGCTTACTCAAGCTTTGAATAGAAACATGGGTCAAGAGGAACGTCCAAACCCCCCTAAGAAGGAACAAGTCACTATCGAGAGCTTCATGAGACAAAGGCCTCCTACTTTTAGTGGATCATCTGATCCCACGATCGCTGAACAATGGATCAACTCCATTGAAAAGATCTTCTCCATCCTTTGATGTTCTGAACAAGAGAAGGTTATCCGGGAAGCTTATTGTATGGAGGGTGAAGCTAATCAATGGTGGACGTTGATAAAAAATATGAAGCCTGAGAAGGAGATCGAGGCATTGGAATGGAAGGATTTCTGGAAGATGTTTTTCTATAAATATTTTTCGTGCACCCTTCGGCTTAAGATGGAAAGCGACTTCCTTTCCCTCAAGAAAAAAAGACGAAGAATCTATTGGAGAGTATGAGGAAAACTTCACAATGCTTTCACGATATGCTTCCGGCTTTGTCGTTACCCCCGAATGCAAAGTTGACCACTTCTTTAGTGGGCTGAAGCCTAGCCTATGGAAAGCATTAGCGATCCGTGACTTCGACAGCTATGAGGAAATTGTCTGATGTGCCCTCAAGGTCGAAATGGAGATCAGGGAATCACAGAGGTATCATGGGGACAAGAAGCATAAGGGGGAGTTCAATGCTGGAAGTCTGATGGATAAATCCAATGGTGCTAAGAAGATCCAGCACCCCACTTTACAAAAGTGCGAAAAGAAGCACCCTGTAAATCGCCTCAAGGGGACGAGGAAATGATTTAGGTGTGGAAGAGAAGGGAACCTAGCTGTTAACTATCATCAAGAGAGACTCGTAGCTACGACAGAGGATAGGAACACTCTGTTCGAACCTCAATGCGTTGATAATTTCTACAACTGCAAAGAACCGGGGCATTTTTCAAATCAGTTCCCTAATCCAAGAATTTTCGAAGGCAACCAACAACCTCCAAGGAAGCAAGGAAGAGCTTTCTCCATCACTTCTACCGAAATGAACCCCGACAACGAAGTGGTGACAGGTACGCTATTAATTAATTCAGGAATAGCAAACATACTTTTTGATTCAGGTTCTACGCATTCTTTTATATCTGGAAAGTTTAGTAGAAAAATCCCAGCACCACCAAAAATTATGGAAGAGAAGATGTCGGTGAGTATGGAAAATGGGGAAATAATTTCATCCCATGAATAAAAGTCCTCCCCTATTATAATCTGTGGATTGAATTTCCCAGCTAACCTCTCCATACTCCCTCTAGTGGAATTTGATTCGATTCTTGGGATGGATTGGCTTTCCTTATATAGAGCCAACATAAATTGTCGGGAGAGGGAAATCACACTCTGTATGGAGAATCAACCCTCGATTCTTTACAATTGTAAGGAGGAAGATGAATATCATTTAGCTCCATCATCTCAAGAATGGATATTACTGCCCTATGAGTACGTGTATCTGGCTCAGATGATTGAGTCCAAGGAAGAAACCATGATTGAAGAAATGCCTATTCTGAGGGAATTTGCTGAAGTGTTTCCCGATGAACTTCCTAGTCTTCCTCCTAAAAGAGACATTGAATTCTCAATTGAACATATACCAGGGGCGCTACCAATATCCAAGAATCCATATAGAATGGCTATCATGGAGCTTGAAGATCTGAAGAAAGAACTACAAGAGAATCTGGATAAAGGGTTTATACGCCCAAGTGCTTTACCATGGGGTGCACCAGTCCTCTTCGTCAAGAAGAAGGATGTGTCAATGCGAATTTTCATCGATTATCGTGAAATTAACAGAATCACAATAAAAAACAAGTATCCTCTGCCACGGATCGATGAATTGTTCGATCAGTTGCGTGGAGCACAATACTTTTACAAGGTAGATTTGCGGTCGGGATATTATCAAGTAAGTGTGAAGAAGGAAGATTTCCCCAAGACATCTTATCATACAAGATACGGGCACTCTGAATTAATGGTTATGCCTTTCAGACTCACTAATGCTCCAGTAATATTCATGGACTTGATGAATAGAGTCTTTAGAGATTACCTCGACAAATTTTTGGTAGTCTTTATAGATGATATTCTAATATACTCCAAACCCAAGGAGGATCATGAGGAGCATTTAAGAACTGTACTAGAGACTTTGCGCTAGGAGAAGCTCTATGCAAAGTACAGCAAGTGTGAGTTTTGGTTGAAGGAGGTCTTATTCTTGGGCCATATCATCACAAGCAATGGGATATCTTTGGATCCCTCCAAAACAGATGCAATTGAGGGATGGTCGAGGCCAACCTCAGTAAGAGATAACCATAGCTTCTTGAGGTTAGCTAGATATTATCAATTATTTGTGATAAATTTATCACGATTGTCCAACCATCTTTCCAAGCTAACTCAAAAGGGAGTAATTCTTTCTTGGAGTGATGAATAAGAAGAAAGCATCAAGGAGTTGAAAAGGAGTCTTATCACTGCACCTGTGCTCACTTTAACCACAAGTGGGGAACCTTTTGTGATATTCAGTGATGCTTCGAAGAAGGGATTAGGCTGTATACTGATGCAGAATTATAAAGTGATATCCTATGCCTCAAGGCAGTTGAAAATCCATGAGAGAAACTATCCAATGCATGATCTGGAGTTGGAGGCGGTGATCTTTGCCTTGAAAATCTGGTGGCATTATCTCTATGGGGGGAAATGTGAGATATATACTACCCACAAGAGTCATAAATATATATTCACACATAAAGAGATTAATATGTTCCAGAGAAGATGGATAGATCTCATCAAGGATTATGACTGTTAAATACATTACCACCCTGGGAAAGTAAACAAGGTGGAAGATTCCCTATGTAGAAAGGACCCAATGATTCTATCAATGATGATAATTGAGAAGGGTCCAATCTTATTAGAATTGATGAAGATGGACATGGGAATCAAAAAGAAGAGAACATCATCAATCCTTTCACAAATTATTTATCACCCGTCTTTTTTGGAAATGATAAAGGATGCTCAAAAGGATGATGTGGGAATTCAAGAAAAAGTAGAAGCTGTCGAAAAAGGGAAACCCTCAGAGTTTAATGTTCATGAAGAAGGAATTGTGTGATTTGGGAAAATACTACCATCATGTCTGGAGCTGAAGAATGATCTTTTGGATGATGCACATAGTTCAAATTTCTCTATTCACCCAGGGAGCACAAAGATGTATCGAGACCTCCGAGATAACTTTTGGTGGGATAATATGAAGAAGGATATTGGTGTCTATACATCAACGTGCCTGGTGTGAAATCATGTGAAGGCATAGAGGTAGAAGTCTAAGGGTATGATGCAACCATTGATCATACCAGAATGGAAATTGGAGAACATCATCATGGACTTTGTCACTAGACTTCCAAGGGCATCCAAAGGAAACAATTAAATCTGGGATGTGGTGGATCGTCTTACAAAGACTGCACACTTCATTGCTATTCAGGAGGATTTCTCATTGGATCAACTGGCACGGATATATATCAGGGATGTGGTAAGGCTTCAAGGAGTACCACTATCTATTGTGTTTGACCGAGATCCAAGGTTCTCGTCTATGTTTTGGAAGAGTCTTCAACATGCTCCGGATACTGAACTGAACATCAGTACAGCCTATCATCCTCAAACTTATGGCCAATCCGAGCGGACTATCCAAACACTTGAGGACATGTTGAGAGCATGCTCAATGGAATTTAAAGGGGGATGGGATCAACATCTTCCTCTAGTTGAGTTCTCTTATAATAACAGTTCCCACTTGAGCATCCAAATGACACCTTATGAAGCCCTGTATGGGAAAAGGTGAAGAACACTGGCATGTTGGGATGAGGTCGGTGAACGTAAGCTTCTTGGACAATAAATGGTCAAAGAAATATAGGATAAGGTGAAAACCATTCAGCAGCATATCATGGAATACCAGATTCGATAGAAGAGTAATGCATATAATAGTCAATGAGACCTTGTGTTTAAAGGTGGAGACATGGTTTTTCAATGCATATCTCCATGGAAGAAGGTCATGAGGTTTGGAAATAAAGGGAAGTTAAGTCCAAGGTACATCGACCCCTTCAAGATTCTTGATTTTGCCGGGGTTATGGCCTATCCACTAGCACTTCCACCTACCATGGCTAAAGTACATGATGTCTTTCATGTATCCCTCTTAAGGAAGTACATACCGGAACCTTCAAATGTACTATCTTCTGAGGTGGTACATTTTGAGGATGATATTTCTTATGAGGAGAAACTAGTGAAGATCTTAGATCATAGAAAAAAAGTTCTACAAAATAAGACAATTCCCCTCGTCAAGGTGTTGTGGAGAAACCACTAGTTTGAAGAAGCGACTTGGGAAATAGAGGAAATGATGAAGCTGAGTTACCCAAATCTATTTTAGTGTAGGAAAAGGAAATTTCGAGGGTGAAATTTCTTAAGGGGGGAATATTGTAACGACCCAAAGTTTCGTTAATGTAAATCCCTCTTTATCTAATTAAATGTATCTTTATGTAAAATGTTGATATAAAATGTCAACTTCTTTTGTTGTATGTTAAGAATTATGACTGTTACTTTTATTGTCGTTGAACATTGATCACATGATTAGTATAAATATAGGGATTTAACAAATCCAACATACTCAGACAAAGGAAGTGATGGTCTCATCTAATATAACTGCTCCATAAAAAGGCCATTTGTCAGAGATCGGAAAAGATGTGGCATCTTTGGGCTTCGCTCTTGAACAAGTCGAGGCTAAGCTTCATCATGTCAGGCTCGAACGGGACGTTCTACGGGAATATTGGAAGTTTATAGAGATTACTACTCGAGCGATGTTATCTGAGCCACCCCAAGAGTCTATCACTATCACGCACTTTACCCTTAGGTCTTATGCAGTTTTTTTAAGGGGTTATGTAAAAAATAGATAGTACTATGTTCATGTACATTACTTTTGTATATAATAATTAATATACTTTCTTTTATTATTAATACATTGTAAATAGTTTTTAAAGCACAAATAGTGTTTTTGGTTATTATTTAATTAAGAATTCTATTTTATTTAATTAAGGTATTTTTTATTTAAAAACTATTTTAATAAAATATTATTATTATTAAATTAATTTCTATTAAATATAAATGATCTTATAATTTTATGAATGCAATTATAATTTTTATTAAGGTTTGAAAGCCATTTCTTTCAAAACCCGTGAATTTTCAATAAATGTCGGTTTCTATTTTAAAAGTGAAAATTAACATATTTAGAAAATTATTTAAATAAAATAAATTATATTTCTGGAATCAGGACGTCAAAATTATCCAACGGTAAATTTTCAAAATTTTCTAAGACAGTCAAATTTTGGGGTAAAAAGTAAATACTGTTTAAATATATAATGTGTTTATGACATCATAATGACCAAATAGTGATGTAATAAAATACTATAAGTTTTATGCTCAGCCAATATATATTTTACCATTAAAATAATTTGATTTTGGGTTTGTTTGACTCACTTTTCAAAGCATTAATGGACCCCTCAAGACTTATTAAACATCTTGTCTTTTTAAATTAATTTCCATGGGAGTGTGATTCACCTCCACATTAGCAACCCCATTATTTTAAGAAGTTTGTAATTTGGCCTTATAAAATATTTTTCTCCTCTTTCCTTTTCCAAAAACCATTGGCAAAAACCATGAGCTGATTTTTGGTTTGAATTAGTTTAATGTAAGGGTCCCAAACCTAAATAATAAAGAATTCACTCATCCTTCCTATATAAACCCACCCAATCTCCCACTTCCACCCCACTCAAAGCCTTTGGAGTTCGTCCAACCTCTTCCCTACTCTCTCTAAAATCCTTCCAAGGTTCCCCAAGCTCCCAAGAAGCCTCTCTCAAGCCTCTCTCAAGCCTTGGAAGCACATTTCCAAGTATGGGTTTTTCTTCCTTTCACTTTTTTTGTCCAATTTTCTTATTATTGTTATGCCCTTTTAATTTCAATTATAAATTCTGGGGTATGGTTTCTCACCTCCCCCATACTACCATATTATTGTTTTAATGATGGGATACCCCGTTATCTCTCATTAAATGTCTCCCATGTACACTCATTACTATGCCGAAATTCCGAAAGGAACTTCTCTCTCCTCATTTACATTCATGAAATACTTTTGTATCAAGAATCTAAATTCCATTACAATTGTCGGGACATGTATCTATATGACCCCATTATTGTTAATTTCATGTAGATATGGGGAGACACCCCTTTCTCTCTCATCAACCGTTTTTATGAATTCTTTTATCACGTCGTTATGCTGCCGAAATTGCACCAATTTTCTAAGCCAATTCCATTGTGTAGTGAATACCATGCCCATTTCTCCATAAAGGGTATTCACCTTCATGCACATTTTCTTATTAATTATAATGTTTCATTCCAAATTCATTTGTCGTGGAATAAATGATTATGTTTTATGAATCCGTGTTTTAAGATCCATGTGGCACACTTATGCATGAAATGGAATGTTTATGAAGGGTGCGCCCTTATAGTTCTCCAATGCATTTGGTAAAGTATAGTGTCATGGTACGTCATGTGGAAGGAGTGTTGAATCATACTAATTAAAGTGCAATGAGTGTTTACTCGGGATTCATGTGCAATGTGAATTTACTCATGCTCCTTGTGCAATGATCCTTGGATCATGATAATTTCATGTTAAGTGTTGTTGCCACATTTCCATGTTATGATTACCATGCTTTATCATGCCTTTATGTCCATGTTTCTCTTGTGCTCTATTGATATGCCTATTGTCTAACATGTATTGTACTCCTCGTGTATTCCATGTTTATTCCCTTACTGGGATTTATATCTCACCCTTTTCTTATACATGTCCTCAGATTATCCCATGCAATTCTAAGTACGAGGGAATTTAGTGGACATGTAAAGGAATTTTCCAATAAAGATGTTGTATTTCATGTTTTAAGTTGTTATGTAATGATCCTAATCCCCAAAGACACTAGACCTCTCAATCTTCCATGTTGAATAAATTGAATAGTTTATGTAATAAATCATGTTTATGTTTGTAATAAAATCAGGGTTGTTATAGTTTGGATGGATAAAAATGGGTCAAAATTATCAACATAAAAGCCAAAAAATTAAAAAAAAATTTATGAGCATCGAATATGAGAGTGCGGGCTCCGATCTATTATAGTTGGTATCAAAGGAAAGTTTGAGATAACTTTTATGATTAAGAGGTATTCATGTGAAGTTATCTTTAGAGTTATGAATACCATCATAGGTATAAATGATTAAAATTGATCAAATGTTAAAAGTCTTAGAAATACCTTTGAGGTTTTAGGCAATAATATCAAAAAGTGATTAAGGAATTTTCGGGATACATTTTTATAGGTTAAAGTATTTGTAATACATCTTTTTAATTAAATATTTCTCTTTACTTTTTTCAAACATAACTTTTATGGTATTGATAAAAATTAGTGTTTATATGATCATGTATATTGAGGTAATTATGGGAAGACATGTTTTATCATGTAGATAGCTATGACATTGAAAAGTGATTTAGTGACTAAGTGATTATTGTTATTTTAAAAAAAATATCACTATTTTTATGCATTTAAGATGAAAGGTAAGTGATAAATTATGATGTTAAAATAATATTTTATTTTGATGATTTTGAGGTTATTTGGGTGTATATGGTTATTAATTAATTGAATGGTTTAAATTCAAATTTGTGTATTACTATTGAATTTTGACCAATAATGTATCATATAATGGTTTAATATTTTTTAGAATTATCTTACCATATTCCAATAATTTTATTTGTTGTTAATTTAAAAGGATACATGGAATACATTTTTATCCCTTTTATGGTTGTATGATCCTTTAAAAAGATTACTTGTAGTGCTTAAGGCATGATAAATTTATCTTGAATACTCATCATTCGAAGAAATGGATGATATTATACTCATCAAGTAAGAATATTTCCATACTATATTAGTTTATATGTTATGATAATTACTCAACTCTAGGAAAAGGATATTAAAACTAAAATATTATGATATTACGTTCATTTTTGATGAACTGATGCTCTTTTAATTCATCACAGATTTATGGTTTTGAGGCCCTCACTATCCATTGATCAATAAATTCATTATGATCAATGTCATATATAACTCTGTATAATTATTTATGCTTTCCCTCAATCCCACCTATTTTATCATATTTTTAAACCTAGTTATGTGTTATTCCATATAACCATTGTACTTTAATTTCTCTATAATTAAGAGGATGTTTTATTAACCATTTATACAATTTGGATTTAAAAATAAAGTATTTTCAAATATCCAACTTTGATTATTGATCTAAAGTTCAAAAAGAGAAGTTGTAATTTATTAAAGGGGTGTGGGAGTATTTAAATCCCTGATTTTTTAAAAGAAAAAAACTATATTTGATAGCATAAATAACACACAACCTTAATTTTGGATTGCGTTACTCGCAATAATGAGTTTAGCTTATTTTCCACACAACACTTATCTTAAAAAATAACATTTTTTAGTTTATATTAATGAAATTTTAATACTATATATTCAATCAAATGTTTTCACATTCATCCTATACATTTTATAGGTATATGATAAGAACAAATCAAATTATATGTGTTAAATTTTGAATTATTATAAAGACTGTTTTTCCGCTTTTAATGGTGAAATTATTTTAAAAGTAAATTTTGACACTTTTAACAATTTTATTTGAAGAAATACATTATTTTTAATATATAAATGCTTAAATTATCTTAGGGTAAATTTTTGATATTTTTTGAGATGTTTTTTATTTGAATAGTGAAAATACTGAATTTTAAATTAAAATTGACATTTCAGTTAAAAAAGATATAAATTTAAATTATATTTTCAATTTTAATGAAGTAAAATTTGATTAATTATACATATATTGTTCTAATTTAGGAAATTGGAATTATTTTTATATTGAATGTTGATATAAAAACATTATAAACTTTGGAAAATTTTAACTTTAAAATCCACTTTCCCATCACATCTTCGGGATTAATTTTAAATTAAATTATACCCATGTATTTCGTTTTTCTAATCATAATTATTTATATTATCTAATAAGGTCAACATAATTTTTGATCATAATGATAAGTGAAAACCTTTAAAATTAATTATATTGATTAATTTAAAAACATGTTTACATAGTGATTAAACATAGAATATAAGGTATGAAATGTCCTACCACATGTCCAAATCCCATTCAATGTACATATTTATACCCTTATGTATTTAAGATATAATTTTATTAGTTTGCATTATTGAAAGTGACCCATATAATATGTTAAGAAAATAAAAAGACAAGAAAGATTCTTTTCTTACTTTTAATTTATATAAAGTCTTTGGATAGGGAAAAATCAACATATTTTTAGTTATATATATATATAAATTTGAAATATAAATGAATTTTTTATCATGAAAATTTATCTTCAATTTTTAGAGATGAAATAATTACATAAAAATATTAATAAATTCTGACGTAGTAATATTCTAGTTAACAATTAACTAAAAAAATTATACCAAAAATATTCGAAGTTTAGTAAATTTAATGAATTATAATATTACATTAATTTTTTTAGATTAATATATAATTTTACATAGTTTTTAACATAATATATTAAAATTCCATGTTTGTATTGTTATTTTTTAAAATTAAAATAAATAAATAATGTCAAAATTAACATTAATGTAATTTTATAATAAAAAATATTTTATTAAATGATCTAGAATTACTAAAAATCCTATATTATTCCAAGTGATTTTAAATTTTAATAAATACAAAATATAGTTCATTAATTGACCAATTTATCTTTTATTATGAAACGGCCAAATCCTCACTAGTCCATTCCTCTGCGGAAATCTAGTGTTTGATGTGTTCTGGGTGGTCATGGTGACTTATCCCCCAACACTTTTACAAATTTTCAATTCTATTAAGAGTTCCAATTGTAGACTTATGTGAACAGTTCCAACAGTTGCATTGTGAACAGTTCCAACAGTGGCCTTATGTGAACAGTTCCAATGGTAGCCTTGTGAACAGTTCCAACGGTAGCCTTATGAGAACAGTTTCGATTGTAGCCTTTTGAATTCTTCCAACAGTAATCTTATGTAAACATTTCCAACAATAGCCTTCTGAATAGTTCTATTTAATGGCTTATGTGAATAGTTCTAATGGTAGCCTTGTCAAGAGTTCCAACGGTATCCTCTATTTCATTTGTTAAATTTCGAGTTCATGAATAGTGTTTCTAAAATGGTGAGGTTTAAACGGTAGCCTCTATTTCCTTTTCCAAATTTGGAGTTCATGAATAGTGTTTCCAGAATGGTGAGGTTTCAATAGTACCCTCTATTTCCTTTGCCAAATTATGAGTTCGTGAATAGTGTTTCCAGAACCACGAGGTTGCAATGGTATCCTTTATTTTATTTTCCAAATTTTGTGTTCATGAATAGTGTTTCCAAAATAGTGTGGTTCCAACGGTAGCCTCTATTTCTTTATCCAAACTTCAAGTTCATAAACAGTGCTTCTAGAACTGTGATGTTCCAATAGTAGCCTCTATTTCCTTTTCCAAATTTTGAGTTCATGAATAGTGTATCCAGAACGGTGAGGTTCCAAAGGTAGCCTCTATTTCCTTTAACAAATTTTGAGTTCATGAACAGTGTTTCCAAAATGGGGAGGTTCCAATGGTAGACTCTATTTCCTTTGCCAAATTTGGAGTTCACGAACAGTGTTCCCAAAATGGTGAGGTTTCAACAGTAGCCTCTATTTCCTTTTCCAAAAATTGAGTCCATGAAGAGTATTTCTAGAATGGTGAGGTTCCAACTTTAACCCTTATTTCCTTTTCCAAATTTTGAGTTCATGAACAGTGTTTCTAGAATGGTGAGGTTCCAACAATAGACTTTATTTTATTTTCCAAATTTATAGTTCTTGAAAAATGTTTCCAGAATGGTGAGGTTCCAATGGTAGCCTCTACTTCCTTTTCCAAATTTCATGTTTGATGTACAATGTTTCCATCATCCTATAGTTTCACCCCTTTTACATTTCCTTTGACATAAAATGCATTTAAATCCCCGTTTTAATAACTCTAAGGCTGATTAAAAGAACATAACTCCTATATTAATTTTCATATTCCTTAGGATGCTTTTATTTTATCAAACAGTGTGGTTTAATGCGATATTATTTTAATAGAAAATCCAGTGTATCATAAACCACCACTCCATTAAATCTTCTAAAGGTATGAGATATATTCCTCCCTAGTCCTTCCTCATTGTTCTTTGATGTGAGATGCTTAAAACTTTCATTACTTCCCATAGGAGTTGTGCGATCAAACTTTTCTCTATAGATTGGTTCATCTCTGTGTTTTTATTCAACCAAGTAGTATCAATCAATCTTCCATATTATGTATGATCTATCGTCATTATTTTGGATTGGTCTCCTTCTATTTTTCCTTGACCTTTTATGTAATGCTATCTCCATGTTCCTAAGGGACTTTATTGGGATTTTACAAGTGTGGTGGTGTCTCTGCATCGTCAAGTGGATACAACTGTCTTGGGGGAGTTGATAGAAACCCGTTGTGTGTATCATTATTGTATAAAGAACGTCAAAAACCATTTGAGGTAGGGGATTCATTAATTCTATTTTCTTTTACATGAAACTATAGTTTCATCATGTTCTATCCCACTGGATCACAATGGAATTGACAAATTAAATATTTGAACTAGATAAATAAATTGATATCAATCATATGTTATTGCCTCTTATTTTACTGCATTGTGTGATATCTATGCTTGATTTGTTAAATTTTCATTCATAATGGAAATTGTTAATGAACGTAAATATAGAATTAAGTGATAATTGTTTGGATAAAGATAAAGAGGTTTATAAATGAATCTAGTTGTTGTTGTTGTAATTTTATGATAATAAAATGGATGCAGTAAGCATGTTTAATCAATTTTAGATTTCTTACTATTTAGGTTACCCAATGTTGGATCCTAAAAATAATAAATCGGTTAATCTAAGATAGATTAAATAACTGGTTGTTTGATAAAAGATAATTCCTTGTAGGGTTCTGAGTTACCCTCTTGGTTGTTTAAGGTCCAAGAGCCCAATTTATATGATGTTTGATTTCCCACTGCTTGTGTTGGGAGGTGAGCTTAGAAGACTGTAGTGATATGTGGGCCAGGGAGGCCTATTGGTTGTGGAAGAAATTGATTCCTAGAGTGTCAAGATGTATCGGTTTATGCACATGGGTTTCGGGGAGGACACTAGAGATGATGGAACATGTTGGATGTGAATGTTTGGATGCTTGCTGTTTGTTGTTAGTTGTTTATATTCCTCACTTTTCCCAATTCTCAAGGCAACTGGTTTTCTTACCATCCTTCCAAAATGGGCAAGGGCGCACAGGGTATTCCATATACATTCCGTTCTTAGATTCCCGAGGGAGGATGGGTCTATGCTCTAGCTATAGTTGGAAAATACTCGACTAGTAGTTAATCTACACACCGTGTTGAGCCCCATTGTGTTTAGTAGCATAGAATTTTTTTCTAGAATGCCTGGGAATATGAGAATGTAATGATGTAAATAAATAATTGAATAAATTATGTTAACCCATGGGGTTAGAACTTAATGGTATGCAATGTTGTGCTTGAAATTTTAAAGGAACGGTGGACTGTGGGTTTGATGCTAATAAAATATAATGTGGGAATGGTTAATTAATGTTTAAAAAAATTAATTAATTTAAAGTGAAATTAAAAAAAAGGAATGAATTAATGAAATAAATATCTTTAAATGGTTGTGTGCTTATTGTATACCTAGTCTTAGAAGTGGAAATTGGGGAGTCTGAGAGACGTTAGTTGCAGTTGAGTCTACGACTAGGTAATTCCCATAGTGTGGTTGTGAGATATAGTATATTCTATACTTTTTTTGTTCCTATAAGCTACTCCACCTTGTCAGTTAGGGAAACTGACACCCTGGGGATTCTAAGCCCTGGGGGGTGTTTTCCACAACATTCCGGTGGGAGGATGGATGGATGACTGCCCCCTTTGGCCCTTCTCACTTCTCTTGGTAGTTACTTGTGCTAGTAGGTAGAGTGGTTAGTTTTACCCATATATGTGTGTAGAGGGCTGTAATGGATTGTTGTTATTCACACACATATATTCTGGATATAGGTTCATATGGACTACTATAGGTGTATGGTGTATAGGAAATTATGGATTAAGGATCCTTACTCGGTGTATAGGATGTAATGGCTTGAGGTTTAATTCCTAATGTATGATACACGTTATTCAAGATGTAGTGTCTCCCGGAAACTACCTTATTACTTTCCTTACATAGACGTGGTGGTTTTGTTGCATGTGGTGCATATTGTGGTTATTCACCCAGGTGTCTAAGGGAAATCCTTTTTTAGAGAGATAGATTCAGACGTGTGACGTTGGGGAAAAGTAGAAAAACTAGTTGGGAAGTAGAATTGGGGTACCCTTGATATTATTTATTATATTGTATACTCTTGTATGCGATAATTGGTGAGTGTATCCATGGTGAGGCTGGGAACTTAGTATACCTATTTATGTGATGAGTTAGTTTCACTTGTTGTTCAATGTGATTTAGCATGATTTAATTACTTTTGAACAAGAGGCTCTAGGGAGGATCCTGATGAGTGTACTGTTATACTCACCCTATGTCTATATAAACTACTTTTCAATTCACTTGGAGTAGGTTGGAGATCAGGCTGGTTTCTACTAGCATGGGGTTGTATGACCTATTTGGGCTTCGTGGTTACTACATTTTTTACATTCTTTTGGGTATTTTCAGTTTTTTCCCTTTCTGTTGTAGTAGTTTTGCATGACATTACTAATGTGTTGTTGGGATTTCTTTTATATTGTAGTCTGAGTTGGAGTTGGTTTGTGTCTATCTTATCTCTCTCTTTTGCATGTGTTCGCTTAGAGGGTAATGCCTCCCATTCGTGTGTATACTTTACCCTTAGTGATAGTTGCCAACCCAGGGCCTACTAAAGGTGGGACTCGAGCGTCATTATCTCCCTTCTCACATTCCCGACCCATAAGGGGTACACCTTGTGGGACGGGGGTCATTTTAGAGTGGTATCAGATGTATGTTTGAGAGATAGGTTGTAGTTTGGTGTTAGGAACAGTTGAGGTTGCATGAGGTTGTAGGGAAACAGTGTTAGTCATGTTTAGCAAGTGATGTATACAATGGAGATCGGAGGAGACATAGGCTTTTAGGGCCCCCTATGATATGATGCACAGACCTTTATGTTTACAATAGATACTAAATGAGGTAATGCTAGTTGCAGGGAAGAGACTTAAGATAGGATCATGCATCATTTTTCTTTCTTCCTATGTTTGAATGGGTAAACCTTGGGATAGGTTTACCTAAAATTAATAAAAGAAAAAAATTAATTAATTAATGTTGAGTCTTCCATATTATAGGTTTAGGATCTCTAATTGTATGTTATTTTTTAGGTATGGATCTGGGTTGACGTCCTCGTCAAGTTTTCACTGAATATGTCTAGCAGGTTGTACCAACAGATCGTCGCAGCATAGTGTTTGACGAAGATGCCACATAGAGGAGGACACTCCACATGTTTCCGTGCCAAAGTATACAGATGTATGAGGGATTTGTTTCAGATGCATTCAGGGAAGACAATTTAGAGGAGGTCAAGATAGTCCATAGTTTGATTCGCGATTAGAAAGAGAAATGTGATTCTTTGGTTGTGACAATCCAGCGTGGAGCAGTGAGGTTGTGGTGGTTCATGTTCCTCGAGGATCATAAAGATTCAACGATCTCATGGGAGGAGTTTCAAGACATGTTTCAAGTCGAGTTTCTTTCTTCGACTGTGAAGGTGTCCAGTCGTTAGGATCTGTTTACCCTTTTAAAAGAGAGATCCAGTGTGGGATTGTTTGGAATCCATTTCAAGAACCTTTTAAGATATGCTTCATACCTATAACTATATGAGGAGGCCAGGGAGAGGCATTTCGAGGAGGATTTGCGTCCAGAGATCTAGTGTCAGGTCACCCCATTTATGCTGAAGACATTTCTTGAGGTGTTGGTGAGGGGAGAGGTTATTGAGAGGACATTGGATATAACCAAATCCTCATGATAGGGGAGTCATCAGGATTCCTCACGAAGCAGGGTTTTTGTCTGTGGTTCCCAGTTTTCAGGGTAGAAGAGTTTCTATTCGACCAGGGGTAGGTCCCAGCCCTCCACATCTCATTTCTCCGAAGTTATTGGATCTCAGTCATATGCCAAGGGATCAGGAACTTTTTTTTCTTATGATGGTTGAGGTCATCAGTAACGAGAGTGCCTAAATTTTCATAGCAGTCATTGTGCACCTGGTGTTCCACTACAGGTTCCTCCATTGAGGCAGTTCTAGCCGAGGAAACAGCAGAATGTTGCCCCAGTCATGGATCAAAAGAGGCTAGATGGGGCAGGTAGGTGACATCCCTATCCATATAGAGTAGAGTGTGGTCATGGTGGTGGTTGTCCTCAGGGCCAGAGAGGCTGTGGAGGAGGTCGTGCTATGATTCATGCTTTAGCGTTGCCAGCTCTAAGCAAGCTATATGTCGTTCGGGGTACCCTTTGCTTGTTTTATTCTTTGGTGTATTCCTTGTTTTATTTAGGAGAGACACACTACTTCATATCACCTACCCTTTTCCATTCTTTGGGACTTGAGGTAGGGAGGCTTCTATTGCCCTTGGAGTTGACTACACCAGTTGGAAGTCGAGCTGACTTGTTTGAAGTGTGTAGAGATTGTGAGCTAGTGCTGGGGCATCACCGCTCTTGGGTAGATTTCCTAGGTTTACGAATAGAAACATATGAAGTAATCCTTATCACGGATTGGTTATATTAGGTTCAGGATATCATGGTTTTCTTTAGGAGGCAGGTTGTGTTCCTTGATACATATGGATAGCCAGCGGTGTTTTTTAGTGAACGAGACACTCGAATGGGTCATATGCATATTCCATCATTATCATCCATGATGGCTAAGCTGATGCTAAGTTCTTTAGAGGTTCTGTAGAAGGCATTTCCTAGGGTCATAGAAGAGTACCTTTATGTCTTTCCAAAAGAGGTTGTAGCATTACCCCCACGATGAGAGACCGAGTTTGGGATCGAGCTACAACCAGTAGCATCTCCTATATCTCTATATCCATATAGGATGGCGCCTTCTAAGTTATGGGAGCTACATATACAACTTGATGGTATGTTATAGTGTGGTTTTCTTTGGCTGAGTGTGTCACCGTTGGGTGAACCTCTTTTTGTTCCAGAAGAAGGCTGACGATAGTTTGCAGTTGTATATCGATTATAGTCGCTTAAACAAAGAGACATTAAAGAATCACTATCCTCTTCCACATATTGATGATTTATTCAATAAACATAAGGGTGAAATTTGATTATAAAAGATATAATTGAGTTCAGGATATCATCAGATTCATGTGAAGGATGAGGATATCTGGAATACTACTTTCTATTGTCATCATGGGCATTATAATTTCGTTGTAATGTCGTTCGGTGTGATAAATTCTCCAGTTGTGTTCATGGTATTGATGAACATGGTGTTCCGTGAGTTCCAGGATAAGTTCGTGGTGGTTTTCATAGATGACATCTTCATGTACTCCAAGTCTGAGGAGGAGCATGTAGAGCATCTGTAGACTGTTTTGGAGGTTCTTCTTCAATATCATTTTTTTGGGAAGTTGTCGAAGTGTGATTCTTGCGCTTGAGAAGACCATTTCTTGGGGAAGGTTGTTTCCCAACAGGAAGTAGGTGTGGATCCATCGAAAATATAAGTAGTTGTGTCTTGGGAATTCCCCAAGACAGTGACAAAGGAGCAAAGTATCCTTGGTCTTGCAGGCTACTACAAGAGGTTTTTAGCCGATTTATATTAGGTTGTGAATCCTCTCACAACATTGCACAGAAAGGAGTAGGTGTTCATGTTGACTAATCAGTGTTAGAAAGCTTTCTAGTATCTGAAGGAGAAGTTAGTAAGTTCTCCAGTTAGTTGTCTTCTATTTGGGGGAGTTCAGTTTGATGTTTTCTACGATGCTTCATATCTAGGGTTAGGATGTGTTCTAATGCAGTAGAGATCAGTTATTTCTTATGGGTCCCTGCAGTTGTGGCCCCATGAACATAACTATTCCACCCATGAACATGAGTTGGAATCCATGGTGTTTTTTCTGCAGCTGTGGAGACATTACCGCATTGGATATCACTTTGTGGTTTTTAATGATAATATGATCATGAGGTATGTTTTCTTCTAGCGTGACTTAAACATGAGAAAATTTCAGTGGATGGAGTTCTTATAGGAATATGACTTCGAAATATTGTATACCCATATAATGTGTAATGTTGTAGATAATGTTATAAGCATGAAGTCACGTAGTGATGTAGTGAGTGAATCTGGTGATTGATGGAGAGTAATGGAAGAACTATCTACATTATATCTTGATATGGGAGAAGATGGGGAAAATGAGGTATTTTTCAGATGAAAGTGCAGTCATATCTGGTGCAGCTGGTGGAAGAGTCCCAGTTGGGGGATCTTAAGGTGGAGGTCTAGAGAGACATATTTGTTTGTAGTGAGTCCCCTGATGGTTAGTCTGAGGATGAACAACACCAAGTGTTATATCACAGAAGGATATTTGTTCCTTTGGAGATGGGCGAGATGGTTCTCATAGAGTTCCAAATTTTTTCTTTTAGTAGTGCCTCCTGGCGTGAAATAGATGTACTAAGCCTTGGGGAGTCAGTTTTGGTGGCTGGGGTTAAAAAATACAGTTGCAGAGTTTTTGTCTTGATGTTTAGTCTCCCATAAGGTCAAGGTTGATCATCATGTCCTCAGTGCTTTGCCCTAGCCATTAGATATTCCTCAGTGGAAGTGGGAGGACATATCAATTGACTTTCTTACTGGTTTACCTCGAGCTACGGGAGGACGTGATGTTATTTGGGTGGTACTTGATCATTTAACAAAACCATCCCACTTCATAGTGATAAAAGAGTCAAGCTCATTGGATGTTTTGTCGAGTTAGTATCTATAAAAGGGTGTGAGACTTGATTGAGTCCCAAGGATGATCATTTATGATCGAGATCCTCATTTTACCTCTAGGGTGTGGAAAGGTCTCCAGCTTGCTTTCAGTTCTTAAATATTCCTTAGCACTGATTTTTATCTACAAATGGATGGTCAGATAGAGTAAACCATCCAGATTCTTGAAGAAATGTTGCGATCTTGTGTCCTAGATTACGGAGGTTTGTGGATGAGGAACTTACCCTTGATAGAGTTCAATTAAAATAATAGTTTTCACTCAACCATCGGTATGGAGCCATTTGAAGCCTTGTATGGCCGACCATTCCATTCTCTACTATGCTGGACTGGGGTCGAAAATTCAGCAATTCATAGACTATAACTAGGGCATAATACAATAGATATGGTTAAGGTGATTCATGGGAGGATGAAGACATCGTATGATCGTCAGAAATCATATGTTGATCAAAGGAGGAGACCCTTAGAGATTGATTTTTGGGATAACGTGTTCCTAAAGGTGACTCCCCATTCTGGGAAGCAAAGGTTTGGTCGTGCGAGTAATATTTATCCCCAGTTTTTTGGGCCTTTCGAGGTGTTGGAACATGTTGGAGCCATGGAATATTGAGTAGCACCTTCCCCACAGGTGCACCGGATTCATGATGATTTTCATGTATCATAGCTCCGTCATTATCTTCATGATGAATCACACATCATAAATTGGGGATAGACCGATGTTAATGATGATGCGACCTTAGAAGAGTGGCCTATGAATATCCAACACCATAAATATAAGGTGTTTCACGAGTATTCTATTCCCTTGGTTCATGTCCTGTGGTGACACAATGGTGTGGAGGAGAGTTCCTGGGAATGTGATTTATAGATACATGCTTAGTACCCCATGTTGTTTGATGTTTAATTATTTTCATGTTAAAAAACTGGTTTATTTGTGGTTATACACCATTTGTCTTTATGAGATGGCTGTATTTGGTTTTTTTATGGTATGATCTCTTTTGAGAGGTATCTGGATGGGTGGTTGTTCGGACCCCGTTCGATTTCCCTTTAGGTGGTATTTGAATTATCAGGGATGAGAATGTTTTGAGAGATATCTCATGTAATGGAACAGACCTCTCTGGTCTATTCCTCTATGGAAATCTAGTGTATGAGGTGTTCTGGGTGATCAAGGTGACTTATCCACAAAAAATTTTCCAAATTTTCAATTATTTGAATAGTTCAAACGGTTGGCTCATGTGAATAGTTTCACTGGTAGCCATGTGAACAGTTCCAACGATAGAATAATGTGAATAGTTCCAATGGTATCCTTGTGAATAGTTCCAATAGTATCCTTATATGAACAGTTACAACAGTAGCCTTGTGAACAGTTCCAACGGTAGTCTTATGTGAACAATTCCAACAGTTTCCTTGTGAATAGTTACAATGGTAGGATTATGTGAACAGTTCCAATAGTAGCCTTATAAACAGTTCCAATGGTAACCACTATATCCTTTTCCAAATTTTGAGTTCATGAATAGTGTTTCCAGAATGGATTTTCATTGCAAAATTTCGAGTTCATGAACTGTGTTTCTAGAACGGTGAGGTTCCAAGGGCAGCCTCTATTTCCTTTGCCAACTTTTGAGTTTATGAATAGTGTTTCTAGAATGGTGAGGTTCCAACAGTAACCCCTATTTCCTTTTCTATATTTTGATTTCATGAACTATGGTTCCAAAATGGTGAGGTTCCAACAGTAGCCTATATTTCCTTTTAAAATTTTCTAGTTCATAAACAATGTTTCCAGAATGGTGAGGTTCCAACAGTAGCCTCTATTTCCTTTTCCATATTTTGAGTTCATGAACAGAGTTTCCAAAATGGTGAGCTTCCAATGGTAGCCTCTATTTCCTTTTCCAAATTTTTAGTTCATGAATAGTGTTTCCAGAATGGTGAGGTTCCAACAGTAGCCTCTATTTCCTTTGCCAAATTATGAGTTCATGAACAGTGTTTTTAGAATAGTGAGGATCCAATGGTAGCCTCTATTTCCTTTGCCAAATTTTGAGTTCATGAATAGTGTTTTCAGACATGTGAGGTTCCAACGGTAGCCTCTGTTTCCTTTTCTAAATTTCTTGTTCATGAATAGTGTTTCTAGAATGGTGAGGTTCCGATGGAAGACTCTATTTCATTTTCCTAATTTATAGTTCATGAGTAGTGTTTCCATAATTTTGAGGTCCTAAGGATAGCTTTTATCTCCTTTTCTAAATTTCATGTTTGGTGTAAAGTGTTTCCAACTTCCAACAGTTCGGCCCTTTGGAGTTTCCTTTGATTTAAAATGCATTTAAACCATCATTTTATGTAATATAACGCCGATTGAAAGGTCATAACTCAAATATTAATTTTCAAAAGGCTCGAGATGCTTTTAATTGGTCATACCATGTGGTTTAATGCAATTCTCTTTTAATGGAAAATCTTGTGTATCATAAACTCCTATATCGTTAAATATTCCAAAGGGATGAGATATATTCCTCCCTAGTTCTTCCAACTTGTTCTGTGGTGTGAAATGCTCGAACCCTTCATTCCTTCCCGTAGGAGTTTCACGATCAAACATTCCTCCTTGGATTGGTTCCCCTCTATGTTTTTGATGCAACCAAGCAGTATCAATCAATATTTGATATAAGGTATGATCTATCGCCATTCTTTTGGTTTCATCTCCATCTGTTTCTCCTTTCCCTTTTATGGAATTCTATATCCATGTTCTAATTAAATTTATTGGGTTTTGATCAGTGTGGTGGAGTCTCTGCATCCTTGGGTGGATACATTTTTCATGGGGGAGTAGATCGTAACCCATTGTGTGGACAGTTCTCATATAAAGAATGTCAAGAACCGTTTGATGAAGGGGATTCGTTGGTTCTCTTTTCTTTTATGTGCAACTATAGAGTTAGCATGTTTTATCCCACTAGATCACAATGGAATTGACATATTAAATATTTGAACCTGGTAAATAAATTTATATCAACCATATGTTATTGCCTCTTATTTTTTCTAGATAGTGTGACATCAACACATTCTTTGTTAGCTTTTCATTCTTGAGGGAAATTGGCAATGAACGTAAAGTTGGAATTAATTGATAATTTTTTG
The DNA here is from genome assembly GCA_963277665.1 of Viscum album. Lineage (NCBI taxonomy): Eukaryota > Viridiplantae > Streptophyta > Magnoliopsida > Santalales > Viscaceae > Viscum > Viscum album. The sequence goes on from OY728165.1 coordinate 1,651,988,401, forward strand.
GATAAAGATAAAGAGGCATGTAAATGAATCTAGTTGTTGTTGTTGTAATTTAATGTTAATCAAATTGATACACTATGCATGGTTAATAAATTTGGGATAGCTTACTGTTTAGGTTTCCCAAAGATTTAACCAAAAAATAATAAATCAATTAATCCAAGATGCATTAAATAACTGGTTGTTTGATAAAATAAAATTCCTTGTTAGGTTCTGAGTTACCCTATTTCTTGATTAATGGGAAAGATCCTAATTGATATGATGTTTTTTTCGTGCTTCTTGTGTTATGAGGTGAGCCTGGAAGGATGTTGTGATATGTGGGGTAGGGAGGCCTATTGGTTGTGGCATTAGTGGACACCAAGAGTGGAAAGATTCATTGGTTTATTCATATGGGTATCAGGGAGGACACAAGATATAATAGAACATACTGGATGTGAATGTTTGGATGCTTTCTATTTATTTTTGGTTATTTATCTTTCTTTCTTTCCCCACATCTCAAGGAAGCTGTTTTTATTACCCTCCTTCCAAAAGGGGTGAATATGTGTGGGGTATGCCACATGATTTCTGTGATTAGCTTCCTGATAAAGGATGGGTCTATTCTCTTTCTATAGGTATCAAGGACTCGACGGGTAGTTAATCTACTCACCATGTTGATCCCCATTGTGTTTAGTAGCTTAGAATGTTTTTCTAAACTGCCTGGGAATATGGGAAAGTAATTATATTAATAAATGATTGAATAAATGATGTTAAATTATGGGGTTGGAGCTTACTAGTATGCAATGTTTCGATTGAAATTTTAGAGGAACAGTGGACACTGGGTGTGATGATAATCAAATATATTGGGGGAATGGTTAATTAATGTTTAAATAACTAATTAAAATATTGTGAAACTGATAAAAATGGAATGAAGTAATGTAATAAATCTCATTAAATAGTTGTGTGCTTATAGGATACCCAGTCTGAGAAGTGGAAAATGGGAGTCTGAGATACATTAGATACAGTTGAGCCTAAAACTAGTTTATTCCCATAGTGTGGTTGTGAGATATAGTATATTCTGTACTTTTTGTGTTCCTATACACTACTCCATCCCATCAGTTAGGGAAACCGACACCCCAAGTATTCTAATCACTATTGGGGTGGTGTTTTCCCTAAAATTCCGGTGAGAGGATGGATGGATGACTACCCCCTTTGGCCCAACTATCTTCTATTAGTAGTTACTTGTGCTGGTAGGAATAACGGTTAGTTTTCCCCATATATTTTTGTAGAGGGATGTAATGCCTTGTGGTTATTCACACATATTTATTCTAGATTTAGTTTTAAATGGACTACTCACTACAAAAAAAACATGGTTTAGCAGTGGTTTTGTGGTGGCGGTTCACAAAACCGCCGCTAAACCTTTTTCGGTGAAGGTTTCGCGGTGGTTTTTAATAAACCACCGCAAAACCCGAATTATTTTACACAGACGCCGACCCTGTCCCTCTTCCCCTTCGCGATCCCTAACCATCGCGACTCCGCCCCCCCCCCCCCCCCCCCCCGCACTGCCGGCGACTCCCCACCCCCCGCGCTGTCGGCGACTCCTCACCCCCGCTCTCTCCGGCGAAACCTACACCCCTCGGCGCCCCCCTCGACAACCGGCGACCCCCTCGACCACCGGCGACCCCCGCACCCCCCGCGCCCCCCGCGCCCTCCGGTGACCCCAACACCTTCCACGCCCCCCGCGGCCTTCGGCGACCCCCACACCTGATTCGTGAGGTAATCTAATGACCTGATTTGTTTACATATTAGTGAATCGGGATGGGGAATTGATATCATGATTATATGGTTCCTAGTCGGGGGGAATTGATTTTTATTTATAGTTGTTGAATAATGGGGACTTGTATCTAAACACTAATACCACTAATTGAATGTAATCTTCTCTTTCCTGGGAATTTGCCTCTCTATGGAACTTTAGTGGAATCTAGTATTGTGGATCATGGAGTGCGCTAAGACAATACACATCCTTATCCTACTATACTAGTATAATATGGTGCTTGATATGTTGGGGTGTTTCTACCTACACGCCTAGTTGGATGACATTGTGAGATGTCCCTAGAACAATGGCCCCATCACTAATCGACAATTCATAATGATCAGAATTTAGTAAAAAATATAGATATATTTTTGTTTTATCGTAAAAAATAACCAAGATATACCATGGTATTATGGGATTATATATATATATATATACATGGAAAAATCTTGCGATTTAAAATCAATGTACTCAATCATATGTGATAAAATTACCAATTTTTTATGTAACCAATGTCTCAGTATACTGAGTGAAGAAGCATGATATCCATTTCTAGATGAATGGACATAATAGCTAGAACACAAACAGTTTGATCCCTAGAAAAAATGCAACAATCAAGACTAGTTGACCAAATTCTGTTAAATTCTAAATAAAACATCACCAGGTTAATAAATATTAACACCCTCTTTAGGTTCAACCACCTCGGCTAACATTATATAACATCCCAACCCATTAGACCCCGGAGCTAGTGGATAACTGGTCCACCGCAACTCAATGAACACCTATATAGGCATGAGGCTAGAAACATGAATCAAAAATAATAATTACTAATGTAATATTTTTACTAATATATCATTATGCACACACCAATCCATATCTATTAAAAATGGTAGAGTTATAATATTGAAGACATTGACCATTGTAGTAAAATTAAGGTTTTCAATAATTTTTAGTTTGTAAAAAATATTATGGTAGTATAAAATAGAAATTAATGTAAATATATTCATTCCCAACATGAAATGTTTTCTAAAAATAATAGAAACTATATACGAAAAAATAGAATCAATCATGAATCATAATATCCAAGTCTCATCCACTGTACACAATTAAAGTCACAAAATAATCTCTAAACACCACCAAATCTACCAAAGTTTTATCTGACCTTTTTATAATACATGAACATTTTGTACAATAACAATGAAAGGATGACTAGTCACATACCCATTATGACATCTAGAAAATAGAATTTGGATAAATAAAAGACATTATATAAGAATTCAGAACTACATAGAGAAATAATGAAATGGTACCCAATAATAAATATATATGTAAAATGATGAATCCCATAATAGAAAGACTGGGAATCTGTATTTATCCTACCAACCCAGGATGATGATTATTTTTATATCTTTAAAGATACATCGTTGATGACTAGTACCTCACTATTATATCCAAATAATTCATGAGGATGGATCCCACGTTTCCACTTCCCCACATGCCGATGGAGAGTAAACATAAAGGAAAGAGGACCCAATCTTGAGTGTGATGGTGGTGAATATATAGTACCTACACCATAGTGTGATAGGGAGAACTCTCTCCAAGGATAGGGGACCCATGCCCTTCGGTGATTTGAGTGTACTGCATCTCTATTTATATAATATGACTTGAAGTACCATTCTATATTGCACCAGGGTGTTGGTCCTATATCCATAAATATTGTATCCCCTTTCACACTAGGGTTTAGGTTCACAATAAACATTATGTAGAAATATATTATGTAATCCCTATAACCCTAGGAAGAGGGCCCTCCATCAAATAGGGTGGTTCTCCCCAGGAACATGTTTTGTGGATCCACCATACACATTATGCCGAAACAAAGGAGGTAATACACTATTACACAATGTAGAGATTCCCCAATCCACGGTTGTTATGATCCATAAGATTATAGAAAATTGATGAGGTGTTGGTCGTCCTCAATAATTCCCTGAACAAATTAGCATGATACTGGGCATTGATGATATTTCATTAGAGAAGTTGTGAAACCATTATTTTGGACTGGTATTTGAGATAGATATAACCTTTCTCTCCTTTTCGATTTTCATTGAAGAACATATCTCTTTATTGTTGGGTTAGTTCTTCGTCAATCTTTAGGCTCAGATGTCTAATATTAACATGTATTCTATTCCTCCTATATCGGGTTTGGATGCGGAAGGTTGGGTATATATGTGCTCAAACCTAATTGAGTTATTCCCACACATGTCATGTATATATAGATAATGTACAAATTAGTTGTGTATTATGTTGGGAAAAGGGATAATTGGGTTAATTTGACCTTACATGGTGGTCGGTGACTATAGATCAATAGTCGATCTCTCTATAATTCATTCATTTCATATTATTGTCAGGATATGTAATATTTCCCTATTAGGTGTATATTTTTTCCATTTGTTTTCATATTACCTATTGTACTATTTTTTATTCTCTAAAGTAAATAACATGATAGAATGTAAATATTTAGTTTATTTTCTCTTATTTTTATTATTATGAACATATTCATATATATGGTTGGGTGCATGCCTACATGTACATTATGAAGAGGCCTACCATTATAATTATTCATTCTCGTCACTTATCTTTAAAAAATGGCCTATGGTGGAAGGAATTGGGTTTTGGTGGCCTAGTCTTCCATCGTGAGGAGGTCATTACTGCGTCGAGTCTCAAAAACCATAATGGGAAATAAAAACACATGGGTCATCAAAATATTGAAATATCTAAAAAATTATTTCAATTATGACAAATATGCATGCCACCTTATCAACAACTACATGACTTAAATATTTCAAAATACCAACATATATTCCTATGATGTAGACATTGTTTTTGGGAGAGGCAGATAGATAGAGATGGGAAAGGGGAATAAATTATATGGTTAGGAAGAAGTATATGTAACCAACACATCAAAAAGGTGATGCTAATGTCAAATAGGACATCATTTGATTATAAACTACTTGCATCAACCTTGGATAAATTCCTCTACAACATCATTCATGGCCATGGTTGGTGTCAAACATGTAGTATTATTTCCATTATGTATGACTACATTTGATGTTACCTTTACATTGTTCTTCATTTATTTTTGGATTTTTTGGTTAGATTTTGGAGATTATTTACACTGGATCGTTGTATAAATCATCTGATCTGATAAATATTTTTCTGAAAACTGATATGAGATGTCCCAACATTATTATCTCATGCTATAACATGTCATTGGGTTAGAGGTACATCACCATTTATAATTTTTAAATAGTTTTAATTAAAATTAGATTAATTTCATTTAATTTGTTGATTGACTTGGTTAAACTTCATAGGTAATTTTTTTGGGATAAAGGTTGGAGTTCACCACAAACAATACATAAGTGGTTGGTTATTATATAGGTGTGATGAGGTGGGTTGGTGATTTTTAGGCAATTATTCCATGTTGGTTTTAATTTACATAAATTATAATTTTTATAATAAAATTATATAATTAACTATAAATTGTATATAATTATGTATTTTGTGTTGTCCCTTGAGATAGGTACTAAAGATATGATTTCAGATTTAAAAAATCATAAACAAGAGTTATAGGGTTGTTCTTAAAAAGTGAAAAAAATAGAATTTATGTGAGTAGTCCTGCATTTCCCATGTGTTTATGAATTTGATGTATGTATGTGTTTTACATTCTCACCACTATAGGGATCAAACCCTTTTAAAAAATTAAATTTTTTATTAAAATAAATGTCTTATAAATGAGATTAATAATGTTTCAATGTCTAAGACAACCCTTAAAAAAAACTGGTTCTTTATATGTCGATGGTTGAAGACATGATTATAAATGTATGACTTGTAATACTCAATCCTAGAGAGGTGACACTTCGATGAATAAAGTGAACATAGTGGCCCTCTTTATAGTTGGTTGTGTATGAAACCATTGAGAAACATCATTCCTCTTGGAGGACATCTACGGTCAAGCCAAAACAATCACATAATGTCTCAGGTTTAAAATGCATTATGATCCGTTTCGATCACACATCAATGGGGTGTTGTTTGAGGCAACATAAATGTGTGATCGATAGTGTTATGATAAGTGTGTAGCCCGATATTCTTATTGCTCCTCATTGAGGTGTTGACGATGTCTCCTATGGACCAGACTTGTTCTGTTGGTCTGAAGTGGTAAATGTGATCAATGAATCATCTTTATTATATTATGCATACTTTATGATCAATGGTTCATCTTTATTATATTATGTTTCTGTAATCTTACACTATCGTATATTTTTGTGTAGGCACATTGTGATATACATGGATAAAAGCTGGATCACATTACCGAGGAACACACCTCAATATGTTAAGGGTTTGAATGAGTTTTTAGATTTTTCAATTTCTAATCGATCCGTTGAAGGGAGAATAAGATTTCCATGTCCTAAATGTAAATTTAGAACATGGTTGAAGATAGATGAAGTTTATGAACATTTAATACTGAAGCAATTCCCTGATCAATATTTGTGTTGGATTTGGCATGGAGAATCAAACAATACAGAAAGATTGAGGACTAATGTTAATCCACATAATGAGGTCCCAAGTTTTTCGCCAATGGAAAATGAAATTCAAAACCTCATAAATGATGCATTCGGCACTGCAAGACACCACTATGAGCATCAAATCATATCAGAACAACCAGAAGATGATGCTACAAATCGCAATGTGACAAGTGATGTTTTTGAGACTGTAACACAAGAAGATCAAGATTGTAACAAATCATTGGATCCTCCTCTTGATTCTATGGAGCCAAATGTAAGGGAAAACCTCAGTGAGGAAAATGCATTTCAGGATTTAGTTGACGATGGAAATCAAGAGTTGTATAGTGGGTGTTTGAAATATTCAAAACTTTCATTTCTGCTAAAGTTGTACCATATCAAATGTCTTTGTGGAATTACAAATAAGGCAATGTATACGTTATTGGAATTGATTCGTGATGCATTTACTAAAGCAAAAATCCCAGAATCGTTTTATGAGATGAAAAAAGTTGTAAACAATCTTGGTCTGAATTATACAAAAATACATGTGTGTCCCAATGATTGTATGCTTTACTGGGGAGAGGATTCAAGTAGACAGAATTGTAAGAAATGTTCTTCTTCTAGATGGCAGTCAAAGGGTAATGTTGGAAGTATTACTGAACATAATTTCATGGAGAAGAAGAAAAGGAACACACCTGCAAAAGTTTTGCGTTACTTTCCTTTGAATCCTCGATTGCAAAGATTATTCGTGTCATCAAAAACCGCCGAACACATGAAGTGGCATGCTGTAGATAATAACAATGATGGGTTAATGAGACATCCATGAGATTCCCAATCGTGGAAGACATTTGATTCATTACATCCAGATTTCTCATCTGATCCTAGGAATGTTCGATTGGGATTGGCTACCGATGGATTCAACCCATTTGGGACTTTGAGTACGAGTTATAGCATTTGTCCAGTTGTTTTGATCCCTTATAATCTGCCTATGTGGATGTGTATGCAACAAACATCTTTTATCATTTCGATGATTATTCCGGGAAAAAAATTCCTGGAAATGATATTGATGTATACCTGCAGCCTTTGATTGATGAATTGCAGGAGTTGTGGAGCAACGGTGTTGAGACATTTGATGTTTCTTCTAAAACAATGTTCAAAATGCATGCTGCTTTAATGTGGACCATTAGTGACTTCCCTGGGCTTGGGAATTTATCTGGTTGTAACACTTATACGGGTTTGGCTTGTCCCGTTTCTATCTTTGATTTCGATCCCAAACGACTACCTCACAGTAGAAAATGGTGCTTCTTCTGCCATCGAAGATTTCTTGATGCATCTCATAGATTTCGGCTGAACAAATCAAAATTTAATGGTTCCATTGATCGTAGACAACCTCCAAAGTTGTTAACCGGTTCTGAAATATTGACACAGCTTGAAAATGTTAAAACAGAATTTGGGAAGGTTCATCATTTGAATGATAGTGGAAAACGAGTGCGAAGTGCATCGTCAAGTGAAATCAGAACGCAACAATGGAAGAAAAAAAGTATATTTTTCAAACTTCCGAATTGGGAATTTAATTCTTTGCGCCACAATCTTGATGTGATGCATATTGAGAAGAATGTATGTGATAATTTGATTTTCACATTACTTAATGAGCATGGAAAGTTGAAGGATCATCTCAATGCTCGCCAATACTTACAAGTAATGAACATAAAACGTGATCTCTGGCCAGATGAGAATGAAAAGTATGCTCCGACCATTTTTTCAATGAAAAATAGGGGTAAAGATACGTTTCTTCAAATTTTGAAGAATGTGAAGGTATCTGATGGGTATTCGAGTAACATCTCGAGGTGCGTTTACATGAAGAATCATAAGTTATATGGATTGAAAAGTCACGATTCACATATTTTGTTACAACAGTTACTACCATTGGCATTGCGTACATTATTACCTGAAAACGTTACTGCTTTTGTACTCCAATTATGCACATTTTTCAGGAAATTATGTGAGAAATCTCTACATCCATTTTATCTTGACAACCTACATGAGAGGTTTTTATTGACCCTTTGTGCAATGGAGATGATCTTTCCTCCATCATTTTTTACTGTCATGATGCATTTAACTGTGCATTTGGTTGACGAAGCTAAATTAGGAGGCCCCGTTCATTATCGATGGATGTATCCAATTGAGAGGTATTTTATTTATATGTTTCCAGTTAAGTAAAAAAAAATTGGCATTTAAATAAATGCATAATATTATTATTATTTTTTCACAGATATCTTGGGCATTTGAAAGCATACGTGAGAAATAAAGCTCAACCAGAAGGCTCTATTGCTGAAGGCTATTTGGCCGAGGAGTGTCTCACCTTTTGTTCCAAATATTTGGATGATATTGAGACAAGATTTAATCGAGTTGGATGTGTTGACGACACGTCAACTCATTCTCAAATGCATCAGAAATCAAAAATATTTCCTACTATTGGCCGATCAGTTGGGAGGACCTCATACGCGACACTACCAGAATTGGAATTATTACAGGCACATAGATATGTGTTGCTGAATAGTGAAATTGCAGATCCATTTATTTAAGATTTGAGGATACAAACAAAGAGACGAATGAGAGGCCGAATGCGAAATGAAAAAGATATAACGAAAGCTGTGAATAAAGAGCTGGTAGAATGGTTTGCACGACGTGTAAGTTTATAAATATTGCAATAAATACGAATATTAGTTTGACACATACAATTTGCAAATCTATTATTATTTTTTCAGATCATGAATACTGATACTCGAGCAGACTTGTCAGAAGATTTGAATTTTCTTGCTAGATGTCCTATAAAACAAGTTAGAAAGTTCGACACTTATAATGTGAATGGTTTTAGATTTCGTATAGTCGATCGAGAAGTGGGTTTGAAAACACAGAATAGTGGTATATTTTCATTTGCTGAAGTGGAATACTATGGAAAGCTGCATGATATTATTGAATTAAACTACCATGGGAATTTTTCTGTTGTTTTATTCTAATGCAAATGGGTCGATATTATCAGAGGTGTTAAAAGAGATTCCTTGCAATTTACTTCTGTAAACTTCTCTCGCTTGATGGATGTTGGTGATCGTGAACTACATGATCCATATATCTTAGCATCGTAGGGAAAAATGGTATATTATGTGAATGATGTTGTGGATGAAGGTTGGAGTGTAGTTACTCACGTAATTCAAAGAGATTTGTATGATATGGGTGATGAAGTGGAAGATTTGACCTCTGCAATTGAATTTCATCAACAACAGGAAGCAGAATTATTTGTTCATCATGATATTGAAAATATTATTCTAGCAAGGATGAATGAAGTGGATGAAGCAATGGAGCAGGAAACCGACATGATTGAAGGGGAAAATTATATTATGGACAACTATTTATTCATTCAGCAACCACTTGTTTCATTTCTGTAGTCATTCATTATCATTGTTATATATATTTTGTTTGTTAGTACTGGGCATCTATTATCATTTTTAATTTTTTTTCTGCATAAATTTTTTGAAATATATATTCTGAACTTAATTTTATTTGATTAAATGACAGGAATTCCAAGAAAGAAGCGGTACACCATTCCTTCTACTTTTGCGACAGATGACGATCTGTCTGTCCCCACGACATCTAAGGCAGCAGCTGCCTACATCCCTGCATCATCTCCCCCTACACCATCTCTGACACCATCAGTGGATGCCTCATTAGAGGATGAGTCATCACCTCCCCCTATAGGAGCCTCAGCAGTGGGGCAGCGACACGCCCCTTCCAGTTCATCACATACATTATGGAGGGTCACAGTCATAGGTACAATTTTTAATTAAATAAATTTATTGCATTTTGTTTATAGTAATTGTTTGCTCATTGCAGATGAAAACAATGCAACCGTGGAAAACACATAAAAAGTTCTGATGTTTGAAACATGCATGGAGAGAAGATAGGGGTGCCATTTGATTCTTATTGGGTCCCGACGGATGACGCCATAGGTTTACATGGTCAGATTATAGGTCAGCTGGAAGCGGAGCCCATTTCCCTGCCTATTTCATATGATGATTGGAGGAATATGCCTCCAAACTGGAAAAATGAAGTTTATGATTCTCAGATAAAGGTAATTTTATTACTTTATGGTTTAATTGAATGCCATGTTACTAATATATTCAAAATGAATTTCTGTATACAGATGTTCTTCCACTTTACCGTTGCTGATGTGATAGCACAGAAGTGGACATTGAAAAATCTTGGAAAAAAATAGAACGATTTCAAATGGAGTTTGTGGTGTGATGTCAACGATACTTCGTTGACCTTGCATCAGATGTATGAGAAACTACCCAGTGGGGTACCGAAAGAACAGTGGAAGGTTTTTGTCGATAGACATCATGATGAGAAGCGGATGGTATTGAAATATATATTATTATATTATCCTCATTTTACATTTATACATGTACATGAAGAGGAGATAGACATTGAATACAATACTATTAAATTGAATTTTATTTATTTCAGGATCCCTCAAGACAGAATGCTTCAAACCAGGCAAAGCAGGTCATCCCGCACACTGCGGGTTCAAAAAGCATTTCAGGAAGCCGAATGTCATTGGTAATCTTTTAATTAGTTTAAATATTTATAAGATAATATTATCTATTTAACATATTTAATTGTTGATTTATCTTTTTTTAAGGCAGTTACAGAGTTTAGGGCATGACGCATCCCTAACAGAACTGTGGCTGGATGTTCATAAAAAAACAGATGGAAGTTTTGTTAATGAACCTGCCAGAGAAGTTGGGGTATGAATTCAATTATTTATTATAATAACTTATTATCAGTTTTTAATCTGTTAATATATATTGATATTTGATTTATAGGTAAAAATTAAAGTAATATGGGATGCCAATCCTGGGAAATCCTACTCAGTCTCCCAGGATGACCCATTTGGTAAAGTCCTTGGGAAGGAGCATCCTGGTAGAGTGCGCGGGATGGGTTTGGGACCTGTACCATCTGAGGTCTTTCGCATACCATCAGGGATTTCGGATACATATACTCCTGATTATAGTAATTTCATACCTGAAGATGCTCAGAGGGAGATGTCTTCTCTACGAAACACAGTTCACCAGCAGGGGGATCAGATATCTGCTTTGCAGAAAGAGTTGCTTGAAATACATCAGTATATGAGCAGATATGCCCCCGGTGGTAGTGCGTCGGGTAGTGGTGAGCAGGTAAATCACAAAAAAATCAAAATAATTTAGTTTGAAAACTTTTATTGGTTTTAAGTTTTATTATAAATATGCTACAATATTTAATTTTCAATATAATGTTCTTACAGGTGGCAGCAGGTGGTGGAGATGAAGGTGGAGAGGGTGACGATGCAGCATCAGATGATGAGTAGTAGTATTGTTGATGTGTTGAACATGTATGATAACGGTTGGTTTGTATATGTAACATTTATGGCACATAGTTGCCACCAAACATTTCTATATATGTAACCCATATTAATTCCATTTCTACTATATAGAAGCATTCGGGTAGCCCCATTGTGTAAGCTCGGTTCATAAATGGATTGGGTGTTCTGACACACTGGTTGGGTTGGTTTCATCTTTTATGACAAAATGTTATGGAGTTTGTGAGTGTGAATCAGATAAGTGTCACATGTGCGATTAAGGTGAATCTAACCTTGTTCTCTTATGAGCAGTTGGTCTATCTCTTCCTTTCATGACTACGACACTCCTAATTTGGGGAACATCGTGTCATATATAGTAAAAATGTCCTTCTAGGTAGTACAAGTGATGGAAGTGTCTTAGAGGTGATGGAAGTGTCTCCAATCTTCTGATAATATTTATACTCTCTTAGTTTACTCTTACTTAGCAACGAGCATGTCCCCTATCTTTACGTCATCCTCGATCCACTAAGAGAGCATCAGTTATATGGTGGGTCGAAAATGTCTTCTGAGAAAGATTTCATGACTAGTTTCAGTTAGGATGATTGGCATTTGACTGTTTCTTTATAGTAAGGTCCCTATTATGGTCTCCGAAGTATTTAGAATTTCCCAATTAGAGGAAAAATTCCAATATTATCATTGGAAATTTTTGGATATTTTTTATAGGAAATTACAATGGTGGAGAATACTATGGTTCATAATTTTCTGTTAATGTTAAAACCTATGGTGGGGAGCACCATCGGTTGGATGCTTAAAGGGATGACGATGTGATCATTTATCTAGTTGAACGGGCCTAGGTAAGCACCAAAAATATCAAGTTTGGGTGGTATGATAGGTGCACACAGTTTTTCTAAAACTGTGCGAACCTGTAGTAGAAAACCATGCGGCTGGAGTAGGTGAGAAGAAGTGCCCCACATGGGCTGCACACAGTTTTCCAAACTGTGTTCCTAGCTCACATGGTTAGTGCCACTTAGGCATTATTATCACACAATTCATTACACATTTGTCACATGGTTAGGGTAAACTATGTGGGGAAACCATGTGAGGTAGGATTCCTAAGTAGTGGGAGTCTCACGGTTGGTGTATGGTTTGGAAATTCATATATCCAAACCATGTGAACTATTCTTAAGGGTGAAATTACCATTTTTCCATTAATAGGTTAAATGTTTCAACTCCCTTTCTTTCCTCCTCCTTCTTCTCCAGCATTCACAGCTCCCTCCTCTATGGGTTTCTCCACCTCCCTCCATTAGGATTTGATGGTTCTCCTTCATCCATCATCAGATTTTATCACCATCGATCCCTAATTTATCAAGGTACAATATCTTTTCCCCTATTTTCAGGGTGGATGTATGTTTCTTAGATTTTTTCCCTTAGGGATTTTAGTTATTTTATCTATTCATGTACTAATGTGTATCATGCTACCTTCTATATGTATACTATTTTTTAGTTTTTTATCTTCATCTGGACATGAATTCATGGTTGTAAATTGTCATTGGCCTTTTATATTTAGTTTATATTGTTCATCCAATGCTTTGTCTTTCATTTATTGTTGATTTAATTATTGTATGTTGTTTCTCTATTTATTATACCGCTATCCTACACTACCAAGAAGGGGGACGAGATCCCCATGAAACCTAGGTGATCTCTATATTCTGGTTTGATTTATTTTGCAGGGCAGTGGTGTAGTAGAACCAAATTTTTTTTTCCAGTTCAGCATTTAGCGGCGGTTAAAACCGCCGCTAATGCCATACTTGGTAGCATTTAGCGGAGGTTAAAACTGCCGCTAAATGCCTTGCTGGGAAGCATTTAGTGGCGGTTTTAATCGCCACTAAATATATTACATTTATATTTAGCGGTGGTTTTTACCGCCGCAAAATAGGCGCATCAAACGGCATAATTTTGCAGTGGTTAAAACCGCCGTGAATAAAAAAGTGTGTCATACCCATAAAACCGCCGCTAAATGGAGAGAAACCGCCGGGATATGAGGCATCTACGACACATTTTTTAAACCGTCGCGAAATAGAAAAAACTGCCGCTAAAAGATTGTCGACGCCAAGTTTCGCGGCAGTTTTTGTAAACTGCCGCCAACCCATTTAGTAGCGGTTTAAACCGCCGCTAACGGCTTCTTTTGTTGCAGTGACTATAGGGGTAACGTGTATAGGTTGTGATATATTGACGATCCTTACTAAGTATATGGGATGTAATGGCTTGAGATATAATGTTGGATGTATGATACATATTATGCAAGATGTGGTGGCTCCCAGAAACTGCCTGGTAACTTTGCATACATGGACGTAGTAGTTTTGTTTCATTAGGTTCATGTTTTTGTCCTTTTACCAGGTTTCTGTGAGCAAGCATTTTTGGAGAGAGATGTCTTAGGACATGCGACGTTGGGTCGAAGCAGCAAACCAGTGGGGAAGTAGTAGCAGGGTACCCTTGATATTATTTATTATATTATATACTCTTGTATGTTATACATGGTGAGAGTAGCCATGGTGATTCTGGGAACTTAGTATAACTATTTTGGTGATGAGTTAGTTTTACTTGTAGTTCACTGTGCTTTAGCATTCTTTCTTTACTTTTTCACAAGAGGCTCTAGGGAGGATCCTACTGATTATACTATTATACTCATCGTATGTCTATATAAACTGTTTTTTAGGTCACTTGGAGAAGGTTTTAGATCAGGCTGGCTTCTACTAGCTTGGGGTCATAGGAGCTATTTGGGCTTCATGGTTACTTCAATTTTTATATTTTTTTGGGTATTTGCAGTTTTTCCCCTTTCAGTTACAATAGTTTTGCATGAAATTACACATGTGTACTTGATATTTCTTTTATATTGAAGTCTGAGTTGGATTTGGTTAGTTTCTATCTTATCTCTGTCTTTTTCATGTGTTTTCTTATAGGTTAATTCCTCCCATTTGTGTGTTTACTATACCCTCGGTGCTAGTTGCCAACCCGGGGCCTACTAGAGGGTGGAATCAGGGGTCTTTATCTCCCTTCTTACATTGTAATCCCAGGATGGGTACACCTTATGGGGAGGGGGTTGTTTCATATAATGATCATATTGGCCTCTAAATTGTAGAAACATTATTATCACGATTAGTGTTAAAGTAGTATTATTGTGCTTCACATATTCTTATATTTAATTAATGTCCAATACACATGAGTTTTTTATTTTATAATTTGGATTTAATTTATAGAATTATTTGGACTAAATTTTATAATATGCATCACATTAATTTATTCTAAATCGAAAAATTACTTACCTTACAAATCTAGTTACCATAATGAAAAACCAAAATGAAAAAAATAAGGAAACATTGGATTGAAGGAAACAAATGCTTAATAATGTATTTAGTTTCTATGGTAAAGGTATATATCAAAAAAACAAAACATAAACAATATTTTTATTCAATTTTGGAGGCACATGAGGCAAGGTATACCTCAAAATAGTTAATAATTTTGAGTATTTACAAGAATACCACTCCTCTTCAACTATAAAACGGAACCCACTTCCCTCACATATTAACACCTATAAAACCACTATTCTCATAAAAAATATAACCAAATAACTCCCCAACTCCCTATCACTCATAATATAAGCCTTAAATTTTTTCATAAATCCATCCTTTCGTGGTTTTAGTAAAAAAATAAGTAGGATACCCGTAGAAGAGCTAATGTTCTTCAACGATCATTTTTGTTTTATTTCATTCTCCACACCCTTAAATTATTCTTATACCAGGATGATATAATAACCTAATTATATTATATATATTGATATTTTTTAATGTTAATGGTACAACCAAAATCCCCACACACTTCCATTATATATGTTACGAAATCATTATTCACGTGTACGACAGACTACCACCTTGCGAACCAATGTTATTCATTTTTTCCATTACCACATCTCATGGATGAAAGTAATGATAGATTTAAATCTTATATATGATATTTATATCATAATTATACCTCTTCAGTAATAATATAATATATAAAATTTATTATATTCCATACCAAAGGGGATTCAATATGTCTCTCGTGTGTACGACGGACTACTGCCTCGCGAAGCGATGTGATTCATTTTTCACTAATACGCTACATTGAAGGTAATAAGGGTAATGATAATTAATAAATATGAAATAAATGAAATAATTTTTATATTCATGTATTAATTTTATTTCAGTAAATGTAATATATCATTTTAAATATTACCTTTTCATACGCTGCAAATGTGATAACATCATTCGTGGACCTGTGGACTATAGCCTTTTCAAAGCGATGTGATTCATTTTAAATCATAATAGTGATAGATATAAGTATATATAATTAAATATAATTATATTTATGATATAATTATCATTCTATAAGTATATATTATTACTTACCTTAATTCCATAACAATCATTGAAAAATGGAAATGTTACTCATGCGTACGCACGACCAACTGTCTCTATGATCACAATGTTAGTTCATTTTCATTACCATATTTTAATATTGATTTCACCATTATAATTTAATTAGTAATAGTATAATAACATCATGATTTTTATTTGTGATATATTTATATTATGTCCACTTTGACCTTAGTCAACCAACCAAATGGCACATAAGCTGAATGTGGTCAAAACATCTGTCGCAAACATAATTGAATAAGTAATTGTATATAACATGCTAATAAGGGAAATAAAATTAATAATAAACATTAAAAAGTTTATCAAGAATGTAAATAATTAACATACTTTTATTATTCAGCAATATAAATTCTCACACGACTATTCATACTGAAGTTGTGGGTTTTACTTGTCTCACTTTAATTTTTGTGAGATATATGCCATATTCACCACTTATTCTTATTTTGTTTGGTTAATAATGCCAATGAATTATTTTTATTATTATTATCCTTAAATTTTTATAGATTTACATATTCATTTTATGATCTCTCTTTCATGGGGTTTATATTTTCATAGATACCAAAGTGTTAGGGGATTTTGGTCTCCAATTGCTTTCTTTGAGACGTAAGTTATGTTATATGCCTACCTTAATTTATGAGGCGTATATTATGACCATATGACATGTTATATTATGAATATAATTATTTTAATTATATTATAAATAATATTATTTCATGGGGATTTTGATTCAAAGTTACCAATGTGGTAAGATTATTTTTTACAATCTCATCGTTTATCAGGATTGTGTATGATTAATTATATAATGTTTAAATCTTATAATTCTCCTAAAATATATTATTATTTGGATATTAATGATATTTTAAAATAATTTCACCATTTTTCTACTCTTTTGTACATAAAATGTTTGAGAAAATCACAAAAATTCATTTTAAAATAATCCAACTATATTACTCTCTTGTGTATAAAATCTGTTTTCTTCAAAAACTATGTTTTTTAAAATATTTAAAAAAGTTTTTTTCAAATATGAAAGTATATTTTTCACAATAAATGTTTTAAATTAATTTTAAAAATTCTTTTATATTTTTCCAATTTTTTTCGGATAAAAATATTTTCAAAATGTTTTATGTTTTGAAAAGTGATTATTAAAATGAAAAGGATATTTTCCTCAAGAATATTTTAATGATATTTTAATGGTATTTCCATTAATCTACATAAAAATTCATTATTGGCACTTACCCTACACTAGGTAAATTTTATAGTGATACCATCCTCATTCTTTTCAAGATGGATTAATATTTTTCCAAATATGTTTTTATGGAACCTGTTTCTTCTCCACAGGTTAACCATTTTTCAAAGATACTGTTAGCGAATCCATTTATTTTTCTAAGAGTTAATCATGTTTCAATGATATTGGAAGGAAAACCCTTTATTTTAAAAAGGTTAAACTGGTTATAAACTAATATTGATTATTTCTTTTAGTTTTATGTTGAAATATTTATGTTGTGTATTCATGTTGTGGTTCAGGGACATATTATACAATGGGGTTTCCCAGAGAGCAAAGGGTGATCATGTTATATATTATTTTATGGGATGGACTAGATAATGGTAGGTAATATTGTAACATATTATATGATTGGGTGCCCTAGATAACATTAAGTGAGCCTATTACATCTTATATGATCGGGTAGCCTAGATAGCGTTGAGTGATCCCATTACAACTTATTCTATGTGGTGTTCTAGATAGCACTAGGTGAGCCTAATATAGCTATATGAAGGGTGAGCCATATTATAGCTCTATAATTCATTTATTAATGGTTATATTATAATGTTGAAGAGTGGTTATTCAAATTAAAATGATTCTAAAAGGGCCATATGAATTTGATTCTCAAAGTACCCAAAGGGTTTTGATTGCTTGTTATGAGATTATAATGTTTCTCATGATATATATTAATATCATAGGAATCATGATTATTAGTTTTTATGAATCTTTGATTTTCCATTCATTCATATTTTATGATCTGGGTATTGATGGGTATGTGGTATTTTATGAATCTCCGATGAACTCTGATTATGTCTTCATACCCTTATTAAATTCATATTCTAATTTATGACATTAATTTTCTAATTATTATACTTACCCTTACTAATCATTTGAGATCACAGTTCTTATATTTCCCTTTCCCTGTGATATTAATATTTGGGTTGAACAAATTATGTGTTGAAGTGTTTTAATATGGATTATTATGATGACTTAATTTGAGAAAACAAAAGATGAGTTGAGTGGGAGAAGTTATAATATATTTAAATGGGTATTGTGTATATAAGAGTTTTTTTGAATTCTATGAAACTCTAAATCTAAAGTATCCTAAATAATGTATGTGATTAAATTTTTTCCTTTTGATGTTGTAAGGTTTAGATGGAAAAAATGGGTCACAATTATCAGCATCAAATCCAAAAATTTAATGCTTATGATTTCAACACTAGATTAGAGAGTAAGGGTTACAAGATTTTATATTTACAATACAATGGTGTAAGATCTTTAGGAGATTGAATTGGAATAACAATAATTATATGGTCAAAAAATATGTTTTTTAAAAAAATAAATGTTTTTTATGTTGGAAAAAACATCATGTCACTCAAATAAGAAGGTATATTGTATATATATGAGAAACCATGATAATATTATAGGTGTATATGATTAATAATATGTAAGTGATGAATTAATATACTTATGGAAAGGAAATTCAAGTGGGGAAAGGGTATTTTTTATGGAAATATACCATTGGAATTATTTCCATGTGGAAAATTTGGGCACATTGTAGCATGGTTTCCAAAGAGATTTGAATATAATAGAGGTGAAAAGGAAATTATATAGAATCCACAGAGGATATTCCATCCTCAAAGAGAATTTAAATAGAGGAAATAATCTAATAATATGTTTTAGAGGAATATCTTAGTAAAAAATAAAAATATGATAATGAAGAGTATTTGGACAAAGTAGAAACTAAATTTAACGTGAACACAAAATATTTTATGATGGATACTATTGAAAAGAAAAAATTTAAATGGGAGAATGGAAATCAACCAAAATTTATTATTAATGTCAAGGTATAACTTGAGGGTTATCTTGAAGAGATCATTTCCTAACTAAATATGGATCAAAATAATGGTGGATTGTTGAAAGAATATTCTGAGTATGTGGATCCACTCAAAGATGAAATAAACCTACTAGAAAAGAAGTTAAAAGATAAATGTTTTAGTAAAATAATGATGATAGAAGTTGTATATTTAAATATAAAAATTTAAGAACAAGAAATTGGTATTCATAACCATAGAATTTTTTTAATGGAGTGGTCAAAGAAGGTTAGGTCACATCCCAGCCTGATTCACTCTATGAATAGTAACCGAACCAATTGGAGACAATGTCTCAAGCATGTATGCCTTTATACTAGAGGATAATGTCAATCAATGAGGTCCTAGTTTGTGTCAGTATAGAGACTAATCCCTCATATTAGTGTAAGATAAATATTGGAAATAACCAAAATATAATTCATAATAGTATGTTATAATAGTAGAGAAGAAATAAAATTAAACAATGCTATAATAAATGAAATTTAGTAAAGTCATGAAGGAAAATGTCATATATAAAACAATTATCTCCAACTAAGAGGATCTCATCTACATTAATATGTAAAATGAATTAAAATAAAATTTAAAGGATCTACATTTAACTCCGAGAAGAACCACATACCTATTCCCCCAGACAATGATGAGCTACTCCACCCCAATCATAAGAATCTAAACGAGAGTATCTCTTTGATCATTCAACCTCAGTCCTCATACATATCCATTGTGAAACCATGATCATCCCTAAATCATAAATAATCTCTCCACACACACTGATGTGCATGTACAAGGGGTGAGAAATAAATCTTAGAAGGAAACCACCATGGTAAATCTATAATCTACTTTCATAAGTGTGTAATCATGCAATATGTCCAGCATAGTCGAGAAATAACTAGATTGAATGCAAAAAGTAAAACCACAATTGATCCTTGTGGCCATGATCTTGATTGACTAGACATCCTAAAAATAAGGTACTGAGATAGATATCATAGCACTCAATCCATGTATAATAAAGTCATTCTTTGGGTATGTAATCTTGATCGACAATAACTACTTCAACCAATACAAGAAATTTCTCTCAGCACGCTATGTCCCCACTTGAGCATACCTATCTTAGACCTGGGTTCACCCATAATCACATATAATCACTATACTAAGGGATTATAGGTAATAAATTTACATCCTACTAATATGTAATTGAGATGGATGTCATACCACACATTTTATATAAATCCAATCCAAAGTTTCAGTCCCTGGTCCCTAACTATAGGCAATCATGACATTGAAACTTTGAAAATATCTAATGGGGATGGAACTTAAGTGATATGTAAGGAATGATATCATTATCCTAGGCAGTATCTCATGATCCATTTAATATATTACTCAATATCCCACTCCCATAAAATTCTGATGAGTACTATAATAGTGCGTCCACCACAACCCTAAAGAGTATCTCATGTGTCTTGCAGGGAGATCATCATCAATCTTTGATAATATCTCAAATAGTGGGTATGGTATATTCATATTAAAATCCTATTTTATTCTTCAATCAGGAGGAATCCCAGTGAAAAATGGGACTTACTATAATTGTATAAGTTTATTATGAAGGCTCATAGGCCAGATCCTTGGATGTACCTACGAGAATCCCAATAATATAACAGTCCAACATGTATCCTCCACAGCTGGATCCCAAGAATAACATATGGGTATACCAGTAAACACGTAGGCTCAACTTATATATCTAATATATTATTTATTAGAATCTTAATATTATAAAAATCCATAAAAATGATCAGAATACAAAACCTAGGAAGGACGTTTAGGGATCCCAATCTTATATCACATCACATCAGTCTCACTGGTCAAGTAAAAATAAATACCTTTATAAATCATGGATGCATCAAGAGTAACCATGAGTGATAATAATTAAAGGATGAGGAAGTAAATATTCCTAAAACCATCACTAAAACATCATCCCCCCAAGATCAAAAGTTCAGTACTAGTTCTAAGGTGACACTCACTACCATCTCCACCCAAACCCCCAACACAATAGCTTAGGGTCTGTTAGCCCCATGTTCACCCACTATGTCCCTTAAAAAAACACTATATAGGAATCCTACATGAGATCCATGAGGTCCAAACATATGTGAAGTATCCCCCCATAGGATAATCTAAAATAGCATATAAGATACAGAATGCCATTTAGGATCCTCAGAAAAAGTAAGCCCATAGAGGTATCCAAAATGGGATCTTCTTGGAGTAAGTAAATAGAGACATCCTATAGGGGATCCTCGATCACAATATGGTTTCTAAAAACCTATGGAATCACTTGAATAAAGTTGTTCACATCCAAATAGAGATTCATTCAAGGGAAAATCCAAAAAACATTGATCTAGGGAGATGGATCATGGCCCATCTCAGATCATGTCTCACTCTATCTTGACCCAAAAACCCAACTTATACATCTCCTCAAGTAGAAAACAAATTTGATTAACTGTGAAATATTCTAGGATAAAATATAAAAATACCATGGTGCACCCATGCCATGTCTACAAACCATTTCATATGATCCTACGGTGGTTCTCATCCTATGTCTCACTCTAGAGACCATTGAATACATTTTCTGGAGGAAGAACCTCTCTATCAATATCACTTACCTATAAATTCTATTTAGTATCCCTCGATAACCCAAATGGTTTAACCATCATTATCTGCGGAAATAAATTCTCAAAATGGACTCCACATATTTCCAATTTGGACTCTAGGCCAAAAACTACATAAAACCCTCAAAAGGATAGCAATGGAGAAGTACACAATGTGCATACATGATTACATGGCTTGTACCCTCAAATCCCCTATATGAGAATGTAATACAATAAAAATTGGCATGTTAAAACATTGTACATGAAATGTAAAATATGTATACAGTGCGTATCACACATAAGGTACCTGCCCATGTAGTGCACATGGAATGGTCATGTGTCTCTGCCTAGCTGTGTACTACCACACAATGTGTACCCCCCATAAGTTCTATCCATGTAACCTATATATCAATGTTCCCATACATGGGATATCTTACCATGTACTCAGATACATGGCTGAGTATGAATACACGGTGTGTACCATTGGAATATAACTTTTAGTCTTGAAAACTCCATGAGCCCATATACTTCTCTACATGGCCATGTAACACTTGAAATCATGTAATGAAGTACAAAACATTTAATTAGAAAAATAAATATTTCCCAAATATGAATAAAATACAATGTGTGTTCCTTAACTATATTATGCAAGATCCTAATTTTCAAATAGTGAAACCCAGTAATCGGCTACAAATGCTTGTTCCCCCCCCCCCATTTAAGCATAGATTGACCCCCCTTGGGGTATTTAGCAGTAATAAAAGGGATTTAAAACTATAAATTAGTAAATATAAAATTTATTATATTAAAAAAATAAAAATAACCTACCTTTGGGTGGAATTTACCAAAGATTTACCTGTATCCACATTCTGCAGTATTTTCATGATGATCTGTGTAACAAGATGACCTTAAAAATTACATATTCTAATGTATTTGTGCTAGAATTAAAAATATTAAAATATAAAGGATATTTTGGTTTATAGTTTTTGAGAATTATTTCATAAATAATACATTTAAACTCATATATTAGAAAGTAGAAACTTCTACATAATATCCATTTTTTCAAAATATGATTTTTTTAAAAATGGTTTTTTGTTCATGAAAAATCTTCACAAATTTAAAAATGACTTCTGATAATCCTTTAAAAAATCCTTAAAACAAATGAAATACTTTTTGAAAAATATGGATGAGGGAAAAAAATTTCAGTAAGTTATATAAAATAAAGAAATTTGTTAGTCGAGTGAAAACACATAATAACATTTCCTAAAAAACATACATTTCTACCTTGAAAAAGAAATCATCTTTTTAGAAAATATAATTATCTTACCTATTTAAAATATAAATTTATTCCATGAAAAATTATTAGTTATAACATAGAAGTTAGGTACGTAACTTGGGAAATAATTTTATATATTCATCAGACAAATGGAGTAAATAATATGTTCAACCTCTAAATCCAGAGTACCCAATGAATTTGAGGTTATAATCTAACCACCAATCGTTGGTTTATCATAGAACCACATGTCATTGGTTAATAAGATAACCCCCAATCATTATTTTATCATATAAATTCCCATTATATTTTTATTATGGAACCAAAATTCATAAAAAGCCCCACAAACTATAAAATAATTATAAACATGAAATCTTGGATCATTTAAATATTTTAAAGGAAAATAACCTTTTTTTAATTAACATATTTTTTTGAATAACTGTGCACATAAAAATGAAAAAATATAATTTAAAAATATCCATATATATTTTTAATTTATACATAAATAATTAATTCATCATTAAGGAATGAATATAGGATCATTCCATATTTGTTAAAAAACATTCCTTCTAACTTTGGACGGTTTGATGATATTAATTACTTATTTACAAAATAAATTTTGTATGTTGAATATCATAAAATTGTTCATTATTCAATCATATATAGAATAATAATCATGACATATATTTCATATTATATTATTAAATACAATTAAATATATCATCCATGTATTTTGGTGATGAAAAAACAAATCACATCGCTTCATGGTGGTAGTAGTCCACACATACGCACGACCGATGTTATTATTTTTATGTGCATTGAATGATAATAATGTAAGTGTTATATTATATATTAATAATTAAAAAACATTTCATGAATATCTTATATAAATCTTAATTCCATAATTATAAAAATTCTTGATATATAGTGATGGGAAAAAATTACATTAGTTCACGGGGTGGTAGTCTTCTATACACACAAATAAGGAACTTGTTTCCCATTTGATGGAAGTGGAGATGGATATGGTTCATGAAATTATCATAATAACATATCCTTAAATGGAGGATATTTTAGTTATTGTTTCATCATAGTTGATGAATATTCAAAATAGGTGGAAGATGAAATTAAATAGAAATACTCGATTGAAAATGATACCTCTTCTATAGAAAACAACCTTTTATTAATAAATTAATCCTTATAAGGTTGGTGTTAGACCTAAGAAAATGATTCTAAGATTATTTTATCGACTATAGGAAGGTATTTGAGAAGGTTTTGGTAGAAGAAAAAGGGTTTTTATGTGATAAGTATTGAGAATAATATGGGCCCTTTTATAATAGAGGTGAGGGGAACTCTCAGAATTTTCAAAATATTAATTTAAACTAAATTAATATTTATTTATAAACACCTCCCAAGGGTAAGGGATTCAAACATAATGTGTGATAATGTTGTAATACCATAATAAAATTGATCTTATACATGTTTTGGTGTAATTTTACACCTTATCATTCTGATTAACCCTTAGTTAACATATTTTTAATATTAATTCTGGTAACAACTGATTTAATATTAAAATGCTATAATTTTTTCTTAATAATATCTATATTGGACCATAGATGGAAAATTTATGAAATTTTAGAAAAAATAATAAAAAATATATAAATATATATTAAATATATTTATAATTTTTAAATAATTTAGTAAAATAATAATTTGTTAAAATATCATTAGTGTAAATTTTGAAACTATTTATTACTATGACTTTAAAAACAACAATAAAAAATTTCAAATTATTTGTTTCTTATATATATGAAATTTCAATATTATCTATAGAATTTACTTTTCACCTTAAAAATCTCAAATTTTATTTATTTTAATATTTTTAATATTAGGTATTTGATTTTTTCTTTAATTAAATAATTACTCTATCAGCATTGTCAATGAATTTAATGTAATACATTCATCAGTAAAAATAAAAATTAAATTACCTAGATGAATATACATCCTTTATATTTCAAAATAATATTTATAGTATAATATTTCATTAAGATAAAACCATATAAAAATATTACACTTATTAAAAATAAGAGTTATACATGTTTTAATTTTCATTAAATATAATACTATAAAGGACTTAATGTCAACCATGTGGATCCAAATGGTCATAAATTCTACATATGGATGATTATGGTCGATATATACTAAAACATGAAACTTATTCAAGTTTTGGTTCATTTAATGGTTCTTATCATTTTAATTTTAGAGTTTTAATATCATTTTATTGTTTTTTTTTGTTATTGCACAAGCATTGTGTCAGTGTTGCATAAGAATTTAATGTATTTTCTCATATATTATAATTAAAAAAATTAGTATTAAAAAATTATTAGGCTCAATAAAATCTTTTATATTCTTTAATTATGTGTATTTACTCATATACATGTTAATAAAACTTATTTAATTTGTTAATTATAATTTTTTTCCCTTGCGCTAGCATTGCATAATCAGTTGGATATGATTCTAATTATATAAGAAAAAAATTATAAATTATCAGTATAA
Source organism: Viscum album (assembly GCA_963277665.1). Taxonomy (NCBI): domain Eukaryota; kingdom Viridiplantae; phylum Streptophyta; class Magnoliopsida; order Santalales; family Viscaceae; genus Viscum; species Viscum album. The sequence continues at coordinate 1,652,014,198 of OY728165.1, forward strand.
ATTCGAATTTTCATATTCTATTTAATACAATGGTAATTCATATACTTTCTACATCTCAATTATTACCTATAAAACTCCGAATTTGACTTTTCTATTGTTGCACAATGCACTACATCAACATTAAAAATGATTTTCATATTTGACATAAAATAAATTATAATTTACATGTTATGAATTATTTTGGTATGATATTTATATTATAATATCATAATTTATTCATTTAATAATTTTAAAAAATTTTAATTTCATAATTTGTTCTTGATGATATCACAAAAGAAACTGTATTCTATTAAAAAAACAATATTTTTTAGTATAGGCTATAAATTAAAAAAATTTAGAAAATTCTAAAACTTTCACCATATAATAATTTTGATATGACTATTTCACAAATTAAGATAATTTTATTAAATATATTTTCTAAAACTTTTACAAATAAATTATAATATTCACCCATAAAATAATAAAAACTCATTTTTGAAGAAAAATTATTTATGAAGAATAATGTGACTTTACTAAAAATTATATTATTACATTATAATAAATTTCCAATAAATTTATAATAATTAGGACCTATATATTTATTTCATAAATCAGTTTTTCCTATTTATACCCTCCTATTTAATGGTTAGGTTATTACTATCTAATTTAAATAATAAAATTTTGGTGTTCATTTTAGTTCAGTATTGCGTATCCTGTACGTTATCGAATGTAGTGTTTCATTTCCAAATATCAGGATGTTAGATTAATCCCCCATTTAATAAATTTCATCCATGTAATTTGAACATAGGATTGATAACCAGGGTTCAAATATTTATAATAAATTTATTTATATGCCAAATCATAAAATAGATTAATAAAACTTTCACTTATAAGAGAAAAAGAAAGTACGGAGGTCAAATTAGATTACACATACTAGGTTTCCATGTAAGAAAACATGGACATGTAATGGAAATTATTACTCCCGATGAGTAATATAGAGGTAAATAATATGTTCTTGAGATAGGTAACATTCAAAAAATACTTAATTTATAATGTGTTAAAAGGCAATTGAATTGTCTATAAAATGGATAAAGAATTTTTTAAATATCCTTTTCCTATAGTTTAGGAATTCCATTGACTTATATACTAATAACATAAAAACATATACATAATTTAAAATTATAATTTCATACTATAATGAATTTACACCACAATCTCATTTAGTTATCTAATCAATGAGTATTCAAAATGAATTATTCATACAAAAAGAACTAGAATCAACTTATATGGATTAAGAAATCCATAAAATATTAAAAATACATTCCCACATTATTTATAAATTCAAAAAAAAATATATTGGTTATTATAAGGTTAGATAATTCCAAAAAATAAAAATCCATTATATGATGAAAGAATTCATTAATATTTAAAAATTTATTAGTAATACCAAGAGTTCAACATAGATCATTCAACTAATATCTACCTAAAACTTCCTCAAAATAGTTCAAACTAATATTGAAACCCAAAATTTAGAAGGATTTAAGAACATATTATTCAAAGATAAATTTATCATTTTCTTATAAATCACATAAGTGAAAATTAAATTCTCATACCAAATTGTAATTTCCTTGATCAGATAATCTCCAAGATATGAAAATTATTACTATAAATAACCTGAATAACCATAAATCTCAAATTAAATCTTATATTATTCATAAATATAATTCAACCTTTATTCCTCATATAAAATTCCATTTTATTATATTTACCTTATTCATATAGGGTTCCCAAAATTTTTAACATCATCTAAAATTAAATTAATCACTTAATTACCAAATTATTTTCCAATCTCATGGTTATCTATTTGATAAAACATTTGTTGCAAAAATTAACTTAATTATTATACATCATTTATTTTTTAATAAATATAAAAAATTCACACTAACCTGAACATCACGTAGGCCAGTGGTAGGTGATTCATCTTTTTCACCGTTCATTTGTGGGTTCAAGCCCTATGGCATTTCTAGGTGCAAAAATGTTGTCACCTGACCTATGAGTTGTCCTTTTACTAAATCTAAAATTCCTAGACATGTGATAAACACCATAAAAATAAACTCAATATTTTAAACATTAGGTAAATATTTTATCCTCAAAAGTATGAATCATACCTTTCATTTTGAATCCCAAAATATAAAAACATATAACTACCTCAAAAATAAATATCTGTAAAAATATGATTAGTAACATTAAAATTTCATCACTTAAAACCTAAAAAGTGGTTTCTAGGTCATTGAAATTATTTTAAAACATAAAATTACAAACACATTATGATATCAATAACCATTAAGAATACATCACCCCAAAACACCCCAATCTTCGAAGTTTTCAAAACCATCATTTGATACCAACTACAAGGACCAGACATTAAGAATTATATATTCTACTGTTTTTGAACTAGAATTATCATTCTTACAATCCTAAGGATCTTTTTTTAGATTTTTAGAGAAATATGTAATAAATCATACATATAAATTCATATATTTTAAATTATACACTTCTAATCAATATCTAATTTACTTTCACAATATGAAAACATTTAAAGAAAAACATGGATTCATTTCAGGAAAAATATTCACAATTTTAATCTTGACTTCTTATTTTCCATTAGTGATCCTTAAACCAAGGGAAAAACATGTTGAAACATGGTATGAGAAGAAAAAAATTAGTAAGGGACATAAAATAAAGAAAACCATTAGTCTAGTAAAAACCTATAAAATCATACCTTTTTACCTCGAAAAGGAATAATCTTTTAAAAATGATCATTATGTTACATTTTGAAAATATAACTATTTCCATGAAAACTCATTATAAAACACATGAAGGTTAAGTAGGTAATGTGGGGAATAATTTTACATATCACTAATACAAATAGAGTAACAAATATGGTCAACCTCCACTCATGAGTAACAAATTTTTTGGAGGTTATAATGTAACTACCTATAATTAGGTTATCATGGAACTACCCGTCATTGGTTAATAACATAACGACCCATTATTGATTTATCATAGAACCACCCATCATTGGTTTATAAAGGAACCAAAAATCATTATGAAAAATTACCATGAACCATAACATAATCATAATAATTGAAATATTAGATCATAAAAATATTTTTACCTGAAATAACATTTTAATTTTTAATTCACATATTTTATTTGATGAAATCCACACAATGGAAAAAAATTCTTTGAAAATGAAAAAGAATACTTTTAAATGAAACATAAAATAATTAAGGCATTATAAAGGTGGTAAGATCCTATCATTACATATAAGTTAAAGAAAAATATCATTTTTGAATGTTCTATAATGTTTTGAAATAGGAAATTTAGAAAATGATTTTTAAAAGAAATTCCGTTACCTTAAGTCCAAATTATCACGTACGTTATTTATCTTACTGAATAATAAAATTATGTAAATTATTTAATTTATTAAGAATAATATTCAATTTTATTATTCATTTTACATCACTTATTATTATGTTATTTACAATACTTAGTCATTTAAGTTCACACAGGTTATGTTGATGATATTCAATAGTTATGTTCAAATTGAATTTGGTATGTTTAATATGGTCAAAGTGGTCATTTTTCCATCATATATAGAATAATATTAGTGAAATATATATCATTTTATTTTATAAAGTACAATTGTATATATCTTCCATGTGTTCTGGTTATGGAAAAGTGAATCTCATCGGTTCGTGGAGGTGGTAGTTCGCACGTACGCACAAACAACATTATCATTTTTCTGGGCCTAGAATCAAAAAAAATTAAATGATATATTATATTTTAATAATTATAAATATTTAATTAATATTATATATAAACTTTAATTATATAATTATAAAAATTATTAAATTCCAGTTATAGAAAACGATTTACTTTAGTTTGTAAGATGTTAGTCCGATGTACGCATGAATGATGAATTATTTCCCTGTTTGATGGAAGTGGAGATTGATATGGGTCATTACAATAACATAATGAAACATATTTATATTTAGGACACTATATATATATATATATATTATTTGATCATGGTTTAGGAATATTTGAAGTTGGTGGAAGGAGAAATAAAATAGAAACACTTGATTAAAAAATGATACCTCTTCTTTGGAAAACCACCTTTGATTAACACCTTAAGCCTTCTGAGGTTGGTGTTATTCCTAAAATTATGCATCTATAATTAGGGTAGGGACTATAGTGAGGTTTTTTAAGATTATTTTATGAACCAAAAACATTTTTATTTGTTAAGGAATGTGAGTAATAGGATTTATTTTATAAGGGAGGGGAGGGACACTTTTGGAATTTCTCAAAATATTAATTTCATATAAATTAAAATTTAATTCTAAATACCTCCAAAGGGATGGTTATTTAATGAAAATTTTTTATAGGGTTGTAATACAGTAGAAAATTTATTTTAGACTTATTTTAGTATAATTTTAAACCTTATCATTTGTAATAACCATTAGTTATCTTATTTTAATTTTAACTATGTCTACAACGTTTTAAATATTAATAGGTTATATTTTTTATTTATAATATGTAAATTGAACCATAAATGAATAATTTATGTAATTTTAGGCCTAATAATAATCATTTTTTATTTTAAAATATTTTTTTATGATTTTTCAATAATTTTATAAAATATTATTTTGTTAAAATATCATTATTGTCAATTTGGAGACTATTTATTACTTTGACATTAAAAACATCAAGACAACATGAAATATTTTTAAAAATATTTTATTATATTTATAAATTTTAAATATTATCTAGATAATTCATGAATCACCTTGAAAATATAATATAATATTTATTTTAATATTTTTAAAATCATTTATTATTATTTTTCCTTTAATTAAATAAGTACTCCACCAGTGTTTTCCAAGCTTTTAATGCAATTATTTATTTTCAAAAAATTAAAAATAAATTATAAAGATAAATATAAATCATTTATATTTAAAAATAATATATATAGTATAATGTATCTTCTAGTTAAAACCAAATATTACACTTATTAAAAATAAGAGTGTGACATGTTTGACTTTTCATTAAATAAAACAATATAAAGGACTTCATGTGAACTACGTGGATCAAAATGGTCATAAATTAGACCTATGGATGATTATTCTCAATATATACCCAACCAATAATATTTAGACGAATTTTGGGTAATTTAAGGGTTCTTAAATTTTTTAATTTTAGAGTTTTTAAAATCCTTTTATTGATTTTCCTTCTGCATGCACATGCACATCATCAGTGTTTCCTAAGAATCTTAGGTAATTATATCTTATATGAAAATTAAAAATAAATTATTATCCTAAATATAAATATTTAGGTTCAATATAATCATTTGTATTCTTTCATTATTTATATATACTCAAATCAATCATGAAAACTTATTTAATTTTTTAATTTGACTTTTTTTCCTTCAGCACGCATTGCATAATAATTTGGATACAATTCTTAGTATATAACTCAAAAATTAGTAATAATAGGAATAAATCATATTTTTTAGATGATATTTAATAAAATTTAAATTAAAATACTTTCTACCTCACAATTATTATCCATAAAACACTAAATCTAACTTTTCAGTGCTGCACAAGCACTATGCCAGTACTGAAAATGGTTTCTATATTTATCCTGTAATAGATTATAATTTACATGTTATGAATTATTTTTTGTATGATATTCATATTATAATATCATAATTTATTCATTTCATAAGTTTAATTCCTTTTTATACAATAATTTTTGCGTGATGATATCACAAAAGATAATGCACTTTACAAAAAACTGTATTTTTTAATATTCACCATATATATAAATTTTTCAGAAAATTTTAAATATTTCACAAAAAAATAATTGAAATATTTTGAATTCAAAAATTAATTTTAGTTTATCTAATATATTCTCAACAAATTTCAGAAATAAATTTTAATATTCACTAAAAAAGAATAAAAACTCATTCGTGATGAAATTGTATTTCTGATGAATAAAATGACTTTACTAAAAAGTATGTTATTACTTTATAATATTTTAACAGTACATTTATACTGAGTATAAACTATATGTTTATTTCCAAAATAATCTATTCCTATTCATGCACATGAAAATTAATAGTTATGTTATAATAGTCACATTTAAATAATAATATTATGTTGTTCATTTAAGATTGGTGTTGCAAGTATTATACTCTATCAAACATAGTGTTTCCTTTTAAAATCTTGAGATGTTACAATATGAATCTTCCCAAGATCCATGGTGACTCCTCCCTTATTCCTTTTCCCTCCCTTCCCCCCCCCCCTCTCCCTTTTCTCCCTTAGTCTTTGTTAATGAGATTCCATAGGGTGTGTATGTGATATGCCAAGGAAGAGAAGATGTAAAAAAGTGGAAATGGGAATGGAAGAAAAAACAAAAGGTGTCCCAGGACCAAACCAAGTGCATGAATGAAGGTTGTACCTAGATTAGGGAACCCCCCATTCTAGATTCAAAAGTAAAGAAATAATCTCAATGGATACTCTGGTCAAACGATATCACCGGAAGAACACATGATAATAAATTTATATTTATGTAATTAAATATTAATTATTAATTATTACAAGATAAAATCTAATGACTCTAAATTCTACCAAACTCTTTTCCTAGGGTTAATATCCAATTCTAGGACCAATAGAGTTAAAAGATAAATTATTCAAGATCATAAACTTTTTGAAAAGACCATTTTACCCACCATGAGCATCAAAAAAAGATTCAAATTTCATATGAATTTAACATTCTAGAAAAGAAACCGTGATTAAAACCTCCCATGTCTAACCCTTATTACCCCTAAAAATCCTGGGTGGTAAAAATAAATCCATGATCTCATCTTGAGAATCAATATAACTATTCTATCTTGGTCATCCAATGATTGATCTCACAAAATTAATAAGTCTCTAAATTAAGGAAGACATTCAAATGCTTCTGATATGGTACTCCCCAATATAAGAGTGTCCATATCACCACCTCACAACCAAACTCCATGTTCAACAACACATTCTAAATCCATCTCTGAATTAAATTATTGCCATGTCCAAAACATTCTATCTTTTTCATTAACATGCAATATCAAAACATCACCCATTCCTACTTCATGTGATTAGTTTCCATGGAAACCACTAAATTTAATCTCATAAATAGGGTCGCCAAAATCTATGGCTAATGGTTTTCTCCCCATAATATGTCTCACATTATAAAACTCCTTGAAAACAAAACCCAATGATTCCCATATGTATAACTTGAAAAGACATTTAAATAGATCAACGTAGGGCCAATACTCTCCCAGTTTACTCAGGATGATGTCAATATAATGAGAATGAGTGTATCTAGACTGTATGTATGGTATGATTCCATCCTTAGTTGTGTATTTATCTCCCTGATCCATAATAACATCAAAATAGAATATACATGCCTTTACCAACCCCTAACACCACATCTCCCGACAATGTGTGTCCAGGTCCAACGGTGGGTGAACCGCCTCAGGGAACCCAATTTATTTCCTAGAAATCCCCCATCACGGGGAATTTTCTTCATCTTACCCAGGTAATTAGTTCACCATGCATTCAAGCATCACATTCCAAACCATTGATTTTCAACCCACACTCAACCACTCACTGATGTTCCATTCTAAAAATGTACCACATGAAACTTTCATAAACTAAAATTTCTCTATGTTTTAGGTTTACAACTTGTACCACTTAACTCAAACTCTAATGATTGGAATGATACAAGGCCAATATGACCGTACTATATGTCCTGTTAATCCTAACATGCAAGGATACCCCTTTGAACCCCTCTTCAATACAAGGTGCTCCATCTATGCCCTAATTTATTCCACAACCTCATACAAATCGGTGTCATTATAGTCACTAGAATCTACACACCCTGTAACAAGACTCCAAAAATCCTCCATTGGTCGATAGGATCACGAACCCATGAAAACTGATCCATTGATCTCAGTATTAATATCTAAGCACCCTAGGTAATTTTTTAGAAATAAGAGTCATCAACCTACCTATATCACAAAACCCAAGCACCTCTAATGCATCGATATTCATATGATTGTATAACCAATATCACTACCTCAACATGCATCTTTCAACTCTGAGCCAACCCCTCTCATAGGTTACCCTTTATCATAGCTGAATGTTGACTCACAAGTATTCGTGTTATAACAAAGGGCCTTTGGGCCTCCCACATAGCCATACCAATGTGGTCACATATCAGGGTCATTGGGTCTGACCACCTTGACAAAAAAAATTATATGTCTCTAAGGTAGGTATAAATAACATAGACCTAAGACGTATAAAAACTACCATCATGGAAAACTAGGTTTCAATCCCCTCGGACCATCTGTATATGGGGATTCTCCCTAGAGTGTCATGATAAAAATTTAGAAAAGTTGATGATGTACTCCTCACTAAGAATGTGTATATTTAAATACCCCTTAGAGGCTAAAGTACGCTATAAATATATAGTTAAAAATTAACATCACACAAGAGTATGTGACTAGATAAACATAAATGAATACTAGTTAAGTAAATAATCATATCAAGATAGATGGGAAAACTTCGTGTAGTTTCTAAAAAATCTTTATCCAACCTCACCCAAAAGGATAAACCCACAAAAGGGTATTCTAGAAAGGAATTAGCTTCTAGTGTTGACCTAAAATGTTCAAAAATACAAACATATAATCATCTTAATGATCTAAGCTATACCACACTGACACTGTTCTGTTAAGTATAATTCCATTCTAAGCTATGTGTGAAAACACTATATATGTCGTTACTAACACATTAAATAACCAAAAATAAGTAACAAAACCACATAAAGGGCACAACACAAAGGCACTTTTTACCTTATAAATATCCTAGAGTCTCTCCACACCCTATGTATGAGGACTGATTCATCAGCATCATTATCAAATGTCTCATCATAGATCAACATGGCCCTCATTAAGTTGGAAATATGTAAAATTCATTCCAACTGATTATAATTTTACTAAGAAAATATATGGTAAAAAATATAATTGTTTTTATGGAAACATTAAATAATTGGCCTATGTCATTAGAAAAACCACACACTAAAAGACCTATAACATGTGAAGCCTATATGAGAAATATGATGAATGAACACCTCTAGCCTATTCTAGCCAAGAGTAAAAATAAATAACTAGCTTTTTTCTGATGGGATGAGATCCATAAATCAAATAAAAAGTCCTAAACTCCACACCACAGGTGCATTACTCAAAATGAAAATCGTTTAAAATTGTAACATCCCATATCAATACCAACCGACCCATATTCCTAACAACCTGGACTTTTTAATGGAATAAGTGTTCTCAATGCCCCAATATAATATCCATCATAGACTTTGACACATTCCAAATAATTATATGTACCATATCCCAAATAATAAAATATTAAAAAAGAAATCCCTATGATACCACTTTGTCACATTCCAACACAACTCACTTTACGAACACTATCTCAATCGGTTGGCGTTAAGGACTCAAGTGTGCATACACATACACTATATGATACCAACTATCAATTAGGGCCTATGTTGTGTTAGTGGGGAGACTATGATCTCATATCAGAGTAATTTAAATAGTTTAAATAACCAAATATTATCCATAGTAGTAAATAAGTAGAGTGTAGAAGGAATAAATGTAAACAAGGCTATAATTAATGAAATATAGTAAAAGATTGAATGACCATGTAATAAAAAAAATAATGACCACCCACAGGCCTGATCTCATATAATAATTAAAGGAACAAAAAAAAGAATAAGGATGTACTGCTAACTCTGAACCAAACAACATACCTAATCTCCAAGACACAACCAATCTTTTCCAACATGATAAAGAGAATAAACATTTGTGGATCCATCAATCTGGTAACCCTGGCCCTCAACCCTATCCATTGTAAATCCATGATCAACATGAAAGAATACATAAGGTCTAAATTCACACCGTGGTGTACTTATTGGGGTTGAGAAATAAATCCTTGTAGACCACCCCAAGGGTGAACCTATAATCTGATATAATAAGTGCATGATCATGAAATATGTTAAGCAGGGAAGAGAAGCTAATAAAATAAATACATAAATTAATTCCACATTCAATCCTTGGGCCCATGATCTTGATCAAATAGACAAACATAGAACAAGGAACTAAGATATATGTCTTACTAATCAATCCATGTATAATCAATTTTATCCCTAGGAATGAAATTCTGATTGATAATACTAACTTTATCCCTTTCTAGAAATGTCCTTGGACTAGCTACATCACCACAGGGTTGTATATATCCTAGATCTAGGTTCACCTGCTATTTCCACCAAGAACTCTAATAATGGATTCCAGGTAATAAATGGACATCCTATAAATATGTAATTGAGTTGGATGTCATACCACTCATGCCATGTAAATCTAGTCAAATGTATTAGTCATATGTTCCGGTCCATAGGAAGTAATTACATTTCGACTTAGATAATATCTAATGGTAATGACCCTTAAGAGATATGTAATTTAATGTCTCTTAATTTGAGGTAATAACTAATGATACATCCATGAAATAGCTCAACATCCCACTCCCATAAAATTCTGATGAGTAATATAAAGGTGCATCCAGCCCAATCTTGAGGTGTGTCTCGTGTGTAACTCAGGTTGATTATCATCAAACTGTAAGAATATATCAAAGTGGGGTTATGAATTATCCTTATCAATATCCTCTATAATACCTCAGTAGGGTGGAATCCCACTAAAGAAATAGACTTCCTATAACGATACCAGTCAATTATGATGGCTCATAAGCTGGATCCTAGGAAGTACCTATGGGAATCCTGATAAGATTGTAGTTAAACATATAGCCTCATAAGTCGGATCCTAAGAAGTACATATGGTCATACCAATAAACAAGTAATATTAATATCCAAAACCTATGAAGTATTTCATGGAATCCAAATAATAAAATAATCAATAAAAATAATCACAAGTTTGGTATGGGTTCTAAGGTGACACTTGATATCATCTCTACCAAAACCCCCAAAGCAATAGCCCAAGGTTGGTCAACCACCGAGGAACCAAATAGGTTCCTTAAGTTAAAATAATAGAGAGGCATCCTAATTAGGGTTCTTGAGGTCCACACATAACAAATGTATTACCTATTGGTATCCTATATATTATCTTGTTAGAGAAGGAATCCCACTTGGGATCATCAAACACAACATGCACACAAAGGAATTTGACCTGAGATCTTGTAGGAGTTTGTAAATTGAGGTATCCTATAGGGGATCCTTGATCTCACACTAGTCTATAACATTCTATGGCCCCACAGGAAAAAATAGGATCATGTATAAAGGGGGATGTCCTCAATGGGAAATCTACAAAACATTAATCTAGAGAGATAAGTCATGCCCCATCTCAAATTAGGTCTAACTATAGGTTACTCCAAAACAACCAACCTATCCATATCCCAAAATCACAAAATAGTCCTATTAACTAGGGAATGTACCCAGATACACTAGAGGTGGACCTTGGAACACTCATGCCAAGTCCACTACAATTTCATATGCCCCTAAAGTGGGTATCATCCCAAGTCTCACTCCCAAGACCTCTAAATCAATTTACTAGAGTAATCAACTCTCTGTCAAGTTCTTTCACACTAAAAATTCATTTAGGTTCCTTCAATCACCTAAAGATTCAAGCATTAAGGTCTATGTGAAAAGTTTCTCAAAATGGAATCCTTATATGTCCAATCCTAACTCTAGGTGGTAAAAACAAAGAAAATATTTAAATGAGTTGAAAGGTAGAAGTACACAACATGCATACCTGAGTACAAAACATGTACACTCAAAGAACCTACATGGGCATGTACTCCATTCAAGAATTTTGTATAAAACCCAATTACATGATATGTAAAATACATACACAGTGTGTACCCAACATGAGGTACCAACTCGCGTACCGCACATGGCTTGGAAATGTGTTTATTATTGGACACGTTGTAATAAATAGAGTGTACTCCACACAGGGTCTGACCGTGTACTCTACATGGCCAAGTTCCCCTACACAGGTTGTCTTTCCATGTAATCATATACATGGATGAGTAATACTACACGATTTGTACCTTGGGTACATGACTTGTATCCCTGAGAACTCAATTAGACCATGTACTTGGATACAAGGAAAAGTAATACTGCATGGAATGTTCTCTAATAAAACAATGTATAATTTCAAAAACTATTCTTCTCGAAATCAAAATAACCCATGGTGTGTGTTCTATAACTACACACCATGTGATCAAGATTTTTGAATGGTAAAACCATGCAATCGGTCTAAAACAATCGTTTCCCCCCATTTAAGAATTGATCGATTACATGGGAAAATTTAACAATCATAAAAGGGACTTAAAACTATAATGTGACAAATCTCTATGGATTCATAATAAAAAATAAAAACCAAACTATATTTTCAGAAAATTCACCGAAAATTCACCTGTATTAGCATTCTGTAGTTGATGCACAATGATCCAACTCCTCCTGAGCTTTGTGGACGCACCTCCCTTCCCCCCTTATCTCTATTTATTCATCACCATTTACTCTCTTGATCATGGTGAAGTAGATCCCACATGGGGAATTATTTATAATCTAAAGAATAGAAGAAAGGGAGAAAATGGTAAATTGGAGAGGAAGAAAAAGGACAGAAGGAGGAAATGGTTCCTAGCCCTGGCCTCGGTACCTAACTCAAGGTAATGACTCTATTTGAACCCTACATTTAGGAATCAACATAAGTAAACTCTAATAAAAAGATATCATCGAACAAATTCATTGGGATTAATTAATTTATAATTTATTAAATATTAAATATTTTTTATTCCATAAAAATTTGAACATATCAGAATTCCACCCATCCCCTATAATAGGATACACACCTTATTCTGGGACTAACTACGTGTTTAGGAAAATTATATTGGATCATATTATAAGTAAAAGACCATTTTACCCCTCATAATAATTAAAAAGTAGAATTTCAAATTTATGCTAAATTTCATAGTTTGAAAAAACATTGGCCTTTAAATATTTAATCCCATGAAGAAGTGGTTGGTTTTGAAAAAAATTTGAATCTAAAGTGAAATAAAGTGATTTAAAGGAGAAGTTGTACATTAGGAAATTCTTCTCTGAAAAATAATTTGTAAGGGGTAGAAAAGGTTTTGAAGGTGTTGCGAAAATACTGAATGAACAAAGCCAAGTACACGGGTAAAAGTGGAGTTGGCTGTAATATCAAGATGTCAAAAGAAAGAACAATGATAGATAAAAAATTGGATGTTGATGTTCGGTGATTTTGGAATTAATAGTATGACACCAGATGTTTTTGAAATGACTTCTATAAATAAAGGTAATTAATGGGTTGGAAATAGTCCCCAATATTTAAGGGATAATTAATAATGAGGGATCTATTCAAAGGTTGGAGACATGTAAAGGGATGAAGGTGAGAATAATTTTCCTTTAAGGAAGTGTCAAATTTTTGGCTATATTGCACACACAATGTCCTTTTGTGAGGAATCAATAAGCTATTTGAAAGTGTAAGTGCCTAAAACTTATTAAATAAGAATGAGACCATATCCTTCATCTTATAAAATTTATTCCTTCAATGGATATTTCTTCCACTAATATAAATTTAGGCATAAAACAATTGATTATGGACCAAGGAGAGGTAGTAATTAATATCATGGTTTTCAAATATGATTGAATAAATAAACAGACAATATTTAATTTATAAATTTATACTTCCCATTTGAATAAAAAGAATATTATAATTACTCTACCTATGCTGAAGAAAAATATGAGAGGCCATCTATTGCCTCAACTAAATTAGGATTATTATAGAAGGAAAAGAGGAAGAGGTATAAGGCCAACCTAGTTAAAATATTTCTCAATGTAATAAATAATAGTTTCACATAGATCCTTAATAGTGGGTCTCTATCCTAGGTGTCTTGAAATATCAACTTCCTAAAAAATTTAAAGGGAAGATTTAATGGAATAGTTTAGTTTGTAAATGATGGGGAATTGAAGTTAAAAATGATTAGTAAGTCTATATTATTTTTTTATGAGTTAAATAAAATGAAAGTACTATATATGTATGGCTTATGATATAATCTCTCTATTGTAAATTCACTATGTGAATCTAGACTTGAGGTTATATTTAACCCAAGTTGTACTTAATTGAAGGAAAATCCATAAAATCTATCATGAGAGGTGGGAGGAAAATGTTAGTCTATACCATATCGATAATAAATAAAACACTTGTATCCTAAAATTTTAATTGAATAAAACCTTGTGGAATATGATAAAATACATTCACTAAATAATCTTGGAGAACTTACCCAAGCCAAAATTTATAGTTTAAATTCCAAATATAATGAGAGATTATGAGAAGTCATATAATTAATTTATGTGGGGGAAATATGGTGTGGAATACTTATGAGATAATAAAGAAAAGGGAATATAATATAACTACTTTGGATCACACAGAAATATGTGGTCCAATGAATCTATCTACCATATGTGGACAGAAGAATTTTATTATTCTTGTTGATGATTATATTATAATTCTTTGTGTTAATTTTATGCAAAGTTGGAAATAAGTCATAGAATATATTTGGAGGTAACAAAGGATAGTTGAAAATGAGGTAGGACATCAAATGAAAATCTTATGATCTGACAATGGAATGTAATTCTAATATATTAAAGTGTAAAACTACATCAAGAAACATTACATTTAGAATGAGGTTTATTTAGTAAGAACTACTCAATAGAATAAGGTTTTGGAATGATGAAATTGGATGCTGAAAAATATGTCCAAGAAATTTCTAATTGAGAGTGGTTTCTCTTTCCACTAATGGATGGAGTTTTAATAATTTAAGGTGTATTAAAAAAATGGGTAGTGTTATTTACATGGGATGATAGAACTCTTTCTGAAACGTGGAATGGAAGGAAACCCTCACTGAAATATTTTCAAATCATCAAAAAAAATTTCTATATCCCAAATAAATTGGGAAATAAAGCATGGTAAGATATTTCAATATTTGAAGGTGTATTTTTAGGATTCTAGACAAAGAGTAAGTCTTAAAAATTCTACAAAAATGGATGAATAAAATTTTGTGGAGTAATGATGACATAATCATTGATGTAAAATATGGAAATAATTATTGATGTTCAAAATTTATTGAATTATTTGAATAAGAGTATGAATTTTGTAATAATTCGTAGGTTTTACAAAATTACCCAAAATTTGAAGATTCCAAGCCTAATTTAGAGAATGATACTACTATTAATGAAAGTTAGTTTTCACCTAAATGGAGAAACCTAAGAGTGGAATATAATCCGTACAATATAATAGAGGAAAAATCTATGAAAAAACAAAAATTAAGGGGTATATCATTTAACAGAGGAGAATTAGAGGAGTGTCTTCCCCACATCTCCCATAGATCTAGGGTTTCTCCCGACATCATATCTCATTCCCCCTCTAGGGTGGAATCAGCTTGTAGTGGCCATGGGTTCATCTTAGAGTGGGTAATGTCTTGGTCTGAGTGTTTTTGCCTCAGGTGATCAACGACATGCTTCTCGGCGGAGTAGTAACGGTCGACTCAGCACAGCTTTGTTCTACCATTGTTGATCTCCTTCAGATTTGTTCTTCCCGACGTGCTTTCCTGATAACATTTAAGTTGGTGTGGCCCCAACATTTTCTCAGATGGGCAGGCATTTCCAAGTGTGGATCAATGTTAGATCTGCACTGCTCCCAAATTGGATTGTCTCCATTTTGTCTAATGTGAGTTTTTCCAGGTTTTTTGAAAATTTTGTGAATCTATTCTACTAGTTAGATATGGTTTGTATTGTTCTAGTTCATTGTCGTTGGTCCTGTTATGCATTCTTTTCACTATGTGGCACTTTCTTGATCCTATTGAGGGTGTATACGTGGTTTAGATCGAAGTATATTCATTCCCATAGTGGCATTTATGGGTTAGGATGACCTAGATTCCCTCATCGGTGGCATTCCATTAGCTGGAGGTTGGGCAATCCAGTCCTAGGTGACGATGGATTGAACTCGTGTTCTTTGGTCTGTCTTATAGGATTTTCTGGCTCCGAAAGCAGAGTTTTCTTAAGGAGGACAGGAGGGGTGGTCCATGATTGTTGATGTTGGAGAATCTGTGTCAGTATAATGGTGTAAGGGTTACTTGTGTAAGGTTTGTTGGTTCGGCAGTGCACCCGGACTTCACCATGTGGATTAGGACCCAGACGAGGTTCCAGATCTAGGCATTCATCATTTTAGTGCTTTAGGGATTTCTATATTGAGAGGGTATGGTGTCAGCCATCAAATTGGG
The DNA here is from genome assembly GCA_963277665.1 of Viscum album. NCBI lineage: Eukaryota > Viridiplantae > Streptophyta > Magnoliopsida > Santalales > Viscaceae > Viscum > Viscum album. The sequence goes on from OY728165.1 coordinate 1,652,030,664, forward strand.
CATGTGCTAATACACAAGACACTTTATTTCCATTCTACATTGCTCTGGTGGAGGATTTTTCACAATCAAATGCTGGGGAGGGGCAGCTCCATGTGGTTAGTGTGGTTTTTCCTTTCTACAACTTCAGTTTTTTATTGTTTTAAGTAGATTATGTCTATTAGGTTTCCCCCCTTCTTCACTTAACGAGGGTTTTCTTTAAATAAAAAATTTAAAGACCTTTGGGCCAATTCCTGAATGGATCAAGTATATCGATTCAATAAGTAGTAAAGATGAGTCCTGGGTTATATCCACGAATAAGTAATTGGATAAAATTTATAAGAATAAAACTCGGTAGGTTATAATGAATCTTAAACCTCACAATATTACCAGAAAAAAGTGGATATTTAAGTATAAATGTGATGATAATAAGAATATGATCCAAAATATGGTGTCTCTAGTGTGTAAAGGATACGTAAAAATTTAAGGTTTTTATGTTGAATAAAACTTTATACTAGTTTTTTATATTGAGTCAATTGGGATCTTCTTAGTGATGGATATTAAAAGGGGATTCATGATGTATTAGACATTGTAAAAACCAGATTCTCGAATGGTGTACTCAAATAAGAGGTTTATATTAAACAACCAAAGAGATTATTAATTTGAAATAATGTATCGAAAGTGTTCAAATTTAAGAAGGCATTTAACATGGTGTATATATCTATAATCATATTTAAAGACATTGGAACTCAAAAGTGGTGATGGTGATCACAATCAATATGCTGAAATCCAAGGAATAAAAAATAACAGTGCTTATTATCTAGATTATATCATATTTGAAAGAATTAAGAAGAGGTCCATTGAGGAGTTTTTTAATATCATGTGGTAAAATTTTTAAATGTTAATGATTTTTGAACTCACATTCTTTTAGGGGCTGTAATTAATTTATAATTAAATATAAAATTTTACCTCACAAGCTAATTATATGTTGGATTTGTTGAAGAGGTTTGATATTCATGATTCAAAACCAATATGAACACCAATTGGAGTTGGAACCAAGATTGAGAATAAAGAGAATTGTAAATCAATGGATGTTGCCATGTATAAAAGGTTAATATGAATATTTTCATATTTGACTATAATAGAGATAGATATCATTTATGCAACATGTTTTGTGGCCTAATTCATGAGTAATCAAAAGGATGATCACTTCTCTATAGTGAATGTAAAACATGGAAATTATCATACAATAATATTGTATCTGATATCATATATTAAAAACAAAACTTATCTTTTTTCACAACCATCCCTGATTTTATCTTTAGTTACAAACAATAATAAGTTTATTTTATAGCTTTCAACTATTTTTTACTGAACAATGATATAATATTAATACTATTAATTATTATATCGTCTATCCATTTGAATGGAAGGGTTGAACATGATTAAATAAATTATTAAAATAAATTATTTAATCATTTATAAAGTAAATTCAAGGGTTATATATTTATTTGTAATAAAATAATTGCCATTTGAAAGGAAAATAACTTCTTTATGAAAAAATGTATTTTTTTCGAAAAAAAGGCTTAGTCGTTATTTGTAAAAATAATTTGAAAATAATTTTTACCAATTTTAGAATATTTATTTGGAAAAATAAAATTAATTTTTGAAGTCATAAGACTGAAATTACTTAATGGTGAATTTTTGTGTATTTTTCTAAAATATTTCATTTTTTGGGGAGGATTGAAAAATACGAGATTTTAATTGTAAAATGTCTTTTCATTCAAATTATTTATAAATTTAAATTATATTTTCAATTAGTTAAAGAATTAAATTATTTAAATTATGTAAATATTAATCACAATTAGGTCATTATAATTATTTTTATATTGAATTTAGATATAAAAACTTTGTAAAATTGGAACATTTTCTCTTTAAAAATCCAATTTCTCATCACATCTGCAGGATAAATTGAAAATTAAAATTTACCACCCCTGTGAATTATTTTTGGAAAAATTGATTACATATTTAGAGTAATCATAATTTATAATTTCTAATATGTTGAAATAAATTTTGGCCAGAAATGGAAAGTGAAAACAATAAAAATTAATTACTAGAGTTAAGGTAAAAATGGATTTACCAAGGATTAAACTAATAAGATAAGGATTTATTGACATATATACTTGCATAAAATCTATTTAATGGAAATATTTATACCTTATAAATTATATTATAAATAATAAAACATTATTTTATCCTTATTACATGGGAAAAACATGGGTGGGATTCATTCTTTTCCAAAAATTACTAGTGTGCCACTCACCTCACTTATAAAAGGTCACCCCTCCTTCTCTATTCATCTCACCCTAAACCACCGTTTTTGGACACTAAATTCATAGATAAGTTCCAAAAATCATTAAACGCATTCTATAAGCCTTATTTTGGGAATAAATTCATCCTAATAAGGATTTAGTGAAAACCTAAGGGAGATACATGAAGAAGAGGTAATGTTCTTCATCGAGCGTCATTATTTTGTTTTATTATCCACCTCCATTAATTATTATTAAACTATTATGATGTAATAATATAAAAATCATAAATATACTAATATATTTTTATTTTAATGTAATTACCTACAACCACATCCACTTCCATCAAAGAGGTTATGAAATCATCATTCGTGTGTACGACGGACTACCGCCTCAAGAATCTATGTCATTGCTTTTCCATTACCACCTATAAAAGTTGGGTTTTATGATGGATATAAAGTATATTTATGATTTTAATAACAAATTTATAAATTTAAATTAATAATATCATATATTCATTTTTTTAATTTCCATTCTACAGGAGATGAAATAATGTCACTCCTATGTATAGAGGATTAGCACCTCACGAAGTGATGCGATTCATCTTACACTAATACTTTACTTTGAAGGTGATAAGGGTAAATTTATCAATTATATGTGTTATAAATGGAATAATTATGAAATTTATGACATATTTATGCTTATTTAATAAATATATATAGTTATATTTCCTACCTTTTCAATAAATGAAATATGACAACGTCGATTGGGTACGTGTGGACTATAACCTGCACGAAATGATGTGACTCTGTTTTCATCACCAAAAAAATGAATGATATATATAAGTATATTTAAATAAATAATAATATAATATAGATTATTATTATTGAGGAAAAATAAAATATTACTTACCTCATTTCCATAGTGATCGTTGAAAAATGGAAACATTACCGATGCGTACATACGACCTACCGTCTCCATGATCGTAACATACTTCATTTATCAAAAAAATATTCCATGATTAGTATTTAAAGTATAATTTATCTATAAATATTATAATTATTTAATTATTATTATTATTATTTAGATTATGAAACTATATAATTTGTGCAAGAACTGGGTCTTTCATTACAAAATGCGCACGAAAAAACAAGAAAATTAACATGAGAAGCAGTAAAAAAAATAAATGATTATTAACGAACATGTGATAATATATTATAAAGGCTTATATATGATATTATATATATTTATATGTTTCTGGTATAATTTAATAAAGTTTTTAAAACCACTATATAAGATGTTATAGCACATTCAACCAAAATGAAGTGTAAGGTATTTAATTTATCACAATTTAATTTCACTGAGTCATATTATAATGTATAAAACTAATTTATTTTATATGGTGCATATAATACCCATTTAACAAGTAATATCATGAATAACTAATTCTTCAAGGTATATTATGTTTTAAATTTAATTATTTCATCTAAGTGGATTTTAATAAAAGTTAGTATGTGGTAAATAATTTCATAACTCAATTTTTTTCATTAAGTTATATTACTTATACATTATCATTGATATTATAATATTATGTATCTAATGATATTTTGTTATATTATTTTTTATTTAAACATGTTTTATGTTGATTTATAGTTCATACACATAATCTATTCGTTGACCAATTCTCTCTTTAACATTATGATCATCATAAGGGTTCTTTCACAATATCATTCTCATCGATATTTTTTATTTTATCATTGTCTAATAAACCCATATAACTTTGTTATCCTATTATTATTAATTATATTTAATACTAATAGTAAAATTTTGACACTATTTTTTACGTAAAATAATTTATAAAATCTGGTTAAGAAAATTAGACTTAATTTGTCTCTTTGGTAGAAATTTATTTTCATTCAAAACCATGTTTTATAAAAATATTTTAACCTTTTTAAAATGATTTATTAAATATTTTTTTCCAAATTTTTCAAAATAAAAAAATTATTAAAAGTAATATTCTTGTCATTTTTGAAAAAAGAATCTTTTATAATCTTTTTATAGTGAAAAATGAATATTTTTAACGTTTCTAACTTGTAAGAAATTAAATGTTGTCATTTATTTGAAGCTTACTTTGTAATTTTAAATAAATATATTTATTTATTTTTCCCTACTATTTTGAACATTTTTTGTTAAAAAAAATTATTTTCAAAGAAAATACTTTTCAAATGTTTTTATGTCTTAAAAGGTGACTTTCAAAATAGAAAACTTATTTTCCTTAAGAATGTTTTAAATATATTTTTATGGAATTTCAATTAATTATTAGAAAAAAAACCCTTTAATTTTAATTCAATGTTTATGTGTTGTATTTATACAATACTTATCATTCCTATATATGGTTTATAATTACTTTTTCCAAGGAAATTATAGACATTCACATGATTCAATATTTTATAGTCATTAAATTCCCCATGAAATATTCACCTTATAGTGATCATTGGACATTAAATTACCCCTAATTATGCATATTATTTATCATGTATATGATTATTTCTTAACTGACATACCATTTCTACATATGGTGTTATACATAGAATTTATTTATTTATTAGGGGAAATATTGATAAATAGATATTATTTAATTAATAAAGATACCTGATGATAAAAAAATTATGAATTAAATATATTATTTGATATATGAGGAATAATTTAGACAATAAATATATGAGTTGGGGAGCAGTTAATGAAATCCCCTCTATGCATCATAAGTCACATGAGATGAATTAGTTGGCCAAATAAGATGGCTTTTTCCTCGTTTGTTTCAAACTATCTTGAGAATAGATCTTCACGGTAAAGGTATCATGTTCCTGGGATACTAGATGTCCAATAATTAATATTTTCCTTCATCGAGAAATAATTTATTATTATTATCCATGAGGTTTTTATCTATGATATAATCTATGGATGAAATTCATTATTATTTTATTGATTAAATGACATTTTTTAGTTATTTAAATTTCCATATTGTTTTTTTACTTATCATTAATTTATAATCAAGTTATTTAAATGGAACATGTGTTTGATTATTTACCTTTCCATGATGATTATTCTTATTGATTCACGATATATTACAATGTACTTATCCCTTACTATTCATTTGATCTCACCCTTATTTATTCCCTTTCTTATGAATCCATGATGTGAACTTTTTTTTATATACAAGGATATGCTTGAGTGGATGATGAAATTCTACAAAAATTATGTTTTAAATTGTGTTTTCAAATATATTTTGGGAATCATGTGTGTATCTAGATTACCAAGACTTCTACACTATTTGGTCCTTTGGGATGTGATTCTTTCTATCTTATGCTAAGGTAATAAAGTAAGGCACTGAATTCGAATACTGGGTTTAAGTTTGATACAGTTGGTATTAGAGGATGTTTAGTATAGACCTTGAATCTATATTTAGGAAAACATAGATTATTGAACCCAACCATATTATAAACATTTAAAATAAGTGTATAATAACATCATAAAAAATAAGGTTGAGATTATATGGTTTTTCAATGAATTATATATCTATATGAATGTTGTAAGTGTATGTGGTTCTAGAACAGATGTATATAGGGGTATTAACTCTCATAATAACATGTTATGATTAACTCTAGTGTTACCAGGTACTTGAAAATGGGCCTTACTGTGCACCAGGTTTGACTATCCTGGGGGATATTCTTATGTTAATTCAAAATTTTCAAAAAACCATTCTGATATAATTAAGAATAAAGATTTCTCAATCAGATAATGTTTATGATTTTAAGATTATCTTTGTATAAGTTTTTCAATTTCTATTTATTATTTCACTAATTTTGGTATTATAAATTATTTTTCGTAATTATATGATCTAATCTATTATATAAAATCATTTTAAAATAGTGACTTGTATAAGGAATGAGAATATCAGCAATTCATATGATCCAAAGAGTAAGAATGAGTAGATATATTATGGACTTAAGACAATATTTCGAATGAAACTAGTCTCCAAAACATTCCCATTATATGAGGATATAGTATCATGTGATAACATGATAGAGATAAAAATATTTAAGTATTATGGATTCGATGGGAAGATAGAGAATAAGAGGATGATAAAGAAAAATATTGATAAAGGTATGAAGATTAAGAATGATTTTATAACATGTGATATGTGTTGAAGGAGACCCCATGGTACATTCTTAAAAGGAAATTGAGTTTGATTCATGTTTGGATAAAAAGGACACCATTCTCATGATTTAAATGGAAATAAAAGTGTTTCCAATGTTCAATGCTTAAACTGGTTGGATATGGGGAACGTTTCAAACAAATTCCCCAATTTTCAAATTATTATACCTTAATAAAAGCTAATAGATCATCGTCAAGATTATGTTATTACCACAGATGAAGAGGAATGATTAATGTTCTTATGATTAGATCGGAGAATTATATAAATTTATTAATTTATAAATGATATCCTGGTAATAATAATTAAAAAATGTATAAGTATTGTACTGTAGTAATTTTTCATTAAATATTTTTACAGAATATGTTGAACGGTACCTATGGAAAAGAAAAATGATTCAATGGAATGTTTAGATTCATCGAAAACACATGATTGAAGGAATGATAATGCTTAATCTATTAATAATGTTGAGATTATGATTCTGGGATAAATTGATGATTGATATAGATAAATTTAATTGGATAATACTGAATACCTTGGACTTGATTAATGATTTTTTGAGAGAGCGGTTTATGCAATCATTGATGAAGTAAACAAAAAAATTATTTGAGGAAAACATCCATTAATAAGTGTTTTATGTGTGGAATAAAGGGTCATGCATGTTTTCAATAAGGATTTATGGTTATTGATGTTTCTACCATGTTTCGAGTGAATAAATGATAAAGGTATTCACATGTTTGATATGTGATGATTATGACCTACATCAAGTTTTCTTAAGGCAAAATGATAATTTCATTTTGAAAATTCAGTGACCATCTTTGTAATGTTTTCAGAACATAATCTTTTGTAAGGGTCATATGTTTAACCATTTATAGAATGGTTTAATATGAACTTTAGATGATATTTTAGAGATTAATGTATTATATTGGATAATTTGTGCTAACAATAATGGTTTTGTAAAATAGTTTGAGATAAATTAAAATACGTGTTGTTTTTAATGGATATTACGATCTGTTAAAAGTTAATTTTAGGAATTTAGGCATAAAAATTTTATTTTTTGGATATTAATTTTCTTTAATAAATGGTTTAATTTTAAACTAATAAAATCAAAACCAAAGGATGAAATTAATATTTTGAAATATAAATGTATCAAGTAAGCATATTTCCTTATATTCTTATAAATTAAAATAATTCCTTGACTTTAGGAAAAATTTCGTTAAAAATGTTTTACAATTTCATTCATATCTAATGAATGAAATGGTCCTTTAAATAATCCCACATTTATAGTTTTGATTCCCTCAAATTATATTTATCACTTTTATTCTTGTGATCAATAACGTTTAGCACTCTATATAATCATTTATGCTTTCCCTTTATATATATTTCTTCACATTACACTAATGTTCTCCAAAATTGAAACCTAATTATGTGTTATTACAGATTAAATTCACATTTCCTTTCCTCTCTCATCAATAGGGTACTTTATTGAATATTTTTTCAATTTTTGTTTTTAATAAAATAATTTCAAAATGTTAAAACCCCTAACTACAAAGTTCAATTTCAAATTGTGAGGTCGCAATTTATTTAAGGTGGGGATAATTTAACACCATGAAATTATAAAATAATAACATTGTATTTGATATAAAATAGTAAATATAACACTGAGTTTTTTATTAAAATATATGAATCATTGCTTTTAACTTTCATTAAACTCAACAACAAGTTTCTTCGATAACTTACAACTTAGTTTTAACAAACAATAATATACTCTTAATATAATTATTTAATATATCACCTAGTTGTTGGAATAGTGGCCATCAATGGTATTAACAAAAGTATGAAAATATATTCATTAAAAATGTATAAAAAAAATTCAATGGTTGTCTATTGATTAGAAATAAAATAAGACCCATTTGAAAGAAAAATAAATACTTTCTGAAAAATTATATTTTTTCAAAAAATATACGTAGTTGTTGTTTGCACACATGATTTAAAATTTATTCGTTACACTTTTATAAAATTTATTTGAAAAAATAAACTTCATTTTTAAAATATTATTCCCAAAAATATCTTAGGATTAATTTTTTTTATTTTTCTGAAATAGTTATTTTTTTGATGAATAGTGAGAGATTCAAATTTTTAATTGAAAATGTTATTTTCATTAAAATTATTTATAATATAAAATTAAATTTTTTATTTTTTATGAAGCCAAATTATTTATATTATGTATTTATTAATCAAAATTTGGTGATTAGAGTTATTTTTATGTTGAATGTAGATATAAAAACTTCGTAAACATTAGAACAATTTATTTTTCAAACCCCGCATACTCATCATGTTAGTAGGATAAATTTTTATTTAAAATTTTTTACTTATGTGAATTGAATTTTTTTCAAATAGATTACATATTTATAATCAGAATAATTTATAATTTATAATAAATTAATCTTAATTTTTGACCAAAATGAATAGTGCAACTAGTAAAAATTAATTTCTACAGTTAAGGTAAAAATGGATTTTTGGGGAGGTTAAAATAATAATATAAGGGAAAAATTGACATATAAAATTGTATGAAATATATTTTATGGACGTATATAAACCTTATAACTTATAGGATCTATAATAGACTATTATTGATGCCATTTCACATGGAGAAAATGTGGGTGAAATTAATTGTTTTAAAACAATTACAAGTGTGACACTCACCGCACTTATAAAAGGTTACCCCTATCCAATATTCATCACAACTTACAACCACATTGGCTTGTAAAATACCTGAGAAATTTAGTTACTAAATTTCCTCTATTCATTATATAAGCATTATTCAGTCCATAAATCTAACATAGAAGGATTTAGTTAAAACCTTAGGAAGATACCCAAAGAAGAGGTAACATTCTTCAACGGGAATCGTTATTTTATTTCAATATACACATCATTAAATAATTATTAAAGAATAATTATATAATAAAATAATTATATTACATAAAATTATGTGTTTTTTTATTTCATCACCTAAAAACATTTTCACATCCATCAAATTGGTTATGAAATTGTCATTCGTTTGTACGACAGACTACCACCTCACAAATCAATATTGTTCTTTTTCCCATTACAACCTCTCAAGGATGGGTAAGATGATATATATAAATTATATATAATATATTTCTATAATAATTGTACAATTTTATTCATTATATCATATATTAATTTTTAATTTAAATTCCTTGGAGATAAGATTACATCGTTTCGGTGTATGGCAGACTACCGAAATAACAAAACATTATAACTCTATTTTCATAACCACACCACATGGATGATATATATATAAGTATATTGAAATAAATAATAAATATATAAGATATTTTTATATTTCTGTAATGTTAAAATATTACTTACTTCCTTTCCATAATGATCTTTGAAAAATAGAAACATTACTCATGTGTACTTACAATATACCGTTTCCACGATCATAACATATTTCTTTACCTAAAACCATATTTTATTATTTGGTCATAAAAGTATAATTGATGTATAAATATGATAATTATTAGATTTATATTATTTTGGATATAATTAAACTCTATAATATGCCTAAGAACTTCCCCTTTCATGACAAAAACACAAATGAAAAAACAAGGGAATTAACACCTAAAATAATGAAAATAATGAAAGATTATTAATGTAAATTTGATAAGATGTTATAAGGGATTACATATGATATTATAAATATTTATATGGTTCTAATATAAGTTAAAACCATGTTTTAAAGAACTATATAATATTTTAAATCATGTTAAACCAAAACGAAGCGTAAGTTAAGGGATTTCTTCCAAATTTCTTTACATTGAGGTGTATTGTAGTATATGCACATAATTTATTTTATATGGTGTATATAATTACCCTTTGACATGTAATACAATGAATAATTAATTATTATTTGTATTTATGTCTTGATTTTAAGTATTTCATCTATGTGGATTTGAATTAAAAGTTACCATGTGGTAAAGAATTTCATAACTCAATTTCTCTTCACCGACTTATATTACTTCCTTTTCTTCTTTCATATTCTAATATTATGTGTGTAATTTTTTTTATCTTATTTTTTATTTATAATTCTTTTATGTTGATTTATATTTGATACACATAATTTATTCATTGACTAATTCTAAATTCAATGTTATTATTATCATACTGGTTTATTTCACAATCTTATTATCATTGATATTTTTTATTTGATTCTTATCTAGTAAAGCCATATCATTTTCTTCTCCTATTTTTTTTATGATATTTCCAATTAATAGTAAAATTTTTCCACTCTTTGGTACCTAAAATAATTGGGATTTTTTAATAAAATCTAACCATATTTATCTCTTTGGTAGAAAATTAGTTTCCTTCAAAAACAATGTTTTCTAAAAAGGTTTTCAAAAAAGTTTGTAACCTTGTAAAAATGATTATTAATAATTTTTGTAGACATTTTTACTTATTATATTTTTTTTAATGGAATATTCTAATCATTTTTTGAATAAGGAACTTTTTTAAACTTTTTACAGTGTAAAAGAAATGTTTCTTTTAAATTGTACAACCTCTAAAAAATTACCCAAAATTGTTTCTTTGATGATTTATTTGCATGTTTACATGGATCTTTTTGAAGGAATATTTTTCTTAATATTCTATAAATTCTTAGTTTAAATACTGTGAATTTAAAATTGAATGATTTTCCAAATGATTTATATTTCAAAAATTTATTTTCAAAATGGAAAAGGATATTTTTTCAATAATGTTTTTGAAGATATTTTTATGGTATTTATATTAATAAATTAAAAAACCGTTAATTTTACTCTAATGAATATTAATTTTATTAATACCACTTTTATCCTTCATATACGCAATTTATGATCATTTTTTCTAAGGAATTTTTAGAAATTCACTTACTTGTTTCGATTTTATATATTCATTAACTTCCTATTGAAATATCCACTTTGATGTGATCATTGGATCTTAAATTTACCCTAATTATCCCTATCATTTATCATGGATATTATTTCTTGTTAAATCATATACCATTTCTTCCTATGGTGTTTTATATTGAATGTTATGTATTTATCTAGGGAAATATTGATAAATCCATATTCTTTACTCAATATGGATACTTTATGATAAGATACTATTTTTTGAATTAAATAAATTATTATGTATATGTGGAATGATTTGGACATATAAGACACGAGTTGGGTACCGATTAATGAAAGATCATCGATGCATCAGTAGTCCCATGATATGAACCAATAAGACAAGTCATATGGGGTTTTACCCAGTATTTTTTAAAATTTCTTGGGAATAAACCATAATATAGAAGGTATCACATGCATGGGAAACATGACATCCATTAATTAAGCATTTCCTTCACTGGGAATTTTATTATTATTATCAATGAGATTTATTCTATGATGAAATAATGGAGGCATTTCATTCTCAGTTTATTGATTAAATTATATTTATTTTCAGTTATTTACCTTTCCATATTGATCCTTCCTTATGTATAAATGATAGCCAGGTTATTTAAATTGCATGTTTGTTCAGTTATTTACCTTTCCATGATTATTATGCTAATTGATTAATGATAGCTTCTAATTTACTTATCCCTTACTAAGCATTTTACCTCACCCTTATTTTTTTTACCTTCCTTCGGAATCAATTAAGTTTACTATATTTGATATACTAGGATATGCTATATGGAATAATTTTGTTCAAAAAAAATATATTGTAATTTTTAAATTAAAATGTATTATGGAAATATTTCGTGTATCTAGTTTACCAACAATACTAAACTATTTATACCATTGGGATATGTTTCCTTGTATCTTATGGAAATGTAATAAATTAAGACACTGACTTTGGGATACTAGTTCTAGGGTCATTATTGTGAAATGAATCTTGAGGAACATACTAGGTACTCTCAATTTTGGATTGTTCTTTGATCATGAAATGATTGTGAATTATCATATTTTTCTATTTAAAATTGGTCTTGTGATGTGGTGGACCAAAATTTCACAAGTAGTATTTTATTCATCATTAGAATTAAATATTTATATTGGTTGAGTAAAAAATAGAAGAAAAATTCACTAATCGGGGAAGAATCATAGTATTTATTAGTAACCACAGAATGAACCAAGCTTATATGGATGAAGAAACAATTAAAGGGAATTTTTGAAGAAGTGAAATAACATTTTGTTATATTTGTTTTATAAATAGAGTTTTATCAAACTCAAAATAATGTTATATAGAAGTCTCATACAAAAATAATTGAGATAATCTATATCTTTATCAAAGAGAAAATATACTACGAAATAATAAAAATAGAGCATGTTGGAGTAAATTAGTAAGTAGAAGAAATCATGACTAACTTGTTTTATACTCTTATACTATAGAAACATCAGATATAAATTGGTGTTCAGTAAGCTCCCTTATATTGAGGAGGTTCTTGTAGTGGCCCAAAATTTTCATAAATAAATATTTCATTTTTTAAGTAAATATTCATTACATAGCATTATGATCCATTCAAGAACCATATAGTTTTAGTGAATTTGGAAACTACATATATAAACATCAAATTTATTTAATTTTTTCATCATATATTGAAATTTTCTTCTCACTTTGTAACCTTCTTAACGTATCCTACTTAAATGAATTCTTCATAACACTATAAAGGGAAACATAAGAAAGGGTGAGATAAAATTATCAGTAAGTGTAAACATGGAAGATATCAATTAATGATCATATGAAATCATAACGTTTAAAAAGGTCATGAGATCATAACTGTTACTCTCAATTTCAATAACCAATACTTCATATGTCATAAACATGAGTGATGACATAAAAATTATCATTTCAAATGATATGAATCATAAGAGTGAGGAATCATCATATATCAATCATGAACCATAAGTTTAAATCATAATCATAAGAAAATGTAAAAAAATGTGTGTGACCATCATAAGCATAAAAACTATTTCATTTTTTAAGGGTAACTATTGAGACTATAATACCCCAATTTATGGTAAGTAACCCTTTAATTATGATTATTATGTATATAAAGTATATGGGTGAATGTTGAGAGAATTTAGAGAAATTTTGAAGTGTTTTTTCATGTTTTCTTCTGGTTCCTTGTTTGGGAAACCCTGAAACACATATAGAAAACCATTCACAAAGACACAGGGGCCAAAGGGATGGTGCACGGGCTATGCATGATTTTTCGAAACCATACAGAAGGCTATGATAAATTGTGTCATGGTGTACATATGTTAGATATTGAGCTTTGGAATGGTTTTCACAATATCTGGTGACTATGCGAGACAATATTGTGGGGTTCATTCATAATGAAATATCCAGGACACTATTTTTGCATAGTTTTTCTAGATGTACGACTAAACCGTGGGGAGTTAAAAAAGATCCTTAAAAGGTGTATCTAGGTTGTCTTAAGGTTTTAACACCTCATTTCATCCCAAAACGGCCCTAACTCAGGAGTTTGATATCTCAAAGGTTGGAGAACGTCTCCCATGTAATTTTTAATCAATTTAGAGATGATCGATGTTGATTAGATGCTGATTTCTCATGGTAAGGAATTGTTCCTAATTATTTATGATGAGTTTTCTTAGATCTACTTATCCCTTTCTCTTGTTTTCTTAGATCTATTACTGATAGGGGTAGATGTAAATCTATGGATGAAAAAATATGATTGTATATGGTCTTTTTTATGATATATGAATAGATCCAAGGTAGGTTCATAGAGATTCAACCCGCCTTTGTGACATTTTTCATGCCATTTACCAATTTATCCAAAAATATTTCAGGTAGGTGGATTCACTCTCAACTCCACTATCTTATAAATTGAAGGATTAGTTTCAATTTTTTTTGTTTTGATTTAAATAGATTGTTTATTCTCTATTAAATTGTTATCAAACCCCTTTTGAGTGGTGATTTATGGATATTTATAAAATTGCAGCGCTGTTGGAAGGTGTTTTCGATAATGTGGTTTTAAAATGATGATATTAAATTAATTGATTGTTTTTATATATGAAGAATGGTTTAGAATAATAAGAATGATGTTTTATTGATATAGATTGAACACACAAGGATTTGGTATGGGTTGGCATGGTTTGTGGCATGTATTCGTATGAATTGGAATGGACAGGGGCATGAAGTACCCCCATCAAATGGTTGGGATGGATAAGGGTGTGAAGTATCCCCATCAACTAGTCCACTAAGTGATGAGTTAGTTGAAATATGACACACCACTCGCGATTATAAGTTGGTCCATGAATTGTATGCATGGATAGATATGTGAAATGGATTGGTTATTCCAAAAGTGGAATTTATGATATGGTTTAAGAACATTGTTTGGTGGCTTTCCATGGAAATTATGTTATCTTGCTATAATTGTTTTATTGGAATTTTTTTATATATAGTTATAAATTTTCTTTGAAGTTGTTTATATTTAGTTATAAACTTCTTTTGAATATTTTATTTAAATTGTTTTATATAAATGTTTTGAACTTTTCATTCCTAGTGTCATTAGTTGTGAATTTATTTGTGAAAACCTACTAATTTTTTGTACTCACCACTCATTTTTTACATTGGGGATTATAAAGATGTCATCTATCAGGATTCTCGAAAAGATAAAGTATTTAACACCTTTTGCACTACCTCATGATACTTGGGTTGTTAGAGGAAGTTGGATCTTGGGGTTTTGTGGTGGTCTCAGAGTTTTGTTAGTTTTTTTCCGCTATTTAATTTGATATTGGTGTCTTCCTCTATGATACTTGATTATATTATGATAATGATAAATGAAATATGAGTTGTCTTTAACTATTATCATGAATCGTATAGTATATTATTTGGTTATAGTTTATTGGTCGGTTATTTTATTTTCAGAGGGAAAATCATCCCCCACATGTATTGAAACCCTTTGGAATTTATTTCCAAACATTGGCACCATGGGGATGTTACTTAATGCCAAGTTATATTCCTCATACCTTCTCATGTCAATGGAGAAGAAGAGGGATGTTAGACATGGTATCAGTTTTGTTCATTCCAAAAGACTATTTGAGGTAAATAGTACCAGCTTGATCCTTTCCTTATGGAACAAGTATTCATTACTTCTGTCAGTATTGGAATTGAATTTCATTGTTGTGTATTCCTTGAGTTGGAATCGTAGAATGGAGTTGGATTGTCAAGAATTGAATTGTAAAGCATAAAAAGGCGTAGGAATCCTCTTTATAAAGAAAATAAAGTTACCAAATATTTGGGTACATAAATATTTGGGAGACACTCATAGGATTTGAAATCTCATTTTCATGGGTTTAGCCAATGATATGTGCCTAACATAAATTATATTAATGACTTACCACTCGGGGATCATACATAATTTTTATTCATGGTTTATTATTTTTTTAAAGGTGTTGAATTTCTGATATTTTAAAACTTTTTTCAAATAAAATATTTTGAAAAGAAGATGGTAGTAGTATTTTGAAAATGGGTTTATTTTCAAAAACAAGTTAGACGTATCAAAAAATGGCTGAACATGGGAAAATTTATTTTGGGATAACAATGTGTGAGAGTTGATGTGATAGAATTTGAAATGCTAAGAATTTAGTTTCTAGAGAGTGATACTTATGGTGTTTGTTGTTTTTATAGAAAATGATATCTTGTAGACATCATAGAAAACTACCAGAAGATGTTGTAGAGAATGTGGTTTCACCGGATCCACAGATGAACCAAAAACTGGTTTAGAGTATCATCCAATAATTTCATGTTGTAGACATATGAAACAAGGGGGATGAGCAAAGATAGGTGGATCATTCCATTCATTTCCGGAAGTAGTTCCCACCCATCTTCTGGGGTGATTCTGAACCAGAAAGGGAAGTGGCGTGGTTGAATAGGATGAATTGTATCTTCAATTTCATTGGAACACTACTAGAACTAAAATTAAAGTTGGAGACTTATACTCTAGTGTATCTTACACACCAGTGGTAAGATCTAGTAGTGTGGGATAAAATGGATCAATGCCTTAATTGGGGGGATTTTTAAGAATTTTTCAACAAAAAATTCTATCCTCAAATGTGCAAGATTCAAAGTATGGTATAAATCTTCATATTGAATTAGTAAAACCTCTATGTCACTAAGTATGCAGCTAAATTCATGAATTTAGTGTGATTTTTAGCCAAGGTTATGGAGAGTGCATCTTTGAAGGCACATAACTTTGAATCATGGCTGAGACGTGATATTTGTTCCAAGATTTGTGTACTCTGTATTACTTACTATATAGATATGTTCAAAATATAAATAATGGTCATGAGGGATATCTCTAAATATATTGGAGGAGGAAGTATGTTGATACCCCTAGGAAATGATGGTAACTATAATGATGGAATAAAGAAAAAGCGAGGAACCTTCTTTCAAGGTGGGAGTGTAAATAAAAATCAGATGGTTGGATCAATAAACCTTCTGCCACAAGCTAAGAGAAAAGTAGAAATCTTTCAATGTGGTTCACTTGACCACATAAACAAAGAGTTCATGGAAAAACCTTGAGAATTCTACAACTGCAACGAGATGGGGAATCTTAAGTACTATTGTTGCAGTGCTTTGAGGTCATGTGTTCGGGACACTTACCAGGTGTTTCAAGCATCATATGCTCCAATAGGGAAAAAAATATAATTAGTATTATCATTAGAATAGATCTATCCATGGTGATTCCAGAAATACAATGACTCTTTAATAAGGGAAATCTCAACATGTAAACAAAGAAAAAACTGTAGTGACAGAGCAATTATATGGAGTAGATCCGGTCATTATGGATGATTACGATGAACCATCTATGGTGAGAGGTATGATTCTTTTTAATTGTTCCTTTTATGCAAGTTTTGTTTTATATTGGTGAATTTAATTCCTTCTTTGATTCTCATGCTGTTGATTTGCTAACTATAAAATGTGAGATGATTCCCTTTATGATAAAACATAAAACTCTTCTTGGGGAAAGATAATTTTGATCCTTTCAGTGTAGAGCTTCATCTATAGCTGTTGATAGAGCTAATATGAAACGGTATTTCTCTGTGATGGAGATTAATTTCTATAATGTAATCATGGGTATGGATTGGATGACAACATTCAATTCTCACATCAACTGTTATAGTAGAAAATTTAGTTTTGTGACTCTGGATTCCATCAAACATATCATTAAAGGATAAACGAATGTAAACACTGGTGAAAGGATGTTCTTAGAACCAGTAGTGGGAGAAATATCTTACAATTTGTTGGTGTTTACATTGGAATTTATGGAAGAGAACAAGTAATGAAATTTTCTAGCAGTGGTGGATCAGTTTTCTGATGTTTTTTCCCAAAATTTTATTTGGGTTACCACCCGTAAGGGGTGTAGAGTTTATGATTGATCCCCTCCCTAGGACTAGTCCAATATCACTTCTACCTTATTGTATGGAATCAAGAGAGTAAATGGAATTGAATGTGAATTCGGAGGAGCTGGAAAGTAAATATTTCATTCAACCATGCATGTCTTCATGGGCAACACGAGTCTTTTTCCTGAATATGGACGATGAAACTCTAAGTCTATGTGTGAATAATACTAAGATAAAGCATGTTATGATAATGATAAGGTATCCTCTTACATTCATTTATGACCTATTCGATCAATCTAGGGGAGTTCAGTGGTTCTCTAAAATTGACTTGTGATTAGGATACCACCAATTGAGAATTCGGAAAGTGGATATTCCCAAGACAGATTTCAAAAACAGATATGGCCTTTATGAATAAATGGTAATTCATTTAGGTCTTAATAATTCCACCATAGTCTTTATGGAATTGATGAATAAGATATTTTAGTGATATCAGGATTCTTTTATTGTGGTGTTTATTGATGACATGTTGGTGTATTCAAGGAAACGTGTTGAGCATGATAAACACTTGGAGACAATGTTGGTGATCTTGAAAGACCATCATCTATATACCAAATTACCAAAGTTCAATTTTTGGATACAAGAGGTATGCTTTCTTAGTCATTTAATATCTAAAATAGGTGTTTCATTGGACCCATAGAAGATAAAAGATGTTATCTCTTGGAAACCACCAAAGAATGTATTTGAGATAAAAAAAAACTGGTCTCACTCATTATTATCGATGCTTATTTCATGATTTTTCATGACTAGATTAGTGTATGACATCTTTGAAAAAAAATAATGTTTCATTTCAGTGAACTAAGGAATGTAAGATGTCTTTTCAAGAGCTAAATGTTTTCCTTACATCCACACTGATCCTATTTTTACCAAAAGTAAGTCAAGGGTATGTGGTGTACTTTGATGCTTTGGGATCTTGTTTGGGGTGTGATATCATGCAAGGAGACCATATTGTTTATTATAGATCAAGGCATTTAAGGGTGAATGAAATTAACTTCTCTACACATGATTGTAATTTAGTTGTCTTCGTTCATGCTTTGAAGACATGGCATCATTTTCTCTTCAGTGAGAAATTTACTATGTTCATGGATCATAAGATCTTGAAGAATATTTTCTTATAAAGGGATTTGAATATGAGGAAAAGAAAATAGATGTAGTATCTCCAAATGTTCTAATTTTACTTGATGTATACACCGGGTAAAGAAAATTATGTGGCTGATGCATTAAGTTGATATTCATATGCTCAGTTGGAAAAAGAAGGTTCATATGAGGGGTAGTTGATATCGGTCCTAAATGACATGAACTTGGGATTTGAAGACTGAGGTGATATTTCAATTTTCGTTCCAGTTTCTATTATTCCTAATTTGGTATGGATGGTTAACGAAGCATAGAAATCAGATACACAATGTGTTGTAATGAGTTCCAAAATCAATGGTGGGGAGACTGTTGAGGGCTATAGGCTAGATGAAAGTTTAGTGTTGTGGTTTAGAAATCAGATGGTTATACCTATGGCATGTCTAGAAAAACTTATCCATTCTTAAGAACATTCAAGATGGTCTGTTCATCCAAGAATATAGTAGAAGTATAAGGCTTTGGAAGCACATTTCGTGTGGAATGATATGAAATGAAAACTGGATGAGTTTGTTTCTGGATTCTTAACTTTTCATCAAGTTAAGGCATAGTATCAGTGACCCTTAGGAATGCTAAAATATTTTAATATTTCAATGAGGAAATGGGAAAAATATCTAGATATTTTGTTACAATTCTCCCTAGAATGATTCAGAAAAAAGATTACTTATGGGTGATAATGAATCAGCTTACCAATTTGGATTCTTTCATCCCTATTCATGAAACTCATAAGGTGGTGTATCTGCCCAATATATATATATAATATGTGATAAAGAGACATGGAATACCAGTTTTGATTGTATTAGTCAGATATCTGAGGTTTATATCTCATTTATGTAAATCCTTACAAAAATACCTTGGGACTCAGTTGAGTTTGAGTATGGCATATCATCCTTAGGAGGATGACTAATCTAATCAAATGATAAAAACATCAGAAGCCATGTTTTTTCCTTGCGTAAAAGATTTTAATGGCTCATGGGATGAGCACATACCCTTAGTGTAGTTGTCATATAACATCAAATATCAAGACTTGATACAAATGGATCCTTTTGAAGCACTGTATAGCCTTCCTAGTAATTCTCCACTTCTGTGGGTTGAAATAGTTATTACTTCACTATTTTGGATGAGCCTTGTCCAGAAAACAATGGATAAAAATTTAGTTGATGTAAATAGGATGGAGAGGGATCAGAGTCATCTGTAATCGTATGTGGATCATCATGGATGACCGTTTTACTTTGATGTAAGTGTTAAAGTTTTTTTAATAATTTCTCTAAGGCTTGGACATCATCATTTTTATAAGTGGGGAAAATTATATCCTCAATACATAGCCCATTTCAAAATACTAGACCGATTTAGAAAACTGGCATATAGGATGGAATTACCACCACAATTTAGTGTGGAGAACAATATATTACACGTATATATGTTGAAAAAGTATGATCCCAATCAAGGTCGTGTGATTGGATGAGATCATGTTGACCTGGATCCATATACATTGTTGGAACATGTCCTAGTTTAGATTTTAGATAGACAGGGGAATGTATTACATGTAAAAAGCATCGGTCTAATGCGGTTTTTATGGAAACATGGTCAGATTCATGAAGAGATGTGGGAGTTCGAGAAGGAAATGAATGTACAATGACCAAATCTCTCCCAGGGAATCAACTATTTTCTAATTTCCATGGATTGAGAGAACAATGGTGGGGAGAATGTAGCACCCCTAATTTTTGGTAAGTAACCCTTTAAATATTATTCTTGTGTATAAAAAGTATATGGGTTAAAGATAAGAGAGATTGGAGAAATTTGGATGTGTTTTTGGGGTTTTTCTTCAGGTGCACGGTTGGTGCACGGTTTGAGAAAACTATGAAACACTTATAAAAAACCATGCACAATGAGAAAGGGGATAAAGGGATGGTGCACAGGTTGTGCATGATTTGTCCAAACTATGTAAATCCTAGGATAAATCATATTGTGTTGTGTATATTTTGGATAGTATTATTTTTAATAGCTCGTGCATAATTTGGTCATTGTGAGATCCAACTGTGTGATGTTCATTATTAAGGTAGTAGTTTGACCATGGTTAGCGCACAATTTTCCAAAAAGTGCGACTAAACCATGTTTAGTTATAAAACTAGATCCTTAAAAAGTTGATCTATGCTGTGTCACACCCCATACCCTCAGTCTTCCCTAGATCCATTGCAGTTTTACATACAACATGGTGTGTAATTTTTTTATAAAATAAAAGATGAATAATTACAAATCATGTTCCACTAAAGAGGATCTTTTCAGTTTAGGTCATGGAGAACAAGATACAATTATTACAATTCCTTCAAAACTGAAAGGGAAAAAAATCCCCACATTTATACAACTAAACAGTGTATCTCAAATCTTTTAAACCTATAAAATTTAAGTTAAAACATTGGGTGAGAATACAAATTCATAATTAGGGGTTTTAAAATAAATTAATAATTCAATTAAAACCTTTTGAAAACATTTCAATAAAATTATTCATAAAACTTTTTTGTAAGGAAATATGCAATGCATGAATCATAACATAACATTTTGTCATAGAATTGTAAGTGAACATTTCATGGAATAATAACAGGGTCAAAATGAAACATGTTCCAAACATAATCATGCTCATAAAAAATATAGGGTGTGCAACATATAAATTAAGAGACATTATAACTTTAATAAGTGTGACATGTGAAAGAGAAAGTGCCAAATTTACAACTGAGAGTAATACATGATTACAGTTGTGCATAAAATAATAACATTGAATCCTTCCTTACTAACTGTAAATCATAAACTGGATGATTAATTTATGAGTGCTGAATAAACATTATACAATAAGAATTTACTTCTTCTGATTCTCATAATTACAATATCATTAACCATGTATATTCTACTAGTCAAATATCCACTTGGTTAATTAAATTTCATAAACAAAATGAGAGAAGTGCATATGCCAGACTGTGTCTAGGTCTTGTGGAAAGGCCATAAACTCTCTGTCAAGGCCTCATGCCAAGACCATAAATAAACATTTTGTCAAGGCCTAGTTCCAAGAACATAAATAAAAAATTTTCAAGGCCTCGTACCAAGACCGTAGTTTGTCTCATGAGGCCTACTGATACATCAAGGGGATATAGAGGGCCCCACACCTCACATAATAATCTCATGCATTCCTCATTTTTTAAAATCAATGTGCATCAAACCACTTTGATTTATTAAATTACTCATCACTTATCTTTCCAAGTGTCACATATTACTTGGATTCTCATTTCATATTATTCAAAGTGTCCCATACCACTTTGAATAATTTAGCTTCTTAATCCATAATTGGTCATAACAGTTTAATTACATTATTTAGTGTTTACATATATATAGATAATCAAGTACTTAAGTTCTAAAACTAACAACTTCATGGAAATTTAAGAAATGAAAAGTATGGTAAGAAGATTATAACATATGTGATGATAAATAATGCACAAAAAGAGATACATGTTTTGTCACATAATATAATGGCCCTTTAAATTCAAAAACCTTATTATAAAAGCAAAAAAAATGAATTAATTGAAATTCATCATGCATTGGATGCATAAATAAGGTAATCAAAATATTTCATGTGAGGTATTAAATGAATAGTTTTATAAACATTCATTACTAGAATATTTATTTATAACATACCACAAGGGTACTCTCAATTATTTACACACAATGTTAAGAATTGAAAAGCATGAAAATCAATATAACTATTACCATTTTAAAATTTATGAAAATAACTGAGTCATGCGTACATATATATTCATAAACACAAATTTTACATCTAAATAATTTTTGTAAAATTAAAAATTATCTAGGATTGAGTATCGTATAATCCATTTATACACAATGGTGTATATAAACAATTGTATCTTTAGATTTTTCCTTATAAGACATTCAAATTTCAAAAACAACATTTGTTATTCATTCTTAAAAATCCTTGGTAAAACATGAATAATATTGAAGATAAATGTTTATATGTATACATATATATATACACATAACTTAATATACATAATGTATAAAAGGGTTTACACCAAAAATCCAATGACACTTATATGACCCAAATATATTAGGCGCATTAAATAACAAAGGTTCCTAAATTTAAAATCATGATATAAAATTTAAAGGGTTTATTTATTAAAAAAACTCATATATATTTTTATGTAAACATAAATATATGTATATATATGAACATATAAACAAATATACATAGTATATATAAGGGTTGTACACCAACATTTAATGACACTTACATGTTTAAAAACATATTTGGAACACTAGTTAAAGAATGGTTTATTAATTTCATAAGGTTCCATTAAATATAAAAGGATTTGTTTATAATATATATATATATATATATATATTCATATGTATATTTCAATATATAGAATCACAAAACATTACACATCCTTTCATGATAAAGAATTAAGAACATCATTTTGGATCAAGAATTCACCATCATAGAAGGAACCAGTTCAACCGTATATATTTACATATGTATATATATATATATATACATATTCGAACCATAAAAAAGTAAGACAATTATGTCCCTTACTTGATTCATTCAAGGATAAGAAGTCATGAGGAGCATGATGGAGCCGCTGGGGAGGAATAACACCGTAGGGTCCGAGTGAAAATTGAGATATACTTATGAATCATATAAAATATATTTTTAAGGCCACTTTTATGGAAAACCGAGGCACCTTGCTTTAAAATAAGAATGAGGGTGTCCGATCTTGTGGAAGATGAGAGAAAGAAGGGGCCACCTGAGTTCATGGGTGTGGAAAAATGAGGAAAGGAAGAGTAGCGATGCTACTGGTGGGGTGCACACGGGTAGAAGAAGAAGAAGGCGACGAGTTTGGGTTGGAAAAACAATAGAATGTTGGGATTAGATCTCCACCTGATCCAATGGAAAAGGTGCATCTGTGAGTTTTATAAAAGATGAACAGTGGAGATCTGACGAGGAGTAGATCAGAGGGACATGAAAGATTTGGGATTTTTCAAACGGATGAACAATCGCGATTAGATCATATTTGATAGGACAGATACGTGTGACATGATGTTTTAAATAGATTTAAACAGATATGATTAGAACCCAATGGATCGGATGGTTGATAAAAACGTGGTGGAAAAACCGCGGCTACTAGGAATCGAGGAGCGAATCGATCAGATGGCTCGGATCTCACTCGGCGAGATCTGATGGTCCACATGTGATCCCTCTTTAAAAATTCTCATCCCACATCAAAACGGAATGGGTTTTGCGTCTCCCTTATAAGCACGGGGCTCCTGTAATTAGAGCATAAATCCAACTCCCCCCTCCCTAGTACCACCCTGTACAGGGTCTCTATGGGAACACTTCTAGGCCCACCCCTACTGTCGTGCCACCCCACACGATGGTGATCTCTGGTTCCCCTGCACACGCACGCACATGCATGCTTAGGGCTTAGCTTTCCACATGTGTGTGCGACTTATCATGCACCATGCATGCATAGACCTAGTCCATTAGCTAGGGGATATGAGTGAGATTCCCACCAAGGCCTTGAGTGGCTGCTTACAAGGTTTCCATCAGCTAGGTGGGGTACTCACCTATTTTTTAGAAAGTAAAAGTTCATTTTTTGTTAATCATAAAAACAGGTTTTCATATACATATATAGGTGTCTTCAAATAGAGAATATAAATTCCCTATTATGACTAAAAAAATTTCCATTTCCAAAATTTTCCTATGTTTATAAATTATGTAGATTTAAAACATAATGTTATAAATCAATGTTTGGTGCATCAAAAAGAAAATCTTAAACTATTATTATAAAAACAAAAAACATATTTTTGTTAAGTACTTGTTTTTTATACATCAAATGATGAAAAAATTTATAAAATATTTTCAGGACATTTGAAATATTTAAATAATTAATTCACTATGTATAGCTAAAATATTAAATACAATAATTGTAATCAATTTTATTTTCCCAAAGTACAATTCCAATCTCAAAAATATGGTTCTCTGTACGAAAAAAAGTAGTATCAATTAAATACTTATCTTGGTATTTATTTTAAAACACAAGGGTTATAATTCAAACCCATTTTAAATCATTATCCTATTAAAATATGGAAATGGAGTTTATTACAAACATGTTTATAGTTATAACTTCAATGCACACTTTAAACATTTGGAAACTCATTATACCTAGACACTTTAAATTAAACCTCTAGAAAACCCAGTGACTATATGGTATTATGGCTGTTTGAGACTCAACGGTCACCTAGAGGAGGAAATGGTCAAATTTACTTAGGCCTTATAAAAACATGAATTAGAGTGTTCCAATTTCAAAATCTGGGACAAAGAAGATGGTTCTCATCATTCCTATGATGCTTAGCACATTTTCTGTGGTTATGGCCATAATTTTTTTCATTCTGATCAACCAGAAGGATCTTCATTATTTACTGGGACTAGTTTTTGTTTTTTCTGGTCTCCCTGTAATTCTAATAGGTATCATGGTAGGTATTTTTGGTTTGTTTGATTCTCTTAACCTTGAAGAAAAGTAATCATTTTCAGTGTTTCATTAAATAAATAATGGCTTTTGTTTATTTGCATGTATTGTTTTGGACAACATAGGAATGAAGTAAAATAAAAAAATATTATTAGTACATAAGAAATAATTTCAGGGTGTCCCATTATTCCCCCCTTCAAATAATTGCTTCCTCTCAATTTTAAAACACGCATACACACCTATCAACAAAACCAGACTCGCATCACCTCTAACATACCCTCACAATGTTGGCCAACATGGACAATCTGACTATTACCTCCAAGTGGTTCCCTATATTAGTTTCTAGCCCCTTGACTTTATTGACCCTAGTAAATTGAGAGCATTGAGAGAATCTAGGATCATCCATATGCATAAAACATTAGAGTTTCTAGAGGAAGGCTTGTGCGGTGTGGAGTTTAGAGATTTCAGAATGGAATAGTTCTCTATAAATCTCTCGTACTATGTCGTTCTTGAAAACCTAGAATTCATAAAGCACCCCATACATAAAAAAAGATATGACTTGGAATAGATATACTTTCTAGAGGTCACCCTCCAAAGAAGATTCCTGAAACTTTTCCAAGTCTTGATAGTTCTATGAAAAGGTAAACCAAAGGAGAGACCTTCTTGGTACTTCCACCTCTACTTAAACTTTGAAAATTGGGCCTTCATAATACAGTCATATATATAGCTATATCCTTTGTAGGAATAGGGGATATTTGAGCTGAGGGAAACTTTATAAATTCATTTTCATGTTAGGTGTGGGTTTTCAAATGGGTCATACTCTTCTAAGCACCACTCAACAATTATGCCTTCTAATAATTTGGTATGGAGAGATAAGTGGTTGGTTAGTGAACTCAAGTCTTCTATCTGGAAATTTTCAAGAGACACGTTTTACTTAGTAAGACCTAATCATATTAAAACAGAGATGTTATTTTTAAAATCATATGAAACTACTAAAACATAAAATATAACATTATCTGGTTATATAAGGTTCATAAAACCAAAGGTGTTACATAACCACTTGCACCCTCTCACAAAACACTAGTATGGATTTCTTGACATCTTCCAAGATGAAACTTCACTAATTTCACTGGAGTTGGTGATTTCCTCAATTCCCAGTTAAACAGATCCCTAAGGTGGTTCCAAACACCTCAATATCCTTGGTCTTGATGCAACACATGCATCTCAGATCAATTGGATGTGGGCATCTAAAGTTCCAACAAAGTAAATCATGAAGTGTGTGGAGTTGAGCGACATCAGCTTGAACTTGCTGTCTATAATGAAAACAGGTAGAATCGTCCTAGAAAATTTATATTTCCATGACCTAATCTTGAAAGACATTGGTCACGATTTTAAAAATGTATGATTCCTAGAGGTCACCCACTTGTTCAGCATCCTGGAAGTTCATTAGTGATTAAAAATTGTCGGCCAACGAAAAGTATCAAAATAGACCTTCATAATACCTTCCCTTACATGCATAAAAGGGAAGTTGGGAATTTATCATCAAGAAGTAGTCAAATCCAGATCCTAGGTGAATTTGGAGTACGTGAGGAGAATTGGATACATGGTAAAGTTGTTTACAAGACAACCAAATATTTTCAAAAGTCTCGTAGCCCTCTAAACATGACATGGCCACTATAGTTTCTCATATTTCTATTGGGAGATACAGAAGGCTCGATTCATCTTCCATCTAAAAATTTTAAGAAAAATTATACTTAGTAAGATATAATCAAATTTTTTAATGTTGTTATAATTTTCTAGGGTTGTATAAACCAATACTCTAATACCAACTCGCATTCCCCGTACCCCCAAGATGCCCCGGAGCCAGTGCGGTTTTACATTAAACATGGAGTGTTATTTGTTATAAAAAATATGCGTAATAAATACACATAATGTTCTAATAAGTAGGATATTTTTGGTTTAGGTCTTGGAGAACTAGATAAAATTATTACAAAATAAAACGGAAAATAATCTCTATAATGCTACCCCCAAACAGTGTATCTCAAATCTACTAAACCTGTAAAATTTATGTTAAAACGTAGGGTGAGAATACGAATACCAGTTAAGGGTTTTTAAAATAAAATAAAAATTAAATTAAAATATTTTGAAAACATTTCATTAAAATTTTTCATAAAACGTTTTCATAAGGAAAGATGCAATGCATGAAACATAACATAACGTTTTTCCCAGAATTATAAGTGATCATTTCATGGAATACTAACAGGCTCACAATGAAACATCTTCCAAAAATAAGCATGCCCCTACAAAATATAGTGTGTGTATCATATAAACTAAGATTCTTCTAACTTCAATAAGTGTGACATGCGAAAGTGAAAATAAAAAATTTATAACTGAGATTAATACATAATCATATTTGCACATAAAATAATAACACTAAATCATTTTTTTACTAACTGTAAATCATAAACTGGATGATAAATCATTGAGTGTGGAATAAAAATTATGCAATAATCATTTACTTCTTCTGATTCTCATAAGTACAATCTCTTTAACCAAGTATATTCTACTAGTTGAATATTCACCTGGTTAATTAAATTTCATAATCATAATAAGGGAAGTGCATATGTCAGACTGTGTCAAGGCCTCGTCCCAAGACCATAAAATCTCTATCAAGGCCCCGTGCCAAAACTATAAATAAACATTTTTTCAATGCCTCTTCCCAAGACCATAGTTTTTCTCATGAGATCTACTGATGAATCTTGGGGCTATTGCAGGCCCCACCCATCACATAATAAGTCCAATGATTTCCTCATTTTTTTTAAATCAAAGTTCATTAAACCACTTGGATTTATTAAATTTCTCATCACTAATCCTTCCAAGTGTCACATATTACTTTTTTATCATTTCATATTATTCAATGTGTCCCATACCACTTTTGAATAATTTAGTTTCATAATCCATAATTGGTTATAACAGTTTAATTACATTATTTACTGTTTAGATATATATAGTGAATCAAGTACTTAAGTGTCAAAACTAACAACTGCATGAAAATTTAATAAATGAAAAGTATGGTAAGAAGATTATAGAACATGTTATGATAACTAATGCACAAAAATAAGTAACGGTTTGGTCACATAAAATGATAACCCTTAAAATTCCAAAACCTTATTACAAAAGTAAAAAAATTCATTAATGTAAATTCATCATGAATTGGATGCCTAACTAATTTAAAGGTGAAAAAATATTTCATGTGAGGAATTAAACAAGTAGTTTTCTAAACATTTGTTACTAGAATGTTTATTTATAGCATGCCACATGGGTACTCTCGACTATTTACACACAATGTTTAGAATTAAATAGCCTGAAAATCAACCATAACTAACACCATTTTAAAACTTATGAAAATAAGTGAGTCATACGTATATATATATTCATACACACATATTTTACATCTAAATAATATTTGGAAAATCCAAAATTATCTAGGATTGAGTATTGTATAATCCATTTATACACAAGGGTGTATATAAAGGATTGTATCTTTAAATTTTTCCTTATAAGCCTTTTATATTTAAAAAACAACATTTGTTATTCATTATATAAAATCCATGGAAAAATCTAAATAAGATTAAGGATCATGGTTTATATTTATAAATATATATAAATATATACACATAACCAAATATACATAATGTATAAAATGGTTTACACTAAAAATCCAATAACACTTATATGACTTAAATATATTAGGCCCATTAATTAAGAAAGGTTCCTAAATTTAAAATAATGATATAAAATTTAAATGGTTTATTTATTAGACAACTCATATATATGATTATGTAAACATTGATATATATATATATATATTTATATATGTATATGTATAACTAAATATACAAAGTATATATAAAGGTATTACACCAAAATTTAATGACACTTAAATGTTTTAAACATTTTAGGAACATTAGTTACA
This sequence comes from Viscum album, assembly GCA_963277665.1. Classification (NCBI taxonomy): domain Eukaryota; kingdom Viridiplantae; phylum Streptophyta; class Magnoliopsida; order Santalales; family Viscaceae; genus Viscum; species Viscum album. The sequence goes on from OY728165.1 coordinate 1,652,060,264, forward strand.
CAAGGGCTTATTAATATAAAAACATTACATTAAATATTCATGGTTTGGTTTTTATAATATATATATATATATATATATGCTTATGTATATTTCAATATATAGAATCACGAAACATCACACATCCTTGCATGATAATGAATTAATAACATCATTTAGGATCAAGAATTCACCATCTTATAAGGAACCAACTCAAACGTATATATATATATATATACACATTCAAACCATAACAAAGAAAGGCAATTTGGTCGCTTACCTGATTCGATGAAGGAGAAGAAGTTGGGAGTATCTTGATGGACGCACTATGGAGGTAGAACACCATAGGGTTCGGGTGAAAATTGAGATATACGTATGAATCATATAAAATATATTTTTAATGACGCTTGTATGGAAAATCAAGGCACCTTAGTTTAAAATAAGACATAGGGTGTCTGGTCTTGTGGAATATGGAAGAAAGGAGGGGCCACCTGAGGTCATGGGTGTGGAAAAACAAGGAAAGGAAGAGTAGCGAGGCTACTAGTGCGTCACACATGGGTAGAATAAGAAGAAAGCGGCGGGTTAGGTGCGGAAAACAACGAACTCTCAGGATTTGATTGCACCCTGGTTCAATAACTTCGGAGTGTCCAAGAGTTTTATAAAATATTAAGGCTTGAGATCCGATGAGGAGTGGATCAAACGGCTTCGAAAGATTCAGGGTTTTTTAAACGGGGTGAATGATCATGATTATATCATATTTCATCAGACTACTGTGAGTGATGCGGTGTTTTAAAAAGATTTTAAGACTATGATTAGATCCCAATGGATCAAATGCTTGATAAAAATGTGGTGTAGAAACTGCAACTACTAGGAATGGAGGACCAAACTGATCGGATGGCTCAGATCTCACGAGGCAAGATCTAATGATCCAGATGCGATCCCACATTAAAAATTCTCGTCCCCTATTGAAACAGGATGTGTTTCGTGGCTCCATTATATTCTTGGGGCTCCTAGAATTAGTTTAGACATCCCCCCTCCCTAGTACCACCTCGTATCGGGTCTCTGCAGGCGCACTTCTGGGCCTACCCCTATCGTTGTGTCGCCCCACACAGTGGAACGCTCGGGTTCCCTTGCACATGCACACATGTGTGTGCTTAGGGATTAGTATGACCCTCATTCATGTGACTTATCATGCACCATGAGTTCACAGCCCTGGTCCATTAGCCAGGGGATGTGAGTGAGATTCCCACCCAGGCCTTTAGTGGCTGCCTACAATGTTTCCCTTGGCTAGGTGGGGTAATCACCTATTTTTAGCAAAGTAAAAGTTAATTTTTTGTTAGACATGAAAATAAGTTTTCATATACATATATAGGTGTCTTCAAATATTGAATAAAAATTCTCTCTTATAATTAAAAAAAATTCCTAAACCCAAAAATTTTCTTAGTTTATAAACACTTGAGTTTTAAAACATAAAGTTATAAATCGAAGTTTAGTACGTCATAAATAAAATATTACACTATTATTATTAAAATACAACACATATTTTTAGTTAAGACCTTGTTTTATATACATCCATGGATGAAAGCATTTATAAAATATATTCCGAACATTTGGAAATATTTAAATACTTAATTCACTAAGTATAGCTAAAATATTAAATACAAAAATAGTTATTAATTTCATTTTACCAAAGTACAATTTAAAACTCAAAAATATATTTCTTTGTACCAAAACAAAATAGTATCAAGTACATACTTCTCTTGGTACTTATTTTAAAACACAAGGGTTGTGATTAAAAACCATTTTAAATCATTATCCATCTAAAATATGGAAAAAGAGTTTATTACAAACATGATTATCTTCATAACTTCAATGCACACATTAAACAATTGGAAACTCATTATACCTAGACAATTTAAATTAAACCACTAGAAAACCCAACGACTAAATGGTCTTATGTCCGTTATAGACTCAACAGTCACCCAAAGGAGGAAACAGCCTAATTTAATTAGGCCTTATAAAAACATGAATTAGTGTGTTCCAATTTCAAATTATGGGACAAAGAATATGGTGCTCATAAATCCTATGATGCTTAGCACAGTTATTGTGGTTCTTCCTATAATGTTTTTCATTCTAATTGACATGAAGGATATTCACTATTTACTGGATCTAGTTGTTGTATTGGGTGGTCTCCCTGTAATTCTAATGGGTCTCTTGGATGGTATTTTTGGTTAGTGGATTCTCTTAGACTAAAATAAATGTAATAGTTTTCATTATTTAATTAAATAAGTAAAGTCTTGTGTTTATATGCTAGTATTATTTTGGAAAACATGAGAATGAAGTATAGCTAAACAATATTGTTATTATATAAGAAATATGTTTGGGGTGTCACAGGATGGCCTAGGTTTTAACGCCTCTTTTTTCCCCAAAATAGCTCTAACACAGGATTTTGGTCTCATAAAGGTTGGATAACATCTCCCATGTAGTTTGGAAGGGATCTGGAGCCATCCCTTGCTAATTAGAACCCGATTTCTCATGGTAAGGCTGCATTCTTCAACATTCTTGATATGTATTCTTAGATCTAATTCTACATTTCTATTTTTTATTAGATCTACACCCACTAGTGGTTGATCTGAAGTTATGGATGCTAAATATGATTGGGTTTGGTCTTGATGATGATAGGGGAAGAGATATAAGGTGGGTTCTTAGAGATTAAACCTATTTTTTTAATGTTTTTCATACCATTTATCACTTTCTCTAAATACACTCAAGGTAGGTGGATTTACTCTTGAATCCTCTATATTAGAACTTGAATTATTAGTTTCAAATTGATTTTTTTGATTCAAATTTATTGTTTATTTGATGTTAAGATTGTTATTGAATCCCTCTTGAGTGAAATTTTATGGATATTTATAAAATATAGGTGTTGTTGGAAGGTGTTTTTGATAACGTGGTTTTAAAAAAGTGATCTTAAATTAAATGTTGGTTTTTTTTGCATGAAAAAATGGTTTTCAATAAAAATAATGATGTTTTACTGAAATGGTTTTAAAGAATAAGTATTTTTCATATGTTGGAATGATTTGTGGTGTGTGTTCATATTCATTAGGATAGATAACGATGTGATGTACCCCCATAAAAAGGTTGTGATGAATAAAGGGCATGAAGTACCCCCGTCAAGTGGTACACTAAGTAATGGATTAGTGGAAGGACTACTCAGCAAAAATGAGTATAGGGAGGTCCATAAACTGCATACATGGTTGGATATGTGGAAAGGATTTTTTATTACAAAAGATGAATTTTTGAAATGGTTAAAAACATCGTTTTGTGGATTTCCATGAAAATTGTGTTATATTGAGAAAATTATTTTATGGGAACTTTTTTATATTTAGTTATAAACTATTTTAGAAGTCTTTTATATTTTCTTATAAAATATTTTCAAATTTTTAATATAAATTGTTTTATATAAATGTTGCTGACTTTTTTATACTGCTGGTGTGAGTAGGGAAGTCATTGTGGAAAACCTATCGAGTCTTAGTACTCACCCTTTCTTGGGTACTTTTGGTATTTTGTAGATTTCATATACCAGTATGTGTGAAAATATAATTTATTGGACATATTTAGCACTACCCCGGGATACTTGGGTTGTTGGAGGAAGTTAGAGCTTGGATTCTTGTGGTGGTCTTGGAGTTTTGTTAATTTGTATTTCGATGTTAACATTGATATTGTAGTCTTAAACTATGGTAATTTATTCTATTATTATTTGGATAAATTAAATGAGACTTGTATTTCATTATTATCATGTATAATATAGTTGTTTATTGGTTATGTTTTATTTGTTGGTTGTTTTATTTTTATAGCTAAATTCACCCCCCATGTGTGTTGAATCCCTTTGGAATTTCATTCTAGATTTGGTGTCTTGGAGATGTCGTTTATGGTCGAGTAGCATTCCTCATGACTTCACAAGCCAATGAGGAAGTAGAGGGTTGCTATAGAGACCATGAAATAACAGTGGATCATGCATCAACATCTATTTACAATATCATAGCAGATTGAGAATCATTGCACGTTTCATATAGTAGATCATGCATATTTACTTGTTTCCCAGAGTGTATCAATCATATTGAATTATTTTCCATAATATATTAAGTATAAAAACTAATTTCCATTATTGGATCAGGTACATCACCTTGTTTACCATAATTATTTCTTGACGTATAAAAATTTAACCAATGAATAGGATGAATATATAATTCTGATCCCACCCATAAAAAAAATTAAAACCATACATATGTGCTCTAAAATATCACAAAACATCCATCATATCATCTTATCATAACCCGTGGGAATGAAAAAGTTTTCATAAACATTTCATCATTTCATCATAGAAAAACCAGTGAAGAATAAACAAGTTTTATACAATTATAGTTTCCATAATCATAAAAAAAATAAATAGAAAGAATAAGTATCGTGTAATTGGATCTAATCCACACTAAATCCTAAGTAACGTCAATGGATTTTATCATAGATGAAAGATTTATTTAAATGATCATTGGACTATTTTTTAAGGTAAATATCGATTTCATTTCGAATCACTTTATAATGAAAATTTTTTCCATAAATATTAAGAAAAATGTTTTCTTTGAAAAAGCTATGGAAACATGTAGAGGAATATTCAAACCATTAATAAGACATGATTCTAGTAAATCACGTCCATGTCCAGTATGTTATAACAATGATTCCTTTCACATTTTTGGTAAAAATTCCATTGCACTTCATTCAGAAAATAAAATGATGATTTCTTTGCAAAAGTTCTATTAAAAAATAATACATTGGTAAAAAATACTTTAACTAATCAGAGGATAATATTAATTTTTTTAAAACATTTTATAAAAAACATATACATGGAATAAAAAGGGGTTTTGACTGATGAAATAAATAAATTCAATTTTCCATAAAAATATTATTTCTGTTTATTAAGTTCATAAAGAGAGGAAAATTTATATAAAAAATTTAATCTCAAAAAATGATATTATAATACAATAGATTTTAATTTTTATAAGGATCATATAATTTTATTAATGTAAATTCAAGCATAAATAGTCCTGATTAAAATGAGGTTAAAAAATAAATCTCTTACCAATTTTGTAACTTTGAATCAAAACCTTATAAAAGTGAGAAACTTATATGGATATATAAATTCTCAAATATTTTATATTTATAATACTAAAATACATTAAAGGATATTATATACACTACATAAAAGAAACAAGTGTTGAATATGGTATGTATCTCACAGAAATAAAAGTGAGACGAAAATCCATTACCTCAAGTATTGTATCTCTTTGTACATGTTAGAAAATAAAATATAATTATTATATAATTATTATATATATTATATAACCATAATAATATCTATAAAACAATATATTATTTAAATTTAACATATTATCACCCATTTTTTAGCAATTTGTTATTAAAATCACTACTTCAGGTGGTAAATGCTTCATATTTCAAGCATGTGTTGGTTTGTTTGTCTCGGTACTTATACATTGATCATGGTTATATAATATATATAATTTTAGTCATGATATTAATATCAGATATATATTCACAATATATATATATATATTCACAATATATATATATATATTCATAGTTGTCCAATAGAGATTGAAAAATTAGTTACACCGTTCATGGAGACGGTAGGTCATACATACGCATGAATAATGTTTTAAATTTAAAAAAGACAAAAAGAAATAAATGAAAATAATAATTATACTTTAAAAAATAATTTTATATCATATTTTTCATTTATATTTATTAAATATATTCTTATTTCCATCCATTTAAAATGTAATTGAAAAACAAATCATAATACTTCTCGAGGTGGAAGTCCACACGTACACATGAATGACACAATGATTTTATGATGGATGAGAAGAAGGTGGATAATGTTTGTTACATCATAATAATAATTAATTATATTTTAGATAATAAGTAAATTATTTTATAATTTATAACAAATATTTAGATGTTGTATAATAAGAAATAAAATTGTAAACGTTCGGTTAAGAGTTATATATCGTTGTTGAGAAACCTTGTTTGGATTACACCTCAAGATTTGAAAAAAATGATATTCTGGAAAGAAAATAATATTTATTATGTGGTTAAGGAATCCTAGATGAAATTATTTTTTTTTGAGGTATAATTCTCAAACACTTATAATAAATAAGGAGAGGAGCTTCCATTTTATAAGTGAGGGGAGGGATACTCTTGGAATTACTTATAGTGTTAATTATTTTTTATGCAAAAATGGAAAAAAATCAAAATTTATTTTTAGATAAGGAATATAAAATCTTAATATAATCATAAAATTAAAATTTTATTGGTTTAGATATCTTTTTAACCCTTATCTTTTGGTTTAACCCCTTGGTTAACTAATTTTAACCTTAATAGTGGTAATGATTTTTTCAATAATAATGGCTTATAATTTTACCTATAAGGTTAAAACATGATCATAAATGTCCAAGGGATGAGATTTTATAGAATTTATAATTCAAATTTCTATATTTAAATATTTTTAGGATTTTTTAATAATTTTAATAAAATATTATATAAAATAAAATATAATTAATATTATTTTAAGAGATGTTCACATAATTTTTCATTGAAGACAATATTATAGTAATTTAATTAGAATATAAACCATTAAAAAATATATAATATATTATATTTATCTTAAATATTTTTGGGACACTTAAAATCACACAAAAAAATATTAATTTAAGATTTTTAAAAATAATTTACTTGATTTTTCTACAACCTGGATGAGCTCTCTTTTAGTGTTGCATAAAAATTTAGGGTAATTTTTTAATCAAAAAAAAATTAAAAATAGATTAACATGATAATAAATTAATTCACCTTTAAAATAAAAATTTATAACTGAGAAAATGTTATTTTTTATCCCTATCATAAAATATTACAGATATTAAAATAAAAAAAATTCATTTTTTGACTTTACCTTTTAGTTAAATATTAAAAATGTCAATATCAACATTAAATGAAACAAATCTCATATTTTGAAAGTTTATAATATTATGTATGAAAAAAATAATCCAATTAAATAAAGGCAAGTGTTTGAATGAATTTTAAGCCATATCACATTAGTTTTAATCCCAATGAACCCATTTTACCCTTATGATGGAAGAAAACATTAATGGTTATGACTCATATTGACCCAAAATAAAAGGGTCCTATTTACCAAATATGTACTTAATAATTAATAATATGGAATATATTTTTCAATATTAAATTACTATAATTAGTATAAATTAATTTAAGATAAAAACACTAAAGGCAACGGAGAACGTTTTTCGAAAAAATTCCTTTTTGAGTATAAAAATGATTTTATTAAAAATTAAACCATAAAATTCATTACAATGAAATTAATTGTATAATTTATAATATTATATAACTTATTTTACTTTCAAACCATTCTACAATAAAATTTAACTTTCTAATTTCTTGACACATAAATATAGTTTTCAATAAAAATCAGAATTTTCACTATTCACTAGAAAATCAATATTTCTAGAAATATATAAAAATTTCATCCTAAGATAAATTTCATATTATCATTTCAAAAAGGATATTATTTTAATCAAATAAAATTTCAAAATTTACAAAAATTAATTGTAACGCCTCAACCCTTGAAGCCCAAAGCATGTGCATTATTTTATTACATTTTCACGATTACAAGGAATCAAATTTTGAAGGACCGAATAGTTTTGATTTTTTGGAAATAAATATTACATAAATGATACCTATAATACATTGGGAAATTCAAAAAAATCATGATATTAAATAAAATTATATTAAATGCCTCCTTGAAATCTCCTTTAAATATTTCTTCATCTTATCATGGGGAAAGGAAACAAAATAATAGTTTGATCAAATGATCAGTAAGGATAATTAAAAAGAAAGATATAATAAATAAATAATTTTAGTAATCATTACATGATATATAACTGAGAATATATTCCACTCAAATAACTATATAAAACATAATCAATAAAGTAAGGTGAATAACTGAAACACATACCATTTAATCAATAAACTGGGAATAAAATGCATCCATAGATATGTCCAAGAAAAAATATCATGGATAATAATAATAATAATAAATTAATTATCAATAAAATAAATTATTAATTATAGAAATTTAGTTTTCCTAGGCATGTGATACCTTTAACTTCAATATTTATTCTCAGGATTGTTTAAACTACTCTAATTTGGCCAACAGATTTGTCTCATGAGACAACTGATTCATCGAGTGGCATGCATTAACTGGTCTCAAACCCATATGTATTGAATTAAATGGTCCCAAAACTATATCTTTCATGTAAAAATAATTTCTTATATATGTATATATCAAATAACCAATTTAATTAATGAACAACATGCCTTATCAAATATACGTATTGAATAAAAGATGCAGATTTATCAATAATTTCCTAATTAATAAAATAATATTCAAAGTGAACACTATATATAAAAATGGTATATATTTTAGAGAATAATAATATAAATTTTATGAACGTATGGATTTGTAATTTTCAATAATAACGATCAAAAGTAAGTGATTTTTAAGAGAAAGTTGACAATCACATTAGAAAGTGATATTGCAAAGACAACTTTTACCACTTTGTGATTTTCAAGTCAAAACCCCTTAGATAATATAATTAAAAGTAAAACCATAAATACCATGAATATAAAATTATTCATGATATAATATATTAAAAGGGTCAATATATAGACCACACAAAAGAAGTAAGTGATGAATATGAAATTTATCTCACATTTGTAATAAGTGAGATGAAAATTGCTTACCTTGCATTTCCTTTTGTGTGAAAAGCATTTGACCTCTTAATTAATGTTTTTAATAATGTAAATAAATTATTATATAACCATAAACATTTTTATAATATCATTTATTTTCTTCTTATATTATCTTATTACAAGTTTGACAACGATCTTTCATTATTTTCACTATTTCAGGTGTTAATTGCCTAGTTTCTTGGGTAAGTTTTGAATTGTTATTTGTGGTTCCTATTAATTAGAAAAATATTTAGTAATTTAAATAATGAAAAAAATCATTTAATTATCATATATATTCATTATATATGTATTTATAATAGTCCATAATATTTTGAGATAGCAAATGAAATGCACCATTCATGTAGACGGGAGGTCGTACATACGCATGAACACTACATTCATTTCTTTATCGTATTTAAAAAAAATAAAATTAAATGATATGTATGTATATTATAATTAAATTATCATATTTATTTAATATAAGTCTCATATTTTTTATTAAAACAATCCATAATACATTCTATGTAAAGCGACAATGTATCATATCGCTCTTAAGAGGTGGTAGTCCACATGTCCACAAACGATGTTATCATATCCCCAAAAAATGGAACGCATGAAGGTATATGATATATAATATTTAAATATGTATGAATAAAACATAAATAACATATATATAATATAAAAATTTGATGTCCATCACAATTCCCACCATGAGAGGAGGTAAAGGAAAATGAACAATCAATGTTTTGTGAGCCGGTAGTTCACCGTACAGAAATGGTATGTTCATTACCCATTTGATGAAAGTTTGTATAAGTATAGGTATAACCATTAATATAAAAAAAAATATTAGTATATTTATGATACTTATATTTTATGTAATCATAGATTAAGAATATTTTAGGGGGTGGAGAATGTAAATAAAACAAATGATCTTGAGGATGGATGTTACATATTCTTTGGGTAACTCATTTTGGGTTGCACCAAAGGGATTCCATGGATGGATTTATACCCAAAATAGATCATTATAGGATTAGGGGTGAAACTTTGGTAGCTTATTTTATTAGATTTTTTTTGATAAAATTGGATCGAGAGGTGTGAATAAATTGGTGGGGTGAGTTCTTTTTATAATGGAGGAGAAGTCGCATTCTTGTAAATATTAAATGATAAACACTATTGAAAGGACTCCATTACAACATGTGACTCCAATTATGAGAAATATTATATAAAAATAAATATATTATCTAAATAGGGCCATAAAATGTTCTTTTTACAAGTTAATTATTCATTTTGGACCTTCAGTTTAATGTTTAGTCCCTTATTAAGCTAATTTTTCTCTTAACCAAAGTAATTAATTTTAATGACTTTCACTAATATTTTGGTTAAAAACAATGCAGAACTTATTAGACATTATAAATGATTATTATGAAAAATATGGAATCAATTTTTCTAAATTCAAAACAAATAAATGGATGAAAGTCATTTAAAATCAATCCCCTAGACAATACGATAATGTGGGTTTTTAAAGTAAAAATGTTCAACTTTCTACTAATTTTTTATATCCAATTTCAATGTGAAATTGTTTCCAATGACCTAAATTAGATTAATTAATTTATAATTTATATAATGTGACATGAAGTAAATTTAAAATATAATTTAACCTTATAAATAATTTACATGAAAATTTAGTTTTGAATTATAATTTAGTATTTTTCACTATTCATCAAAAAATGATTCTTTTCCAAAAAATACCAAAACATCAACCTAAAATAATTTTTAAAATTTGATTTCAAAAATTAATTTTATTTTTTCATTTTAAATTTATAAAATTATCATAATTCATACTTAAAATTGGTGTACCATTAAAAGTTAGTAAAATTGTTTTTATAAAACTATAGGTTTTTATGTTTAATATTGAGTTTTTTTTATCATATAAATATAAAATATATTGAATTGATTCCAAAATATTTGACTCGATATATAAAAAATTATATTTACTATATAAATTTTCTATGATTTTTATAATTTAATAAACTATGCAAAATGTGACTAAATGGTGTTTTGTTTAAACTAGGTGTAGTGTGCATTGCAAACTAACAATTTATTACTTATTTTGAAAGCTACAAATAAATTTAAATTTATTTTAAAATGGAAATACTATAAATTCTTGGGGTTCTACATTATTACGTCCTACAAAAATTTCATCCTTGAAATTTTAGGGGTACTACCTTTGATAGAGATGTGTGTAGTTCACTTACATTGAATCCTATAGATCCCTTGTTGCTTCTTTCATTTATTGATTTCTCCAGATTACCTTTACCAGACAAGTAGTGTGATTCCTAAATACTTTCTCTCTAGTTTTAAGAATCTATATAGGTTATTTATAGTATTAAATTAATTGTCCAACTCTATTTTATCATGGGTGAGAACATGAGTTGGGTCAGGCATGTACTTCCTTATAAGAGATATATCAAACACATCATATTATTTTCAGGGATTCAGTATTATTTAAAATTGATAAATGAAAAGTCAAACTCTTTCAAGAATGTTTAAGGGTCTAATTTACCTTGGACTCAATTTCCATTTCTTACCAAATCTGACAACGTCGTTCCATGGAGATATTTTTCTAGAAAACTTGATCTCCCACTTTGAACTCATAATATTAACCTCATATTATTGGCATATCTATTTCTCCTACTTTGATATTCTTTAATATATTCCTAAATATCCTTCACCATTGTCATCATCTCTTAACTAAGTTCTAGTCCTATGAGTTTCCTTTCACCAACTTCATTCCAAAAATTTTGAGTATGACATCCCTTTCCATATAATGCTTCATACAAATCCATTTGAATACTCTAATGAAAAATATTATTATAGGAAAACTCTAACATTGGTAAGTACAGATCCCACATACCTTGAAAGTCTAGTGGACAATATCTCAGTATGTATTTCATTGTTTTAAATATTTTTTCAGATTTTCCATTAATTTGATGATGGTAGGCAACGATCAAAAGAATCTCGATATCAAGAGCCTTCAGAAGGATCTTCCAAAATTTTTATGTAAACTGTGGATCTTTAACAAAAACAATTGATAAATGTGTGCCGTGATATTTTAAAACTTCATTAATATAGAGCCTTGTGAGGTGCTCAAGAGGAAAGTGTTCTCTTATAGAAATTATATTTGTAGATTTGGTTAAGTGATCAATAATAACCCATATTGCATCATTCATTCCAGGAGTCTTTGGTAGTATAATAATAATGTCCATAGTAATTTCATCCCATTTTTACAATGGAATGGTAAGAGGTTACATGGATCCTTTAGTATATTGTCTCACTACTTTCTCTTGTTGACAATCTAAACATCTAGACACATAATGATAAATTTCCTGCTTCAAGTTATCCCACAAAAAATATTCATATAAATCCCTATACATCTTTGTGATAAAAGGGTGGATAGAGATATTTGAGTTATGAAAATAATCCAAAAATTCCATTTTTAGATTAGTAATAGATGAAACACAAAGCCTCTTTCCAAATTTTATAACACCACCTTCACAAACAATGGCTAATAATTTTCTTTCATTGACACCTCTAATTTTTATCTAAAGGTTATCATCATAAGATTAATAATTATTTATCATATCTGGTATAGATTGTTTTGAAACCATTTTAAAAATGATTGATGTCTTCCCTTCATTTGAGATTACCATATCCATTTTTACTAGATTCATGAACATAGGATCCTTCCCAATCCTAATTTGGGTTAGAACTCCATGATATTTTCTACTAAATTCATCCACAAACTTATTTTCTTTCCTTGGGTGGTAGTGTATTGAGAAATTATAATCATTTAGTAGCTTAAGTCGTCACCTTTGTCTCATGTTGAGATCTTTCTCTGAGAAGATGTATTTTATGCTCTTATAATCCATGTATATCTAACATATTTCACCATGGAGATAATGTCCCATTATTTTCAAAGTGAATATTACAACTACAAAATAAAGATCATGGGTTGGATGGTTCTATTCATGAGTCTTCAATTTCATTGATGAATATGTAATAAATATATCATTTTTTATTTGGACACAACCAAGTCCCTTCTTTAATGGATCACTATATATGAAAAACCCATCACTTTAAGAAAGTAGAGTTAAAATAGGTGCATTGAGTAGTCTCTTATTTAGTTCATAGAAGCATACTTCACATTCATTTATCCAAACAAACATAATCCCATTAGGTGATATCTTTGTTAATGAGTTTTGAAATCTAAAATAATTCAGAAAAAATCATTGATATTAAACTACCAAATCATTGAAACAAAGTACCTTAGCTATGTTTGCTGGTGCATTCCATTCTGTGACACCCTTTGTCATTGTATCATCAACTAATATTCAATCCTTAGCTATGAGTCTTAAGAATGATCTAAAAGTTATTCTCAAGGCCCTCATAGCTTTTTGAATGCATCATAATATCATAAATGAATACCATAAAAATCAACAATACATTCCTTTAATACACTATTTATAGGGACCCATAGCCTAACGTACATGGACATTACATTACTTTTGTGGAATACTTAATACATAACAAAAATAGATGCCTAAAGACCATATTAGTTTAGTGTATTTGGAAACTCGGAACAAAATCTTCTAATCATGGTGAATGATCTTCAACATCTCCCATAAAGTTCTTCCCCTTTTTGTTTTACCTAAAACTGTTATTTATATCCTAGGGAAAATAAAACATAAAAGGTTGAGCTCAAATGCTCGGTAAGGGTAAACATGGAAGACATAAAACGATCCCTAAACATTAGAATATAAAAACATGAGCATGAAATCTAAACATCAAAATCATGAGCAATGACATAAAACACTGTAGTACATAAGGCATAGATGATAAAAGAACATTAATAATGATAAAATAGAATGGGAATAAAACATGTAATTGTGCAAAACCATTAATCACATGATATGATTTCCATAGTAGCCAAGGCATTGCTGCCAAGACCATCTTAGTGGACAAAGTCCCTTTCTGAATCGAGTTCAGTCCTCGTTCTAGTCCTGTATCACTAAACCGGATAGTAACAACCCGATATTTTATGATAAGTATTGTTTTTAATTTATTTGATGTCATGTGTTTTATTCTACAACAAGATTATCTTGTGCTATATGCCACATTGTATTAGCTTGAAGTATACGCAACACTATTCTTAGATTGTGTTACACACAATTTCACGTTCATTTTATAATAGTCATTCTACGCAACATTGATTGTATATATATATATATTAAATGTATAAATAAAATATGGTTGGATTCTATTATATGAAATAATAAAGGATTCTTTCACAACACGCAACCCTGACTTGGTTTGCATTACACGCAATCACGACCTTCCTCGATAGCGTGTGTTGTACGCAATACTGGGTTTTACTAAACAACCATATGTTATTATATTATTATTATGAACTAGCTGTTATGAATCGTGTTAACTATATTTTGAATTTTATAACATTATTATTCATCTTACACATTTTCTAGAACATAGCATAAGAACAAAATAAATTTTTTGGGTAAAATAAGTATTTTTCAAAAAAATACAGTTTTGTCGCCTTTTGATGGCGCACCCAATTTAAATCTAGTTTTTGACATGTTTATAAGTTCAATTTGACAAAATAAAATTCTTATTTTGATTCAAGACATAAAAATTTACATTGGATAAAGTTTTGATATTTTCTGATAACTTTCATATTTTAATGAACAGTAAAAACACGCTATATTTTAATTAAAAACAACATTTTTCATTGTAATAATTTATATGGTTAAATTAATATATTTAATAGTTTTAAAGTATAAATATAATATATTTTTAGCATTTAATATAATTTATGTCATTATAATTGATTTTACATTGAATTCTTAGGTTAAATAAATTCAATCTTTTGCAATGTTTTAAACAAAAACCTGTTTCATTCGACAATGGGATTAATTTTAATTTAATTTCTGCAACTTATGTGTATTGAATTTGAAAAAATGGATTCCATATTTGGAATCAGTGGGTTCAAATTATGTTAATATGCTACTTTTTATTTTTGATAATTATGAAGAGTAACTACGGTAAATTTTATTTATCATAGTTAAAGGTAAATTGGGTAATTAAGGGTAAATATAATATGATAAAATTACCCTAAAACATGCCGAAATTCTATTGGATGGATAAAAGTATACCCATATCACCTAATGGTCGGATTAGATTCATTTTATGGACTTTTTACCATGAAAATAATTTAATTATTATTAAAACCAATGAAAGTGACAACATGTCACTCTCTTAAATCTTATAAGTATAATAATTTTAATTTAGTGATAAACATCATAAAACTTCGAACATGAATAGTCTCCAGAAATATAATAAAATTATATACATCATGATAATTTATTTATAATTTTTAGAATTAAATAATTGTCATTAATGGTGATACATTAATGATGGAGAAATTATTTATTAAGTGAAAAATTAGTAATATAGTTATTATTGAAATAATAATACACATTAAAAGACCCACAAACCTGAAAAAAACTTATTGGTAGTGTATATCTACACCGTAATCATCCAATGACCTTATATATAACCGTTTTGAGTCTTATAAAAGTGATTATGACACTTATATTATTTTATTTTAAATGATGCCAAAGTTGTCACCTTCATAATGTAATAAATATAACAATTTAGATATTGTGATTTTAAGATGATAAATTATAGTAAAATTTATATTGTGAAAGTTAATAAAGGTATATTAATCATGGGATTTTATTTTTAATTTTTATGAAACAAATAAGTATATTATATAATTATAAAAAAATGTTGTAGTAATTATTTTATTAAGAGATAAAATAAATAAATGGTTTTAAAAATGATAAAATAAATTTTATATAAACTATTTAATGTTCTTCACTAAGTTTCTAGACACATATGACCTTTTATGAATCTATTAAAGCTTTTAGTTCTTACATATCTTCTATATATATTTTATTTAAATTCAAATAAATGAATAGTGTCAAAATTGACACTATTGTTATTTTATAAAAATAACATATTATAAAATTGTGTAAAAATCACAAAAATATATAAAAATTATAAATTTAAATTTATATGGTCTAAAATATTATAAATTATCAAATTATGGACAATTCACAACAAATAAGCAATTATTTTGTATAATTTAAAATTTATAATGTTATTACCACAAATAAAATTAAATTGATTACGTAAGGATAAATCAAGTTGATAATGTTTAAAATAATTTCCTAACAGGTCTAAATTTTATTTTTTTAATGAGATAACAAAACTATATCATCTAATATTTGAATATGAGTCATTTTTGGAGGGTTTTATGTGGGGTTAGATTTATTATAAATTAATATTTTTAAGATTTCCAAAGGTGCCCCTCTCCTCCCTTATAAAAGGGCACCTCCTACCTCTCTTCCTCACACCACATTGAGCCTTCAAGCTCGGCCAAAACCTACCAAATTCTCTTCTCCACTTCCCTAGAAACATCCTAGAGCTCCTGGTCTTCTTCAATGACCAATTTTAGTGCCCTAAGAGGAGGTCTCAAAGTGGCGCTTCAAAGAAGAGGTAATGTCCGTTACCGATTCTTTCAACTTTATTTCTTCTTCCACTTATTCTTCTTAGGTTGTTTCATTATGAAGTAATAACATAAATATAACTCATATACTGATATGTTATTATATGAACGAAACAACCCTATTTCACCATCTATCCATCCTACGGAAAACGAAATCATCGCACGTGCGTATGTACGGAATATCGTCTCCACGTCGTGGTGTAATCTATTTTCCACCACCACCTTACTTGGATGGGTATAATGGTGTAAATAATAACTATATATGATTATTTTAAAGTGATATTGATTATTTAATAGTATACATACACTCCAATAAAACTTCACGATCATGGGAATTATATCATCGCTCGTGCGTACGTACGGAATACCGTCTCCACGACGCGATGAGATTCATTCTCAATGATTAACCATTCATAAATGATTATAAAGTATATATAATAAGTAATCATAAAATATATGACATAATAATGATACTGTATTTATATATATATATATATATATGTATGTCATCCAATTAATTCCATTCAATTCAATAAGGAAAGGAAAACAGCGTTCATGCGTACGTACGGCCTACCGTCTCCATGAACGGTGTATTTCTTTCCATTTATCGATCTATTATATATATGTATATTCTGAATATATATTTTATATAAATCATGTTTTATATTATTTAATTAATTAATCATGATCTATGTAATCATATGAATAATTACAAGTCAAAACACAGATGACAAATGAAAAGATTTTACCCAAAACGCTCTTTAACATGGAATTTAAAAAAGAACGAGTAATATAAAGTCATAAGTGAACCATATATGATATCTTAACAATGAATATGATTCTGTAATAAGTCAATGACATTATTTAAATCATTATTCAGGAGGTTTGGATACGTTCGAAGCATATCATACCCAAGGTAAGGGATAAATTTGCAAATCACATTTTTATCCAAGATTGCTTATCCGTATGTATTTACTAGGGTTATTTCTATCATCTTTGTCCATGTTTTATAAAAGAGTTTTCATTAATGTTTAAAGTACTTTTTTCCCATTTTTACCTTTTGACATTTACTACATGGTATGTAAGGAATCTTTATTTTGTTTACGTTACAATGTACTTTTTTGACTTTTCCGGCAAAAGTACGAGACTAATGTTTTTTTTAACTTATACAGCATGAAAGGATTTTTACAGTTTTATAAAGCATTATTTTCAGGAAGCTTCCTCCAAAAGATTTCATGACTATTTCCAAAAAAATATCTTACTTTCAAAATTGCATGACGTTTTGTGAAAATAAATTGATTTTGAAGAAGAAATGATATTTTCCTCAAGAATTCATTTCAAGTGATTTATCAAAACCATTTTTCCTTCTAAGATGACATTATTTCATATGTGTACATTTCAAGTATAATGTCTCTATGATTTACATGGTTTTAATTTTATTATTATGAACAGATATCCATTACTTTTATATGGATTTTGTGATGATGGGATGATATTTATGAAACCCATTTTTATTCGTTGGGTTATTATGAATGATGCATGTTTATTTTTTGGCACAAGTAAGAATGATTTCCTTATGAGATGGGTGGGACCTATATCTCCCTTAAATGCATTGGGTAAAGATTTACATCTCATGAGATAGACATGGCTGGAATGGTAAGTTAATCTATTTTAGTGTTACAGGACTGAAACGAGGAGTGAACTCGATTCAGAAAGGGACTTTGTCCACTAAGATGGTCTTGGTAGCAATGTCTTGGCTACTATGGAAATCATTACATGTGCTTAATGGATGCCACAATTACATGTTTTATTCCCATGCTATGTTATCAAGATTTATGTTCCATTATGATCTATGCCTTATGTACTTCCATGTTTTAAGTCGTTGGTCATGATTTTGATGTTTAAACATTATGTTCATGTTTTTAAGGTCAAATGTATATGGTATGTTTTATTTTATCCATGCTTACCCTTACTGATCATTTTAGCTCACCCTTTTTATGTTTTATTTTCCCCAAGGATTAAAAGAAAGGTTTTAGGTAAGGAAACAAAAAGTGGAAGATCTTTAGGGGAGATGTTGAAGATCTTTCACCGTGATTAGAAGATTACGTTCCAAGTTTCCAAAGACACTAAACTATTACGGTCCTTGTGTGTCTGTTTTTGTTATGTATTAAGTATTCTGAAAATGTAATGTAATATTTATGTTCATCAAGCTTCGGGTCTCTACACGGATTAACTTGTCATTCCAGCCATGTCTATATCATGATATATAAATTTTTACTCAATGCATTTCAGAGAGATATAGGTCCCACCCATCCAATAATAAAATCATTCTTACTTGTGCCACACAAAAAACATAAATCATTCATCATAACCCAAAGAATAAAATGGGTTTCATAAACATCATCCCATCATAACGTAATCCATATAAAACAAATGGATATAATTTCATCATAAAAAGAATTAACCCATGTAAATAATAGTGACATTATTCTAGAAACATAATCATACTAAATAATTTCATCTAAGATGGAAAATAGTTTTGACAAAACACTTGAAATGAATTCTTAAGAAAAATATCCTTTCTTATTTAAAATCATTTTCTTATCACAAAATGCCATCCAATTTAAAAGAAAATGATTTTTTTGAAAATAATCCTGAAATATTGTAGAGGAATCTTCATGAAAATTATGTTTTATGAAACTGTAAAAATCCATTCACGCCAAATATGTTAAAAAACATTCTTCTCTTACTTTTGCTGGAAAAGTCAAAACGCACCTCGTATGGTAAACAAAAGAAATATTTCTTACATACCATGTAGTAAAAGGAAAAAATGGGTAAAAATGACTTTAAACATACATTAAACAATTTTTAGGAAATAGGGACATTGATGATAAATATTACCTCAGTAAATACTTATGAGTAAACAATCTTGGATAAAAACGAGATTGAAAACTTATCCCTTACCTTAGGTCTGATATGCTTCCTACGTATCCAAACCTCATGTATAATGATTTAAAAAAGGTCATTGACTTATTATAGAATCATATTCATTTTTATGATTTCATATATGGTTCACTTATGACTTTATATTACTCGTTCTTTTGTCAATTCCATGTTAAAGCAGCGTTTTCGGTAAAATAGTTTCATTTATCGTATATGTTTGGACTTGTTGTTCTTCATAATATTATTAATTATATCATGATTTAATTACTTCCTGAATTTAAATCATCATTTATAAATCATATATATTCAGTATATATATATAATAGATAGATAAATTAAATGAAATACACTGTTCATGGAGACGGTAGGTCGTACGTACGCATGAACGCTGTTTTTCTTTCGTTATTGACCTTAATGGAAGTAAGTAGATGGAACATATATGTATATACATAAATAAAGTAGTTTTATTATGTCCTATATTTCATTATTATTCATTATATATACTTTATAATCATTCTTTAATGATTATCATGGAGAATGAATCTCATCGCGTCATGGAGACGGTAATCCGTACGTACGCACGAGTGATGATTTTGTTCCCATAATTATTGAATGGAATTGTAGTGGATGATATAATATCTCAGAATAGTATCATGTTATAATAATCATATATAGTTATTATTTACACCATTATACCCATCCATGTAAGGTAGTGGTGGAAAAACAGATTATACCACGGCGTGGAGATGGTATTCTGTACGTACGCACGCGCGGTGATTTCATTTTCCATAGGATGGATAGAAGGTGAAATGTGGTTGTTTAATATTTATAATAACATATCAGTATATTATGTATATTGATTTTATTACATTATAATGAAACAACTAAATAATAGGAAGTTAAAGAAGAAATAAACTTGAAAGAATCGCTGGAATAGATTACCTCTTCTTCGACGTGGCTCCTCTTATCCTACACATAGGTTACTTAAGTTAGAATTAAAAGAAGACCAATACCTCTAGTAGGTTTATATGGAAGTGGAGAAGTGGAATTTTCAAGGGTTGTCTAAGCTTGACGGATTAAATTTGTGTGAAGAGGAGAGGGAGGAGGTTCCCTTATATAGGAGAGGAGAGGGGCACCTTTGGAAACCTCAAAAATATTAATTTATATTAAATCAAACCCCACATAAATACCTGAAAAATGACTCATATTAGAATATTAGATGACATAGGGTTGTAATATCATCAACAAATAAAATTTATACATGTTGGAAATTTATTTTAAACCTTATCAACTCGATTTATCCTCATTTAATCTGTTTAATCTTATTTGTGGTAATAATATTATAAATTTTAAATTATTAAAATAATTACATATGTGTTTTTAATTTTCCATAATTGGGTACTTAATGAAATTTTAGACCATATAAATTTTAATTTATAATTTTTAAATATTTATGTGATTTTTAAAAAATTTAATAATTTGTTATTTTTATAAAATAACAATAATGTTAGTTTTGACATTATTCATTAAATTGAATTTAAATAAAATCCACACATAGGATATATTCGAACCATAATGTTCAATAAATTCCTAAAATGTCATATTCATCAATACAATTTGTGTAGAACATTAATTATCTCACATAAGGTTTATTTTAATATTTATAGAACCATTTATTTGATATTTCTCTTAATAAAACTATTACTGTATTATTTTTGTATAATCATTTAATATAGTTATTAGTTGAATAAAAATTAAAAATAAAATCATATGATGAATATAAATATAATAGTGTTTTTAATAATATTTTTACTCGAATTTATCAACTTAAAATCACAACATTTAAATTGTTATATTTATTAAATTATGAAGGTGACATCTTTGAAATCATTTAAAATAAAATAATATAAATATCCTAATCGGTTTTATAAGGCTCCAAATGGTCCCAAAATAGACCCTTGGATGATTAGCGTATAGATATACTCGACCAATAATGGTTGGTCATGTTTTGGATCCTTTGGATAGGTATTATTATTTTAATAAAAACTATATTATAGATTTTTCACTAAAGAAATAATTTCTACATCATTAATGTATAAGATATTAAAGTAATATAATATTTATTAAAAATTACAAATAAATTAAAATGATAAAGAAAAAAATTTTAAATTTAATATTATAATTTATAATAGAATTTATATTTTTTGTACCTATATATTAAAAATAATCTAATTATTAAAGTTGAGTGAGACATTTCACTTTCCTTTAAATAAACTAAATAAAAGGTCTTAATCAAATACAAGTGGGTTCCATTAGATTCCATTTCAACCCAAGTAATATTTAGGTTAAAATTTAATCATAAAATTATATTAGTACAAGTGTTAAGGTAATTTTATAATATTATATTTATCCTTAATTGCCAGATTTACCTTTAACTATGGTAAATAAAATTTACCATAGTTACTATTCATAATGACTAAAAATAAAAAGTAGCTTATTAACATAATTTGGACCTACTGATTCCAAATATGGTATCCATTTTTTCAAATTGAAATCACAAAATTTTCATTAATTAAATTAAAATTAATCCCGCTGTTTATAAAATGGGTTTTAAAAGTTAAAACGTTGCAAAAGATTGAAGTGTTTTTACTTATGAATTCATTGTAAAATTAATGCTAATGACTTAAATTATATTAAATAGTAAAAATATATTCTATTTATACTTTAAAACCATTCAATATTATAATTTAACCATATAAATTTTCTCAATGAAAAAAGTTGTTTTTAATTAAAATTTAGCAAATTTTTACTATTCATCAAAATAAGAAACTTGTCGGAAAAATATCAAAAATTTATCCAAAGTAAATTTTTATATCCTGATTCAAAAGAAGAATTATTTTTGTCAAATTGAACCTATAAACATGTCAAAAACTATAATTAATGTGGGTGGTCCATCAAAAGGTGTCAAAACTGTAATTTTTTAAAAATACATATTTTACCTGAAAAAATTAGTTTGTTCTTATACCATGTTCTATAAAATGTTTAAGATGAATTATAATGTAATTAAATTAAAAATTTAGATACTAATATTCATAACATCTAGTTCATAATAATATTATAACAATATATCGTCGTTTACTAAAACTCGGTATTGTGTACTACACACGCTATCGAGGAAGGTCGTGATTGCGTGTAACGCAAGCCAAGTCAGGGGTGCGTGTAGTGAAAGACTCCTTTGTTGTTAATAATAACAAAATCCAACCATATTTCATTTATAAATTTTATATATATATATATACACTCAATGTTTCACAGAATAACTACTATCAAACAAACATGAAATTGTGTGTAACATGATCCAAGAATAGTGTTGCGTATACTGTAAGCTAATATAGTGTTGCGTATAGCTTAATATAATCTTGGTGTAGGGTAAAATAGAAGATATGAAAGAAATTAAAACGAATATATCTTATAAAATCTCGGGGTGTTACATTCTACCCCACTTAAAATGAATTTCACCCTCTAAATTCGTCAGAATTATAAATGGTTTATTACATGAGAGTTTCTTTCATAGAAACCCACATCATAAAAAGGAATACCAAAACTTATCTTTAAAGACTAAAGTATGAAGCATAAAGGTTACCCAGATTAACTAATCATTGGGTTTCAACATAGGAGAACATTGGTGAAAATATGGATATGAAAGAGAAATCTAACCATCATGTTCTGATGGAGAGTGGTAGAGAACATGGCTTTGAAAAATCCAACAATCACAAAACCATAAATTTGTGATGATGTAAGGTATCATCTGATTCATCAGATATGAGGACACTAGGAAAAAAATTTAGTTTTCAAGATCATTTCCCTAAAGTTGATGAATTTGAATTAGAAGAAATACTTACTTTATTTTCGTACAATCTCACCGTTTTTCGTGCCTTGAACAATTTCCACTTCATATATTAAAGAAATGAAGTTGAATTTGTCATTCTTGAAATGTTATCAGATCATGTGATAGAATGATGTTTCATTCCATCTGTCTCAAACAAAAGGTTATCAAAAGTAATCAAATATACAGAAGTCCATCTATGGTGAGGTTAATCGTATATTATTCCAAAAATGGACTTATACTTCATCTATTATACCTATTAATAAAATAAAACTAGATTCTACTCACCAGAGAATTCATGTAGGCCAGTGATAGGCGATAAAGGGTTGTCGCACTTCAGTTGTGGGTTCCATTCGCATAGACTTGTCTGATGCGACGGGTTGTCACCCATCCTGCAGGTTGTCATTTTACTAAAACTACATTATTATAACATTCCCTCAATAATATCGAAAGAAGTTCTAGCCTTAGACAATTCTATCTGATGTCCAACATAATCCATTCCAATCTTTAGACTTATCCAAAATACATATTTACATTCTCGTAGTATAAATAAAATGATTACTGGAAAGGTCGCATAACAAGAACGTGAATACCATCATTTATCCCCCATATTTCATAAGATATATCTTGTTGATCGCATTCCAAACATGTGAATACGTTAATCATGTATTCTCTTGAAAAATTAATACCCATTGAACCTTAGTGAAAAACATGAATGTTGTCAAAAATTAACTCTTTCCACATACAAAAATCCAAAAATTTCTGTTTACTCCAACCATGATGTCACTTTGTCCTTATATCAATCATGAGCACATTAATACTATCGAACATATTATTTTCTATTTATCCATTCATTATGCGCATATCATCTTCGTTCCAAAAATATCTGAATAACCTTTCATGGTTACCGTTACCATTCAACATATACATTCAAATACTTTATGAAAAACAATAGTGTAACAATCCTTAGATGTTTCTTTATTCCATAGTACCATTACCTATACAACATAACTCTTAATAAAAATAAATCATTCCACTACCTTCTTAATCCATTGATCGAGCTTCAAAAATTCATTCATCTCACATATCATTTTTAGTCTCTTCATCATCATCAATAAAAATACTACTCATACGACCATGATGATTCTCTTCATGAGATTTTCCCTTGTGGAATTGGTTTGCATAATGCCCATACATTCCACATTTAAAACATTAAATCTTTGTTGATTTCATAGAAATTTCATTATCCTTGTCCATGGTGTTAACTGAACCTTTTCCTTTGCACTTACTGGCTTTGTGTCCTTCCTTTCCACACCCAAAGCATCTTCTAGTTCCTTAGAAACATTCTCCATGATGCCTCTTCTCACATGATTTACATGAGGGAAAGTGAACTTTCTTTCCTCTATGATCATCATGAAACTCCATATTTCTATTATTAGTTGAGTCGGGATACATACCAAATTTGAGATTATTGATCATATTATGAGATTGCTGATTGGGCATAATAATGATGTTTGGACTTCCAAATCCCATTTCATTTGGTTAAAAATAAAGAATACCATTCCATTGTCCATCATATTCTCCATTATCATGAATCTTCGTGTTTCTAGCTATTTTATAAAACCCAAAAGAATAGTGTGAGAGGAAAAAATCATGCTAGGAAAACAACATAATAAAGGGGGAGTACATTCAATATATAACATCTTAGTTTTAATTCTATTATCTTTATCATAATTCTGTGATTATAACCTATATTTATACATAACTTAGAAACATCCCTAGACATAACTTAGAAATATCTCTAGGGATTTCACTAAAGTTTTCATATCCTAGTTTCCAAGGTTAACTAAACCTTCACTCTGATACCAACTGTAGAGACCCATATCCTGATGTACATCGACATTAAATTACTTTTCCAGAATACTTAATACATAACAAAAACAGATGCCCAAATCCCATATTAGTTTATTCTCTTTGGAAACTCATAACTAAATCTTCTAATCATGGTGAAAGATCATCAACATCTCCAATAAAGTTCTTCCCCTTTTTTACCTAAACCATTTATTTATATCCTTGGGAAAATAAAACAAAAAAAGGGTGAGCTCAAATTCTCAGTAAGGGTAACCATGGAGAACATAAAACAATACATAAACATTAGAATTTAAAAACATGAGAATGAAATCTAAACATCAAAATCATCAGCAATGACATAAAACATGGTAGTACATAAGGAATAGATCATTAAAGATCATTAATTATGATAAAATAGCATGGGAATAAAAAATTTAATTGTGGTAAACCATTAATCAGATGATATTATTTCCATAGTAGCCAAGGCATTGATTCCAAGACCATATTAGCGGACAAAGTTCCTTTCTGAATCGAGTTCACTCCTCATTCCAGTCCTGTATCACTGAACCAGATTAACTTTCCATTCCATCCATGTCTATCTCATGAGATATAAATAAATACCCAATGCATTGGAGGGAGATATAGGTCACACCCATCTCATAATGAAATCATTCTTACTTGTGCCACGAAATAAACATAAATCATTCATCATAACCCAAAGAACAAAATGGGTTTCATAAACATCATCCCATCATAACGTAATCCATATAAAAATAATGGATATAATTTCATCATAAAAATAATAAATCCATGTAAATAATAGTGAAATTATACTTGAAACATAATCATACTAAACAATTTCATCTTATATGGAAAATAGTTTTGACAAAACACTTGAAATGAATTCTTGAGGAAAATATCCTTTCTTCTTTAAAATCATTTTCTTATCACAAAATTCCATTCAATTTTAAAAGAAAATTATTTTTTTGTAAATAATCATGAAATATTTTATAGGAAGCTTCATGAAAATTAGGAATTATGAAACCGTAAAAATCCATTCATGTCGTATAAGTTTAAAAAACATTATTCTCGTGCTTTTTTCTGGAAAGGTCAAAAAGTACCTCATATGGTAAAAAAAAGAAATATTCCTTAAATACAATGTAGTAAAAGTCAAAAATGGGTAAAATTACTTTAAACATACATGAAACCATTTTTAGAAAACACGGACATGGATGATAAATATAACCCTATTAAATACTTACGAGTACACAATCTCGGATAAAAATGAGATTAGAAAAGTTATCCCTTACCTTAGGTTTGATATTCTTCGTACATATCGGACCCTCTTATATAATGATTTAAATAATTTCATTTACTTATTAAATAATCATATTCATTGATATGATATCATATATGGTTCACTTATGACTTTATATTACCTGTTCATTTGTCAATTCCATGTTAAAGCAGTGATTTCGGTAAAATCGTTTCATTTATCGTACGTGTTTGGACTTGTTGTTCTTGATATTATTATTACTTATATCATGATTTACTTACTTCCATAATTTAAATAATAATTAATAAATGATATATATTTAGTATATATATTTAATAGATAGATAAGTTAAATGAAATACACCATTCATGGAGACGGTAGGTCGTACGTACGCATGAACGCGGTTTTCCTTTCCTTATTAACTGTAATGGAAGTAAGTAGATGGAATATATATGTATATATAGAAATCCATTAGTTTTATTATGTCTTTTATTTCATTATTATTCATTATGTATACTTTATAATCATTCTTTAATGATTGACATGGAGAATGAGTCTCATCGCGTCGTGGAGACTGTAATCTGTACGTACGCACGAGCGATGATATCGTTCCCATAATTATTGAATTGAATTGTAGTGGATGATATAATATCTCAGAATTAGTATCATGTTATAATAATCATGTATATTTATTCTTTACACCATTATAACCATCCATGTAAGGTGGTGGTGGAAAAACAGATTACACCACGGTGTGGAGACGGTACTCCGTAAGTATGCACGCCTGGTGATTTCATTTTCCATAGGATGGATAGAAGGTGAAATGGGGTTTTTTCATATTTATAATAACATATCATTATATTATTTATACTTATGTTATTACTTTATAATGAAACAAATAAAGGAGAGGAAGTTGAAGAAAAATGAAACTTGAACGAATCTGTAGAAGAGATTACCTCTTCTTCGACGCGACTCCTCTTATCCATCCCTTAGGGCACTAAAGATGGCCTTTAAAGAAGACCAGGGCCTCTAGTAGGTTTCTATTGAAGTGGAGAGGTGAAATTGGCAGGTTTTGACCGAGATTGAAGGCTCAAATTTGTGTGAAGAGGAGAGGGAGGAGGTTCCCTTATATAGGAGAGGAGAGGGGCAGCTTTGGAAACCTCAAAAATATTAATTTATAATAAATCAAACCCCACTTAAAAACCTCCAAAATGACTCATATTCTAATATTTGATGATATAGAGTTGTAATATAATCAAAAAATAAAATTTAGACATGTTGGAAATTTATTTTAAACCTTATCAACTTGATTTATCCTTATTTAATCTGTTTAATCTTATTTGTGGTAATAACATTCTAAATTTTAAATTGTTATAAATAATTACTTATGTGTTGTTAATTATCCATAATTGGGTACTAAATGACATTTTAGACCATATAAATTTTAATTTGTAATTTTTAAATATTTATGGGATTTTTAAACAATTTAATAATATGTTATTTTTATAAAATAACAATAGTGTTAATTTTGACACTATTCATTAATTTAAATTTCAATAAAATCTACACAGAGGATATATTCAAACCAAAATGTTTAATAGATTCTTATCTTGTCGTATTCATCTAGATATTTTTTTATAATATTAATTAGTTCACATAATGTTTATTTTAATATTTATAAAACCATTTATTTGATATTTCTCTAAATAAAACAATTACTACCTCATTTTTGTATAATATTTTAATATACTAATTATTTTCATAGGAATTAAAAATAAAATCATATGATTATATATATAAATATTAATAATAATATTTTTACATGAATTTATCATCTTAAAATCACAACATTTAAATTGTTATATTTATTAAATTATGAAGGGGACATCTTTAACATCCTTTAAAATAAATTAATATAAATGTCCTCATCGGTTTTATAAAACTCCAAATGGTCCAAAAATATACCCTTGGATGATTAAGGTATAGATATACTCGACCAATAAATTTTGTTCATTTTTCTAGTCCTTTTGATAGGTATTATTATTTTAATAAAAACTATATTATTGATTTTTCACTGAACAAATAATTTCTACATCATTAATGTATAAGATTTTAAGGTAATAAAATATATATTAAAAATTAAAAATAAATTAACATGATAAATAAAAACATTTTAGCTTTCAAATTAGCTTTTATAATCGAAATTTATATTCTGTATAACTATATATTAAAAATAATCTAATTATTAAAGTTTGAGTGAGACATTTCACTTTCCTTTAAATAAACTAAATAAAAGGTCGTAATCATATACAATTTGGTTCCATTAGATTCCATTTTGACCCAAGTATGATTTTGGGTAATATATAATCATCTAATTATATTAGAACAAGTGTTCAGGTAATTTTATAATGTTATATTTATCCTTAATTACCAGATTTACCTTTAACTATGGTAAATAAAATTTACAGTAGTTACTATTCATAATAATATAAATAAAATGTATCTTATTAACATAATTTTGAACTAATGATTCCAAATATAGAATCCATTTTTTCAAATTCAAATCACAGAATTTGCAGAAATTATTTTAAAATTAATCCCAATGTTGAGAAAATGGATTTTAAAAGTTAAAACGTTGCAAAAGATTGAAATGTTTTTACTTATGAATTCAGTGTAAAATTAATGCTAATGACTTACATTATATTAAATGGTAAAAATATATTCTATTTATACCTTAAACCCATTAAATATTATAATTTAACCATATAAATTATCTCGATGAAAAAATTTGTTTTTAATTAAAATTTAGCGTATTTTTACTATTTATCAAAATAAGAAACTTATCCGAAAAATATCAATAATTTATCCAAAGTAAATTTTTATATCATTATTAAAAATAAGAATTTTATTTTGTCAAATTTAACTTATATGAATGTCAAAAACTAAATTTAATGTGGGTGCGCATCAAAAAGCGGCAAAACTGCAATTTTTGGAAAATACATATTTTACCTAAAAAATTTCGTTAGTTCTCATAACATGTTCTATAAAATGTGTAATATGAATTATAATGTCATAAAATTAAAAATTTATATACTAATATTCATAACATCTAGTTCATAATAATATTATCGCAATATATCATCGTTTAGTGAAACCCGGTATTGTGTACTACACACGCTATTGAGGAAGGTCGTGAATGTGTGTAACGCAAGCCAAGTCAGGGTTGCGTGTAGTGCAAGACTCCTTTGTTGTCTCGTATAAAAAATCCAACTATATTTAATTTATACATTGAATATATATATATATATATACACTCAATTTTGCGTAGAATAACTACTAGAAAACAAACTTGAAATTATGTGTAACACGATCCAAGAATAGTGTTGCGGATAATGAAAGATAATACGGTGTTGTGTATAGCGCAAGATAATCTTGGTGTAGTGTACTACAGAAGATATGAAAGAAATTAAGAAGAATATATCTTATAAAATCTCAGGGTGTTACAATTTTCATTGTGTCTATAAAAACAGAGGCTGCATTAGTCAATCAAAATTTAATTACTCTAAACATGTAATGTCCATACCTCATTCAAAAATTTGTTTCTGTAATGCCTTCCTTCTCCAATTACAATTGGTGATACCCAAAATGAAAATAATTAAAAAATATTGTGCTCTGTGAATTTGATCAAGAAATTAATTAATTCAAGGTAGAGGATACTGGTTATTTATTGTAGTAGAACACATTTACCTATAATTAATTCACAACCTCATGGATCCATATTTCTTCCAAATGAAGAAAGTGTGGGTTCACCATTTTGAAACACTAGGGGGTATAAATCTATAATTACCAAAATCATCTTGTTGTTTCTTAAACTCCACTAATTCCACAATTTCCATTATATAGGGAATCTTGGATATTGGCCTTTCATTGACGATTAAATCAATGGAAAATACAAATTCACGCTCTTGGGGATGTCTACGCAATTCCTCCGGAAATGAATCCATGTATTTCTGTAAAATAGGCATATCCTCAATTTAAGGAGTTCCTTCTTCATCACTAGATGTTTGTTTCTCTTTTTCCCCAAGAATTTAATTTAGTATAGCTACTGAATGTGGATCTAGATAAGAATTAGTTAAGTAAGACTCTACTCTAAGGATGATGGATTCTACATATTTCTCAAAAATCGTAATTTCCTACCTCTTACAATAATGTTTTGCATCATATTTTGAGAGACAACCCATTCCAAGGATTATATCAAAGTCTAAAATTGTTATGATAATAAATTCAGCAAGTATAGAAAGTTTATGTGTCATATTGGGAATTTACCGACAAATATTGTTTGCAATGATACTTCCCTTGGTATTTTAGAATGGAAAATTTCTTATTAAATCAAAAGGGAAAGGTCTAATTTTCTTGGAAAACTGGGTAGATATAAAAGAGTCCAATGATCCAAAATAAAACAATACATAGGCTAAATTTGAAGATAACAATAATGTACCTTCCACAATATCATTGGGTACATCTACCTTAGCTTTTGGGATCATATGTTCTTGGACTTATCCCCTCAACCTCTTTTGTGGCATATTCCCTTGAAACATGGGGAATTCATTGGAATGATTCCCCATATCCCAATAGGTGAAACACTGAATATCAATGTTTTACTTATTTCCCTTGCATTATTTAATATGATGACCCATTTCTAAAAACTTGTAATAGAACATTATTTCTTTAAATCATTTCCTATAGGTGATTTTTCCACAGTTCTCACAGGGAAGGAATTGCTTCATTCCCTTACTATTCTTTGACACAATCCATTTTTCTTGGTGTTTAAAAGACCTATTATTCTCTTGGATTCCTTCAAATACGTTGGATCTTGAGAATTCATTCTCTATTATTATGGAACATAAAACCAAATCTTTATTTGATGATGAAGTATAAGAAACTAGTTCCTTTCATATATTTGGCTTAAGACCTTCAATGAAGTGGTCAATATTACACTCCATGTTGTGTGTTTAATATAAAGCATACATGGATAACATTTTAGATTTATAATTTATAACACCTTATTATTACTTTTTTATTTATTCTATGTTACTTTATCTTCATCTCAATTTGATGAACATTATAGAAGTGTTTATCAAACAACATCTCTTTAAAAGTTATCCATTCTATATGTTCTATTTCTTCTTCCTCCCTTGTATTTTGGATAAAGGACCACCATTAATCATCATCACCTTAGAGAAAATACAACTCAAGTGAAACATTTTCTATTTCAATACATCTCATATAACGACCCATACTTTACATACATTGTTAATACTTCAAAATTGAATCACACTTATTACAACATATGACAAAAACCACAAAGGACCGTATAGGTATAGTGTCTTTAGAAACTGGGAAACATAAAAAACTGGTTCACAAATCTTCTACAGTGTCTCCCATTTATTTCATCATATCTAGGGTCCCTTTTATCATATTCTAATTAATATCCATCTTCCTGACCTGGGGAAAAGAAAACATAAAAGGGTGAGCTCAAATGCTCAGCAAGGGCAAATAAACGAAATAAAAATCATATCATATCTTTTTGAAAATCATAACCTACAAAAGAGATCATAATATCTTAACATGGAATAAATAATAGAAGTAAAAATGAGATCCCCATAATCATAACATAAAACTTGAAACTTTGTGGCATGCACACATAATCATGGAAAATAATTTCTTGTTAGTCGTGACTCATTGCCAAGACTATCTTAGCGGACAAAGTCCATTTCTGAACCGAGTTCACTCCTCGTTTCAGTCCTGTATCACTGAACCGAAATAACCTTCTGTTCCAGCCATGTCTATCTCATGAGATATAAATATTTACCCAATGCATTGGAGGGAGATATAGGTCCCACCCATCTTATAATGAATCCTTTCTTATGTGTTCCACATAATCATAAATCATACATCATTGCATAACACATGTAACAAAAATGGGATTCTTGAAACATCATGACATCATAAAACAAACCATATAAGGTAAATGAATTCATAAAAATAATTCCCTCACAACATAATCAAATCAATGTAATAATAGGCATAAAAACAGAACCCTATATTATCTTAGATGGAAAATAATTTTGATAAAACATTTGAACTCCATTCTTGAGGAAAATATCCTTTCTACTTCAAAAACACTTTTCCTTTCTTAAAATGTCATAAAATTCTAAACTAAAAGAAGTTGATTAAAAATAAACTTGAAAACTTGTAAAGTAAGCTTCTTGTAAATAATTTTTTAAAAATTCATTCATGCCGTATAAGTTAAAAAAACATTCTTCGTACTTTTGTCGGAAAAATTCAAAAATTACCTCGTACGAAAAACGACAAAAGATTCCTTTCATATCGTTTACTAAAAACTCACCAAAGGGTAAAATAGGTTTTTAAAAAATTATAGGTGGATGGAAATAATATCACATATTAAGGGAACATGGACGTGGATGATAAAATACACCCCAGTAAATACCAACGTATAGCCAATCTCGGATAAAAATGAGATTGTGATATTTCCCTTACCTTAGGTCCGATTTACTTTGTATGTGTCCGAAGATCCTGTATAATGGTTTAAATAATGTTATTGACTTATTCTAGAATCATACATATTGATATGATATCTTATATGTTCATATTCTTAGCTTCTTGTTAGTAATATTTACTCGGGTCTTTATTGCCTTTTGTTCTTATGTGTGTTTTGCCGAATAAATTATTATTCTTCTTTTAAGGTTATAGATACCTTATATCCATAATGTTATTAGTGTAAAATATATCATATTTATTCATTCAATTCATTTATATAATTACTATGTAATGATTATCATGTAGAACGAGTCGCATCACATCGTGGAGACGGTATTCCGTACGTACGCACGAGTGATGATATCATTCCTATGATCGTGGAATTGTATTGGAGAATATATATATTATTTAAGTATCAATATTACTTTATAATAATCATAAATAGTTACTCATTACACCATTATAACCATCCTTGTAAGGTGATGGTGGAAAATAGATTACACCACGGC
The DNA here is from genome assembly GCA_963277665.1 of Viscum album. Classification (NCBI taxonomy): domain Eukaryota; kingdom Viridiplantae; phylum Streptophyta; class Magnoliopsida; order Santalales; family Viscaceae; genus Viscum; species Viscum album. Next base: position 1,652,093,788 of record OY728165.1, read on the forward strand.
GTGGAGACGGTATTCCGTACGTACACACGCGCGGTGATTTAATTTTTCCGTATGATGGATAGAAGGTGAATTAGGGTTGTTTAATATTTATAATAACATATCAGTATGTAATTAATACTGATGTTATTACTTTATCATGAAACAACTAAAGAAGAAGAAGTTGAAGAAGAAAGAAATTGAAAAGATCGGTAATGGATATTACCTCTTCTTTCGAACGCCTCCTTGAATCCTCCACTTAGGGAACTAAGATTGGTCTTTGAAGAAGACAAGGACCTCTAGGATTATTCTAGGAAAGTGGAGAGGATAAAATGGCAGTGTTTGTCCGAGATCGAGTGCTCAAATTGGTGTGAGGAGGAGGGGGAGGAGGTTCCCTTTTATAAGGGAGGAGAGGGGCACCTTAGGAATATCTCAAAATATTATTTTATATTAAAGTCAAGATCGGTTTATAATGGTTCCAAAGGGTCTTATTTTGAAGCTAAAGTGGGTATGGGTCGAAATCCTATCAACCAATAGGATTTAGACAAGTTTAGGGTATTATTTTAACCTTATCAATTAGATTTAACTCTAAGTTAAATAATTTAACTTTTACCGTGTCTTTTTGTTTTCTTTCACTATATGGTTAATACACTTACTATAACATGCCAAAAGAACCCAACATTTTTTATTATTAATATATATATCCTTATCTAAGTCATTTGGCCGAACCTTAGATTTTTCGGAATAAAATAACAATTAATAATATAATATTTGATTTAAAAACTATTTTGTGTCAATTTTGACACTATTTGATATATGATTTTTGTGAAAGTCATAACAGAATTATATGTTCGAAACAAGTTGATTAAATCAACACTAATATATCATAGTAACCATGAAAATTAGTTTAATTCATAAAAAGTCTCAAATTACATTTATTTTGGTGTTTATAACATCAATTATGTCAATATTTCATAAATAAGATAATTACTGCATCATCATTGTGTCATAAATAAATTAAATTATTTAATGTCTAAAAATTATAAATAAAATACCATTATGTAGGAAATCTTTTTATCTTTCTAATTAATATTTATAGTCGAATTTATCTTATGTATAACCCCATATTAAAAATGATTTACTTATTAAACTTTGATTTTAACTATTTTAATCCTTCTTTAAATAAATTAATAATAAATGTCCTAATCTAACCCAAGTGGGCCTAAATGGTCATATTTTATTCCTAAGTTTGTTTTTGGTCGAATTAAACTTATCCAATAGAATTAGGACATGTGTTAGGGTAATAGTAATATCATATTTACCCCTATTTACTATTAACCACGGTAAAAAAAGTAAAAAGTTACTATTCACCAAAAAATTATTTTTATTTCATTGAACCACATTTTACTTACTGATATCAACCGTGTCTTCCGGATTTTCGAAATTCCATTCACAGAAGCGGTAAAATTAAGTTTTATGCAAAATTCAGTTTTTAACCTGCCACTTAGTGGTTTCACTATTCATCAAAAATTGAAAGTTTTCAGAAAAATACCAAAATTTTACCCTAGGATATTTTCGGTATTCCGAGTCCAAAAATGAAGTCCATTTTGAAAAATAAAATTTATAAAGTTTCAAAAAGTGGTTATTACTATTCATAACGGCTAGTTTTAATAATATTTTAATGGCATATCGTTGTTTAGTGAAACTCAGTATTGCATACGACGCAAGCTATCGAGGAAGGTCGCGATTGCGTGTAAAGTAAGCCAAGCTAGTATGTAGTGAAATATTCCTTTGATGATATATAAAAAACAAAATATTACTCATAAAAATCTCGGGTGTTACATTCTACCCCCCTTAAAAAGAATTTCACCCTCGAAATTCGTCACTTTGTAACAAACAGATGTGGATACTTCTCCCTCATTATATCCTCAAGCTCCCATGTAGCTTCTTCAAGTTGGTGGTTCCTCCATAAAACATTCACCAATCGAGTGGTCTTGTTTCGTAGGACTTTTTCGCTACGATCCAGAATCTCTATCGGTTGTTCTTCATAAGAAAGATCTTTCTCCAGTGGTACAACTTCTGAGCTGAGTACATGTGAAGGATCAGGTATGTACTTTCTCAGGAGAGATACAAGGAACACATCGTGAACTTGAGAGAGATTCGGTGGAAGCACCAATCGGTAAGCTACCTTTCCAACACGATCCAGTATTTCGAAAGGACCGATATATCTAGGGCTCAACTTCCCCTTCTTTCCAAATCTCATAACCCTCTTCCAGGGAGATATTCGTAAGAACACTTTATCACCCACTTCAAACTCTAGGTCTTTTCTTCGGTTGCCGTCATAACTTTTCTGTCGACTCTGAGCTGCTCTTATGTGTTGTTGAATAGATCTGACCTTTTCTACCATTCCATCAATAAGATCAGGTCCTAATAGATTTCTTTCCCCAACTTCATCCTAGCAAGTTTGAGTCCGGCATTTCTTTCCATAGAGATCTTCATAAGGAGCCATCTGAATACTGGAGTGAAAGCTATTATTATAAGAAAATTCCACCAAAGGTAGGTGTTGATCCCAACCTCCTTTGAAATCCATAGAGCAAGATCTCAACATATCTTCTAGGGTTTGAATTGTTCTCTCAGACTGACTGTCTTTCTGAGGATGATAAGCAGTGCTGAAACTCAACACTGTATCCAGAGTATGCTGAAGACTTCGCCAGAACTTCGAGGTAAATCTCAGATCCCGATCAGATATAATAGAAATTGGTACTCCATGCAATCTTACCACTTCCTTTACATATATCCTGGCAAGCTGATCTAAAGAGAAATCCTCTCTAATAGCAATGATGTGTGCAGACTTTGTAAGACGATCAACTATGACCCAAATAGCATTATTGCCTTTGGATGTTTTAGGAAGTCCTGTGACAAAGTCCATAGTGATGTTTTCCCATTTCCATTTGGGTATGGGTAATGGTTGTAACATCCCCTTAGACTTCTGTCTCTCAGCTTTAACTTGTTGACAAACCAAGCATTGAGAGACATATTCAGCAACATCTCTTTTCATGCCATCCCACCAGAAGTACTCTTTTAGGTCCCTATACATCTTCATGCTTCCAGGATGAATTGAGAATGAAGAACTATGAGCCTCATCCAGCAGCTCCTTCTTTAATTCGGGGATGGGAGGAACAGAAACCCGATTCCTGAACATTATTATCCCATCACAATCAAGGTTGAATTCAGGAACATTTCTCACCTTCTTTTGTAACTCTACATCTTCTTTCTGTGCCTCTTTAATCTTCACATGTATAGATGGTTGAACATTCATTTGAGAAAGATAAGATTTTTCCCTTTCCATTATAATTCCAAGATCCATCCTTTGTAAATCCATAAATATTGGATCTTTTGTGATCCTCATCATGGATAAACTAGCATGGTCGTGTCGACTTAAAGCATCTGCCACCTTGTTTGCTTTCCCAGGGTGGTAATGGATTGAGCAGTCATAATCCTTAATCAGCTCCAACCATCTTCTTTGACGCATATTCAGCTCCTTTTGTGTGAAAATATACTTTAAACTTTTATGATCAGTATAAATATCACACCTTTCACCATAAAGGTAATGCCTCCAAATCTTTAATGCAATGATTACCACAGCCAACTCCAAATCATGTGTTGGGTAATTTTTCTCATGGATTTTCAACTGTCGTGAGGCATAATCTATCACCATATTATTTTGCATAAGAACACACCCCAATCCCTTCTTGGATACATCACTGTAGATCACAAACCTTTCTCCACTACAAGGCAGTGTGAGCACAGGTGCACTGGATAACCTTCTTTTCAACTCCTTGAAATTCTCTTCACATTCCTCTATCCAAACAAACTTAACTCCTTTCCGAGTCATCTTGGTGAGTGGATTAGATAATCATGAAAAATCTTTTACAAAACGTCGATAATATCCATCCAAACCAAGAAAACTTCGGATCTCAGTTACTGTTGTTGGTCTTGACCATCTTTCGATAACCTCTGTTTTTGCTGGATCCACAGATATCCCCTCTTTTGAGATTATGTGACCCAAAAATGCAACTTTTTGAAGCCAAAATTCACACTTGGTAAATTTGGCATAAAGCTTCTACTTTCTCAGGGTCTTCAATATAATTCTCAATTGATCTTCATGCTCTTCCTTTCTCTTTGAATAGACAAGAATATCGTCTATAAAGACTACCACAAATTGATCAAGATAGTCTCTAAAGACTCTATTCATTAGATCCATGAAGATAGCAGGGGCATTAGTAAGACCAAATGGCATCACTATAAATTCATAGTGTCCATACCTTGTACGGAAAGTCGTCTTTGGTATATCTTCCCTTTTGACCCTTAATTGATGATACCCTGAATGAAGATCAATCTTGGAAAAGTATTGAGCTCCGCGTAGTTGGTCAAATAAGTCATCAATGCGTGGGAGAGGATATTTGTTCTTGATAGTGATCTTGTTAAGTTCTCGATAATCAATGCAGAGTCTCATTGATCCATCTTTCTTCTTAACAAATAGAACAGGTGCTCCCCAAGGTGACGCACTAGGGCGTATGAATCCCTTATCAAGATTCTCTTGGAGTTGCTTCTTCAATTCCTGCAACTCAATTGGGTCCATTCTATAAGGTGTCTTTGAAATAGGCAAAGCACCCAGTACGAGTTCTATTGAAAACTCAACTTCACGATTTGGTGGAAGACCTGGTAATTCCTCCAGAAAGACATCATCAAACTCCCGTACGATGGGCATATTCTTAATCGTAAGTTTCCCACCAACCATTTGAGATAAATAACCTTCATTTAGTGGAATCAAGACCCATAAGATGGAAGTAATTTCAACTGGAAGGTTATATTCATCCTTGCATCGATAGACGATCGTAGATTGATCTAGAATATGAAATGTGAATTCCCTTCTTTGGAAATTGATATGAGCTCCATGTAGAGAAAGCCAATCCATGCCAAGAATCACATCAAATTCCACTAAAGGAAGGATCACAAGATTTGCAGGAAGCACTTTCCCACAAACTTCGATCGGAGAAGAATTATAAACTTTTGATGCGACTGTTGTGCCATTAGGTGTTGTCACAGCTAACTCAACATCTAATTGTTGTGGTAATACGGTGATACCCTTAGAAAATTTTTCAGAAATAAAAGAGTGGGTGGATCTAGAATCAAATAAAACATTTGCTACTTTAGAGTGGATGGTAAGTGTACCTTTCACCACTTCGTTATCGTACTACACATCGCTGATAGAAATTGCATGTGACTTTCCTTTGTCTTTAGCCTTAAGATTTTGTTGACGTAGACCATCATCATCAACCCTTGTATTTGGGCATTGATTGGCATAATGCCCCATCTCCTTGAACTTGAAACATTGAAGTTTAGTAGGTTCATTCTGTGTATCCCTTCCTTTGTTTGCATCATTAGACATCGTCTTCCCATTATCGCGGCATTAAAATGCCCGATGACCTTCCTTTCCACATTTGAAACATTTACTTGTCCCTTTAAGACAACTCCCTCCATGTTTCTTTCCACACTTTGAGCATAAGGGAAAGCTCATCTTCTTTTTAGTGTGCTCTTTATATTTTCCTTTGAATTCCATCTTCCTCTTCTTATCAACCCCATGTGACTGATGGGTTACTCCAATCTCCATCTCGACTTTGAGAGCACATCGAACGATTTCCTCATAGCTATTGAAGTTCCTTATGGCTAACGCCCTTCGAAGACTTGGTTTTAAGACACTAAAGAATCGATCGATCTTACTCTCAGGTTGGATAATAATACCAAAAGCGTACCTTGCAAGTCTTGTAAAATTTGCTTCATAGGTACCAACAGATTCATCATCCCTTTGTTTCAGTTCAAGAAACTCTTTCTCCATCTTTGTTCGGAGAATACGAGGGAAGTACTTATTGAAAAATATGTTATTGAACTCGTCCCATTCCATAGACTCAATTTCATCCCTTTGCCTCGTATTCTTAATAAGATTCCACCATTGATCAGCATCTCCTTCCAAACGATACACTGTTAGGATGACTTTATCATGTTCAGAACATTGAAGAACTGAAAATATCTTTTCAGTAGTACTAATCCACTGTTCAACAACTAATGGATCAGTAGACCCACTGAAAGAAGGTGGACGCTGCCTCATGAAGGATTCAACAGAATGTTGCTCCTTCCTTTTCTCGTTTGGAAGTCATGCATGATTCATAGCTTGAGAAAGTTGTGTGAGCATGGCTACAAGATTTTGCATTCCAGCTCCCATATCGTTTGGTTGCTCATGGGGACAATCATTGCATTGCCCATCGCATTCCGCATTAACACGGTTCCTTCGGGTTCCAGCCATTGACTAAAACCAAGAAGAATAGTGTGAGCAACACTAATTATAATAGGAAAACCACATAATCAAGAATAAAATTTCACACTTAAGGTCTTATCCTAGGGTATTCATGGCCATTTCTAAAACACTAAGATTGTGTTCTATGCTTAGACTTATCCTTAGGGTTCTTACTAAGGCTTTCACATCCTAGTTTCCAAAGCTTGACTATACCTTTCCTCTGATACCAACTATAACGACCCATACTTTACATACATTGTTAATACTTCAAAATTGAAGCACACTTATTACAACATATGACAAAACCACAAAGGGCCGTATAGGTATAGTGTCTTTAGAAACTGGGAAACATAAACAACTCGTTCATAAATCTTCTACAGTGTCTCCCATTTATTTCATCATATCTAGGGTCCCTTTTATCATATTCTACTTAATATCCATCTTCCTGACCTGGGGAAAAGAAAACATAAAAGGGTGAGCTCAAATGCTCAGCAAGGGAAAATAAAGGAAATAAAAATCATATCATATCTTTTTGAAAATCATAACCTGCAAAAGAGATCATAATATCTTAACATGGAATAAATCATAGAAGTGAAAATGAGATCCCCATAATCATAACATAAAACTTGAAACTTTGTGGCATGCACACATAATAATGGAAAATCATTTCTTGTTAGTCATGACTCATTGCCAAGACTATCTTAGCGGACAAAGTCCATTTCTGAACCGAGTTCACTCCTCGTTTCAGTCCTGTATCACTGAACCGAAATAACCTTCCGTTCCAGCCAAGTCTATCTCATGAGATATAAATCTTTACCCAATGCGTTGGAGGGAGATATAGGTCCCACCCATCTTATAATGAATTGTTTCTTATGTGTGCCACATAATCATAAATCATACATCATCGCATAACACATGTAACAAAAATGGGATTCTTGAAACATCATGACATCATAAAACAAACCATATAAGGTAAATGACTTCATAAAAATAATTCCCTCACAACATAATCAAATCAATGTAATAATAGGCATAAAAACAGAACCCTATATTATCTTAGATGGAAAATAATTTTGATAAAACATTTGAACTCCATTCTTGAGGAAAATATCCTTTCTACTTCAAAAACACTTTTCCTTTCTTAAAATGTCATAAAATTATAAACTAAAAGAAGTTGATTAAAAATAAAATTGAAAACTTGTAAAGGAAGATTCTTCTAAATAATTTTTTTAAAAATCCATTCATGTCGTATAAGTTAAAAAACATTCTTCGTACTTTTGTCGGAAAAAATCAAAAAGTACCTCGTACGAAAAACGACAAAAGATTCATTTCATATCTTTTACTACAAACTCACCAAAGGGTAAAATAGGTTTTAAACAATTATAGTTGGATGGAAATAATATTACATATTAAGGGAACATGGACGTGGATGATAAAATACACCCCAGTAAATACCAAAGTATAACCAATCTCGGATAAAAATGAGATTGTGATATTTCCCTTACCTTAGGTCTGATTTGCTTTGTATGTGTCTGAAGCTCCTGTATAATGGTTTAAATAATGTTATTGACTTATTCCAGAATCATACATATTGATATGATATCTTATATGGTCATATTCTTAGCTTCTTGTTAGTAATATTTACTCGAGTCTTTATTGCCTTTTGATCTTATGCGTGTTTTGCTGAATAAATTCTTATTATTCTTTTAAGTTTATAGATACCTTATATACAGAATGGTATTAGTGTAACATATATCATATTTATTCATTCAATTCATTTATATAATTACTATGTAATGATTATCATGTAGAACGAGTCGCATCATATCGTGGAGACGGTATTCCGTACGTACGCACGAGTGATGATATCGTTCCTATGATCGTGGAATTGTATTGGAGTATATATATATTATTTCAGTATCAATATTAATTTATAATAATCATAAATAGTTACTCATTACACCATTATACCCATCCTTGTAAGGTGATGGTGGAAAATAGATTACACCACGGCGTGGAGACGGTATTCCGTACGTACACAGGCGCGGTGATTTCATTTTTCTGTAAGATGGATAGAAGGTGAATTAGGGTTGTTTCATATTTATAATAACATATCAGTATGTAATTAATACTTATGTTATTACTTTATCATGAAACAACTAAAGAAGAAGAAGTTGAAGAAGAAAGAAATTGAAAAGATCGGTAATGGATATTACCTCTTCTTTGGAACGCCTCCTTGAATCCTCCACTTAGGGAACTAAGATTGGTCTTTGAAGAAGACAAGTACCTCTAGGATTATTCTAGGTAAGTGGAGAGGAGAAAATGGCAGGGGTTGGCCGAGATCGAGTGCTCAAATTGGTGTGAGGAGAAGGGGGAGGAGGTGCCCTTTTATAAGGGAGGAGAGGGGCACCTTAGGAATATCTCAGAATATTATTTTATATTAAAGTCAAAATCGGTTTATAATGGTTCCAAAGGGTATTATTTCGAAGCTAAAGTTGGTATGGGTCGAAATCCTATCAACCAATAGGATTTAGACAAGTTTAGGGTATTATTGTAACCTTATCAATTAGATTTAACTCTAAGTTGAATAATTTAACTTTTACCGTGTCTTTTTGTTTTCTTTCACTATATGGTTAATACACTTACTATAACATGCCAAAAGAACCCAAATTTTTTTATTATTAATATATATATCATTATTTAAGTCATTTGGCCGAACCTTGGATATTTAGGAATAAAATAACAATTAATAATATAATATTTGATTTAAAAACTATTTTGTGTCAATTTTGACACTATTTGATATTTGATTTTTTTGAAAGTCATAACAGAATTATATGTTAGAACCAAGTTGATTAAAGAAACACTAATATATCATAGTAACCTAGAAAATTAGTGGAATGCATAAAAAGTCTCAAATTACATTTATTTTGGTGTTTATAACATCAATTATGTCAATATTTCATAAATAAGATAATTACTGCATCATCATTGTGTCACAAATAAATTAAATTCTTTAATGTATAAAATTTATAAACAAAATGCCATTATGTAGGAAATATTTTTATCTTTCTAATAAATATTTATTTTCGAATTTATCTTATGTATAACCCCATATTAAAAATGATTTACTTATTAAACTTTGATTTTAACTATTTTAATCCTTCTTTAAATAAATTAATAATAAATGTCCTAATCTAACCCAAGTGGGCCTAAATGGTCATATTTTATTCCTAAGTTTGTTTTTGGTCGAATTAAACTTATCCAATAGAATTAGGACTTGTGTTAGGGTAATAGTAATATCATATTTACCCCTATTTACTATTAACCGCGATAAAAAAAGTAAAAAGTTAATATTCACCAAAAAATTATTTTTATCTCATTGAACCACATTTTACTTACTGATATCAACCGTGTCTGCCGGATTTTCAAAATTCCATTCACAGAAGCGGTAAAATTAAGTTTTATGCAAAATTCAGTTTTTAACCTACCACTTAGTGGTTTCACTATTCATCAAAAATTGAAAGTTTTCATAAAAATACCAAAATTTTACCCTAGGATAATTTCGGTATTCTGAATCCAAAATTGAAGTCCATTTTGAAAAATAAAATTTATAAAGTTTCAAAAAGTGGTTATAACTATTCATAATGGCTAGTTTTAATAATATTTTAATAGCATATCGTTGTTTATTGAAACTCAGTATTGCGTACGACGCAAGCTATCGAGGAAGGTCGCGATTGCGTGTAAAGTAAGCCAAGCTAGTATGTAGTGAAAGATTCCTTTGATGATATATAAAAAACAAAATATTACTCATAAAAATCTCGGGTGGTACATCTCATGGTCATAAATATCTTCTATAGAGACTTAATCCATTTATCAACAAAACTTTTATTAGTAGTCCCACAAAATGATGAGGGAATCTATCACATAAATTGATCCATTATAGGTGATTCTATCTATGTAATAAGTATCTCTATTCGGGGAATTTTATTTTTCATCTTCGAATTATGTTTCCCTAATATTTCCATAATTTTATATATTCCAATACCAATGGTATTTGTTTTAGTAATAATAAAATCTCTACATTTTCCACGAGTATTGATATTATTCATTCTTCTAGATGGAATTTCAGTATAGTGGAATATATTGGATTAGCATATAAAATCATGAATTTTAAATATGGTATAACACTCAACATAAATTAAAATTTTATGTATCATAAATCATAAACTTTGGTTACTTTGGTGACATATTTACATTGAAATCCTTCATAATGGAAGGTAAAGAGGATGTGAATTATCTTAAGTGTATACCCTGGGAGTGTCAAACCAGGTACACTATAGGGAAAGTTGTTGTGTACCAGGTTACCCTTGAGTTAGTCCCGAAACACCTTTTCAGATTTGTTACCCCTAGGGACATCGGTACCAAAACAAAATCCACTTGTAGTATCCATACAAGGATGTATTTCTAGGAAGTCCCACATAATCTATACTAAACAAAAAAACTAGGATATTCTTTTATACATATCATAAAATTAAATCATCTGGTTACAGTCCATAATATAGGATTTATAAATATAGTTTTCAAGTTTACTGACAAACTTAATTTGATACCAAATGTATCTCCCTAGCCCCAAAATCGCATAGTTAGTGCATTATTTTATTACATTGTCATGATTGCAAGGAATGTAATCCTGAAGGACTGAATAGATTAGCAGTTTTTCAAATCCAGATTATATACAAGATACCCATAATAAGTTGGGAAAAGAAAATAAAGAAAGAAAATAAATAAAATTAAATGGAATGAGTCCTTGAAATCTCACAAAAAGATTCCTTCCTCATATCATGGAGAAAGGAAACAGAAAAATGGTGAGATGAAATTGTTAGTAAGGGAAAGTTCAATAGAAGAAGTAAAGAATCAATAAACATAATAATAATGTAATGATAGATAACTAAGAATACATACCACTCAAATATCTTCATAAGGAATAATCAATATATAAAGATAAATAATTGAAGTGTGTGTCATTTAATCAATAAAATGATAATGAAATGCATTCATAGATATGACAACATAAAAAATATCATAGAGAATAATAAAAAAAATGAATTCTTATTAATATAAATTATTAATTATTGGACATCATGTCTCCAAAAAAATGATACCCTTATTGTAAAGATTTATTCGCAAGATAGTTTAAACTACTCTGATTTGGTCAACTGATTGGTCTCATGAGACAACCGATGCCTCAAGGGGATTGTATTGATCGGTCCCCAAACCATAAGGATTGCATTAAATGGTCCCCAAAATATATCTGTCATATCAAAATCATTTCTGATATACCAAATAATCTACTTAATTAATGAACCACATGCCTTATCAAATATCCTTACTGAATAAAATATATAGATTTATCAATAATTACCTAGTTAATCAAATAACTTTCAAAGTGAACACCATATATAAAATGGTATATGGTTTAGTTAATAATCATATATATTGTATTAGAGTATCTATTTTTAATGTAAAATAAAAATTATCATAATTTATTGTTTCAAGATAAAGTTAACAATTACAAAATAAAGTGATATTGCAAAGATAACTTTTACCACTTGGTAATTTTCGAGTCAAAACACCTTAGATAAAATAATTCAAAGTAAAACCATAAATACCATTAAGTTAAAAAGATTAATTGTATTATATATAAAAATGGTATATATATAAACCACAAAAAATAATTAAGTGGTTTAAAACCGTTGGCATACCCTAGGCTGCAAATTGCAGCAGCCTGCAATTTGCACATCGCTTTGTACATCAGCCACCTCTCATCTCATCAGGCCTCATTCTCACCTCATTTTAGATCCAACTATTGTACCTGTAATAAACTAAAACATACATATACAATTACGAACAAATTCATACACATTTAACATATAATGGATCCTGAAACTATACACATCCATAATTAATTTACAATTCATAAACATACATAATTCATATATAATTCAATTTAAAATTTAGATGACAATTATATGTGGAATCCGATTGAGACGGGGATGATTGTTACACGTCACATATGAACCATGGATCGTTATCCTAAAGTTTCAATGGAAACCGAATGCGTTTGGTCGGTTTTGCGTATGCCAGTTCTTTTCACTTATAATACTACCCATTTTAAACAAAACAGACACAGTTAGAGCGGTGTTGGCCACACCGCGCCTCGGATTGAGTCGGGGATGACTCGTACACCTCACATATGACCCATGGATCGTTCTCCTAAAGTTTCAACAGAAACCGAATGCGTTTGGTCGGTTTTCCGTATGTACTTAAAATGATGTCCATTTTAATCAAAAGAGATCCACTTAGACTGATCCCGGCCACACCGCGACTCGGATTGAGCCCGAGTGGGCTCGTACATGTCACATATGACTGATGGATCGTTGTGATAAATTATAAACAGATTCGGAATGCGTTTGGTCAGTTTTGCGTATGCCAGTTGTTTATTTCACTTATAATCATGTCCATTTTAAACAAAAGATACACAGTTAGAACGGTGTCGGCCACACCGCTCCTCGGATTGAGCCGGGATTGACTCGTACACATCACATACGACCCATGGATCCTTGTGCTAAAGTATCGACACAGTCCGAATGCCTTTGGTCGGTTTTTCGTATGTCACTTGATGATTTTCACTTAAAATGACGTCTTTTTGAAACAAAAGACCGACACTTTGAGTGGTGTTGGCCACACCGCATCTCCGATTGTGGCGGGGTTGATTCGTACACGTCACATATGACCCATGGATCGTTCTCCTAAAGTTTCAATGGAAACCGAATCCGTTTGCTCGTTTTTCCGTATGTACTTAAAATGGTGTTCATTTTAAACAAAAGAGAGCCACTTAGACTTATCCCGGCCACACCGCGACTCGGATTCATCCCGGGTTGGCTCGTACACGTCACATATGACCCATGGATTGTTGGGATAAATTATCAACAGATTCGGAATGCGTTTGGTCGGTTTTCCGTATGCCAGTTGATGCTTTTCACTTAAAATGACGTCCTTTTGAAACAAAAGACGAACACTTTGAGTGGTGCCGTCCACACCACGTCTCCGGATTGAGATGAAACCACCGTGCAACATTCTAATTATTATTCGTGACGTGTACGCGCAGACGGCACGTCAATCGGACGTGCCGTGTGCCCGCGGTGACCGACAACGCAGTTCTGGTGTCATAAACGGCCAAAACGGGCGTCCAACGGTCAAATTCATAGCGGACGACCTCGGATTGAGCTGAAACCACCAAGAAACATTAAAATTATTATTCGTGACGTGCACGCGCAGACGGCACGTCAATCGGACGTGTGGTTTGCCCGGTACGGCTCAATATTCTTGTTTTAAGTGATGCGCGCGCTTCGTAAACGCGCGTGAGGGGGGTCCAAACGGGCCGAACGATGTCGGAATGGCCTGAAATCAGACGACAAATACGGGTGAGTGATTTTTGAAGTGGTCGAGCAGACGGCACATCAATCGGACATGACCTGTGCCCGCGGTGGCCGAGAACGCAGTCCGGGTGTCATAAACGGCCAAAACGGGCGTTAAATGGCCAAATTCATAGCGGACGACCAGAGATTCACCCGAAACCACCGTGCAACATTCTAATTATTATTTGTGACGTGTACGCGCAGACGGCACGTCAATCGGACGTGCGGTTTGCCCGGTACAGCTCAATATTCATGTTTTAAGTGATGCGCACGCTTCGAAACGCGCGTGAGGGGGGTCCAAACGGGCCGAACGATGTCGGAATGGCCTGAAATCAGACGACAAATACGGGTGAGTGATTTATGAAGTTGTTGAGCAGACGGAACGTCAATCGGACGTGCCGTGTGCCCGCGGTGACCGACAACGCAGTTATGGTGTCATAAACGGCCAAAACGGGCGTCCAACGGTCAAATTCATAGCGGACGACCACGGATTCACCCGAAACCACCGTGAAACATTCTAATTATTATTCGTGACGTGTACGCGCAGACGGAACGTCAATCGGACATGCGGTTTGCACGGTACGGCTCAATATTCGTGTTTTAAGTGATGTGCGCGCTTCGTAAACGCGCGTGAGGGGGGTCCAAACGGGCCGAACGATGTCGGAATGGCCTGAAATCAGACGACAAGTACGGGTGAGTGATTTATGAAGTGGTCGAGTATACGGCACGTCAATCGGACTTGTCGTGTGCCCGCGGTGACCGACAACGCAGTTATGGTGTCATAAACGGCCAAAACGGGCATCCAACGGTCAAATTCATAGCGTACGACCTCGGATTGAGCTGAAACCACCGTGAAACATTCTAATTATTATCCGTGACGTGTACGCGCAGACGGCACGTCAATCGGACGTGCCGTGTGCCCGCGGTGACCGACAACGCAGTTATGGTGTCATAAACTGCCAAAACAGGCGTCCAACGGTCAAATTCATAGCGGACGACCACGGATTCACCCGAAACCACCGTGAAACATTCTAATTATTATTTGTGACGTGTACGCACAGACGGCACGTCAATCGGACGTGCGGTTTGCCCAGTACGGCTCAATATTCTTGTTTTAAGTGATGCGCGCGCTTCGTAAACGCGCGTGAGGGGGGTCCAAACGGGCCGGACGATGTCGGAATGGCCTGAAATCAGACGAAAAATATGGGTGAGTGATTTCTGAAGTGGTCGAGCAGACGGCACATCAATCGGACATGACCTGTGCCCGCGGTGACCGAGAACGCAGTTCGGGTGTCATAAACGGCCAAAACGGGCGTTAAACGGTCAAATTCATAGAGGACGACCAGAGATTCACCCGAAACCACCGTGCAACATTCTAATTATTATTTGTGACGTGTACGCGCAGACGGCACGTCAATCGGACGTGCGGTTTTCCCGGTACGGCTCAATATTCGTGTTTTAAGTGATGCGCACGCTTCGAAACGCGCGTGAGGGGGAGTGATTTATGAAGTGGCCTGAAATCAGACGACAAATACGGGTGAGTGATTTATGAAGTGGTCGAGCAGACGGCAGGTCAATCGGACGTGCCGTGTGCCCGCGGTGACCGACAACGCAGTTATGGTGTCATAAACGGCCAAAACGGGCGTCCAACGGTCAAATTCATAGCGGACGACCACGGATTCACCCGAAACCACCGTGAAACATTCTAATTATTATTCGTGAGGTGTAAGCGCAGACGGCACGTCAATCGGACGTGCCGTGTGCCCGCGGTGACCGATAACGCAGTTATGGTGTCATAAACGACCAAAACGGGCGTCCAACGGTCAAATTCATAGCGGACGACCTCGGATTGAGCTGAAACCAGCGAGAAACATTCTAATTATTATTCGTGACGTGTACGCGCAGACGGCACGTCAATCGGACGTGCGGTTTGCCCGGTACGGCTCAATATTCTTGTTTTAAGTGATGCGCGCGCTTCGTAAACGCGCGTGAGGGGGGTCCAAACGGGCCGAACGATGTCGGAATGGCCTGAAATCAGACAACAAATACGGGTGAGTGATTTCTGAAGTGGTCGAGTAGACGGCACATCAATCGAACATGACCTGTTCCCGCGGTGACCGAGAACGCAGTTCGGGTGTCATAAACGGCCAAAACGGGCGTTAAACGGTCAAATTCATAGCGGACGACCAGAGATTCACCCGAAACCACCGTGCAACATTCTAATTATTATTTGTGACGTGTACGCACAGACGGCACGTCAATCGGACGTGCGGTTTGCCCGGTACGGCTCAATATTCGTGTTTTAAGTGATGCGCACGCTTCGAAACGCGCGTGAGGGGGGTCCAAACGGGCCGAACGATGTCGGAATGGCCTGAAATCAGACGAAAAATATGGGTGAGTGATTTATGAAGTGGTCGAGCAGACGGCGCGTCAATCGGACGTGCCGTGTGCCCGCGGTGACCGACAACGCTGTTATGGTGTCATAAACGGCCAAAACGGGCGTCCAACGGTCAAATTCATAGCGGACGACCACGGATTCACCCGAAACCACCGTGAAACATTCTAATTATTATTCGTGACGTGTACGCGCAGACGGCACGTCAATCGGACATGCGGTTTGCACGGTACGACTCAATATTCGTGTTTTAAGTGATGCGCGCGCTTCGTAAACGCGCGTGAGGGGGGTCCAAACGGGCCGAACGATGTCGGAATCGCCTGAAATCAGAGGAAAAATACGGGTGAGTGATTTCTGAAGTGTTCGAGCAGACGGCACGTCAATCGGACTTGTCCTGTGCCCGCGGTGACCGACAACGCAGTTATGGTGTCATAAACGGCCAAAACGGGCGTCCAACGATCAAATGCATAGCGTACGACCTCGGATTGAGCTAAAACCACCGTGAAACATTCTAATTATTATCTGTGACGTGTACACGCAGACGGCACGTCAATCGGACGTGCCATGTGCCCGCGGTGACCGACAACGCAGTTATGGTGTCATAAACGGCCAAAACGAGCGTCCAACGGTCAAATTCATAGCGGACGACCACGGATTCACCCGAAACCACCGTGAAACATTCTAATTATTATTTTTGACGTGTACGCGCAGACGGCACGTCAATCGGACGTGCGGTTTGCCCGGTACGGCTCAATATTCTTGTTTTAAGTGATGCGCGCGCTTCGTAAACGCGCGTGAGGGGGGTCCAAAAGGGCCGAACGATGTCGGAATGGCCTGAAATCAGACGAAAAATACGGGTGAGTGATTTCTGAAGTGTTCGAGAAGACGGCACGTCAATCGGACTTGTCGTGTGCCCGCGGTGACCGACAACGCAGTTATGGTGTCATAAACGGCCAAAACGGGCGTCCAACGATCAAATTCATAGCGTACGACCTCGGATTGAGCTGAAACCACCGTGAAACATTCTAATTATTATCCGTGACGTGTACGCGCAGACGGCACGTCAATCGGACGTGCGGTTTGCCCGGTACGGCTCAATATTCGTGTTTTAAGTGATGCGCACGCTTCGAAACGCGCGTGAGGGGGGTCCAAACGGGCCGAACGATGTCGGAATGGCCTGAAATCAGACGACAAATACGGGTGAGTGATTTATGAAGTGGTCGAGCAGACGGCACGTCAATCGGACGTGCCGTGTGCCCGCGGTGACCGACAACGCAGTTATGGTGTCATAAACGGCCAAAACGGGCGTCCAACGGTCAAATTCATAGCGGACGACCACGGATTCACCCGAAACCACTGTGAAACATTCTAATTATTATTCTTGACGTGTACGCGCAGACGGCACGTCAATCGGACATGCGGTTTGCACGGTACGACTCAATATTCTTGTTTTAAGTGATGCGCGCGCTTCGTAAACGCGCGTGAGGGGGGTCCAAACGGGCCGAACGATGTCGGAATGGCCTGAAATCAGACGAAAAATACGGGTGAGTGATTTCTGAAGTGGTCGAGCAGACGGCACATCAATCGGACATGACCTGTGCCCGCGGTGACCGAGAACGCAGTTCGGGTGTCATAAACGGCCAAAACGGGCGTCCAACGATCAAATTCATAGCGTACGACCTCGGATTGAGCTGAAACCACCGTGAAACATTCTAATTATTATCCGTGACGTGTACGCGCAGACGGCACGTCAATCGGACGTGCCGTGTGCCCGCGGTGACCGACAACGCAGTTATGGTGTCATAAACGGCCAAAACGGGCGTCCAACGGTCAAATTCATAGCGGACGACCACGGATTCACCCGAAACCACCGTGAAACATTCTAACTATTATTCGTGACGTGTACGCGCAGACGGCACGTCAATCGGACATGCGGTTTGCACGGTATGACTCAATATTCGTGTTTTAAGTGATGCGTGCGCTTCGTAAACGCGCGTGAGGGGGGTCCAAACGGGCCGAACGATGTCGGAATCGCCTGAAATCAGACGACAAATACGGGTGAGAGATTTATGAAGTGGTCGAGCAGACGGCACGTCAATCGGACTTGTCGTTTGCTCGCGGTGACCGACAACGCAGTTATGGTGTCACAAACGGCCAAAACGGGCGTCCAACGGTCAAATTCATAGCGGACGACCACGGATTCACCCGAAACCACCGTGAAACATTCTAACTATTATTCGTGACGTGTACGCGCAGACGGCACGTCAATCGGACATGCGGTTTGCACGGTACGACTCAATATTCGTGTTTTAAGTGATGCGCGCGCTTCGTAAACGCGCGTGAGGGGGGTCCAAACGGGCCGAACGATGTCGGAATCGCCTGAAATCAGACGTCAAATACGGGTGAGTGATTTATGAAGTGGTCGAGCAGACGGCACGTTAATCGGACTTGTCGTGTGCCCGCGGTGACCGACAACGCAGTTATGGTGTCATAAACGGCCAAAACGGGCGTCCAACGGTCAAATTCATAGCGGACGACCTCGGATTGAGGCGGGGTTGACTCGTACACGTCTCAAATGACCCATGGATCGTTGTCTTAAAGTATCAACACAATCCGAATGCGTTTGGCCAGTTTTCCGTATGCCAGTTGATGGTTTTCACTTAAAATGATGTCCTTTTGAAACAAAAGACATACACTTTGAGTTGTTCCGACCACACCACGCCTCGGATTGAGGCAGGGATGACTCGTACACGTCACATATGACCCATGGATCGTTGTCCTAAAGCATCAACACATTTCGAATGCGTTTGGTCAGTTTTTCGCATGTCACTTTTTGTTTTCACTTAAAATCTTATGGAAATTCATATAGAATATTTTTATATCATATTTAGTATGGATTAGATTTTAGTTGATCGTGCTATGAAACATTTCAGAGCTAATGAAATTAAGGAAGGTGGAGGGGCTGTCCGGGGGGCTGTCCGGGGGGGCTGTCCGGTGGGTGTCCGGGGGGCTGTCCGGGGACCAAGGAGGAGGGTGGGGGGGGCTGTGCGGGGTCTGTCCGGGGGGTGTTTGGGAGTTGTTCAGGGGGTTGTCCGGGGTTGTTCAGGGGGCTGTCCGAGGGTTGTTCAGGGGGTTGTTCGGGGGTGTTCAGGGGGCTGTCCGGGGGGTGTTTGGGGGGTTGTCCGGGGTCCAGGGGGGGGGGTGGGGGGTTGTCCGGGGTCCAAGGGGGGGGGGTGGGGGGGTTGTCCGGGGGGCTGTCCGGGGGGCTATCCGGGGTCCAGGGTGGAGGGTTGGGGGCTGTACGGGGGGCTGTTCAGGGGGCTGTCCGGGGGGGCTGTCCGGTGGGTGTCCGGGGGGCTGTCCGGGGACCAAGGAGGAGGGTGGGGGGGCTGTGCGGGGTCTGTCCGGGGTTGTTTAGGGGGCTGTCCGGTGGTTGTTCAGGGGGTTGTCCGGGGTTGTTCAGGGGGTTGTCCGGGGGGTGTTTGGGGGGTTGTCCGGGGTCTAAGGGGGAGGGTGGGGGGGTTGTCCGGGGGGCTATCCGGGGTCCAGGGTGGAGGGTTGGGGGATGTACGGGGGGCTGTCCAGGGGGCTATCCGCGGGGCTGTCCGGGGGGTGTTTGGGGGGTGTTCGGGGTCCAAGGGGGAGGGGGGGTTGTCCAGGGTCCAAGAATGAGGGGGGTTGTCCAGGGAGTTCTCAAACACACAACCACTAAAAGACAACAACATCCATAAAAACAGACAATATATAAAAATAACTCAACTCCAATACTATACTACGAGTCTAGATAAAACCAACAACTAGAATAGATTAAACATCAAATCTCAAGTCAAAAATGTAACGGATCAATATGTCCCACATCAGCATCACCATCTCCATCATCATCATCATCATCGCCCTCGTCATCGTCCTCCTCATCGTCCTCACCCTCCACAGCGCCTTCCTCCTCGCCTTCGCCCTCCTCCTCGCCCTCCTCATCTCCCTCCTCTTCCGCATCAGACTGCTCGCCATCATCATCTTCAAGATGGACATCGGCCTGACCACCACTGGAACTGCCACCTGGTGCACCATATATAGAATGTATCGACGACATGTATTCATCAATCGCTGGGCTGGCCTCTGCTGGAAGTGTTGGACGTAGAACTTCAATAAATTTCATAAATGCACTGTTTGCCCTAGCAGACTGTTCTGCCGTCTCTGTGGCCCTTTTCTCAGCCTGTTCTGCCTGTCCCCTAACTTGCTGCAGCTCGGTGGCACTACAACTCGTACCTGAGGCAGGCCAATACCTCGTCGGGGCTATCCTAGGTCGGCAGCGTACTCTGCCAGAATGATCCTCTCCCAACACCTGATGTAAGTGATCAGATGGCCCAAAATTGTCTGCTTCTTGGGCATCGAGGGCCTCTAAAGCATCCTGTTACAAATATAAATATAATATTAAGTTACGAAATAGATATTAAAATATAAAATCAACAGATTAAAACTTATAATCTGCTGCTGAGTCGCTTCGTTGATAGCACGTCCATCCTTTTTTCGTCTACTCGAGCAAAATAGTTTTGCTCGAGGCACACGTCCTTCAATATTTTGTACTTGCCTCTACAATGACATTGAAAACAAAATTTATATAAAGACTTCAGAAAATAATTGAATAATTGAGGAAACAAAAGAAAATGTAAGTCGTAAAGAAAACTTATAAACAATTGTCATACCTGCTGCCTCTCATGATCCGGCATCGTCGTGCGTCCTTGTGTATGGAGGTATTTTTTTGCATCAATGTTTTTTTTGTTTTTTCCAGATGATTCCTAAATAAAATTCGATAATGCAAAGGATAATATTAATGAAAAACTTGAAAGTTATTATTTAAATACCTCAAATGTAATTCATACCTTAAACTGGGTACTCGTCCAATGAGTAATCATCTGACGATACTGCTCTATAGGACAATCATCCACGACTGGTACCGCCTCTAACTCAGTGCCAACTCTAGCACGCCAGCCAATATACAGCTCATGCTTGTAGGCTCTCCAAAGCTCGCCTAAATCCTTTAGACGTTCCAGTCGTGCACCCTCACCATCAGGAAAATTAAATCGAAGCTGAAATGAAAATATTAATTTATATAAATACAAAAAAAATTCATGGCATTAAATACAACAGATTTTTTTACCCATATCTCTGCCCAAGCTCTATCTTTGACCTCATGTGGCAAATGTCTCCACGACAGTGGGCTGACGGGAATGATGTCGGAGTATTTGGCAAGCGCCGCCATAAAACTCCGACATTGCTGCCCTGTTTTCTCAACCATCTGATTGTCTTCATTATATTCCACCATAACCTGTGTGCGACGGTTCCACACCGAACGCATGCGTGTACGGCCCCGCCCCCGCCTCCTGTCAGTAGATGTATCTGTCAAGAAAGAAAAACAAATATTTTATCAAAACATGTTATAATAAAAATAAATATTGCTATAAAAATTTGATAGGGTTTTATAAATATACCTGTGCTAGTCTGATCAATGAGTGGCGCCGGATCCACAGAACCTGATGGAACACCCTCTGGTGGAACAGGAGTCGAAGACGATGGAATATAAAAGCTCGGAGAGACAGAAGTAGAAGGAAAAGAAGATGGAACAACTGTATGACCTGATGCTGACTGGGGAGTGGGAATCATCATGGGATGTGAAAATGATGGGGCAGAAGATGCAGAAGGTAGCGAAAACATGGGAGGTCTAAATATCCCGTGTGTCCCTAACGACACACCGGGATCAGAATGTGGGAAGGCTGAAATGTCAGTGGGAGGGGCAGGGTCTAGTCGGGCATGCGCAGCTCTATGTCCACCTCTGGTACGAACCCTCCTCGTACCACCGGCCTGAGTACTAGGACCAGTACTAGGCTCCTCGTCGAATAACTGTCGACGTAATGGTGGATCCTACAAAAAAGTTTACAAAAAAAATTAATCACATGACATTATTTATTCTGTAAATATATATATATATATTTGAAATAAAGTACTCACTGTAGGCACTAATGGTGGAATGCCCATCTCCTCCATCTGACGATTGTTCTCCGCCATTTTTTTCTTCATCTCTCTTCAATTGGCTTCATTTCCTGCATTGGAAAACAAATATGTAATTAATTAGAAAAAGAAAATTAATGTGTAAACCAAAAAACTAAATATATGAGGGAATGAGGGGATTCATTGGTAATTTAGCTATCAATTGTTTTAGAAGATCTTGAATGAATTTAATAAAACATACAAGTTGTAATGTTCACCAAGTTAGAAATATTGTTTGATTTGGTTTGAATACAGTTCAATTCCAAATTAGAAAATGCAATTCAAATAAAACAGCAATCAACCTTAACAACCCAACTCGAGGTAAACCAAAAGAATTGAGAACATGGATGAATGATTCTATATATTTCCAACCACAACTTCAGGTTCACAATCAACTCTGACAATTGAGCTATTGGAGTCATCAAAAGAAATAAATGGATTGGTTCCAATGGCAATAGGGACAGTGTCAATTCCATCATCAGCATCATCAAAAATATGTCTTGGAATTACTTCAACTACGACACCAAATTCTGGTTGAAGTTGATCTTTGACATAAAAAACTTGTTTAGCCATTGATGCCAACACATATGGTTCTTCAGTTGCAAGAGTGCGGGTCATATTAATTACTCGAAATCCACAATCATCAATAAATGTGCCATGTCTCGTCATCGAATCAAACCAATGGCATTTCATCATTGTGACTCGTCCATGAGAGTAATAATCCAATATTATTATTTTCTCAACGACTCCATAATAACCCACATTTTCAAGTTGCGGTCTACTATCTGATGCACTGGCATAACAATCTGTTGTGGCAGTAACCATAATACCATCATGTTGTGTTCTCATGTTTTTGGCTCGTTCAGTGACAATAAATCTGTACCCATTGATAACAATTGATTAACAGTCACGAGCCACGGTATTAGGACCAAAAGCCAAAGCTCTTATTTCCTCAGAGACAAAGTCAGCAGACAAACTCAATACCTGCAATATAAATGACAGTTAAACTTAAGTAAATATTGAAATAATTAATTTAAACAGTAATATTTTTACCTTCAATTTTAACCAAGCAGAAAACTCTTTGCTATGCAAAGTCTCTCTCCTTCTCAAAGATAAAGAACGATGCTTCCTATTTATCATTGTTTTATGTTCCCTGTAGATAAAAAAATATGAATAGTTTAACAGATATATATGTAAGATATATACATATTCAATTTTGTTACCTGATATAGTCATCGAACAAATCACAATTGAACAAAACTGTGCGATGTGCCATCTCCCGCTCTTCATGGCTTAATGTCTTCAATGTATATGATCCAGGAATTCCTCCTGTTTGAGGAAGTGATGGAAAACTGGGTTCAATTTGCTCATATTGTTCTTCTTCATTTCTCATTGGTCTGTTCATTCTTGTAGTAAGATCAGACAAATACATTGAACAGAAATCCATACATTCTTGAGCTAAGTAACCGTTCACGATAGAACCTTCGGGATGATTCTTGTTTCGAACATAAGACTTTAATGTGAACATATTTATTTCAGTTGGATACATCCAACGAAAAGAAACAGGTCCTCCGAGAAGTATTTCAGTTGGAATATGGACAGTCAGATGCAGCATGCATGTGAAAAATGATGGGGGAAATATTTTCTCCAACTCACACAAAATTAATGGGGCATCTGTCAACATTTTTTGCAAGAAAGACTTGGACAACTTCTTAGCACAAAGATCTCTAAACAAATGGCACAACCGAATAACACCCACCCTTACATTATTGGACAAAAGATGACGGATTGCTATTGGAAGCAACTCATGCAGTAGAACGTGATAATCATGAGTCTTCAAAGATTTTAGCTTCAACTCTCTTCTATTGACCCGTTTAGATATGTTGCTTGAATAGCCATCAGAAACTCTAATAGTCTCTAATACTTCCAAAAATTGTTTTTTTTCAGTAGGTGTCATCACATAAGAAGCACATGGAAGTTGCCATTTATTTTCACTAATACGCACAGGATGCAATTCTGGTCTGATGCCCCAATCCACCAAGTCACGTCGAGATCGTAAATCATCTTTTGTCTTCCCCTTGACATTTAGAAGAACTGAAAGCAACATTTCACATATATTCTTTTCAATATGCATTACGTCTAAGCAATGACGTAGCAAATTGGTTGACCAATAAGACAAATCAAAAAAGATACTCCTCTTCCTCCGAATGTAACAGGTTTCTGTGGAAACATTCTTTCTCTTTCCAGATTTCATTTGACCCTTCCCAAACGAAAAACTGAAATCTTTCAATTCATTAAGCACATCAGTTCCAGACATACGCTGAGGTGGATCATCGGTCTCTATAGTATTATCAAATCTTCGACGATTCATTCCATATGGATGATCCTTTGGCAAAAATCGTCGATGTCCCATAAAACTGAAACTACAACGATGTTTCAGTCTTCTGGATCGTGTATTCTTCATACAAACTGGACATGACAGTTTCCCCTTCGTGCTCCATCCAGACATCATTGCATAAGCCGGAAAATCATTGATTGTCCACATAAGCGCAGCGCGCATCTGAAATATGTCTTTCGAACATGCATCGTATGTGCGCACACCCACATCCCAAAGAAGCTTCAACTCTTTTATTAAAGGTTGCATGTATACATCAATATCAATACCGGGATCAGAAGGACCAGATATGAGTATACTCATGAAAGTGAAAGATTTTTTCATACACAACCATGGGGGAAGATTATAAATGTGCATAAAAACGGGCCATGTGCTGTGCGAAGTAAGCATCTGCCCAAACGGATTAAAACCGTCGCATGAAAGACCCAGCCTCACATTACGCACGTCAGCTGCAAAATCAGGATGTCGAGCATCAAATCTCTTCCATGCAAATCCATCTGCAGGATGAACCAACTCATCCTCATTATTCTTTCTCTCGGTATCATGCCATCTCATTTTTATTGATATGTCATCAGACATAAAAAGATTCTGGAGTCTGGGGATCAATGGAAAGTGCCACATTACTTTCTGTGGAACGCGGGATGGTGTTCCATCAGATTTTGACTTCCAGCGGGACGTGCCACATTTTATACATTCATTTCGTTCAGCGGTTTCCTCCCAGAATAAACTACAATCTTTCGGGCAAGCATGAATTTTGTTTCTTGAAAATCCAAGTTCCTCAACTAACTTCCATGCCATATAGTGGTTTGAGGGAATATCTGCATCATCTGGAAGTAAATCCTTCAAGAGGGTAAGAATGTAATCGATTGCTGTATTAGAAATCCCATACATAGTTTTCCCATGAAATAATCGGATTAAAAATTCCAGCTTTTTCATTTTATCGCATTGTCGATATACTGGAGTCGTGGCAGCATCATTCAATTTTTTCACCCTATCAATATCATCATTTTCACTAGATGCATCAGCTGTCCTCATATCGAAGTCTTCTTGAGTCGAAATCCTTTCTTTTTCATGATGACGAATAAACGGAAACCGATCATCTAACAAATTCTCCATTCCAGTCTTTTCATTTCGATCATCACCAATTTGAGATTTTGTTTTCTCCCCATTGTGATACCACAGAAAGTAGTTTGCTTGAAACCCATTTTTGGTTATGTGGTAGCTGACTTCTTCACGGCTCAACCAAGGTCTACCAACACAATTGGAACATGGGCAGTGTATGCGACCACTATCTGAAGCATTGTGAAATGCAAAATCTATAAAGCTCTCCAAATTTTTTTGAAAATCGTCTGAGATCCGATCGGTTTCATACATCCAACTTCTGTCCATTCTGTAAAAAGAATTTATATAAGTCATTTTGTCATAAACAATTCAATAGGCATTAACTATAATAGAAAATACATTTAAGTAAACGATAAAGGAAGAAAATAATCAAGGTATCAACTACACATGTCAAAAAAACATACAAATGTGTTATTGAAAAAATGTAAAACCAACAAGAACTTAATGTATTATATCACATAACAGCATGACTCATCCCATAACCATATTAGTAGGGTATCATGAACATGAATAACATCAACCTTGTTCCATCCTCCTACCCTACATGACCCCAACCAGATGCCACATCTTATTATAGCCTTATCACATCACACCTCACCGAAAAACACTAGGGAAATCATAGTACATCTCACCTAAAGACACATGGACAATCACATCGCATCTTGCCTAAAAACACATGGTCAATCACTTTTTAAGGAAGAGTAGGGAAGACATGGTAGCTATCCAAACATATAACCACCATCCTAGATATTAGAAAAAATACCCATAACTCAAAACCTCTGATCGTTGGTAAGTTTATCCAACTCTGGTTGGGAATGTGTAGAAATAACATAAAAATACATGATATATAGATAGCACAAAATACTCAACCTATGGGTTCACATTAACTACATAATCACACACTTCACTACTACCATAAAACACATAAACCACACCACCACCACACAAGACGCATATCATAGGAATATAATTCTACATTCAATAAGTCTATCTATGAAATTATCATAAGAATCCATGTATCAATTGGAATATAATTCTACATTCAATAAGTCTATCTATGGAATCCCTCCCTTGGATCCATGTATCACCAATGGCTTAATCAATATTCAAAGAAATGAGTCTATCCGTGGAATTCCACTGTGAATCCATTTATCACATAAAGCATA
Organism: Viscum album; assembly: GCA_963277665.1. Taxonomy (NCBI): domain Eukaryota; kingdom Viridiplantae; phylum Streptophyta; class Magnoliopsida; order Santalales; family Viscaceae; genus Viscum; species Viscum album. The sequence goes on from OY728165.1 coordinate 1,652,120,723, forward strand.
TAAGTTAATAGGAACAAGATTATATATCTGACATCCTAATAGAATCCATGTATCACTATTTACTATTAATCATTTAATGAATTTCATTTCATTTAAACAATTCATTAAACATACCAAGGTCAAAAACAAAGGTATTTAATACAACTCACCTCAAAATGGCGACTCAATCAAATAAAATTCAAGCACTCACATGGGAATTTTTAATATAACACTCCTAACAAGACTATAAAGATATCACATGCATTAGTTATAATATATCTAACATGGTAACATAAAATATAAGTGTTAAAGGGGAATGCAAACCATAAAATACCCTTAATTAATTTAATTTACAATTCAATTCATAAATCGAACAATCAATTCGATTTATATAACCTTTCACAAATGACATCCCATGTTCAAAGGGTAAAATCCAAAAATGAATTTTCAAGAAAACTCACCCTTAGGCGCCGGCAGTAGCTCCAAAATCGTCTAAACTGAAGGGAAAAATAAAAATAAGTTTCAATACTATCCAAACATTTTAATACCTTTTGAGATAAAGAAGAAGAATAACCTGAAGAAGAGCTTCAAGGTCCGGCCGGCAGTACTCCAAAATCGCCTGCTGCTGCTCCCGTTAGGGCTCTGTAACGCGAATGGGGGAGAGAACGGGCTGCTGGTGATTTGGGGAAAACCTTTGCCAACGGTTTTTTAAAACCGTTGGCATATCTCCCCGAAACAAGGCCTATCCCAACGGTTCCATAGAACCGTTGGGAAACACTCCCAAAACAAGGTTTTTCCCAACGGTTCCTTAGAACCGTTGGGAAAAACTCCCCAAAAGAAGGCCTACCCCAACGGTTCTAAGGAACCGTTGGGAAAAACTCCTCAAAACTAGGCCTATCCCAACGGTTCCCTAGAACCGTTGGGAAAAACTCCCCAAAACCAATCTACCCCAACGGTTCTAAGAAACCGTTGGGAAAAAACTCTATTTTTATCATTTACCAACGGTTTGATAGAACCGTTGGTATGTAACCGTGGGGAAAAACCCACATTCCAGTAGTGAATCAATCTTATTCCGTGGATTACGTATGTAGTTTTTAGAATTCCTTAATAAGATTTTAAATTTGGATTCATAATTCACAACATTTTCATTCGATTTATATTATAGACTTAAGAATTAGTTCTCCATATTGACTCATAGTTCGTGAGAGATATATTTTTCATGGAAAATTTCCTTAAAATATTTTGATTCTGTATTTTCAATGTTTTCCTCATCCTTTTTGTTTTGAATCAGTGACCACCATTGATCAAAATCTACTAAAATATGATAAACATTCATTATAACAATATCCATTTAATTACTTCCCAAATCAATAAATATCTTCTCTAAGTAACATACCCAATCCTTCGCTACAAATGCATTTGTATTCCAATTGAATAATGGAGGCTACTATTTCATAATGCGGTCTAACATTTATCCTCCATATTGTGGATCGACATGCTTCATACTAGTAAGGTTATTGTTCATAAACTGAGTCAACAAACCCAGGGCAGTTATAAGCTTCTCATAACTAGTAGCTACTATAGTACCAAAATAATAATCTTGTATATGAGATTTCTGCATTGATACAGTTTTCATTCCTTCCAATATGAATCATTTCTAAATAATTGATTTAACTAATTTAGTTTATCAATCATAATTCAAAATCTTGAAGTAGAAAAACACTTAATATATATTGAAATTTTATGCATAGCTAATATAATAATAATAAACCTGATTTATTTAGGTAAATATTTAATTTTAAATCCTTCATAATGGTTTATAATGAAAATGTGATTTATCCAAAGAATATCCCCTAAGAGTGTCAAACCAGGTACATAGTAAGGCATGTTTTTATGTACCAGGATACCCCAAGTAAGGTTCAGGACACTTTCTCAGAGTTGTTACCCCAACATCCACTGGTAGTATCCAAAAAAGGATGTATTGCTATGAAGACCCACATAATCTATACCTTACAAAAATTCTATGATTTTCATATATTATTGTCTTGAAATTATATCTTAGGTTTATATTCACTAATCTATGTTTTCTAAATCTAGTTTCCAAGGTTTCCTCTAAAATTCCTCTCATACCAACTGTAAAAACCCCGACCCCAGTTACCCAAAGATAGTTCCTTACTTTGTTACATTGGTATAATTGTCAAGGAAGTATCATCCCAAAGGACTGAATAGTATAGTAGTACTGAAAAAATAAACATAAATATAAGTTTTACATTATAAATTGAAAATAAAATCTACATATCAACTCTATTCCAAATATCCATAACATCAATATTATCCCTCCAAGTCATTCATAATTTAATATTCACATCTAGGGGAAAAATAAAACATAATAAAGGGGTGAGATTGGATTCTGAGTAAGGGTAAGTAATATAACAAAAGTTAATACAAACAACGAGTCATTGTTAATGACTAATAACACATGTCTTTAAAATATATACTCAGTCATAATATGGAATGAATAAAAACTGAATAAATAATTCCATTAAAATAATCACATGAGAATAAAGCTTATCAATGGATATTAAACTAGTTGAATATTCACATGGATAATAAAATACAAATAATAATGATGGAATGAATATGGCATACATCATAATCATTTCATCGAGTCCTCAGCCCAGACACCTGAAAATAAATGGTTATTTCCTCGAACACTATCAATTTCTTGTTTTGTCTCATGAGACCAAATGATGCATCATGGGGATATAGAGAGCCCCACACATCACTCAATATGTCTAATTAATTCCTAATTTGAATGCGGTAAAACATAAACAACATATACAAATTAAATATAAAAATCTTTCCCTAATCTATAAACATAATCAATAACTATTATGAGTAGTATGGTGGATGGTATAAAGATAGTACATACATAGTCAAGATGATCATAAACCATTTAATAAAATATGGTAGATGATAATCATAATATATCAATATCAATAAATCATAAAATACACTAGAGTTGGTTAAATAGAAGAAAATACTCTAATAAAATCATTGAGTAATTCTTGATAGAAATACCCCTTTTAGTTTGTGAAGAAGAGTTCTTTTGGAAAAATCATATTTTGTTGTCATAATTTCTTGTATAAAACCAATAATGAAAAATATAGTTTTTCATGTAAAAATTATTTATTTTAGAAAAAAAATGGTTCCTTAAAGTGATTATGGATTGTACTTGAAAATAGGTAAGAAATATGAATGTTCCCTTTAATCATGCCTTCTTATCAGTAAGAATTGAGAATGAAAGATTGTAAAACATGTATTTAACCTTAAAATATAGATTAAATGATCTGGATGTATGAGTTAAGTCCATAATAAAATAATTTATAATTATTTTATAATAATAATGAAGAATTAAATTTAGGTAAATATAGAGAAAGAATAACCCAAATGAAAAATTGAGGTTCAGGAAGAATCCCTTACCTTATGTCTGAAAGTGTTCCATACATGATATTAATGTCATGTATAATCTAATTAAATCCCTTAATTATTTAATTCAGATCCTTTTAAATTTATTTTCTATATTATGATTTTATTAATTTCATTTATGGTCTTTTTGATGAGTTATAAGATACAATTTTATCATTCGAAAGTGTTGATTTCCTTGGTTTTCATGATTGGTTCACTTGTATACATCTAAGAAATATCACATGAAATGGAAATAAATATCCATAATTTAATTTACATGTTATTAATGAACATACAGAATATTAAATTATTTTATAAGTCATTTGGTTAATTGGGATATCGATGAGTCATTAGGTAAGCTGTTTTTTATAACCATTTGGATTATTTTGGTGTTTTTTCAATCATCAAAAACATGTTTTGTTTTATTAGTTAACATCAATTATATATAGTGGTTAAAAGATAGATTTTAATACATATATAATAATTTTTTCAACCATAAAATGGTTTTATAACAAGCTTTGATGGAGTTAATGTAAAATGAAAATTCATTGTCCCTGATGTTGTTAAATTGACACATCACGAGCAATGTTTTCATTTATAGAATAAAAGAGAGAGAGAAAGGTTTTAGATGGTAGATCTTACAATAAAATGATATAAGTATAGAATATAAATGATATTGGTGTTATCATATCAATTTTTATAGAGGATTTTAGGTAAGAATAAGAAAATAAAATAAATTTAAAAGGAAATAAAAGAAAAGAAATAGGATATTTACCTCTTGAAATCTTTTCATTGAGAACCTCCTTAATATGAATGGTTTTGGTAATTTTTTGAGACCAAAGGATGCTATATTTGGGGAGGGTATTTATAAGATTATTGAGATTAAATTTTACAAGGATCAAAACTTTTAAGGTGTGAGGAGAAGAGGTGGTGAGGAGTGGTATTTATAGTGGAGGAGAGGGGTTTTTTTAATATTTTTTTCATTTGTTTATTATTTTGGATCAAGAAAATTAATAGTTTGATAATTATCACTAAATATATTAAAATAATAATGGGAAGTTAGATATTATTTTTATTACAATATCAATGACTCAAGGAATAGTGTAGTTAACTTATAATATATATATACCGTAAATTATCGTTTTTCACTATTCAATAAGAATTCAACTATTTCAGAAAAATACCAAAAATTCAACCTAAGCATTTTTAAATGTTTAGAATTTAAAAATGAACTCTATTTTATGAAAATAAATTTCTATTTTTTCTAAATTTAATTTTTAATTATAATAATCATTTACCTGAAAAATACATATTTTAAAATTATAACACATTTTATAACACTTTGAAATATTAATTAATGTATCATAAGATTATTTTAAAATAATAAGACAAAATAATAATTTATTAATAAATTTTATGGAAGCAAATTTTCTTCTAAATAATTTTTATTTATTATAAAATTGTAATTAAGTATTTATGACTTACAAAAATACCAACACTGAATTAATAATTTTTTAAAATATTTATTTACTTATACTATGATATAATTATATCATACATTCATTTATAAAATTTCTAAATTTTATTTATAATTTCATGGGTATATTTACTATTCTTTTGGTTGGTTTACTATATATAAAGTTCATATTACTATCCCTGAGTTCAAGTTACTATTTCATTGGTATAGGTTATTTAATTTCTAAAAATATCTCTAATTTCATTCATTATTCATTTATAAAGTTTACATTATGTAATCTAAGTGATATTATGTGATTTATACTATATAAAATAATTATAAAAAAATGAAAATTTCATTGATATAATTTTATTTTTTAAAACATAATATTTGTAGATAGGAAATTAAATACAGTATTCATAGTGACGGTTGGTCGTACATACATATGAATGCTACTTCTATTTCTTTATTGTATTTAATATAATGAAGAGTTAATGATATATATGTATATTTTAATTAAAATATCATATTTATTCCATATATTTCGCATATATTTATTAAATACATATTTTATAAATTCCAAACAAACAATGAATGTATCACATTTCTTTGAGGTGGTGGTAGTCCACACATCCACAAACGATGTTATCGTATACCCAAAAAATGAAACGCATAAAAGAATGTGTTATATAAAAATTAAATTAGTATAAATAAAACATAAATATCATAATATCATATAAAAATAGGTTTTCCATCATCATTCCCTGCATGAATGGTGGTAAAGTAAAATAATCAATCATCATTTCATATGGCAGTATTTTTCCATACACGAATGATATGTTCATTACCCATTTGATAGATGTGTGTGTAAGTGTAGGTAAAACCATTAAAGTTATAAAATATAATTAAATGTTTGATACTTATTTCATTATTTAATCATGTAAAAATAATATTTAAGGGGGTGAAGAATTCAAATAAAACAAAAGATTTTGAGGAAAAAATGTTCCCTCTTATTTGGGTAACTCCTTTTTGTTTACACCAAAAGGGTTCATTGGAAAGTTTTTTTCTAAAATGGTGGCTTCCAGAATGAGGGGAGGGATATTGGGAGATTATTTGAGCAGATTTTTTGTGATAAATAGGTATTTAGAGGTGTGAATAAATGGAAGGGGTGAGTGCCTTTTTATAGTGGAGGAATGACATTCTTGTAAATATAAAAAGGTATAAACTATTGAGAGGTCTCCCTAACATAATGTGCCTCTAGTATTGATACAAATATATAAAATGGATTATATTGTATAAATATAGCCATCCAATAGTTTTTTATAAGTTTATAGGTCATTTTGGCCCTTATGTTTATTTTTTAGTCCCTTGCTAAGCTAATTTTTTCTCTTAATCGCTATAATTAATTTTAATTACATTCACTAATATTTTTAGTAAAAAACTAAGTTAAAGTTATTAAACATTATAAATTATTCTAATTAAAAATATGGAATTCATTTTTCCAAATTCAAAACACAGAAGTCTCAAAAAAGTAATTTAAAATTAACCCTAGAGACGAGACAACAATGCAGGTTTTAAAAGTAAAAACGTTCAAACATTTTCTATGTTTTTATATCCAATTTCAAAGTGAAATTGATTACAACGAAATAAATTGGATTAATTGATGTATAAAATATATAATTTTAATTATATATTAATGTAAAATATAAATTAACCTTATAAATAATTTATGAAAAAAAAATTGTTTTGAATTAAAATTTAGTATATTTTTACTATTCATCAAAAATTGGAAATTTTCCAAAAAAAATTAACCCTAGCATAATTTGGATATTTCACTATAAAAAAATGAATTTTATTTTCCCATATTAAATTTATAGTTTAATAAATCATATTTAAAATTGGTGATCCATTAAAAGGTTGTAAAATTGCTTTTATAAAAAATATTTTTTTATGTAAAATATTCTTTTTGTTCTTATCTTATGCCTATAAATTATATTTAATGAATGTAAAAATATGTTATTAGATATATAACAAATTAATTTACTATATAAATTTTCTAAGGGTTTTATAATTTAATCTAATGTGAAAAAAATGAGACTAAATATATTTTGTTTAACCCAGATGTTGTGTTCATTATAAGCTAACTCTGTATTGTGTGTTTTGAAAGCTATAAAAATAATTAAATTTATTCTGAAAGAAAATATAATGAAATTTTTTGGGGTGATACATTAATTATAATATTTTATAAAAAACTATTTTTTATGAAAACCAATTTTGATTAATAAAATAACTCTACAAAAAACGAGTGCTCATTTTATCAACATTTATCAATAAATTTTTATTAGTTTTGACCTTCATATATACTTCATGATTTGGTTAATTTTATTCATACCCTCTAATTCAGTGACTATGTTATTACAGCCATAAAATAATAATATTTTATTATTCCATTATGCTTGACGTTGCATATTGTATACACCATGAAACATAGTGTACTTTTAAAATCCCATGGTGTTACATTATTCCCCATTTATTAATCCCCCCCCTAAATTTGAATTTGGTCTTGGTAATCAAGGGTTTTATATTTGGAAATTTATTTTTTGAAAACCCACATCAAAAAAAGGCATAAAAAACTTCCTCTTTAAAAGTGGTAATGGAAAGTAAAACGGTCATCTGAAATAAAACATATTTAGGTTTCTAAATACGAGATACTCAGTAATAATTTAAAATATAGACACAAAAGAAAAATAGTGTCCAAATTATGATGGAGAGTGATAGAGATCTTTGATTAAAAGAAATTGATTGAATATGAGAAATTTAAATACCAAAAAATTATGAACCAAATAGGTGGGAAAAATACCATTGGTTCATTAAAATAATAAAGGTAATAGGAAAAATATTTTATTTCAACATCCATCTCCAAGAGTTGAGGTATTCCTTTAACATATAGAATAAGAACATAAGGAAATATACTTACTTAAAAAGTAGAATTTCATAAATTAATCAATTTTCACCATTATATCATATGTTTCTCAAAAATTATTGGTATTGAAGATTAATTTTTGCATGCACGTAGCACTAAAATAATATTCTAATATATCACATAATTTCACTATAGGATATAAATTAATTACTTCTATCTATATAAATTAACCCAAACCAAAAAAAATTATCACAAGGTAAGATAATTCCAAAATGATATCAATCTAGAAATAAAATGTTTAACTTAAATCATTTCATAAATAAATTACCCTATAACCCAAATAATCTCAACAATAAATAATATTTTAACCACAAAGTATATATCATACCATTTAGGTTACATATTTTTAAATTTAAATGGATTTTCCCAAATAATTTTTCAGGTTAAATTACTCCCTGAACTTAAGTGTTATTTATAGCTCATCCCAATAAAAAATCTCCCAAAATATCATTAATAACCATGATAGATCACGATATTATATTATAATGTAGTGAAATTCACCAAAATTTAATGAATCAAGTTTAGATACCAAAATTAAAGGTCATTCTTATCATGAACATAAAAATCATTCAAATATATCATTTTTAATGATTCATTTTCTAAACATTCATGTTCATCTATATCCCATTATCTAATAGAACATAACTAACATAACATGAAATAGTATACTAATATAAAGTTCCATTTAAACCTAAATAGTGTGTTCTTCCAAAAACCCTTTTGAAGTTTCAAATTACCTCAAAATCCTATCACCATAAACCACAAAATAGGTTTCTATGGCTTTGAACTTACAATAAAACATAAACTTATAAACCCATGATGGTATCAATAACACAAAAGTTATCCTCACATGAAAATATACATGATTCTAGAAATTAAGACAATCCTAATTCCTAAAATAAAATCATATATACTGAATATATTCCATAAATCAAAAAAATGGAATAAAATTTATCAAAGATGAACTAAATCACTTTTTTATCTGATCTATAACCAATTTCAAGGTCAAAAATACTATTACATTTAATTCATAAATGAAACTCGTATTTTTTTATAAAAATTAAACATAATCACTTTACTTCTAAATCACTTTTCTTTTTTTATTGGTACCATTCTACATATATTTTAAAATTATTAAAAAAACTACTCTGTAATAATATATAGATGTTTTATGATTCATATATCTAGAATATCATTCATATAATAGTTCAAAAAAAATAATTCCTACAAATACATCAATACATCCACTCCAATGATTTTCATTTTATAGGTCCTTCCTTATTCTAGGAGTGAACTCTTTAATTCATTCATTGACTCATAAAAATCCCTATCTTCTCACACAAATGAATTCGATCTATAAATGGAATATAAGTATTAACTTCATATACCTATATCAAAATATTCATTAATATTTAGAAATTACTTAATCTGTGTCACTTTTTCCCACACATAAAACATATTCTCATTCCTATAAGACATTACCTTGAGTGTTTCTTCCCATATTCTCAACATGTAGGGAGATAAATTTTCTTTCCTCTTTGGTCTTCATTAATGTCATACATTATCATGATTGGTATGTTAGTAAAATCACCCATGTTGAGGTTTGTAATCATATAGTGGGATAAATGATTAGAAATAATGGCATGGTTTTACAATCCATATCTTGTTAAATTTGGTTTTTCATGAGGATAATCATTCCATTATCTATCACATTCAACATTAACAGGAATTCTCCAACTTCCATCAATTGAATAAAACCAAAAAATATAGTTTGATAAATAATCTTCATAGTAAGGAATCATGTAATCATGAAAAAAAAATTCATAAGATGACTAAATTATAATTTCTTCCTTAAAATCTATGAAACCATATGTTTAACCAAATTCATTCTTATTTTACATATATTCAAATCCATTATAATGGTTCATAAGGAAAATGTGAGTAAGCCCAAGAATATAACTCAGGAGTGTTAGGACAGGTTCACATTAAGGGAACATTCATCCTAAAGTAGAATGATGGTCAAGATATACTTCAACAAACTATATTTGGGAATTTTACCCCTAGATATATTTGCGCTAAAAGAAATACCACTTTCAGTATCTCGACTAAGAACTATTTCTCGAAAAGCCACATAATCTATATCTTATCGAAACATTAAGATTGTATCTTCTTCTTAGGATTATCCTTAGTGTTTTAACAAATTTTTTCTAAACCAAATATCAAAATAATTTCTGAACACTACTATGATACCAACTATATCAACCCAAAAATTTCATAAATAAATATTTCATCTTTTTAGATTAATATTCAATACATCACATTATAATATATTCTCTATTCGTAAAGGTTTAGGGTCTATAAAGACTAGATACATAAAAATGTAATTTTGGACCATTATTTATTAGTAGTCATAATGTTCTTCTCATTTTTTACCCTTATTCACAAACTCCACTTAAATTAATTCTTCATAACTTTGGGAAAGGAATCACTAGAATAAGCGATCATAGATACCCCATAAGTTTAAAATAAAGAAATATCAATCAATTATTATATGAAAGAAAAAAAACATAAGGCTATGAAATAATGACTATAAGTCACACAGTTTATACCGAATCTATCATATAATATAAACATGGTTCATTATAAAAAATTCTATCATTTTAAAATACATCAATTGTGAGAGTGAAGAATCATCATAAATCAATCATGAACCTTAATATCATATTATAATCAAAATAACATGTCATAAAAGTATGGCACCATTATACGAATATAAACCATTTTATATTACAAGGTTAACTACTAAGACCATTATACCATAATGGATCAGGCATCAAAAATAATTTCCTATATCAAAATATATCGGGTATATTCACCTCTTTCCCATAATGGATCATGTAAATTAAATTTTTTCTGAATGTTGATTAAGCACATCAACTTATTTTCCAAATGGGATCAACCATATCAACTTGTTCCCCATAGAGTATAAATCAAATCATCTTGTTTCCTATAATTATCTCATGATATATGAAACATTACCCAAATAATTCGGGGGCTATATAATTGTTGAAAAACTCATCACAAATTAAAACCATACATATGTATACAACATGATCATAAAAAATTCATCATTTAGTTATATCAAAACCTATGGGAAGGAAATATGTTTCATAAACTATTCATCATTTTGTTATAGAATAAATTGATAAAAATAAACAGGTTTCATAATAATCTCATCATCATAATCATAAAACATCTAAATAAATAATAAATATGGTATAATTGGATTACAGACACTGTAAATCACAAGTAACATCAAATGATTTTGTCACATATGAAAGATTCCTTTAAAGTGTTACTGGAATATTTATTAAGGAAAGTACCCATTTCACTTTTAAATCAATAATTTAAAATGAAAATATTTTCAAAATATTATGGATTTTTTTGTAAAATAACTATGGAAAATTTGATTGTAAGATTAAAATAATTGAGCTATCATGAGGGCTGTAAATTTTATTAATGAGAAGTATATTAAAAAAATCTTCCTTCCACACTTTCAATAAAAATTTAAAAGTATCTTGTTATGATAAAATGATGATATTCATTTAAAATATATTTATAGTAATATATACATATATAAAAATGACTTCAAATAATTAGAGGATAAGAATAAAACACTTTTTAATCATTTTAGATAAAACATGGATATGCAAGAGAAACATTTTTCATCTTAAGGGAGAAATAAAGTTTATTTTTCTTAAAAACAATATTTCGATATCTTGAGTTCTCAAAGAGAGGAAAAGAAAAAGAAAACATATAATCTTTAGAAATAAATATTTTATTTTAAAATGAAATGGATTTATCATGTAATAATGTTATAAATATCTTAAATTATAGTCATGAATAAATAATCCCAATTAAAATGGTTTTTGAATCACAAACCCTTACCACTTTGGTAACTTTTGACTCAAAACCTCATGAATGATAGAACCTTATATATATATGAATATCCCAATATTATTTATAAGAATAATCATAAAATATATTCTTGTTTAGTATATTGACCACATACAATATACAATTGGTGAATATGGCTTGTGCCTCATAGAAATAAAATATAAATGAAAATCACTTACCTTAAGTCGCCTTATTATTTGTACGCATTAAAAAATCATGTATAATAAATATGGATATATTATACATGTATTACAAAACCTTAATAATAAATATAATTCAATATATTATTTAAATATAACATCTCATCACAAGGGTTTTAACAATTTGTTATTAAAATCAATATTGTAGGGGGTAACAGCTTTTTTCATGCATGTTTTGGATAGGTAGTCTTGGTACTTATAATTTGATAATGTTTAGATATATAAAGAATTATATTAATAGTATTAATATATTATATATATATTATATATATATATCCCCAAAAGGTAGAGATAAAATAATGAATTACACAGTTTTCAGAGACAGTATCCCATATGTACGCATGATCATTATTTTCAGTTTTCAAAAGCTATAATGAAACAAATATAAATAATAATTAACCATTAAATAATTATTTTTATATAATATATATAATATATATTCACTAAATTTATCTTTATTTCTATCTATGTAAAATTTAAGAGAAAAACAAATCATATTGCTTCATGGAGGTGGTTTTTCACATGTTTTCATGAGTGACGTTATCACTTTTTGATGAATGAGAAGAAGATGGATAATGGATGTTCCATAAAAATAAAGATAGAGTATATTTAAAGTACTAGATTAATTATTTTATAATTTATACCATATATTCCAAGGTGGTATAATAAGAAATAAAATTGAAAATACTCGGTTATGAGTTATACCTCTTCATTGAAAAATGTTCTTTGGATTAAACCTTAATCCATGAAAAGATGTCATTTTTGAAAAAATATAAGATCAAGGATGTGGTTATAGATTATAGGATGATATTATAGTTGGAATTGGTTGAGATATAAGCCTAAAACCTTTTGAATAATGATTGAGAGGAGGTTCCTTTTTATATGTGAGGGGAGGGGCACTCTTGTAATTACATAAAGTAAAAAATTATTTCTCATGGAAAAATGGATCCAAATTGAAATGAATTCAAAGATAAGGAAGTTATAGAGTTATAATAATCATAAAATAAAATTTTTATAGGTTTGGATATCATTTTAAAAATTATATTTTGGTTTAAACCATTGGTTAACCAATTTTAACCTTAACTGTGATAATGACTTTTTCAATATTAATGGGTTATAGTTTTACTTATAAGTTAAAAATTGTTTCATAAACGGAAAAAAAATGAAAATTTTGATCCTTTATAATCATAATTGTCATACTTCAATATTTATATGATGTTTAAATATTTTCAATTAAATATTATTTAATAGAAATGTCATTGATGGCATTTTAATAACTATTCACATAATTTAACTTTGAAAACAAGATGAAAAAAAATTTTAATTTGAATATAAACCTATCGAAAATATATTATATGTAATATTTACATAATAAATATTGATAAACTTTAAACAAAAAAAGTATCACTTCTATTGTTTATAAAACAATTTACATTATTTTTCTATTGCTTAGACAGGAACCGTGTGAGTGTTTCATTAGCATTTAAGGCAATTATTTCATCACTAAATATTAAATATAAATTATCCTGATAAAAAATAATTAATATTATAAGTAACCATTTATAACTAAATACAATTTTTTCCCTTCCATTAAATATTATAGATATTAAAACCCATAATGTGGCTTTTTTGACTTTATGAGTCACTTAAATATTATAAAGGTAAAAATCAATAATAAATGGAAAAGGTCATAATTTAAAATTTTTGATGACTATGAAAAAAAATACTCACAAATTGAAATAAATAAAAAATGAATTAGTTTTAATTCCTATCACATTAGTTTTAAAACTAATTAACAAATTTTAATTTTACCATTGTAACAAAAATTTACTCTTATTTTTATTCATATTGATAAAATATAAAAGGGAACTATTTAAAAAAAATTACCTCCTAATTAAAAATATTTAATAAAGTTTTAAATATTCAATTTATATATGTGGAAGAAATTAAATTTAGATATAAATAGAAAACTTAGCGGCAAAATAGTTTTTCACAAATATGCATTTTTACGTATGACAATGTTTTATACAAACTTCAACCACAATGTTGATTCCAATGAAATCAATTGAATTCTTAATAATATAATAGAACTATTTATTACTTTTAAAATATTTAAAAACAAAACTAATCTTTTTAAAATTTTCAAACAAAAAATATATTTTTAAATAAAAATTAATTTTTTTTACAATTTTCTACAAAATCAATCTTTTCAGAGAAATAAAAGAAACTAAACCTAAGATAATTTTGATATTATGATTTTAAAAAATTATATTATTTTCATCAAACATAAATTAAAAAGGTTTGAGATATTATTTATAATATTTGATCAACAAATTTTTTTTGAAAAAAACATAGATTGAAGAATTATAGGACTCGACCAAAAATTGAGTGATTATTTACAATGAATTTATCAATAATTTTTTTATGATTACTATATATAAATATTATAATTCATTTAATTATATTGATTTCTTCCATTTCAATGTTTATATTATAATCTCTATAAAATAATAATATTTTTTGGTCTGTTTAATCTCAATTTTGCTTGTTGTTTATGTTATCAAGCATAATGTTATTTTAAAATCACAAAGAGTTAGAAATCAGCTATATCTAATATATAAAATTGAATATAAATAATTATACTATTTTTTCTTTTTTTTTGGGTTCTTTCCCTTTAGGTTTAAATGTGGGAGAACAACTCTAATGTTGGTGAAATTCATTGGTAAATAGGAAAATATTGGTGAAATTATAAGATAAAGTTGGAGATAAATAATATTTCTTCATCATTTTTTTAAAAAATCTTGTTCAGTGTTGTTTTCTTACATTAAAGGTGATTACATGGCATGGGTAATGGAATTTGAACAATCTTTAATATAGTGGGTATTCTGGAATAAATAATGTCATGAGGCAGAGATACTCTCTTGAACTCTTATTTTATAAATTGAACATTGCTCATATGGACATAGAACGATGGATGGGGTATTCTATTTCTATCAAGAAGGAGTAAACATTGTTTTTAGAACATATATTTCCATCAAACCTAAAGGAGAATAATATTGAGACATGGTTATCTATACTAATGTTTCAAAGAATCTATTTCATACTCGAGATAATATAGTAATGTAAGGGATGAGTTTATATTGATGGTAAATATAGTGGGTATTTTTTCTTTTTTATAAATCCAATTCTGAGTTATTCATACCGATTCAAAATAGAGTTTGAAATCAAAGGAAAACGATTAGTCAAAGTCTTCATTGTAAATTGACATTCCATGTTACTGGTAGAGTTTTAATATTATTCATATTTCTTGTGTGAAGAAGAATATTATTGGGGATTTTATATTGTTTTATGTATTTTCATATTTAGACAAAAGTGTTATTTTTACAAAAAAATCAAATTTTAGGATGTAGTTATTCAAAATTACTAGAGAAAAGGATTGTTTTTTCCAAATGGTTTTGACACAGCTGAAATGATTTTATTTGATGGAATTATTTTTCATGATGCTCCAAAAATGATCTTAAGGAATGCTACATACTTTTTTTAGAAAATATAGTACATGTTTACAAACAAAGAAAGGTGAGTTATATGTGAATGCGACAAAGGAAAATTGTTTATTCAAGGTATACAAAACTAGTATCCCATAAAAGTGGGATTTTTTGTGAAATTGTGGTAGTGATTCACATTTACCATAAATGGTAAAAATGTAATCCTTTATGAAAATAGTTTTCTTGGGTATGTTTCCTAAAAATAGACATCTAATCATATCATTATGTAATAAAAAATTATTTATAGTTAGATTTGATAAATTTATCCCTTCATTCATGATTAAAAAATTTCTAAGGAATTTTACATTATGAAAAAAATGAAAAAGGGTCTTGTGAAGTATAGAACCATAGAAAAATTTTAAAAAGGAATACATTTAAATAATTTTGGGATGGGGAAAACCAAGATGCAGAGAAATTTTGATATTGTGTCATTAATGAGAGGAATAATGATTTGTTAATAGAATAACACAAAGGAGTATCATTGAAGGAAATTTCTAAGCAAAGAACATATGTAGAGAATGATAAATATAAATAACTTATAAAATAATTAATAGTGGTTTTTATTATGGTAGATTCCTATAAATAAAATGAGAAGAAATCATTCTGAATCCATAATTAATGATTCAATGGGAGTGTCCTATGGGTGGTAATTTTTTTATCCATGAACTAACTGGAAAAGTAAGTGAGATCAGAAAAAATCATACCATGAATAAAAATTCTTATCGATCAAACTAGTATAAATTTTTATATTTTCTCACATTGAAACATCATTTGAGTATTCTCTTTAGATATATCCGTAGGTGGTGATCCATGTAATTTTTTACCATATTTTAATTTCTATATTTGAAATTTTTTTGGATGTGTTATTAACTTTGATAGGTTTAATTGGTTCCTTACAATGCTACAAAATGATCCATTGTAACACAAGACAATGATCACACCCTAATTCACCACCTTAATGTATGTAAGGTTGCAACATTTTGGGTAACAATGGGTTCCCTTTGATAATATTAGGTTCAAGTTCTAGGAATTTTATTTGGGTTACACTTAGTTAAGAAACCATATGATCTATGATACTAGAGGAATTGTGTTGAGATTATCCATATTATGGGTTGGACACATAGTTATTCAATCTACTATCCAAGAATCATATATGATATGATTGGAGTAATGGCCTACCTAAATTACTTTGTGATGATATGAAAACTAAATAGGACTCATCATTTTTTGATATATTTATCTTGACCGACTAATGGATTTGTAGAATATAAAAGTGGTAATCAGTTTTTTCAGGATCTCATATATTAAAATTCATTATTAAATAAATATAAAACATGATAATCATTTGATAAAATATTTTATTATAACTAATTGAATTAGCACCTTTAAGGATCACTTTGATATCTATATTAGATAAGGAAAAGATAAATTTTTATAATTTCCTTTAATTGTTCAAAAACATTAGAATAGTTAATAAATAAGAAAGAAAAATCTAAGAATTGAAGTGGAAATTTCAAAAGAAACCCTTAAGTGAAACCATTTAATAAATGCATTTAGATACTTAAGACAGACATCTAAAGGATCCAATGAAAGTCTCAAAACATTTTATTATAACCATGAAACCCATATTATAAAACAATATAAGAACATAAACACTTATAAGATAATATATTACCTAAAAAGAATATCTTAAGAACTAGTTGGGCATCAGAAGTATATGGCATCGAGAGCTCTATTTTGATGTAAAATGGTATAAGGGAAAAAATATTAGATCATTTAATCAATATGATTTGGAATGTAAATAACCTAGAGAGATTGATTTCACCTGCTAATCTGGATATATTAAAGGACTTTTTTACAATATTTTCCATAATTGTTATGATATTTTATTGTGAACCTTAACATGAATGAGAATAATTTTACCCTATATTCCTCATATTTTTAAGGCTGTTGAAAATGAAAAGGGAGGTCATGGATAATGGGATGTAACAATGGTGTAGAATGAACAAGGTTTAAATTTTGGCCCTAAAGATAACAAAATAGGTCATGGATATTCTATAATTTATCAATAAACCAATTAAACAAAAGGATGGAAAATACATTTATTATCGAATCTGGTCCATTGGAGAAGGAACATTCTAGAATACATTAAGGGTTTTAAGAAATACCATAGAGATTCTCCCATATTTAATAATGTTATATAATTTTATTCTTTTATTCTGAATAGTATATGACACTAATTGTATGTTTTACAAGTGTTGTAAATATATAGAAATCCTGAAGTCATAAAAGAGTTGATAACATGATATTGAAGTTTTCCATCAAGTAATAGAGTGATGAGTTTCTATATTGAGGACATATATTTTATAATTACTTTAATATCATATTGAAAAAATTATGGATAATGATAACTAAATATGAATAAAGGAAATACTTATTTATCAAATGTCATTTTCAAGGAACGTGGTATCATTACCATTAAGAACTATCATCAAGATGTCTTAAAATATTCTTGGTAAAAACCAATCTGATTAATGTTAAGATATTTCAAAAGACCCTTACTATCAAGATCTATCTTTTTGATAGTTTAAAAATACTTGGTTACAAACACGAAGGGTTTGTGGACAATTGATTTCTCCTCATGAGACTACCAATGCATCGATGAGATTCTATTAACTATTCCCCAACCAATGTATTTAATTTTCAAAGAATTCCTCATTTATAAAATAATTAATTTAATTCATAAACCATGTTCCTTAACATCAAATATTCATATTGAACAAATAATATAGATTTATCAATATTTCCCCACACAAATAAATAACATTCAATATTTCCCCATCCAAAAATAAGATTCCTTTGAAAACATTTTTTTACGAGTAAAAATGGGTAAAATTTACTTTGTTAAATAATTTTTAAATGGTTAAAAACATTTTTGAAAACATATTTATAAAATAAGGTTTTGGAAAAAATGTGATTTTAAATATAAATAGGTTTTTGACCGAAGAGGGAAATAAACTCAGGTGTTCTTAAAAACATTTGACAAAACATTTTAAGAACAACAGAGTGAAAAAAATGGTACCATTACATAAAAAGTACCATTAATAAAAAAATGATAATAAAATGAAATGTAATATCAAACAAAGATAAAATAATTTTAATTAAGGGAAATTCTACAATAAACAATCTCGATTAAAATGAGATTGAGAAATAAACCCCTAAAAAGGATATAAAATATAAGTGAGAATTAACCATTGAATCAATTATATTGATCAACTACAAGTAGAAATAAATAAAGTGGAAATACTATATAATATAATAAACTATCATTATACACATAATCTTATAATATCATTGACAACAAATATATAATATAACCTAATGAAAAGAAATAGAGTTATGAAATTCTTTACCACATGGTAACATTTAATTTAAATAACCGTAGAATAAATTATTCAAATTGAAACTCATAAAACCTTGAAAAATGAATTATTCAAGATATTACATCTCAAATGGTATGTATATACACCATATAAAATAAATTAGATGAATAACATTATAATATACCTCAATGAAATGAAATTGAGACAAAATACCTTACATCATGCTTCCTTTTAGTTGTATGTGATTTGACATCAAGTATAGTGGTTTTAAACATGTTATTAACTTATAAAATAACCATAATCATATTTTTAATATCATCTATGATCCTATTACAACATTTTACCACCAATTTTGTTAATAATAATTCATTGTTTTTATTATTTTGGGTGTTGATCGCCCTGTTTTCTTATAAGTGTTCTGTCATAAAATTTATAGGTCTTTTATATGTTATATAATTTCATAACCTCCATAATAATTATAATTACATAATTATAATATATTAAAATCAATTATATCTTCAAAACCAATCATTAATTATGGTTAAAAAATGAAGTATGTTACAATCATTGAGATAGTATGCTATATGTATGCTTGGGTAACATCTTCATTTTTCAATGTTCATTATGGAAAGAAGGTAAGTAATATATTTTCATTACATAATGATTATAATATAACATATACCATATTATATACTTATATATAATTGTCTATCTGGTGCGGTGATGAAAGGAGAGTCTCATCGCTTCGTGAAGGTAGTAGTCGACATGTACATGAACGATGTTATCATATTTACTTGAGTGAAACGGAAAGAAAGAAAATTACATAAATTATATTTTTAGAATTATAAATATTTCATTAGTATCATAATTTATCATTTATATCATATATAATCATTAACTTTATCTTAATTACCTTCTATGTGATGTTTGTGAAAAATGAATCACTTTGGTTTGGAAGATGATAGTCTGCTGTACACACAAGCAATGTTATCGTGTCTCTTTTGGAATGGAAGTTAAAAATAATCTTATGATATAATTAATGAAAATTTATAATTATGTTATAAATATCATTTATATATTTTATATCTATCATAATAACCAATTTTGAAAAGTAGTAATGGGAGAACGAATGACATCAGTTTGTGAGGCACTAGTGAAATGTGCACACAAATGATTATTTTGTAACCCATTTGATATAAGTGGGGAGGAATGTTGGTCATTATATACTAATGACAAAAAATCCTAGTATATTGAATATACTGAGGTTATTATATAATAATTTTTTAGTAATAAATTAATTATTTTGAGAAAGATGTAAAATAAATATGCTCGTTGGAGAACATTACCACATCTTAGTGTATCTTCATTTGGTTTACAGCAAATACTTCCTATATTGTATTATTTCCAAAGGTAATGTCTACATGATTATTTTAAGGAAGTTTTGGAATATTTTTTTTGTTTATTGTATTAACCAAAGTGGTTTTAATACGTGAATAACAGAGGAGAGTGGGTGACCTTTTATTAGTGGAGGAGAGGACACACTTTTCATTTTGGAAAAGAAGTTAGGTGTACCCTCATTTATTCTTACAAAAAGGCTCTAATAATGAACTAAATTATTTAAATGATTTTTTAATTTCCCTTTACATCTTTAAAATTAGTTTATGAAATATTTTGGGTTATTTTTACACCATATGTTCAAATATTATCCACTAAGTATACTCGTATTTACATTAATCGTTGTAATTAATTTTAGATTTTTCACTAATCATTCAAGTAAGAAATTATGTTCAGATTATTATAAATTTTAAATTATTCTAATTAAAAATATATAATCCATTTTTTCAAATTAAATTCATAGAAGGGGATAAAGTAAATTTAAAATTAATTCCACATACATGACGAGAAAGTGGGTACTTAAGTGAAAATGTTAAAAAGTTTAATAGGTTTTTATATTCAATTTAAATTATAAATTGATTCCCATGAACTAAATTATATTAAAATATATATATATATATATAAACTAATTAAACTTTAAAACAAGTTTAAATCTAATTTATAATTATAAATAAATTAAAAAAAAGCATTTTTCAATTAAAATATAGAATTTTTCACTATTTAACAAAAAATGAATCTCTTTCCCAAAACACCAAAAAAAGTCACCCTAATATAATTTTTACCTAAAAATTTAAATAAATAAAGTTTATTTTTTAAAAAATAAAATTTATAAATGTGTAAGAAGAAAGTTTTAAAAAAATTCTTCTTTAAAAGGTGGAAAAACTACCTTTAGAAAATAAATAGTTTTGGTACATAAAATTAGACTTGTTTTTATCATATCTCTATAAAATCAATTGGATGAATGATAAATATTTTTATTGGATATATAATATGAAAATTTCATTAATATCATTCAATATTAATTTGTAATTTTATTTTTTTCAATGAAACACTTTTGGGAAACAATAAATTATTTTTTATAAAAACAATTCCTTTATATTAAATTGGTTTTTATTTTATTTTATAATTAATTAATAACCAATTAATTCATCTTATATTTGTTTAAATCATATATTTTTATAAGATATTTAATCTTATTCATAACTACCAATTTAACAGCTATAAGATAATTTTCATTTTATAGAATAATATTAATAGTATTTGATAATACTAGGTCTTATGTTTAATGAAATATATCGAAGAGAATCATTATTACATGTAATGAAAGATAAAATCAGTGTTTCCTTAATTTCATGCTATATCATAGATTTAATTTACTTAATATAGTAAATATACTGAAATTTTTTGTAATGTTATATTCTATTCTATTCTTGGTGTTTCATGTGACACATGATATCGATTATGAAATTCATAATTTAAAATTTTAGAGTGATACATTATCACCCCCCTTAAATAAATGAATTTATCGAATTTTAAAATTTATCATTGTAATCCAGGGTTTGATATTTGAATTTTTTTTTGAAAAATTCACATCGTAAAAGGGTTAATAACATATCATATTAATAAGGGAAAAAGGGAATTACAATGGTCATATGGAATAACATATAACTTGTTTTATATGTAGGAGAACATTTTAGGAAAGTGAAGGTTTGGACTAGGAGGAAAATCATAAATAACTATAAGGAGTGATCAAGTCCCTCTAACTAAAGAAATACAGTGATCAATATAAAGGTAGGGGCCTCAAAACCATAAATCTATGATTATATAAAATACCATTTGGTTCATCAGATATAAATTTTTTAAGATAACACTTTTGTTTTGAGATCCTTTTTATAAAGTTTATTAGTTATATTACTATCTTAAAATATGTAAAGACAAACTTACCTAATACATTTCAATTCCGTAATAAATACTTCATCCTTTTATTTTACTTTGATAAATTTCTAATTTTATCCCTTTAATATGAGAAATAAATATCCCAAAATGAACTTTTTATGCCTCATGTACTAATATTCACTTTTAATGGATCATGAGATCTATAAAGAAGTCATTAAATCTATCTATAACTATTTTCAAATACTAATATGGTTAGAATGAGTTATCCAATATAATAAATTATTCTCTAAACCTAAAAATTTACACATAATGTTTCATCACTAATATTTGTTTTTCAAATTTTTTAACTGATGACATATTAATTAAGACATCATATAGGCCATTGGTCGGTGTTAAACCCTTATTGTTATTCGGTCAATGGTTTACATCCCACAACCTTGATAGATATGTTGGGTTGTCACCCAACTTGTAACTTTTCCATTTTAAAACTATATTAACATAATTTCCAAATGGAAATGACATAAATCCGTGAAATTTAACCATTAAATAATTTTTTTTCTAATGTTTTCAAGACAACTTATTTTTTTACAAAGTCTTATAATATTATTTATCTATTATCCCAATGTCTTTAATGATCATATTAATCCTAAACGTTATCAATACCTTTAAAATGAGGACTATAAATTGTAAATGGATTATTAATTAAATAAATACTATAATAAAAAATATATTAAACCATTGTGTTGTGTCCTAAAAAAAATTTTCCAAAATTATTCTTAATATTTGTAGAATATGATAACATAAAACCCAAAAATTTGTGTTTAATACTTTAAAATTATGACCAATATTATACCCAAAAATCCAAGATTTTGTTCACATCCCTTTGTTTAATGAATTCACCTATGATTCTTAATATTTTAAACAATATATGGATGTTTCATGAGTCAATTAACCAAAATTACATTGGTAAAATATTTATAAAATTTAATTTTTGATTCCTAAAACATAATTAATTCATCTTTTTATTTCATTATAGGTATTTACTTGGTATAACATTTAATAAAGGTCAATAATTTTAATTATTCATTCAAATATTTTATAACGTTATGTGATATAAATGTTAATTATCCTAATCATATACCCTGAGAGTGTCAAACCAAGTGTAAAGTAATGGTTACTTTTATATACCATGTAATGATCGATTCAAGCATGATATGCCTTTTTCGAAGTTATTACCCCTAGGTACCTATGATCCAGAACCACGTCCACTTGTAGTATCAATGGAGGGTTGTATTCATAGGTAAAAATGTATAAATCTTACCTTACTAAAGCATTAGGATGTCCTTATATATACATATCCTTATAGTTTATCATAGGGTAATGTTCGCTAATTTAAGTTTTCCAAAATCGTGTTCCCATGTTTTCTATTAAACATCCTATAATACCAAATTTAGTGACACTGAACCCATTATTCTTGGAACATGTGCCTACTACCCTTATATTAGTATAAGATACAAGGAATCACATCTCTAAGGACTGATCAATTTAGTATTCTTGGAAAACTAGATACATACATGAGTCATTTATTACATTTTAATAAACAAATTACAACATAATTTTTTTTGATAATAAATACATTATATCTTGAGTATCCTTTTATATCTTGCAAAGTAAACTTCATGGATTCATATAGAATGAAAAAAAATAAGGTTGATCTAAAATGATCAGTAAGGGTTATGTGTATTGGAATCTATCATGAATTAATATTTAATAATCAATATGGAAAGGTAAATAATTTGAAACCCATTCCATTTAAAGAACTGGATAAGGAATTATCAATATGGAATGGTAAATTATGGGGAAAATCCCATTTAATCAACAACTTGAGAATGAAATGCATCAATAGATAATATCATCAGGAAAATATCATGGATAATGAAAACTGAATGTGAATGAATGAAATGCTTAATTATTAGACATCATGTTTCCCTGAACCATAATACCTTTTTCATCAAGATCTATCCTTAATAAGGATTAAATTATACTAGGTAAAAAACCATCTGATTTGTGTCAACACTATTTACAAAACATGTACTCTAAAGCTTTATCCTCTATATTGTTTAAAACTTTATGGAAACAAACATGAAGGGTTTGTGACCAACTAATTATATCTCATGAGACAATTGATGCATAAATAATATCTCATTAACCATACCCAAAACGGTGTATTGAATGTCTAAATAATTACTCATATATCGAATAATAAATTTAATTAATAGAAAATGTTCCTTACCATCAAATATATATATTGAATAAGGAATATAGATTTATCAATATTTTCCTTGGAAAAAATGTAACATTCAACATAGAACACGATATACAGAAATAATATATAGTTTAGGAAATAAATATATCCATGTTGAATTATATAAATATTTTTGGGAAATTTAATGTTTAATGATCATAAAAAATTAAATAATTATACGGTAAGTTGATGAAAAAAATTAATCAAGGAAGTGATTTCAAGTACTATCCATGTTCAAATAATCATAAACCATCCATATAAAGAATAAGTATGGAATAAAAATATAAAAAATAGAGTAAAATAGAGGTTTTTTTCATTTTTGAATATAATAACCATAAAAAGACATTAAAATATATTTATTAAGGAAATATACTTTTCATTTTGAATTTTTTTTTTAAAAATCCTTATCTTTGAAAATCACTTTTTAAAAACAATAATTTAAAAAGAACCGTGTAAACAAGAAAATGATGCTTCAAAAAATGATAGTCATAACAATGGGTAACTATATAAATTATGTAAAATTTAAGTGGAATATTTCTTTTTCCCTGTAAAAAGGTTAGGAAAGTGTCTTTTTTGGCAAATAAAAAGATGATTCATTAAACATCTTTGTTAAAATAATACATAATTTTTTTTAAAAATGAAAAGAGATTCCTTTGATTTTTTTATAGAGTATAAATTGATTAAAATTAATATTATAACTCATTTTGAAATGGTTATGAAAATTTTTTAAAACATTTTTAGAAAATACAGTTTTGGAAGAAAATAGGTTTCCAACCGAAGAGAGAAATGAAATCAAATTTTATTAAAAATATTTTCTAAAACGTTTGATGTTAAAAAGAGTTGAAATGATATTATTATTTGAAAAAGATCATTAATATAGATACATTAATAAAACAAAGCGTTTTACAAAACAAATATTAAATAATTTTATTTAAATTAAATTAAATTATAAATAATTTGATTAGAATGTGATAGTGAAATAAACCCTTAAAAAGTTAATAACATTAAACTGAGAATCAATTGATGAATAAATTATAAGTATCAACTGTAAATAAACATAAAAAAGTATTAATACAAAATAATTTAATCAATAGTCATTATACACTTAATCTTAGATTACCATTAACAATGAAGAAGTAATATAACCCAAAAAAAATTAAATTGAGTTATGAATTTTTTTATCACTTGGTAACATTTAATTCAAATATTATTAGAAAAAATAAGTCAAATTGAAACTAAAAATATCAATAATAATGAATTATTCAAGATAATATAAGTCAAAGAGGCTATTTATACACCACATAAAATAAATTAGGTGTGTAAAATTATAATATGCCTCAATGAAATGAAATTGAGATGAAATCTGTTACATCAAACTTCCTTTTGGGTGTCTATTCTTTAACATCATGTATAGTTGTTTTAAACATGTTATTAACTTATAATAAAACCGTAATAAAAATTATAATATCATATATTATCCTATTATAACATTTTACCACCCATTTGTTAATAATATATTTTTATTTTCTTTGTTTCAGGTGTTAATCGCCTTATTTTCTTATAAATATTTTGTCATGAAAGTTATAGTTATTGTGTAAGTTATATAGTTTTATACTATAAAGAATACTAATAATGAAATATTTATTATATTTTGACATCAATTAAAATTTTAAGACTAATCATGAATTATTTTTATCCTAATGAAGTATGTTACTGTCACGGAGATAGTATATCATACATACGATGAGTACCATTTTAATTTTTTGATGATCAACATGGAAAGAAGGTAAGTTTTTTTTAGAATGATAAAAACATAATATATAAAATTTTATATACTTATATATAATTATTGATGTGGTGTGGTGATGAAAAGAGAGTCACATCGCTTCACAAAGGCTGTAGTCCACACAAACATGAACAATGTTATCATCTTTATGAAGGTGAAAATGAAAGAAAGAAAATGATATATATTATCTTCAAATAATGATAAATATATATTTAATAAAATAATTATATAATTTATATCATATATATCAATTAAATTTGTCTTTATCACCTTCCATGTGATGCGTTATTGAAAGATGAATCACATCACATCACAAGGAGGTAGTCTGTCGTACACATGGGTGATGTTATCCTATCTCCTACAAAGTGGAGGGTAAAAACTAATAAGATATAATCACTATAAAGGAAAAATATATATAAATATTATATTTATATATATATTTTATATCCATCATAATAACCTACCTTTATAGTTATTAAGGGATGAACGAATGATATCGGTTCGCGATGCAGTTGTCCGCCGTACACATGAATGTTGAATTCATAACCCATTTGATGGAATATGAGAAGGGTTAGATAATGAAATTCTTATAAAAATATCCCATTATATGAAAGATACTTATTTTATTATATAAAAATTGTTTAATAAGAAATTAATGAGGTGGAGAAAGAAGTAAAATAAAGATGCTCGTTGAAGAACGTTACCTCTTCTTGGGGTATCTTCGTTTGGTTTGCAACAAATCCTTATTATGTTGAATTTATGACCAAAGTAAGGTTTCTAGGAATATAGTAGGGATGTTGGTATGTTATTTTGTTAGGTATTAAATGATCCAAATTGGTTTGATGGTGTAAATAATAGAAGAGAAGGGGTGGCATTTTATAAGTGTATGATAGGACAAACATGGAATTCTTGGAAATATGATAGGTGTAACAACTTTTTTACATAAAAAACAATTTTATAAGGAACAAAATTATACAAATTATGGATTTAAAACGAAATATGTCCATACAATGGGGTTTTAAAAATTTTTTGGGTCATTTTTACACCTTATATTCTTTTATTAACCACTATGTAAACTCGTTTTTACCTTCATCACCATAATTAATTTTAACTATTTTCACTAATCATTATATTCAAACAATAATTTGACCATATTATACATTTTAAATTATTAATTATTAAAAATATTGAATCCATATGGAAAAAAATAAATTCACATAATTGACTAAAATTAATTTAAAATTAATCCCACATATGTGAAGGGAAATAGACTTTTTAAAGTGAAAATGTTCAAATGTTTACAATGTTTTTTTGTCCAATTTTAAAATGAAATTGATTTCAATGAAATATATTGGATTAATAGATATATAATGGAACATATTATACATTAAAAACAATTTAATGTATAATTTAACTTTATGAATAATTTAAATGAAATGAAAAGTTTATTTTTTCAAATAAAATTTATGAAAGAGTCAAAATTTAGTTTTAAAATTGGTGTACCCTTAAAAGGTGAAAAAGACTACTTTTATAAAAATACATATTTTTATATATAAAATTGGACTTTTTATTATCCTATGCCTATGAAATATATTATATTAATGAAATTATTTGTTGGATATATAATATATAAATATCATTAATATCATTCAAAAATATTAATTAATATAATTAATTGGATTAAATACCTTTGGGAATATAAAAATAGTTTTTTATAAAAACATTTCCTTTATATTAAACTAGTTTTTACTTTCATTTATAATTAATTGGTAACCTATGAATTCATTTTATATTTTTGTTCGCCATATATTTTCACAAGTTATTTAATTTTATTCATAATTACTCGTTTAATTTTCATGAGATAATTTTTATTTTAAATAATAATATTAATAGTATTCAGTAAAACTCTATCTTTAATGTAACATATGCTATCGATGAAAGTCATTATTAGATATAATGAAAGTAAAACTCAGTTTTGTGTGCATTGAAAGTTGTATCATATATTAAATTTATGTAAGATATTAAATATATCATATAGTTTTGGAATTTTATATTACCTTCTATTCCTAGTGTTGCAGGTCATACACAGTATTGAATATGATTTTAATTATTTAAAATTTCATGGTGTTATGAATAAATTTTTTCATTATCATGGTATTATAATAAAATTATAATATCTAATATTTTACTGGAAATATATTTGTATTTAGAGTCTTTCAACAATTAAAAATAAAACATCATGCTTGTAAAAGTTGAAAGAGTATTTGAAATTATATCCTAAAAGATTTTGAGGTAAAATTGTAAAGAAAAATATAAGGAGTTATATTTTTTTACTATTTCATGGTTAATATCACTTAATATCCCAAAAAATTTTAGGATATGCTGGTATACATATAATTTAAAAGTTACATCAGTTACTAGAAAATTTTAAGTGTAATGTTTGATTGAAAGGGTTTGAATAATTATTATGATTAACTTAGAATGAGTTATATATTGATAATTGAATTTATTAACATTATAAGATTGGATTTTGTGAATTTAGATAGTTTAAATTTGTTCAAGAAGTTTTACATTAGGAATATGATTCCTATGTATCACCATTATTTAATATTTCTTTCTTCATACATCTTACTCATTAAATAATTTTAGTGGTATAGTTTTATTAGATTTCCACATAGTGATGTGGGAGGAATTATATAGAGATTAAATAAATTTAAGAAAACCCCTGAAAGAGAAACAAAAATAATGAAAATATGGTAGTCTATCATATATGATATGTTATGTAAGTGATTATTTATAGTTCTTCTAGGATATTCCTAAAGAGTTAAATAATAAAAATTTCATCATGTAAAATTAAAGGCAATCTACACTTTATCATTATTTTATATTGGATGCATATAGGTGCATATTTATATACATGTCATAAATTATACTTATAAATTACCACTAAATTTATAACTTTGAGTTTTCTATTACCAATAATCATCATGAAGTATTATAGGTAGTGAGTAAATGATAATATTATAATGAATATTACTTTTGTTTTATGATTGATAATGTTGTCTTGTGGCACAAAACAAGTTTTTTGTGTTGAATGGCCTATGGAGTATACCACATGGTATGTCATGCATTATGTATTTTGTATTCTAGAGGTGAATTTTTCATATTTGAGTTCTTAATACCCCAGTTTAGTGATATACCTATCATGAGAACCTTTAAACATTGATACCTTTATTACACAAGCCTTAAGTATTACCTAATTAGGAGGGTTGGGTACGCTACTATTCATGTCATCAGTTGGAGATTAAACAATATGGTATTTCTTCTCTCATCTGACAAGCATGAAATATGGTCCCTGTATTATGAAAGACTTAGGAAATTTATATCCATATTTAAAAGGTCCATATTATGTGATTATCTACTTGGATGAGGGGCATGTGATGTACTCATCTACTAAATGAATGAAATGTGATGTTTTTAATGACCTCGTGAGTAAATATTTAGAGAGTGTATAATGAATTTGAAGAATATATAGGATTGATATAATCTATATCCCATGGTCACTTGATGTCAAGGACAAAGGGATCACATTAAAAAACATGGTTATATATGATGTAGTTAGTCGAAACATATATAGTGATACACATGTTTGATGAAGATCATACCAAGACCCTTTATAGCATGATTAGTATTGATTCATTACTAGAGGTTTCTCTTTTATTAAATTTATGGATCGAGTAATTTATATTTGGAGTAAATTCTACAAAGTCCTATGGGATTACACCCTAAGGGTGATCAAATGGGTATTGATTTTAACTCAGAGATTTACTTGAAAAGAGTTTTAGAGTATTATTTTCAAAGTAGTTTTGGATAACATTTTGACAAGGTATTTCATATGAGGTAATATAGTGTAAATTCACTTATATCATTATAAAAGTGTTTTTTCTGTTATCCCGAATCATTTTTGATATCCCCAAATAAAATTTTTTATTTTAGAAATCCTTTTCAGGAAAAAGTGGTATGTCAACAAGGTTTAGAATATAGAAACAGTCAAACGTCATAAGAAATTGTCCAGGAATTCCTAAACAAATTATAGCGGTTAGAATCCTTTACCTTGACTAGATTCCATTTGATAGAGCTGACCTCCATATCTAATTTTTTCTTAATGATAACTTTGAAGTGGGATTCCATCCTATCCAAAGTCTACACATGCTCCTCCATGCTTGTTTTCACTTCATTCAAACAATGAATCAATATCCTATTCTTTTTTTCAATCCAAGAGGATTTTTCTTCACTCAAATCAATACAAAAAGGTCTTTCATAAACTCTATGTGAATCCTCCTCTGAAATCTTGGGCAATAAATATTCTTATATCATTTCATAATTAGAATTAATGAGAATATACATGATTATTTTTTATTCAAAGTCATCTTAGTCTTTGGGATGTTAGCATTATATTTCAAACTCTTTTGAGGGATTTTGACTTTACTAGAAGACCTTGTAATATTAGGACTAGGTAAGGTAAGCATTTTTTATATGATTTCACAAGTTATCATATATGATAATATATAAGGAAATATTGAATGAAAAATCCTTTTGGGCTTTAGTAAATGTGTGATATTGAACGGAATTTTCCCAAAATCCTTATTATATCATATAATATGATATGGTATTTCAAATCATATGAAAAACATATATGAAAGGCTTATATTTATTCATATGGTTATAAAATTTAGTGATATTGTATACTAGTAGTTTGATCTTGTCTTTTTATACAAAATGGTTGTGTTATAGGGTCATGAATCGAATGGTTAAATTCATTTGATACTTTCATGACTCATTTTCTATAAAAAAATTAATGATGCAACATTAAAATATTCTATATATA
Source organism: Viscum album (assembly GCA_963277665.1). Lineage (NCBI taxonomy): Eukaryota > Viridiplantae > Streptophyta > Magnoliopsida > Santalales > Viscaceae > Viscum > Viscum album. The sequence continues at coordinate 1,652,151,964 of OY728165.1, forward strand.
GGCTATCATTTATTATGTTTTTTTATAAGAGGAAACAGATTATAATGTTTATTACAAAGGGTTACATGAGTTGTAACCATATGAATTACTCATACATTTTTGATATGGAGAATTAATTTAATAGGATCTTGGATAATCCCTATAGCCTATATTAGGGAGTCTTAGTCATGGTAAATGTGCATATATCCCTAAGTGATCTATAGAATATACTCTCTTCCTCTAAAATATCTCTTATTCCTTCCTTAATTTTTAATAAGTTACTAGAATATCATGATGGATGGGATGATCTTTCCCAAAGTGTTTATCCAATTAAATAAAACCCAAGGATAAACCATAGAGGGAATATAATTTTAGTTATTACTTGGTTATCTTCATCAAGCATTGAAAAATGGAAATTATAGTAGTGTTATATGGTTCAGGGTATACGTTAATCATTTCTAGTTTCGTATGATTTTACTTTCAAAGGAACGGGGACTATAGGGTTTATAAAATATATACGTTTCCACAACATTGATTAATTTTTAATCATTCCATAGAAACCTTTCATAGGTATAGTAGGATAAGGCCTCCAATAATGTGTGAAATGGCTATTTTGTGCAAGACACATTCCCCTATCTTATTTATGATTTCCTTAAGATAAAATACTTAACTCACTACCACCCTGGGTGTGGTCATTGTGCATCATGTCATTTAATAGTTGAATCAAATTGGGTATATTTTAAGTATTTAATTTAGTGTTAGTTGCAATGTGAGATCGGTTTGGGAAATTAGAGCAATAATGTCTTGGAGTTTTGAGTTTGGCTATCGGTCAGGAGAGCCCAGTGTTGGTACAGTAACCAATATATCCATTGATCATGACATTGATAACCTTCTTGTTGACTTAGACCTCTAAGGAATCAGTTGTGGGGAACTAAGTAAAATTGTATATGTATCATATCAATTTGATTATTTCTATATGTGTCCTTTTAATAAACTAGATTCTCCTTGAGGATAAATATCTAGGATCCAGAGGAAAGTTCATGATGTACCCTTGATGCTGATTGATCCACCTATCATCGAATAACTAAGTGATGATACTTCTATACCAAAACCTAATCATTGATGTCACCACCAAGAAAGTATAGAGAAGTTCATCTTCTCTTAATACAATGGGAAATACCACTTACTTCAATGCATGCTTTCATTTTTCCACCTTGTGAGTAACAAATAATCTTAGTAGGATAGAATAATGATGTAATTAGGATGAGTGTGCTTCATGAGTTTCAGTGATAGTGACCACCATGGTTCAATGGTAAGAATAAAACTCAATCAGTGAAGCATTTTTTGAGGTGGAATTTAGGAGATCCAACATATTTAGAAACCCTATAATTAGATTTTAGTGCTAGTATCCATCCTTATCTATTGTATAGTGAGTCACCAATGGAACTTTATAATCCAAACCCATGATAATGTAACTCTCACATTGATAGAGTTTGAACATCACTTTTACCCAGCAAGTCGAGCCAGAAGCCAAGCTTCTGACCATTTATTAAAAGGAAATAAAAACTACAGATAAGGCGGATGGGATCAAACAAACAAACAAAGTCCTCATCCACCAAACACTAGGTCTAAATATCATAGTATGACAAATCATTACCATAATAAGAGTCACTAGTAGGCTCCAATTCATATTGAGACTTATCCTAATTGAAAATCTTAAGAAGGTATGTGTCCACCTTCCTAGACATCTTCGAAGATGATCTGGTAGACACGTTCCTAGGAAGGTTTGAATAATCCTTGTGTGGTCCCCGCTTTGAAAGAATAGATGTGAAGCCCTCACTATGAGTCATTTTTCCTTACCAATAAAGAATACTTATTTAAATGAAGCATGCCCACCACTTATAGAATACTTAGAAGGGGTATGAATTCCCCTTTCATCATCAGAAACATTTCCCCATTTCATAGATAAATCTGAAGATTCAAAGAGCTTCTGAATTTCTTGGTGACAATCAATATGTGGTTTCTTTTGAGTTTCCTGGTGAAAATCAACATGCTTCTACTTTTGAGTTTCCTGGTGACAATCAACATGCAGTTGTGCATCAATATGATTAGAGAAATCAACCTGAGATTGATCCTAGATCATCAATCCAGAAGACCGTGCAGAGGTTTCCCTATCTGAAGTGACCTCTTAAACCAAATCAACCCGAGGGTCTGAGGGGCCACTATTTCATGGTCTATATATATGTAGGGTCATTTTGAGATTCATTAGGGAAAAACTTCTATTTAATAGTATGATTCAATGTTAAATTACCACATGGGGTACTTTATTGACATGATTCCTAATAATTACATTTGATTATGGAAGCTTTACTATGGACTTCATCGTGAGATATGCGACGACACTATTCAATTATGCATCCCCACTTATGTTGGGATTTAAGAGTCGGACCTGGCGTAGAGTACCAGGTGGCTTGATCTCATGATGATTATATAAGAGCATATTAATTGAAAATTAATAGTCTTTAGTAGGTGTCATGTCAATAAAATTTGAGACATGCTCATGCATGGTCCTTGAACCAAAAATTAGTAACATAATTGTAATGTATGTGATCAATCTATTAACGGGAAAGGATTTTATATGCCTATCAAGGGTGTGGTCACAAGGATCATGACTTCCTGACCAAGAATGTCATTGAGTGAATATTGGTTGTAGATGGACCCCTGCATTAGAGGCATTAATGTGATGAGGGACCTCCCCGAGGTAAACAAGGTGATTCTCTAGAAGGTGCCTATGCAAAATGATCTTGTGGTACATTGGGAGGTGGATTTTTATGTAAGTATCAATATAATCTAAAACCACCAAAACCACCCAGAGAAAAATATATACAATCTTAAGGAGCCTATGGATAGTGATACAACTAGATGTAGGAAATGGAGGGTGTTGACTTGGAAATACCCTAAATGATTTGAGGATTGATCTATTTCCACTCTACATTGGTACCCACACTAATATAAATTGTAATGATACCTCCTTTATCACTACATCCATATTTTAATAGTTTTATAACCTGGTATAGAATTTATCCCTACAGATGTGTCTAGTGACTCCCATTTCAAGCATTCACACTTTGACCAACATATGTCTATAATGAAAAATTGTGGTTAGTGGAGAAAAGTTTTTGTGAGACCTCAAAGGGGTTGTGAGGAAGAACTAATGCATCAATTAAGGTATGAACTGAAAATCACAATTCTATAGCCAAATAAACTTTATATCTAGTAATGGGAGTGCTATTGAGTTGGTGGATCCAATTTTTATTATTATGGTGATTGGGACATTTAATCGATATGATACAGAACTATGCATGGGAATTTTTAGTTGATCATACAATAGTTGGTAGTTTTGTCTCTATGTGTGATAGACACTTCAGTTGATAGACTTTCTATAATCATAAGGGAGTTTGTGGATGTATTCTAAAATAATGTACCTAGACCACCATCTTATCAGAGTATCAAATTCAATATCGATATTCACACTTATACAACACTAATATCTTTTATAATTTATCAAATGGACCTAACTGAGATTATGAATCTGAAGGTAAAATTTGGGGGCCTTATAGCGAAAGGTTTCATGAAACCTAGTGTATCCCACTAGGAAACTATCAATCTGTTCACTAAGAAATAAAATAGTATCTTGAGGATTATTATTTATTATCACCTAACAAATTAGGTGAAAGTCAATAATTAATACGCTCTACTAAATATCAAAGGCCTCTTCGACCAACTGAATGTGAGAAGTGGTTCTTAAAGATCTATATTTTTTCTTATTTTTACCATATTTGGGTTAACAACAAGGAAATACCGAAGAATGCATACCAATTATACTGTTTTAATAATGAGTTTTTAGTGTTCCTCTTTAGTGTGATAAGCATCTTGGCCATGATTATGGGATTCATGAAATAGACATTCAATCCTTTATTAGACCAATTCATGGTTTTATTCATTGATGAAATACTTATTTATTTAATATAAATTAATTAACATTATATGAATATGATTGTTTTACTATACTTAGTTTGAGATCACCAAATCAGTGTTATATACTTAATGTGTCTGTTTTGGACTCAAGATGTTCAATTCCCTGGGAATGTCATCTTAGTGGGTGGAGTATCTATAGACCCATTGATAATGAATGAAGTTATAGGGTAGTATCAACCAAAGATGATGTTTAAGGTATTGATATTTCTTAGGTATATTGGATATTACAGAAGATTTTTGTTAGCCTTATTCATGATTTCATCCCCCATGACCATCCTTAATTGAAATGGGAAACCCTTCATTTGGTTTGATTATTTTAGAGATATTTTTAGGATATTAAGTGGAGGTTTATGAGTGACCCTATTTCGAGGTTCCTAGAGGAATGTGTTAAGTATATGTTATTTTATAACTCCTATGGAGATGATCTTGGTTTGTGCTGATATAGACTTAGATATGTATAAAGGTTAAATATACCTTCTCAAAGTACCCAACAAGGATTGAGGATCTTCAGTGGAGATCCATTTGAGGTAGTGTGATATTGCTAGTTTATGTCTTATGATAACATGAGAACTTTCTAGGGAGATTTTGTGAATAAAAGGTTCAAATTTAGACACATTACCCACCCCTTATTGAGTAGGTTGATATTTTTAGGATAAAAATACATTAATGTGGGGAGGATGTAACTACCTCAACTTTATCTCTCAAATCCTTTATTAATTTGAGATAGAGAAGTTCATTGAATCAGGGTTTGTTTGTTCATTCCATTATTATTCCATGTCACTATATTTTTAGGTTCTAGCATATAGAATGTAGGTGCCTTTGGATTTATCTTGTACAATTGGTGCTTCACTATGCTGGAATGCAATGGCCTGAGACAGTTTTTTTGTGATTGATTGAGGATACATGAGGTTTTTTCCCTATTTATTAGAGGATTAATAATAACATCAAGGTTATTTTGATTTCACCATAAAAGGGGTCTATCCATGTTATTTTATGATAGTGTACCAAGTTTTTTGGGAAGTTAATAAGGGTTTTTATCATTTTGTGTTTTCTTGGATCTCATATTGAACAAGGGATATCATGGAATGATTATACTTCTTGTATTGTGTTTCTTGTTCAACTATAGGGGATTTTTCCACAATAGTTTGTGTTTTTTCTTATTTTCTTGACCTAAAATTTCAATATAAATAGTGGTTAAACCCTGTCTACATTGTTTTTTTATTTTCCATCCTTGACCTTTTAGCTTGTGGTATTGTTTTTTTTAGCTCTTGTAGTGTTCGATGATAATATCATAGATGAATATTGTATGCTGATATATTGGTTCTTACAGAGTATAGATTCGTGAAACATCAATGAATGGGGAAAATGTTTGGACTCGTTTTCCATTTAATGATCTATTATCACATAATATAATTACAAATCTATTTAATTTTACTTCTTGTTTTCTTTATAATATCATTACTTTGAAGCCCTATTGATATATATGAAAAAATATCATTTTGGAATATAATACTTATTGGTTTATTTTATTGAAATCAATATCTTCTTTACAAATCACTCTATCATATCACAAATTTTTTCTCATGGTTCAGTTGAATGGAATCCATGGGATATTATAATTGTGAATTATAATGTCAGTGTATGGAAATGGATGCATGACATGGAGAAAATAGTACTGGATGGAGATAATGGTAAAAATATTTTTTTTGTATAGTGTCATGTTGCACTGTGAAAAGGCATGTTACACCTCAATACATGTTATCTTGAATTTACCATATCCTTCATGGGAAGACAACACTTCAAAAATACATGATTAATTGTGACTAACCCCTTTCTAATGGTATGTAAGAGTAAAAGGGTTACTATGAAGTTATTGGAGTTAATCCTTTATAGCTTCCATGATCTTTTAGTCAATCTTATTTAAATTATTCTACTATGTAGTGGTTCTAGATTTTAAATTAGTGTGATAGGTTCAGCATGGATTCATGGTTATGATATAGCATAGGCATCCGCAGTAGTTTCAAGAGTTTTTCTCTTATGTGAAACTAGTTGGTTATACATTATAGTGTGGTATTATGGATTATACCATGAATGTGTTGAGTCCTAGAGGAAAATGAACTAACATAAGACCTTTATGTTAATATATGTTGTTGGAGATGGTATGTGAGCATGATATACTCTATAATACCAAATATAGGATCGAAATGATAGAGATACTGTATAAAGTATCTAATTATGCTCAATATACAAGAGGGGGGTGAATTTTATTGTTTAAAAAAATCCTTTGGAATGTTTAAAGATGGTTATGTTTAACAAGGTTAAGCAAGGTAATTCACAAAACCTCTATGTTCTTCACACTTTCTAGATTCATAAAATATGATTCTGAAAAAGTGAATCTGGAAAGATGGTTCTAGAAAATGAAATTTAATGAAAGTTTACAAAGATATAGATTCTAACTTAAAGCATATATAATATTACTAAAATAGAGTATACAAGTATAAGGAAGTATAAGATAGTTATACTTTCCTCAACAAATAAAATGCAGTGGAAAACTTGTAACAAAGAAAGTAACAAGTAGTAAATCTTTTAACCCAAAGAGAACGGTATCAAAAAACCATGGACAAAGGTCCCTTGATTTATACTTTCAAGAATTTCAATCTTACCCACACTAAGGTAATTCCTTGATATGAATATCAAAGTCTGTCTTGCCATCCCCGCAAGCCCTCAACTTCAAGGAAGTTGGCACCTTTGTCTTCCTCAACAAGGAAGCCCTCAAGATCAAGGTAGTCGGAACCTCTGTCTTCCTATCCCCGAAAGACCTTGATTGTACAATAAAACAATCAGAGTCGCACAAAGTAAATCTGAACAAGAAGTTCAATACTCACTAAGCAATAAATCATCTCTCTCCAAAAATCACTTGAGCAGCATGTAATCTCTAGATTGATCAACTTCTTTTGAGCTCTTTCAAATGATCTCCTATTTGTAGGCATGGCTTCAACGGTTGCCTCCCTCCACCAACGATCATATTTTTACTTGAACTTTGGAAGGACTTGTACACGTGTCACTCAAACAATGGTTAGTTAGTAACTGAATGCACGACATCATTTTACAGCAAAAACAAGTGTAATCATTAACATGGTTACATAACTAAAATCCAATATTCGGAATGTAAGGAAATATAAAAGTTCGGAGTCTAGCCAAAAATGAATTCGGAGTCTGTAATACAAGGATATTTGGATTTTGTTTTCTAGGAATTCAGAACCTAAAATCTATAGAATTCTGGAGTCTGAATTTTAAGGAAATTCAGAATCTTCATTCATAAGAATTCGGAACCTGAACTTACAATGTTCGGAGTTAGATTTCATAAGAATTTGGATTCTGAACTTACAATGTTCGGAGTCATAATTCATGAGAATTCAGAGTCTAAACTTAGAAAGTTTGGAGTCTGAATTCAGACATCTCGGAGTCAGAGCTCAGAAGAGTTCAGAGTCTGAATTCAGAGAACTCGAAGTAAGAACTCGGAAGAGTTCGGAGACTGAATTCAGAGAACTTGGAGTCTGAAAACAGAATTCTCTATATCTAAGTATTATATGATTCTGAGGATTTACATATGAAACCAACTTTAACACTTAGACAGGATAACGAACAATGAAAAACATGGTATGTATAAATTTCCTTGGGGAAAGAAAATTCTCTTTATATAAGTAAAAAACAGTGTAAAATGATATTTTCCTTGAGATAAGGTGTTTGTGATTTTCAAAACAAGAATAAATCGTAAAGTCATAAGAGAACCTTATTGACTCAACAATCTCCAAAAAGTATGAAGAAATGGAAAAGTAATAAGAAAAACATAATTAAATCAACAATCTACCCCTTTTTGGAAAGCAAAAACATCCTTACAAAAAAGAATATAAGGACATAGAAAATATTTTTCTATGCTTTGAAATAAAACTTATCTCCCTTTATACATGGACAATGATGAGTACGACTAACTCCTTCTTAGGCTTTGGAACACTAAGGATCGTATTCTAGATTTCCAGAATGAGATTTTTCATTATCTTAAGAATGGAAATGTCAGTAATGAACCCCCCCCCCCCTTAGATAAACTCCCCCTTATATAGGGATATTTCGTTTTTTCTTATCATTCTTTTTCATTTTTCCCCCTTTGTGATTTAAAAAAAATTGATGGAATTGAAAAGAAATTATAGTACCAAAAATATTAGTACAAAGCATGCAAACAAAAACGAGCAACAAAAATTTCATTAAGATAGGAATAATTAGTAAAAGGAAGAAAAAATACAAAAAAAAAGATCATACTGGATCTGTTTTCCTTCCTTTTCCTTGGGTATCAATTTCTCCACTATGGTTTTCAACTTTTTGAGTTCCTTGTGGTCTTACTCTACTTTCTTTAGGATCTGATCCTGATCCTCTACTTTCTTCTCTAAAGCTTTGATCTTTTCTTCCTGAGCCTTCAGAGCCTCTTCTTGAGCCTTCAACAACTCATCTTGCTTAACTAGCTTCTCTTCAATCTTGATCTGAAGACCCCTTTCCCAATTCCTACTTTGGGAAATATAATATAGCTTCCCATTCAGATGAATTACCTCTTAAATACAAGTATTCTGCTCAACGGGTAGCTTTTCCTAAAATCTAGTCATGAGATATTTGATTTTACTATCTTCATTATCAAAAGCTTCCTTAACTTCATGTTGAGAGTCATAAAGCTCTCCCAAATATTCAACTATTTTATTTGACTGGCTAACCACTTTCATAAAAAGATTATTAATGGGCATCCTAGTGGATGAGTAAGTTCTTGAAATCAACCTCAAGTTGGAAAAACTTATCCATCACCATGGATAATTAATGTGATTATTTATTCATGCTATGTTGGAGCATCTGACATCTTAGGTCAATGCGTGGAAAGATCGGAATGGTGTCAACAAGCTTCTTCAATGATTGAATGAAAAAATCATGTCCTAAGGCAGATGATTCTGAATCTGATACTTTTCTTAGTGGGGACTCTTTCTCTAGATTGAAAATCTTCCTCTTCGAAGATCCACCAGCTTTATTTTTCCTTAAAAAAACTTTAGTTGGGGTATCAACAACCACCTGTTTTCTTTTATTGGTTCTCAAAACAACTTCTTCATCTGGAGATTCATACTCACTATCAGATACCTAAAAAATTCTATCTTCATTTATCTTCTCCTTCAAAGATCTAGCCTTAGCATCTTTAAGATGTATGAAATCATGGTTTTAACTTTCTTCCTCAGACAATTTATTAACTTCTTCTTCACCCTTTTCATCTTCACCTTCCTCATCCTTCCTAGGAGTTGGGAGCTTTGAATACTCTACTTCAGAAGTTCGTATTGATATCTTCTCGTAAGGGGTTTCCTTTTCATGATAATCTTCAATTTTCTTTATAAGAATTTCATTGCCACTACTACTTTCTTTTTTTCCACTTCTTAGACAACTTCCTTTTCTTTAACAATATTTTCTTGGACTTTTTCCGGAGTGAGAAATTTCTTACCCAGAGTCTCAGGTAAAGCCTCAACCAAGAAATATTTCGGTATAGGTATATTCTTCGATGTTATTTCAATGGCCTTGAAAAGAGATTGGACTATTTCAGCCTCAGATATTTTCTTCTTCTACTTCTTTTCGTTGGCTTGCTTCTCAAGCTCATCGGTTGCCTTCTCCTTCAATGCTTTAGTCTCTATAGGATCCAAGCCAAACTGTGGCTCTCCTTCCTTCCAATTTTTATTATCTTCCTTCCATTTGGATACAACCTCATCTCGATAAGCTTTATGGTTCTTGGGCTTTGGAGGTATGGATTGAGTTACCTTAGATTTAGGGGTTTTCAATACTTCTTCTACCTCTTTTAATTTCCTCCCCTTTCCAGCCTTTTTCGATGGTTCAGACACATATTTTTCTTTCGGAACATCTTCATCTTCTTCCTCTGGTATATCATAGAATTCCCCTGATTCCATAGAAAAACCAACTTTCATACTTTTGATAGTATCATCACAAATCAACATGAAATTTCAATTCCTTGACTTTGAACTGCAATGAATATTGAAAGACTCCAACCACCGAACAATAATCTTGGACTGAATGGCCGAGTACATAAGAATCTGAGCATTGAAGTTCCCATTTTTAATATTCTCAGTCGTAATGAGAATATGCTTCATCAAGTTGATATTCCTTTGGTTTACTGAGAAATCCAAGATATAAATATCACTCTTTTTTAAGGTGTATGTGTCACCCTTTCCCATAATGATAAACCTGTGAACCCACAATTCAAGGATCTGATTATTTGTTGAGAGGTGAGCAATCTTCATAGTCTTGAAATATGTAAGTCCAAGACACTCCATAGCTTTTACCTTGATAAAACATCCTTGAACATCGGGAAACTTAGGGGAACAAAATTTATATTCCCCTTCAAATGGAACTCCAACCAAACTAGCTTCCTTAGTATAATATAGAGCATAGGTTTTTCCATTGATTTTGAATGAAAACAACTCTCTACCTTATTCCTTAAATAAACTAACTGACTCATAAAACTCGATAAGAAGACCTAGATACACCAAGTCTTGATCTCCTGGATTCAATATGAAAACACTTTCCAATCCATTAATCTTGATGTTCTTGGAGATAATAGAATCATAATTATTGAAGAAATTTGGATGCACCAACCTTTCCCTATATACTTTCCACTCCGAAATCATCTTGACCATAGACATATCTTTTTGGGAGGATTCTCATGTTGACATTCAGACTTGGGAAACTCTGAGAAGTTCGGAACGGGATTTTGTATGGGGGTAGAGTTTCAGCACGTAAAGGATTGAAATCGATGTGGGACAACCCTTCGAGGGTATTCTATATAGGTTTTTGATGTGATGGTTCATCTTACTGTCTCAATCCAAAGATTGAGAAAACTTCTGATCAGATCTGACGGTTGAAATGATAGTGCAAGGAAATTTTGGTAGGATCCGATCTTTTGAGGTTTTCAAAAGAAAACATTTGGATTTAAGGAAACTAGAATCTGAGAAATTTTAAAAGAAACAAAATAAACCACTAGCAAGTAAAAGGTGATTACAAAAACTCAAGAAATAAACATACCTTTCATATTTCTAGGAAGATTATTCGTAATAGGTAATATTCTTCTTAAAGAACTTTATATTAAAAAAACAACTACAAAAACCTCTATTATGGAAAAAAATTGACTACAAAAATCTTCATTATGAAAATTTCAAGAATGAAAATATTCATTATGAAATTTTCAAGTAAGAAAATATTCATTACAAAAAATTCAAGTATAAAAAACTTACTAGGAAAATATTCATCACGAAAAATTTGAAAAACTAACCATGAAAATTTTCATTACAAAAATTTTGAAAAACTAACTACGAAAATTTTCATTACAAAATGTTTGAAAAAAAACTACGAAAATTTTCATTATGAAATGTTTGAAAAAATAACTATGAAAATTTTCATTATGAAATGTTTGAAAAACTAACTATGATTTTTTTTTAAAAAAAACAAATGTACTACCCCTATGAAAATGAGTTTATTAATGTAAGAATATTGGTTCAACAATAAGTTAACATGGATGATTACCTTACGGTTATCATTCCTAACTTCTATTTAATGTATTCAAATCTATCTAAGGGTAAGGTTTTGTGAAAATATCAGTAATTTTATATTGCATTCTGATAAATTGAAGAATGATGTTTCCTTTTTGTGCGTGATCCCTAAGAAAGTGAGTCATAATATCTATGTGCTTTGAATGAGAGTGATGTGTAAGGTTTTTACTAAGGGAAATGGCACTTGTATTATCACACAAAATTTGTGTTTTGGTAAAACTCATACCATAGTCTATGAGTGTGTGTTGAATCCACAACACTTGAGCACAACAACTTCCAACTGCTACATGTTCAGCTTCAGCAGTGGAAAGTACTACTGAGTGCTGCTTCTTGCATGACCATGAAACTAATGAATCTCCAAAGAAATGACAAGTTCTGTATGTACTCTTTTTATCCATTCTACATCCAACAAAGTCAGCTTCTGAAAAACTTTTCTAAACAAAACAATTCCCAGAAGTATAGAAGAGTCCTAAATCCATAGTTCCCTTTAAGTAGAAAAAAAATTCTTTTCACTTCCTTTAAATGAGATTCCTTAGGATTGGATTGATATCTTGCATATAAGAATACTGAAAACATTAATTCTGGACAACTAGCAATCAAGTAAAGTAAACATCCTATCATACCTCTAAAAGACATTAGATCTACTGGTTTCCTAGCTTCATCAAGATCAAGTGTGTTTGAGGTACCAATGGGAGTACTTATACTCTTAGTGTTGTCATATCCATAATTTTTATGAAGAACATTAATATACTTATTTTGGGATATATAGATTCCTTCTAGTTTTTTATAAATTTGAAAACCAAGGAAAATGTTAACTAACCCATCATACTCATTTCAAACTCAGATTTCATTAGATCTACAAATGAATCAGTTAAAGATTGCTTAGTTTAACCAAATATAATTTCATCAATATAAATTTGATCAAACAAAACATTTTTCTTGTATTTCATTATAAAAAGGGTTAGATCTGCATTGACCTTAGCATAATTATTTTGAAGCAGAAATCCTATAATTCTATCATATCAGGCTCGAGGGGCTTGCTTAAGTCTATACACATCTTTGGTAAGACTAAAAACGTGATCTGGATGTTATGTATCATCAAATCTACGAGGTTGTTCAAGAAAAACTTCCTCTAGAACATAACCATTAAGGAAAGCACATTTCACATCCATTTGAAAAAGTTTTAAAATAAAGAATGCTTCAAAGGCAAGTAAAATACAAATAGATTCAAATCTACCTACTGGAATATAGGTTTCTTCATAGTCCATTCCTCATTGTTGATTATATCCTTTAGCAACTAATCTAGAATTATTTATAACTATGATTCCATTTTCATCACACTTATTTCTGAACACCCATTTTACTCCAATAATAGAATATTCCTTAGGTCTATCAACAAAGGTCCAGACATTTTTCCTTTTGAATTAATTTAGTTCATCTTGCATAGATTTTATCCAATCATCATCAACTAATTCTTCACCAGTGCTTTTTGGATCTAATTGGGAAAGGAATTCTAGATTTTCTACTTCATTTCTTAAGGAAATTCTAGGCCTTACAGGTTGATTTGCATCACCAATGATACTATCACTAGGATGATTCTTAAGAAACACCTGATTTGGGTTTTGTAAAACCTATTCATCAACATAGGGTAGGAAATCTTCTGCGGTGAATACTTAAGAAATATTTTCTTAGGTATTTACCTTATCATAAAGATCTTATAACAAAGGTTGATAATCAGTTTTTGAAAACACGTCGAAGATGTAGGTTGTGGTTGTTTAAAAACAAGGGGATCAGTTTCATCAAATTTCACATGTACTGTCTCTTCAACAGTACAATTGTTTTTATTGAAAACTCTATAATCCTTAGAAGTTGTGGAGTAGCGTAAGAAAATACCTTCATTATATTTTGGTGTGAAATTTTTAGATTACCTTTAGTATTTATAATTAATACCTTTCAACCAAAAACCTTGAAGTAGGAATTTTTAGGTTTTCTACCATTCCATAACTCATAAGGAGTTTTATTAAGAAAAGGTCTAATCAGGACTCGATTTATAGTATAACAAGCTGTAAATACAGCTTCAGCCCAAAAAGGTTTTGCTATAGAATATTCACTCAACAGGGTTCTTGTTATCTCTTGAAGAATTCAATTTATTATTTATACAACACCATTTTTTTGAGGCATTCTAGGTCCTGAGAAATCATGAGTAATTCCTTTTCTACTAAAAAAGGTTTCAAAATCTGAATTTTGAAATTCTCCACCATGATCACTATGAATTTTTTTCAAAGGAAGGTTTTTCTCATTTTTAACTTTGGATCTAAAACTTTTGAAATATGAGAAGGCTTCAAACTTCTTTGCTAGAAAGTAGACCCACGTAAATCTAGTGTAATCATAAACTAACACAGATACATAATACCCGCCTCCAATGCTACCAGTTTGTGTAGGACCAAAGTGATCCATATGCACTAACAGTAATGCATCAGTAGTTGAGACATCACCGATTGATTTAAAATTTGATTTATGTTGCATTCCATATTGGAAAGGATCAAAAAAATTTAAGAATCAAATCTAAGCTCTGTTATATCCTTAACTAATCTTTTCGTAGAAATTTTTCATAGGTTATTAAGATTATAGTGACATAACCATCTATGCCACAACAAAGAATGATCTTCCATTTCACTAAGGCAATGTAGATCTTGGATCCTAAGGTCTTCTATGTTTAGTGTGTATGCATTCTCTTGCCTATGGGTAGAAAGAATAAACTCTTCCTTGGAATTGTGTACTAAGCACTTGTCATTCCTAAAATTCATAAGGTAACCTTCATTAAATAATTGGCTTATGATAATGAGGTTGTTCTTAAGACCCTTAAAAAATAAAACATTTCAAATCAAGGTTTTTCCAAGAATAACGATGTTACCTAAACCAATAATTTCTCCCTGATCATTATCCCCAAAAGTTACTTTCCCTCCTTTCATCTTGGTAATATTTTCAAAATAGTTTTTGTTGCCTATCATATGTATGGAACATCCACTATCCATGTTCTAATTTTTGATGTTGGTACTCTCTCTATTTTCATAAAAAAAGAGTTAGACTTTCGAAACCCAAATTTCCTTGGAGCCAGAAATTTCAGAAAGAAAAATTTTAGGTACCCACATTTTCATAGAAAAATAAGCTTTATGAAATCCTAAAGACTGAGTTTTCTTTAAAGAAAAAAAATTCCCAATGTCCACAACTCTGACACTTAGTGCAGAATGGAGCACTTTGAGGGAGAAAATAATTGTTGCTAAAAATTGGTTTAGAACTAGTATAACCAAAACCAGAACTATTCTTTAGTAGTCAGATTTGAGAGTACATATTATCAAAAGTTTCTTTACATAAGGTAAATTTTGACAAACACTTCTGCAAGGAAAAAAATTCGGATTTCAATTTGATAACCTTGTTCTTGTTTTCTAAAACATTTGATTTTGATCTAGAGTTAGGCTCGAAAACATTTTTATTAGAAATTACGTTTTATAGATCTTTAGAAAGTGTATTCCTCTCAGAATTTACTTCCCCAAGATTTTTTAAAATACTTTCAAAATCAACAATTTTCTTATCAATATATTTAGAAATATCTGATATTTCCTTAGTAAGAATAATATTCCTAGAATTTTCTTTATCATTATTTTTCAAGAATTTTGAATTATCAATCTAAAGAAGCTTAGAAAACCTCAAAACTTATTCATTGTTTGGTAAAATATTATCTTATTAGAAGAAGATTGTTCATCATAAGATTCATAATATTTATCATCACAAAAATTTGAATTTAAAGATACATTGGTCATTGATTCAGCATTGTGTACCTTAGCAATTGAAGAATTATTGTCAATAGGTAGTCTAGCTGTTAGACCAATATTATTCTGTCCAGAAGATTTGTAATCTGAAGATTCATCTGAAGATTCACCACCACTGGCACTCCATGTATCATTAGCTTTCAATAATTTCTTAGCTTTATATTTGTAGTACTTCTTTCTGTTTCTCTGATAATTATTTTCCTTTCATTATTTTCTCTTAAGAATAAGACAATCTGGTCTTATATGTCCATCTATCTTGTATTCATAACAAGTGACTTCTGAATATTTCTAATCTTTCCTTTCCTTCTTATATCTGGATTTAATATTCTTTTGTCGAACAATCTTATTCATCCTTTGACCAAGATTTTATAAATCATTTTCTGAATATTCACTTCCACTAGATTCGGATCGAATAATAACTTTATTAGATTTTGATCTAGTGACTCTCTTAGGAGTCTTGGCTTTCATGTGATTTGAAGTTGTAGTAAAAGCAACACTGCCATTCCCATTCTTCTTCTTTACATTATCAGCAACTCTCTCCATTCTAGTTGCATGTTGAAGAATACTTCCAAAAATTTCATCAAGAGTTATATGAGTTACCTTTCTGTTATCGTCAATAGAAGTCCTCTTGGATTCCCACTAATTGATCATGATTTCTATTCTCTTTTCAATAAGAGCTTCATCATCTAATCCTTTCTCACCCATGGATGGTAAACTATTCACAATATTCTTGAATATTTATTGCACCTTACATATGGGTTCTCTATAAGGAAATCAGAAACCGTGATATTCAGCTCTGAGCATGGCTCCTCTTGTTTCAATGACTTTGGAAGTTCCAAAGTGAGTAACTTCAAATTTCTTCCAAATACAACTTGCTTCTTCACAAGATGAAAATTGGCTATATATATTTCTAGTCATAGAACAAAGCATGGTATTATGTACCATATAATTCAGTTGATACTTATTCATTTATTGATTGTTAAAGGTACTAACTTCCTTATCAGGGATTTTATATCCTTCAGTAAGCATAACAAAATTATCAACTCCAGTTTTGATAATAAAAGTCTTCATGTGATCTTTCCAATATTCATAATCATTCCCATCAAAAATTGGTGGTCTTGTTCGATTGAGATTGTCTATGGAACCAATATTGATTCCTTCCATCAAAAAGAAAATATTTCCATAAAAATTTGTTAATAGAAAAAGTTTGTAAACAAAGAAAATATTCCTCAATAAGGAAAATAAAACTTGAGTGTTTCAAATCAAAATATGAATCCGAACTTTATGAGTCTGAAAAACTGATTCTGAGAATAAGAATAAGATGAATTCTCTTTCGAAACTAATCGTGAGTTTAATTCAGATTGAACCAATCCTCTAATACCAATTGTTGAGATGGTATGTGAGTATGATATACTCTATAATACCAAATGTAGGATTGAAATAATAGAGATACTATATAAAGTATCTAATGATTCTCAATATACAAGAGGGGGTGAATTGTATTTTCAAAAAATTACATTGGAACCTTTAAAGATGGTTATTTTTAACAAGTTTAAACAAGGTAATTCACAAAACCTCTAAGTTTTTCACACTTTCTTGATTCAGGTAATATGATTCCGAGAAAGTGAATCCGTAAAGATGGTTCTAGAAAATGAAACTTAATGAATGTTTACAAAGATTTATATTCTACATTAAAGTGTATAGAATCTTACTAGAACATGGTATACAAGTATAAGGAATTATAAGATAGTTATACGTTCCCCAACAAATAAAATGTAGCAGAAAACTTGTTACAAATCAAGTAACAAGTAGTAAATCTTTTAACCCAAAAAGAAGGGTATACAACAACCTTATATAAAGGTCCCTTGATTTATACTTTCAAGAAATTATGTCTTACCCACACTAGGGTAAGCCCTCGATACAATGATCAGAGTATGTCTTGTTATCCCCGAAATCCCTCAACTTCAAGGTAGTTGGCACCTCTGTCTTCCTCAGTAAGTAAGCCCTTAACTTCAAGGTATTTGGCACCTCTATCTTCTTATCCCCGGAATCCCTTGATTGTACACAGCATCAATCAGAGTCACACAAAGAAAATATGAACAAGAAGTTCACTACACATTAAGCAATAAAGCCTCTCTCTCTAGAAATCACTTCAGTAGCATGTAATCTCTAGATTGATCAACTTCTTTTGAACTATTTCACATGAGCTTCTATTTATAGGCATGGCTTCAACAGTCGGCTCCCTCCTCCAATGGTCATATTTTTCCTTGAATTTCGGAGGGACCTGTATACATGTCACTCAAACAACTGTTAGTTAGTAACTGAATGCACGACATCGTTTTAAAGAAAAAAAATTGTAAGCACAAACATGGTTACATAACAAAAATCCAATATTCGGAATGTAAGGAAATATGAAAGTTCAGATTCTAACCAAAAATGATTTCAGAGTCTGTAATACAAGGATATTCAGAATCTATTTTCTAGGAATTCTGAACCTAAACTCTATAAAATTTTGGAGTCTGAATTTCAAGGAAATTCAGAATCCGCATTCATAAGAATTCGGAACCTAAACTTACAATGTTTGGATTCAAAGTTCATGAGAATTCAGAGTCTGAACATACAATGATTGGAGTCCGAATTCATGAGAATTCAGAGTGTGGACTTAGAAAGTTCGGAGTCTGAATTCAGAGAACTCAGAGTTAGAGCTCAAAAGAGTTTGGATTCTGAATTCAGAGAACTCCGAGTCAGAACTCAGAAGAGTTCGGAGTCTGAGTTCAGATAACTCGAAGTTTGAATTCGAATTCTGAAAACAGAATTCATTATATCTATGTTTTATATGATTCTGAGGTTTTAGATATGAAACCAACTTTTACACTTAGACAGGATGACGAATAATAAAAAACATGGTAAAGATAAATTTATTTGGGGAAGGAAAATTTTCCTTATAGAAGTAATACAAAGAGTAAAATGAGATTTTCCTTGAGAAAAGATGTTTTTGATTTTCAAAACAAGAAGAAATGGTAAAGTCATAAGGAAACCTTATTGACTCAAAAATCTCCCCCAAGTATGAACAAATAGAAAAGTCATAAGTAAAACCTTATTGACTCAACATACATATATGTTCATCTATATATCATATTATGGCGAGTTGACATCCTATACCGAGTGTTTTTATACATCGAATATGATGGTGCATCCATCTTTTAAATTAGAGGAGTGATATGTGATAGTTTAGGTAGTATATTACCCTTAACACTATAGTGTTTATGTTTAGGATTAGGTGTGATGATCAAACTGTTAGTTTTTTTTACTCCCTTAAGTTTTTGTTAGTGGTAGGTTTTAGGTCTCCCATAGGTTTATAGAGATTGGTACTCCCTCACATACATGGGGTTATGGTCCAATAATCTAAGAATAGAGTCAGTACTCCCTTTCACCCAATAAGTAACATTTCTCCCACAGGGTTAATGATTTTTGTTACTCCATCGATCCATGTTACATGAATAATTAGGGATGGGTATAAAATTTATTAATTCATGAACTCCCATATTTGATGACTATATTCAATAAAAAGTGGGTCCCCTATTTAGGGGTTCGATACTCCATCCAAGAATAGTTATCATTGCAAGGAACAAGGCCCTAATGTAGTTAGTGAGATGGGTTAGGTTTGGTTCAATTGGGTATCTTGGATTCTAGGGTTGTTAACAGTGATAAAATACTTTGATTAACTTGGTTTTTCATGTTATACTTTATGTCCAAGGTTGTTTAACTTGAAATCATATCTATGTTTATGTCTTTGTGTTCTTCTTCCACAAGTGGTATATTCATTACCTTTGTGGTTTGGAGATAATTTGGGCCATTATTTATTCCTTTCATGTTTTTGTGTTATCCAACTAGGTAATTATATACTCAAACCTTAATGGGAATTTATATCACATATGTAGAAGACTCATTTTTAGTGGGAAGAAGCATATTCTTACTCATATGTGACTATAGTAGATGATATTTTTGTCTTGTTCTAGTTTATTGGGAAAATCCCTTCACCATAGTTTCTTTAGGCCAAGTTTCTATTTGAGTTTCTTGGGCATGTATTCCCCTACCATACATTAGGTTTTAAATTATACTTACTACATGTGGATCTTATTTAGATTCTCTTATATTCATAAATATTCCATTAGGTTATTTAATAGGTGTTATAATACTTTTATATCCTATATTGAGACTTGTGGTTGTGTGCATTTATATTAGGCTATAGCCTCCCATCATGGGTAATAAGCCTACTTGGATCTAGTCACATACCCCGGTCCTATTGGAGGTAGGATTAAGGTGGAGCACTTAACTCATGGTTTTACCAAGTGGTGTCCTACTAGGACAGATTATGTCAAATCCCAATATCCCTACCAAAATATTCTCTCAAAATAAAATTAAGTTGTCTGACTTGGTATGTGTTTCAATGATCACCCAAATATTTTCATGAACATTGGATAATTTTGAAAAACCTCACACAAAATAGATTGATCTATTATCTGAATTCCACTTTAGAACCTCAAGGAATTGGGCCAAACTAGTCAGGACCTGGTTCTCTTTATTTAATTTTTGATTGATGATACATCATGAGATAAACATTGAAATTTTCTTTTTCATACAAGGCCTCCAATATTGAAACCATATATCCTGTTATATCCTCATAGTCCAAATATGTACTACTAATAGGGAAGTGATCACCTCTCTCAAAACATCCTCTTACATCATGAAATGAACCACTATCCACACTCAAAAGTGGTTATCATTATTCCCACCTCTAAAACATATATCTATTACATCACCTAAAGATATCTAGTCACACAGTATCTCAAAGTTGATGTCTCCCAATTGGATATCCCCCATGGACTAATGAATTGTAGGGGACACCACCATTGATCAATGATATGACACTTCTCACCCAACAGAAATGGAAAATTGTATCGAGACCGACTTCTCAGACACATACCCCATCCATTGAGCACAAGTTTCATACTAAGGGTATCAAACACCACATTACCCTTTTCGGATGATAGATAATTTCAATGTTATTTTCTTATAAAAACTCTAACCAATTCATATTTCTTATATTAAAATATATGTGTTTGAATATGTATCTAAGACTATTATGGTTAGTGTAGACTATGAATCACTCATTAATAAGGTAATGTATCTATGTATTTAAGGTAAAAACTATTGAAACCAACTTTAAATCCTTGTTTTTTAGTTCTTCTACTCATGGACCAACTATTAGAACCATAAGTAATCAATTTTAAACTGTGTATCAATAAAAACCAACAAAATATCATGTGGTATCAAATAGCACCATGTTTTTGAATTCTTCGACTAGAAACATTAGAAAAGAGGCACTCTTCAATCTCTACATCATCTCCCGAAAATCTCTTTAGAATATCGTATAGAAAACAAGGGATTCACCTTTAAATTAAGAACATTCCTGGGATCTATAATCCTAGATAATTTTACACAATAATCTAGTAGAGTCTTTCCCACCCATGGAATCTTCTCACATTATACACACTCCTGAGTGCCTCCTAAGTAACCACTACCTCAATCATCATTGGGTCTTTGACTACTCATTCCTCTGAAATGAAATCCCCTTAGAAGTAGACCTCTCAAATCCATAATTGACACATCGTGAGATTATAATGGAGTTGGTTATCTCAATTTATATATAATAAAATCTTTATATATCATCTCTGATCATCCTATGATGATGAATATATATGGACATTTTGGTGAATAAAACTAGTATCCTCAATAAGAAAGGATAAAATATTTTGTTTGTGGATCCTATTAAGAAAAACAGAGTGTTTTCTAGATAAAGGACACCACTAGAAACTAATAATGTCCCCATAAACACTTAAAACCCATTTTTAGAATCTCTTCCCCGTGTACACAAAGCTAGTAGTTGATAGAACAAATATCAATCTTTTATTTAGGTAGTGATAGAATCTCCTCTTTCTGTACCTTCAGCTCCGTGATCTTAGATAAATATCTTCGATAAGCTATAAAAGATTTTATATTCTCCCTTTAGATAAATATAGAAGTAGATCATCTGAATGGGGGGGATCTAGGTATATACTTAAGAAATACATCCATATAATCATCCATGACTGTAAGAAGCTAGACATCAAAACTATTTTCCACACATAGAGTTAAACTTTCAAAGTAATGGATGATCAACTATAAATTTTCATCCACATGACCCACTTATCTAAACTAAATGTCCCACTCACCCCTAAAGGTAACCCTCAATACATATTCTAGATAAAAATAAATCCAGGAATTTACTAAGGATAACTAGTGTATATCAAGGGTGAAATCCTAATGCTTCATCTCATCCATAATGGGGTCTCAAGAAAAAATATCTTTCTTAAGAACAAGATCTCATCTCCATTATATGTGGGTGAGAATGTGACAACTTCTAATAGAAGTATCTAGCCATATTGGTCAGAATTTGGTGGTCTACTAGGATTTATAGCTCTTGAACATAGGATACAACTATAAAGGAATAACATTTTATGGTATCTTTGAGTATGGTTTTCAATATAGAGATAAAAAACATAAATTGAATCATGTCAAGCACTATCTAGAACATGAATACCTATGACTCTAGCATCACGACCCCAAAACTATCCATCAAACAGGGTCATATAATTACTATACTATTAGATAAAAAGTATAAGCTCTTGACACTACCTATCCTTCATCCATCGATCGTGAAAAATATGATTCAAACTCATTGATAAAGAGATTTTCAAACTATATCCATGAAAGATTTACTTAATTATGGATGTAAATGATCATGTTCCTCCAATAATTCACTACACTATGGAGAATACTAGATAACAACAGTATCATTAAATTGGTAAGTATCCAGACCAAGTAGAACACCTGGGTCACTTCTTAAATATTTCCACCCACTGTCCGAGGATCATGATTGCCTCTCTAACTCCCCAAAATTATAAAAGAAGAAAATTTTATTCAATAGAATATGATACATTCTAAAGTAAAATTAAACAACCCATGAAATATATTTCATTAAATTCAATCCCTTCAATAGCTTATGAGACACACAACCTTGATTCGAAAAGAATCATAATATATTTTACCATTAAAACCAAATCATTAAATTGGAGGGTATGAATAGTAATAACTAAATTATGAAAAGTATATAGTTTAAAAATTTTAAAAAAATACATGGATATTTATTTATTATAAATTAAATAAGAATCATTTAGTTGAAAAAAATGATTTTTGTTTGAAACGTTGTATTCTTTCTAAAAGATGATTTTGTCACGCATTGCACACATAATTTAAAATTAATTCGAACACATTTAGAAAATATATTTTATAAAATTAACTTAATTCTTGGAATGAAAATATCATAATTATCTTATGGATAATATATGGGATTTTATTCAATTGTTCTATTCTTTAATAAATAGGGAAAATTGTTGAATATTAATTAAAAACTGCATTTTCATTGAAGTTATTTAAAATTTTAAATTATATTTTAAATTGGTTATAAAGTAAAATTAGTTCAATTATATAACCAGTAATTAAATTTATTTTTTTGGAACCAATTCATAATCAGTTATGATATTAAAACATTATAACATTCAAAACATTTTCTCCATGAAAACCCACTTTCTCTTTATGTCTGTAGGATAAATTTGTAATCAAAATTTGGAACGTTTGGGAATTTAATTTAGAAAAATTTATTCTGTACTTTAAATAATAATAATTTATATTTTATCTTTATGGTAAATAAATTTTTTTCCAAAATTAATAGTGAAAAAAGTAAAAATATTATTTACTGTAGTTAAGGTAAAAATAGATTTATCCGCAGTTAAACTAAAAAGATAAGAGTTAAAATGACCTAGTAACTTGTCTAAAGTCTATTTTATGGACATATATGGACCCCATAATTTCCAAATAAAGAGAAAACTGCATTTTTAAACATTGTTTCATATTATAAATTTGGTCTCACCTTTTTCGATTCAATAATTACAAGTGTTCCAATCACCTCACTTATAAAAATCCACCCCACTCCTCTCATATTCACACTATAAAAACCTTTTGGTTGAAAAAATAACATCCAAAATCCCTTAACAACTTCACTAATATTAGCCTATAATCCTTATATTTTCAACAAATCCAACCTATGAATGATTTGTGAATTCCTAAAGAGGATACCCAAAGAATACACAATGATAAAATTGGGCTATAGTCGTGGCCCAAAACCATGACTATAGGGGTCAAAATCATAGATAAAATCTATATCTAAAATGCTATATTTTCATTTCAAATGTTATAATGGTTATAGAAATAATCAGTATCCATTTTTTGGGTTGTTTCCACAATTTTCCACTACTGAAATAGAGGTTATTGACATAGTTTGGATAACCCAAGAAACAACTCTTGTAGCTGTACACTGTGTGAGTTAAGCTATAGCCACCCTTATATTCAATTAAATAGGTATTATTTCCATGGAGGAAAAACATAGCTATAGCCCTACTAAACCATGGATATAGCTCAAAAATAATATGATCCCAGTGAGATTCAATCTCTGTACCTCCACTATGGGATTCAACCACCTAACCACTATATAACAAAAAACATCAGGTATATATATATTGTTATATATATTATTAAAAATCATGAATATAGTGTGTAAACCATGTAAATAGGGATTACATTTCTTTATTTCATGAGAAAAGTTTTTACCCATGAAAGAATGAGAGACTTATAGCCAGAGTGTAGTGAAACTGTTCCTATAACATACTGAAAAAAATCTATAGCCATGGTTTCACACAAACAATGGCTAAAACCCTTGAGAAGAAACTATACAGCCATGGTTTTACCGAAATAATGGCTATAGACCTTAAAAACTCTATATAAAAGGTTTTACACAGACCAATTCTATATCCTTAACAAAACTCTATAGCCACGATTTCAAACAAAACCATGGATATAGCCCTTGAAAAAAGACTCTATAGACACTTTTTTAGAGAAATAATGGATATTTGTACATGTTATATCCACAATTTCACTAAACTATGGCTATAACATTCAAAAATATACGCTCTAAATTTATATAAAACAATATCTATAGCTTTGGTATAAATAAATATAGCCACAATTTTGGAAAATTGTGTCTATAGGTTTGTGCCTCTATCACATATTTCTAGTCATGATAGGAAACACTATTTAATGAGCATTTTTATTTTATTTATTCCTCCACATCAATCAATTATTACTATATCATGATTATATAATAAAAATTATATCTTAAATATATTTAGATATTTTTATGTTAAGGTAATGTTCAATGACCATCCGCAATTCCATCAAATGGATTACAAAATCATCATTCGTGTATAGAGTGAACTACAACCACATGAACCAATGTAATTTGTTTTTCCATTTATACCACCCACAGTTGATTATGATGATGTATCTAAAGTATATATATGATATTTATAATATTATTATGGAATCATACTCATTATTCCTCATATACCTTTTGATATTTCATTCCATATAGGATATGATAAAGTCTCTCACATGTACATAGGACTACAACCACAGGACGTGATGTTATTCATTTTTCAATAATGGTTTATTGGGAAGATAATAAAGATAAAGTTAATGAATATATGTGATATAAATTATTTAATTTTGATATTAATTACATATTTATCATTATTTAAATATGATATATCATTTTATTTCTTACCTTTTCACTCACTTAAATATTATAACATATTTCCTATACAAGTGGTCTGCCACACTCACGAAGTGATGTGACTCTATTTTCCTCACCAAACCATGTGGATGGTATATATAAGTATAGAAATAATATTTTATTTATTATATTATGATAATTATTTAAATTTAAGATATTCATTACCTTATTTCTATAATGAACATTGAAAATCAGAAACATTACTCATGTGTGCATAGGACCTACTATCTCCAAGATCGTATCATACTTCCCTTCTAAAAAGATAATTTCATTATTGGTAATATAAGTATAATTAGTGTAAAAATATGATAATTATTCAATTATTTTTATTCAATATTTGATTAAACCATATAATATTCAGAAAAACCTAACCTTTCATAATAAAACATGTATAATGAAACAAGAAAATTGACACTCAAAATGATGAAAATAATGAATTGTTATTAATGAATAGGCGATATGATGTTATAAAAGGATCATATATGATATTATAAATATTAATATAGTTATTTAATAAGTAAATAATTTTCTTTAAACCACTATAAAGGAGTTTAATTTTTTTTAACCAAATGGAATTATGAGATAAGGGATTCCGTCTCAATTTGCATTCCAATAAGAATTATTTGTTATTCTTCACCAATTCATTTTTATGTGGTGTATATACTACCCCTTTAACATGTAACATCATGACTCATTCATAGTTCATGGTAATTTAATTTTCACTTTGAATAATTTCATCCATGGGTTTTGACATGAAAATTTCCAAGTGGTAAAAGTTATTGTACAATCTCACTTTCTCTTATGGTTGTTAACTTTGTCTTAAAACAATCACTTTCATATGATCACTTTTCATTGGAAACTAAATTTTTATTAAATATAAATTATATTTTATTATGAATATGATTATTTCTTACAATGTATAACATGTTTACATATGGCTTTTACTTTGACTGTAATTTGATTAATTGGGAAAATATTGATATGTTTTTATCCTTTTGTCAATAGAGATTTTTGATGATAAGGAACATTGATTCATGAATTAAATTGATAATTATATATATTATTAATGATTTATAAATTTAGATATGGGAGGTTTATGGTTATATATATCACCTCTATGCATCGGTAGTCTCCTGAGAAAAAAGTTTTGGCTATCCGGAGTTAAATGGGTTTCTTCCAATCATTTTTAAACTATTTTGAGGAATGATCATGATGATAAAGGTATCATGATTCTTGAGATAATAAATTCCAATTATTAATAATTTCTATCATTAAGAATTACGTTATTATTATCCTTTATATTTTCTCAATGACACTATCTTTGGATGAATTTCATTCTTAGTTTATTTATTAAATGGAATGTGTTTTCAATTATTTAACTTTCCATATTTATTATGCCTTATCTTATTATCCATGATATTTTCATAATGATATTATATATAGAAATATTTAATTCCTAATTTATTGATTTAATTTTTTTTTTCAGTTATTTATATTTTCATATTTATTATTCTTATTTATCCATGATAGATTCTAATGTACTTAATCCTTACTGAGTATTTGAGGTCACCCTTATTTAGATTTATTTTCTTGGAAACTATAAAGTGTACTGTGATTGATATGCGAGGATATACTAGAGGGAATAATTTTATTCTCAAAAAAAAATTGGGTTTCTAAATTTAATATGGGAATCATTAATGTATATATTTTATAGATACAACTAAACAATTTGGTTATTTCAGATGTGATCCCTTGTATCTTATACCAATGAAATTCAGAAAACATCAACTTTGGGATATTGGGGTCAGTTTTACTATAGTTGGTATTAGAGGAATTTTAGTAAAAATCATGGAGATTATATTTAAAAAAACAATGATTTCGTAATATAACCCTATGATAAACTATGTTGATAAGTATGTGAGAACATCCTAAAGTTTTAGTAAGGAAGACATTATCTGGTTTTTTCAAGAAAATACATGTCTATCAAGATATTATAAGGGAAATTGGTTCAGGAACCTAGGTATATATGGGTAATCACTATTAAAAGGGTGCATTAAGCCTAAACTAATAGTTACATGGTGCATAATAATGACCCTTAATGTGTGCCTGGTTTGAAACTCCTGGGGGGATATTCTTAGGATAATTCTCATTTTTATCACAAAACATTATAAAGGATTTAAAAATATAATGAAAATTAATGAACTAGGATAAAACTAGGGTTTCATAGATTTAAATTAAGTTTTTGGGATTTAAACATATTATATATGATTATATAGTTTTCCCACTATGATTATTGTTACTCAAACTATGATTTTTAATTTTAGTCAAGTGTTGGGACCCAAATGAATCATGTTAACATTGAAAATTAAGGATAGTGTTGTGCCTATGAGTAAAAAATGAGATTATTATAGAATTAAAAGATATCATCATAATTCAAATTTTTTATCCTAAAATTATATTAACAACTGATACCTTAACGAACTCTCAAACTCACTAAACATAATAAGAATGGAGTTCACTAAGAAATCGAGTAGTGTAGGATATAGAGGAATGAAATATCATTTTACATCATGTCATAAATGTGGAAAGATATACATAGGAAAGTGTCTCAATGGAATGTGAAAATGATTTTTTTTTTGAAAATAAGGGTATAAAGAAAAAAATGCAGAGGAAAAATGATCAGTATGATAGAAGGAAATAAACCTCATCCTAAGGATCCATTTATAATATGTTGCCTTAATTTTAGGGAACCTAGTAATTATGTGAGTTAAATAATTATTCTAAAGGTTAACCCCTAGACCAAGGAAGGACCTACTTTAAAATAAAATGGGTGAATAATTTTTGTATTTAAATTAAATAATTTAATTGTAGAATTAATTTATGAATGGTATTTTGGTTATAAAAATCATAAAAACTCTAAGTACTATGTTAAAAAAATTTAGAACAAGTGTATTCACTAAGTTAATAGTTATTGATACCATCATGGTTTTATGATTTTAAGATTTATTATATGTAAAAATTATTAAACTCCGCCTTTTTAGGGTTTATGTGATGGGGGTACTTCAGGATTAAAGATATTTTGGGAGAAATATATGGAAAGTATATGTTTGAGTGGAAACTTTATTCAAGGAATAATGCCTTTAAATTTTGTAAACATAAGTTTAAATGTATTAATAAACTTTAAGGCTGATATGATCATTAGTGACATTGTAATAATAGTAAAATAATATTATTATACTTTGTAAAAAAAGTTATTTTAAAAACCATAGTAAAAATGTTATTTAATGATTAATTTTATTTTAAGGACGTCCATTATATATTTTGTTGGAACATTATCGGAATTATATTATTATATTTTTATAAAAAGGACAACCCACATGCTAGGTGACAACCTATCACATCCTACAAGGCCACGGGTCTTTAACCCATGACCAAAATATGGTAAGTGTTTGGTTCCTACCACTGGCCTACATGATGTCACGATCAATATGCCATTTTTTAAAACAAAATTAATGAATAAATATTAATTATGAACTATTAGTGTTACTATTCAGGTTTAAAAATAAATATATTATATTTAATAATATTTTCTACCCATATTAAATTTAAAAAATAGTTAGAGATAGACAGAAATACTTCTAACTCATTTATGGATCTTACAACCCATTAAAAAGTAAATTTTAGTGCCTCAGACATAAAAAATTCATTTTTATTAATTTCATAGATAAAGTGTTTAATTTTAATTTGATAAAATTATAACCAAAGAATAAAATTATTCTTATGAAATATAACTATATGAAGTATTTATATTTCCTTATAGTATTAGATTATAAAATAATTCCTCAAATCTAGTAAAAGAATATTGAGTTGTTTTTATCATAATAGTTTCATTTAAATTTAATTTATTATCCTTTAAATCATGACATATTTATGGGTTTTAGGTTTTAACTTTCTAATGATCATTTAATGTTTTATGATCAATGAAATCTACCATTCTCTATAATTATTTATGATTTTGTTACATGTATATATCTTTACCTAAAATTAATGTTATCCTACATACAAACCCTGTAATATGTTATAATATTTTAATTAAATTTATCACTTATTAGAGTATGTTTTATTAACCCTTTTTATGATGTGGGTTTTTGATAATGGAATTTTAAAACATCAAATCCATGTTTAACAAGATCAAGTTTAAATTGAAAGGATGAAATTAAGGTGGGGATAATGTAAAACCTAAAAATTATAAAATAATAAAATTTTATTTTATAGTGTATGTGATACAAAACACTAATCATAAGCACCCCACAAAATATATTTCTTTAAAAGTAATCCCTTTGATAGCTTGTAGAACATGCATCCCTGAGTGGAAATAAACCGTAATATAGCATACAATTATAACCTAAACATTAAATTGGAGGGTATGAAAATTAATAATTAAAATTGAAAAATATATGTTATACACATGTAAAGAACAAATGCATTAGTTATATATTTATAAAAAATAAAATGACAATCATTATAAAAAAATGTTTTCTAAAAAATTGTATTTTTTTATAAAAGACGGTTTAGTCGATCTTTTCCCACATAATTTAAAATTAATTTTTTCCACTTTTATAAATTCTATTTAATAAAATTAATTTAATTTTGGAAATAATAATATCAACATTATATTAGTGTGATTTATTTCAATTTTTCCAAAATTTTTCCTTTTCTGATGAATAATGAAAAATATTAAATTTTTATTGGAAACTACCTTTTTGTTGAAATATTTATAATTTTAAATAATATTTTTAATTCATTTAATGTAAAATGAGTTCATTTATATATCTATTTATCAATTTTAGGGTAATTTGAATCAATTTAAAAATGAATTTTTATATTTATTCATTGTAAACCTTTGAGCACCTTCTCTAGGAAAGTCTGCCTTCATGTCATGTATGCATGATTAATTTTAAATAAAAAATTTCCACTTATGTTAATGGTATTTTAAAAAATTCATTAAATATTTAGAATCATAAAAATTTATATTATCTAATAAGTTCAAATTAATTTTTTACCTAAATGAATAGTGAAAGAAGTAAAAAATTATTTACCACAGTTAAGGTAAAAATTGATATACTAAGAGTAAAGTGAAAAATAAGGGTTAAAATAACCTAAAAGGTTGTATAAAATATATTTTATGGAAATATTTAGATCCTACAATATTTTATGGTCTATAATAAATTATTTTTGATTCTTTTTTCACTTGAAAAATGTGGGTTCACCTTTTTCTTTTCAGAAATTACAAGTGTGACCCTCGTATCACTTATAAATAGCCACCCCATCTCCTCTTCTATTCACACCATCAAGCCCATTTGGTTCAACCATTACCTTCCCAAAAAACTTCCCAACTTTATTACTCTCATCCTTGAATCCTTGTTTTTAGAAGAAATATATCCTAAGAAGGATTTTGGGGAAAACCATAGGAGGATAAACAAAGAAGAGGTAACGTTCTTCAACGAGCAATTATATTTTATTTCTTCTTCCACCTCATTCAATTATTATTAAAACATAATTATATAATACTATGAATGTCTTAAATATACTTATATAAGTTTTTTTAAGTTAATTACCTACAACCAGCCCCTTCCATTAAATGGGTTACAAAATCATCATTCATGTGTATGACAGATTACCACCTTGCGAACCGATTTCATTTGTACTTTCATTACCAACTCCCAAGATTGGGTATGAATATAGATATAACTTATATATATATATATATATTATATTATATTTATAACATAATTATACCTCTAGATTCAATATATTTTATATACTCTTTTTTTACTTTTCATTCCGTAGGGTATATGATAATGTCATTCATCTATACAACAGACTACCGCCTCGTGTACCGATGTGATTCATTTTTCACAAACACTTTACATGGAAGGTAATAAGGATACAATTCATTAATATAATTTATATAAATGACATAATTATTATATTAATTTCATATTTTTCATAATAAAAAATAATATTTCATTTTATTTTTTATCTTTCCACTCACTTGAAGATTATAACAGCATTCGTATACGTGTAGACAATCTCCATCACGAATTGATGTGACTCTATTTTCATCACTACACCACAAGGATGATATATATAAGAATATAAAAAATATGGTATTTATGATATTATTTTAATTATATAGATTTTGAATATTACTTACATTCTTCTAATAATGATCTTTGAAAAATCAATATGTTACTCTTGAGTACGTATGACCTACCATCTCCATGATCATAACACACCTAATTTATAAAAACCATATTTAGTTAATGATATTAAAATTATAATTAATGCATAAATATGATAATTATATCACAATTATTATTCAATATATTAGTTATCCATATAATATGCAAAAAAACTAGATCTTTCAAGACAAAACATGCATGAGAAAACAAGGCAATTAACACCCAAAATAATGAAAATCATGAATGATTTTTAATGAATGGTTGAAAATATGTTAGTAGAGGATAATATATGATATTATAATTATTAATATTTAACTATTATAAGTTAATAACTTTTTTCAAACTTCTATACATGAGGTTAAAGCACATTTAACCAAATTTATGTGTGGGGTAGGGTATTTTCAATTGACATTTCATTGATAATTATTTGTTATCATATACCAATTAACTTTTATGTTTTGTATATAATACCCTTTTGACAAGTAATATCATGATTAATCAAAATTTCATGGAAATTTAAATTTCACTATAAATCATTTCATCCAAGTAGATTTTACTTCAAAATTACAGAGTAGTAAAAGTTAGTGTACAATCTCATTTTTTAGGACTATTAACTTTCTCATGAAACAATCACTTTCTTGTGATAATTTTTATTTTAAGTTACTTTTACATTAATTATTTATATTCTTGTATTATTCATATTATTGATTCTTAAATTGTATACCATTTTTACATATTTTTTTTACTTTGAAATTTATTTGATTAAATGGGAAAATATTGATAAATCCACATCCCTAAATGAAAATAGATATTTTATGACAAATCACATTGAATCATTAATTAAAAAAATTATTTGATATATGATGCATGATTTAGAAAAGTAGATTTGGGTGGTTCCTAATTATATATAGCTTGCCGATGAATCGGTATTCTTCTTAGGATAAATGGTTAGCTATGATTTGTTAAATAGGTTTCTCCCCATCTATTTTAAAATATATTAAGGAATGATCTTGATGGTTGAGGTATCATCATACCAGAGATCGGGAAATCCAAAAATTAAGTATTTCCCTCATTAATAATTCTATTTTTGTTATCCACTATATTTTTTCTATGATATTACCTTTGGATGCATTTCATTCATATATTATTGAGTAAATGACATGTTTTTCAGTTACATTACTTAACATATTGATTTTGTCTTATCTTAATATCCATGAAATTTTCACAATGATATCATGTATGGATTCATTTCACTCCCAGTTTATTAATTAAATGGAATTTCTTTTCAGTTATTTAACTTACCATGTTGATTATTCTTATTTATTCTTGATATCTTCTACTATACATAACCCTTACTTAGAATTTGAGATCACTATTATTTTTCTTACTTTCCTACGAAACCATACAGTGCACTATGATTGATAAGAAATGGTATTAAAGGGGAAAGTTGTTTGTCTTGAAAAAATAATTATGTTTCAATTTTTGTTTTCAAAAGTAATATTGGAATAGTGTGTGTATCTAGTTTACTAGGACTAATAAACTATTTGGTCCTTCGAGGTGAAATTTATTTTATACTATGACAATTTACTGAAATAAACATTAGTTCCGGGATACTGGGCTC
Organism: Viscum album; assembly: GCA_963277665.1. NCBI lineage: Eukaryota > Viridiplantae > Streptophyta > Magnoliopsida > Santalales > Viscaceae > Viscum > Viscum album. The sequence continues at coordinate 1,652,185,104 of OY728165.1, forward strand.
ATGGTCACTACAGTCTCAGATTCTAGGATGTTTTTGTCACTAAAACTCAAGAAGAACACTCTTCTTACACACATCCTTATCCTATCCCACTAGAATAATTTTCTACCTAGTAGGTTGGGTAACATCATATCGATCTATGTTAGGGAGTATACTAACTACAAAATGGTTGGAGGATTTTCTATCCACATTCCTAGTTGAATAATCACATAATTCTATCCCTAGATAAATGATTCTTCACTCTGATGATTGAGGATAAGAGGATCAATCACTGGAACAACTATTTCCTGACCCTACCTCATTACCAGGAATGGTTATCAACATGGTATTATCCTAAAATTTGCAATGTAAACCATTTTCATTATAGAAAATATGGGGGGATAAATAAATAAGGACATGAAAATCAATGATTGGTTCATATATGATGCATGGAACATTTACTTGTTCCTAATATTTGGTTCCTCTGATCCCTTAAGTTAAAAAATATTAATGTACATTTCAACCACCAGAATAATTTTGGATTCTATAACATTATTGATAAACTCAATAAACCAAAACATTATTTCCTTAAGTTCCCAAAACAATCTAAAAAGATGCCTAACCCCAAACATCATTCCTAAAATAGACTCTATTTGATACCACTCAAAAGATCATGACTGTTGAATTAGTGTATCCCAATCCATATGGATGATGTTATTCTGAATGGTAATGTCCCATTGTACAAACAAGGGAACTGTAGTGGGGCAGAATTTTGGCACAACTAATGTAGAATCTTGGGCTTTTGGATATAGTGCTACTATAGATCTATAGAATTTTTTCACTAGCCAATTGGGAAAATTTTACATGGGTGGCCACATCACTATAGTAGTGTGGGATTCTATCCACCATTCACTATAGCATAATAGGATTTATGTTTGATTAGTGTAAATGTTTTTTATCCTCTTTATTATATCATTTTGAGCTAGGGTTTCAGTGTTGTGAAACTCTGACATTCTGTCTAGATTTGTTCTCCTAAATCATAATAAAATTTTACCTCTCTAATTATGTGGGTATTATTCCAGAACCACATAAATCATTGTGTTCTAGGATACATTCTTCTTTTTCATTTCTAGTTATTTTATTGTTTATTTTCTTCATCTGGAAGCTTGTTCTATCGTTGAAACTCTTAATGTTTACGCAACACTAACTCGTCGTGAACCCACTTGGACGAATAGTAAGCGGAGTGTGGCACATCAAGACCATCTCTAATATTCTTGGGGTTTATGACTATTATCAAGTAGGAATGTAATAAAACAAGGGAGGACATGGAATAATGAAAATGTACCCGATCACATATCTCCACATCATATATAATAATAAAGGATAAATAATAAAAACACTACAATATATAATGCATGTGGAAAACATTAATCAATTACAAAGAATGAAAAATTGGAACATTTAAATTTATATTTGGAGAAATAAATTGTCAGTATAAAATATTTAAAACTAAACTAACCAAAATAGAATATAAAAATGGATCATTCAGGCACTACTCCAAACATAAACTCCCTATGTTCCCTTCACATTCTAGCACCACTAAACTCTAACCCCACTAACACAATGTCCAATAATGTCATCATTAAATTTTTTTCATCTTCATAATACTTTACATGCTTAGGAAAAATAAATATGAAGAGGTTATAAAATACATATTTAGTTGTATTCCTCAAAAACCACAAAGGAAAAAATAATAAAAATAGTCAAATCCAAACCAAAACATACAAGAAGAAAGATTATAATTTCCATAAAAGTATGGAGCTAGAGACACATGTTAAATTAAAACACTATATAGTTTATATAGAATAGAAATATTTCAACAAATATACCCATGAAGCTGAAGTACATAGATTTGTACACCATTTCACCTCGAATAAATTGTTATGGGGGAACCATACCTTACCAAGGAAAGTATTGATCAATGGACTATCCAACTCTAGTGTAGGAACCATACTCATAGAGTAGAATGTTTCATGTAATGTAGTACCTGACTCCATGTATATAGGACATGTTTCTAATGTAATTGAGTGAGTTCCAAACTCTATTTTTCATGAAGGGGACTAAAATATTAATAGGTCCAATGGTGTTCTGACACCATGACTGATCTGGAGGACTGCCACTAAAAATTGGTGGGGGAATACCAAACTCTAAGAATAATATAGGGGTCCTACTCCCTATCTTTATTCTTTTAGTTTTCTTTATAACCTTATGTCCCCTTTGATCATTATTCCTCAACCCCATCACTGACCTTACAAAGATAAATAAATAAAACTACTCCAATAAACTTGCATCTTACTTTGGATTTAAAAGATGGATGTGCCATAATATTCTAAGTAGAAAATTTTCAAGACATGCTATTTATTTTCCCAAATTTGACTTATGAAAAAATTGGTGAGAAAACAACAATTAAGGGCTCAAATCCAGCCATTTCCATTTAGGGACTTCAATCGAGTTGTAGTGTAATTAATATTGTCATACCACCAAAATTGACCAATTGAACTAATTCCATAACTATGAATATAGTGTCATAGAAAAAAAATCCTATCCATAACCAATCATGTGACATTTACTTTTCTTATACTAAAATAAACACATTCTTTCCATAACCTAACCTCACGTCATATTTATCAAAAAGTGAAGTCACAATGATAACAATATTTAGTGGAATTATCCTCTAAAATAATCATACATATCATTGGGTTATGGTAATCATGATGTATCCTAATATGGTACGGTGTGACTCACCTCTTAAAAACTATGAAGAAAATGCGAGGTCATGAGTTCGGGTATATAATTCCCTATCACTACACAACATGACCCAAATAAGCATAATATCATTGATGTCATCATCTATATTATGCTTTAATAAGTATGTCAATACTATAAAACCATGGGTAATAACCCCATACCACGATCAATAAGCCTGGATACCATCCCTTACTGAATCATAAGAAGAGAGGGAAGAATCAAAAGGTTGTATTTCTAATTGGCTTCATCACACAACACAGTAATACATACTGAAGGGATATGTTTTAATGAAGGGAAATTTTCATAGAAATTGATTGAAATTATAAGTTATAAAATTACATAGAACATAATGAAGAGATAGTAAACAAGAAGCTGTAAAATTTCATCATAATATCATGTAATAATGGAGCCTAATATGAGAACATATTCATACATCAGAATCCACTTGATGGATTGCACAAATCCACACTCCAAATTAAACATGATTAACTCTCACAAAATTCATGTAGATACACTATGTTTCAATGAAATTTAATATTTTATGAAATAATAATACAACCTATGGTTATCATAAGGAAACCCTCACACGTCCCTGGTTAGCCCCTAAAAATGACCAAGACACAACACCGACCATAGTGGTAAAATTCATTCTGTATAAGAATAAATCAAAAAAACCATGACCCATCACATTAAAACCTATAACGCCATGAAATTGGATTATTAATCATAGTTCTCATTTTATCACCACACCACAAAGATACATATCAACTTGAAAATTTTAAAGGGATTCAAAATTATATTGTATTTACTAGGGAAAACCTATAAAATAATCATTATAGATAAATTTCATTTAAATGGAATGGATAAAATTAGCTACATTATAATTGTGAAACCTATATTTTTTTTTAAAAAAATATAAGTGGAGTTGAAATAGTACATTATCCAAATAGTTTGGTGGACATAATAAAGAGTTAGTTGTACGTGCCCATGGGAGGAAAAAAGCAGTATTTATCAATCAAAACATGTTTGAAATTCCATTAAATAGGAAAAAAATAATTTAGGAATAATATAAATTTTATTATAGGGATTTATTCCAAAATTTAATATCCTAATAGAATCAAAATTAATTTTAGGCCTGAAAAAATTTCAAAAAAATCTCTATATTACTGAAATAATCATAAAGATATATTTCAAAAATGACTAAGTAAAGTAATTAGGAATTTAATTTTAAATACTATTTTTTCATACCTAACAAACTTAATACTTTAAACGTGAATATAGTTTTATAATTTATTTATATAATACTACATATACCAAAAACTTTATCGTTTATGTAAATCCTATGGGCCATGCAAATAAAAAATATAACACAAACATGATCACTGGATAGTAATTAAAAATACCTAACTTTCCATAATAGTTATACAAACAATCACATGAAAATTTTTATAATGGTTGATTCTCAATAAGTTTGATATCTTATGACTTCAGAAAAAATATGTATTCTTTGAAGTATATTTATTATTTTAATGAATAGTACATTAAAAAACATTATACATGTAGAGTATTACACATAAAATATCATTTTCCATCATGTCTATAGTTTTTAAGTAATATATGGTTTTTACACGTTAAAAATGTGAATCTTCCACTTTTTTAACATTTTTTCTTTTATATATATATTGGTTATAGACATTGTGTTTTAGATTTATACCTAGGGAAATGTTAGTTCTAAATCCACCTATAAATATTTTATTTTTTCATCCATTTTTCTTCTTTAATATTTATTAATAATTATATATTATAGGATAATTTAAAAGTATTATTCAATATTAGTCGATCAAATATCATTTAAAATACCAAATTTATGACATTATATTAGAACATGTGAAAGCTTATTTTCCTTTATATGATCATTCATTTTTCAAGTATCACTTTCCTAGTGTTATATAATAATTATCCACATATATAAATTTTAAATACCTTCAACCCTAAATTTTTTATTAATAGATACTTGAATTAAAAACTGCATGCGAACACATCATGAAATAAACTCTAGTTTTTAGAACCAATGTATTTTACAAGAGGAGAGAATACGTAGTAGAAAAATATACAGTTGACCAAAATTTATAATTAAAAAATAAATTAAAAAAATGGATTTCCAAAAATTTATATGATAAAGGATGTAGTATTATTAAAATAATATATTATTTATTGAAAATTTATTTTATATTTTATGCGTCTAAGCTTCAAACATTTATTTATCACTTTTCAAATATGGGTTTGTAATTATTTCATGATCTTTTTAATAAAAATATGATTTACTAAATATTTCATATATAAGAATTTTTATTTCATTTTACAGGTAAAAAAAATTGAAATACTTTTTTGTCAATCAAAATAAATAATTATGTTTCAAACTTATTTATTAACCAAATAAACTAATTTTCTTTCATTCAAAAGCTATTTATTTTTATATTTTCAATTAAACATAATGATAAAGACATATATCCCTATAATTATCATTATCATTTTTGTTATATAAAATTACTAATAAACCTATTTTATGATCCTACTTATTTTAAATCGTTAAAAAAATACATATTTTTATACAAATATAAATTTATAATTATAAAAAAACAAATCCAAAAAAAATACATGAAATAAATATGTTTTATAATAACAAATCACATATTAATGGTTTTTATTTTTTCATTGTTCATAAAAAAAATATCTTCTATATTATGTAACATGTTAATTTTTTAAAATTAATATTGAAAATATTTTTAGAGAAAAATTAATTCAGGGGAGAATACCATTACAGTGAAAGAATTTTATTTTGAAAAATTCTCTGAAAAATATCAAGAGGGAATCAATTGTGGATTTTAAACATTTTCATTAATATTTATACTATTTTTAAAAGGTATACTTAATTTTTTAAATGGATCTGAAGGACTTTATAATATTATTTTTTGGTACATAACCTAATATATAATAGTGGGGACCTATCATAAAATATTTCAAGGAGTATAAAATATGAGGATCTAAGGCCATTACATATGTTGTAAAGAATTTGAGTGACTACATGTCTCATTAAAATATCGGTGACTAGGCCCCTTATATAAGTATGAGGACATTTGAGTATCCTCGGGCCCATACTTTAGCAAGGTTGAAATTTCATTGGACCAATTTTAGCTTTATAATGCTATTATTATATGATTTTTAATGTTTTAGACTATGAATAAAAGTAATTTTATGCATGAGATATCTATTTGAAGTGGGTATATTGCATGAATGTTAAGCCTATGATGTAATGTATGAACCACAACACTAGAACCAAAGAAAAATATATATATAAATGTTAACAATTAAATCTCACAAAGAAGGTATTAGTATTATTGAGGTTAGCCAACCCAGTGAAGGATGTATCATTTAAGGGTGGATCAGACCAAAATGGATGGGGTCAAATGGATTGATTTGTTCGAATGGTCCATGACTTATGTTCCCACATGCATAAAACAAGTAAACAATCCCAAAAATTAGTAGTGATTAATAGGTGGAGCATTTTGATCCCTAGTCACTGGGGTGTAATGTAAGCGATCATAGGCTATAGGGTATGAATTCATTGACATATGAATATTTAAATACAATGGCATAAATAGTTATGGTTTGACTGATTCAAATATTAATGGTGAATCAATTTATTTTATTTTCTAAAAAATGAACCTCCTAGTTATTTAAAAAACTTTTTAAATTCATAAAAATTTAAATATAAATAAATATAATATATTATAATATAATATAATACAATATAATAATTTTTATGGTTTATATAACATCACTCTTTAATTTCCATACCAAAGGATTTAATATATTAAAATTTTATTATATAAAAGATTTAAATTACATGGTCTCAATGTATTTGTTTACTAATAAAAAATTGAAATTTAATAGCACATTAATTTTAGCTTTATCAGTTATTGAAAATAATTATGTGTTTTAGTACTTATAAAATAGGGTAATATTATCCATGATAAATTAAAACTATGGAAATTAACTTTTATAAATTATATATTAACATAAATAAATGTTGTGTAACATCTTTAAAGTGATACATGACCTAATACCTAATCTGGAATGTCCTTTAACATAAAAATAATTTCCTAGAAACTATATGTTTACAACTAGTGTTAAGGGTTTAATAAATTTAATTGGGAAAGGGTTTACCCTCTTTAAGAAAACACATCCTCATTCCCCAATTTTCCATAAAATTGTAGATGGTATTCATATAACAAATAACTAAACCTGAACAAAAAAATGAAGGAAAAATTATAGAAGTAATAATAAGGGGAAAACAATATAAAATTAATTATATAAATAACCAATTGATACAATCAACATTAATTTCTTTAAATTATTACAGTTACTATAATACACGAAATATGAATCCTTAATGAATGGAAAAAAGGTAAATGCCTAATTTCTCTATATTAACCATAAGGATGACCATCACTGAATAAATCTCACTTAACATTATTACTCAGTTTCTAATCCATGATCCAAAGACCCGACCTACTACTTAAAACTAAAAAATATGTCATTCCCTGCACCCATATAATTACATTTACATTTTGGGATAGAACACACCTAGTAAGAAATCTACAAGTCCTTTATATAAAATTTTTATAGGCATGAAACATAACTATTAAGAAATAAAAATAACATTAAACATGATATATACATGTATAGAATAGTTTAATCCAATGTAATAAAAGAATTTAAATAAGGCTAAAAACATTATATTCATGAAATAACTCCCATTAACACTATCATTATATGATTTTGCTTACATTATTTAACCACTACCTTTTGTTCAACTATGGAATATTTATAAATAATCAAATATAATATATTGGAATACTATACAAGTGAAAACAATGCTCCCAATTTTCATCTAAATAACACCTAAAAGATCACAACATTGGACCTCATCTAAACATAGAGTCTATCACACTAATGGCATAGTTGGTTTACCTTGTCCTTTATTTTAAATATGATATACGTCACTCTAAAGGCATAGGTAGGTTACCTTTCCCTCCTATAAAAATATGGGGTACACCAAACTCACTGCACGAGCAATGGTAGATTCCAAAACATCCTTAGTTAAGATAAAAAGTCAAAGAATATATTTTCAAAAGGAAGAAACTCACCAACATCATAATTTTTAAGAATGTACATCCTAATTTGTTTATAAACCAAAAATGGAACCTCAATGTAGAAAGATTCAAGAAAATGGAAAGATTTCATCTGAATAAGATCAAATAATCCTCATTAAATACAAACCATTGCTAAAAAAATTATTTACCATTGGTTTATTTCCAAACAAGAACATAAATAAATTAAAACAATATTATTCATAGAAATAATGATCTTAAAACAATAATTATTAAACAAAACATTATTTCAATTCTGAGAAAGCATATAATATCATATTGAACTTGGTTTTATATAATTTTTTAGATTTAACCTTTAAGTTAATATAAAATAATGATAAAGTGGTCATAATAATTCTAAATCACTCCATAAATAAACAAAATATGAACTAAAACATTTTTACCCATGCGCTGGTCAAACACTACATAATCCATTGACAAGAAAAAAAGAAAAATGTTTCGTTTTACGAGTTTTTTTATAAAATTATTTGTGTAATTCAGTTGTAACATATCTCATTTATTCCTTTATAATCATAAAAAATTAATTATCTAGTTTTATTAAACAATTATAGAATTTATTACTATCCTATAATTGATGATCAAGTACTATCAAGTCATAAGGTAATGGAAAGTGATCTATCATTACATATTCATCTCACTCTAACCACCTTCAACCATTAATGAATGATTCCCTTTAAAATCAATTGTTTTTGTATACCTTAGTGAACCCCATTGAAATAAGGAGTTTCATAATACCTCAAGAAAAATGAATACTCACAATCCATAACTTTTCAAATATTAAAAACCATAGTAGAGGAGGATAGTATGGAGAAGAAGATTAAGAATAATAATTGAATTCTAATAATTTCTATCTCTATCTTGGTATTTCCCCTCCATGGATGACGACGAACAAAAAAACAAAGAGAGAAACCCCTATGGTTCATCCTACATGAGTGGATAAAATAGAAGAGGGGAGAAGAAAATCCCCTTCTCCCTACTAAAATAATAATAATAATAATAATAAATAAAAAATAATCACAATTAGGTATGGATAAAGAAAAACCAATGAAATAACACATAAAATGAATGAATACAACTAGGTTAGACTACACTCTCCCTATAGTGTTTTCATATACACTAATCTAATATAATATATAGTTTTCCAATCCCACATAGAGCCTAGTAATTTAAAAGATCCTATCATTTTAATTGGGAAATAAATAGTCCAATTAAATTATAATGATCACTTATTTTTCAACTAGACAATGAATTTTTCAATAGCTTCATCATCCCACAATTTTTGATTCCACATCATCCCTTACTTGTCTCCGTAGAATCCAATGAAAATATGCACGCATGCAAGATTTCCAAAAAAAATCACTTATGTCTCTGTTATTCTAGATTTCCATTATATCTTCTATCCTTATGCATTTAAAATTTTCATGTCTCACATCATATAGCCACACATCCCTCAAACGTGTCTATCTATCCCTATACATCTTCCCTCACCACCAAATGTAGGCCCATCATTAATCCATATTGAACTTTTGAATTATACCGTCCATTAAATAGTCCTTAGGTTACATATATTAAATATAATTCTTATACACACCCTAATAAATCAAGTATTAATAATTAGAATCAAGGTTTTATCCCCAATTTCTTTTATGTCAAGAGTGATCACAAGCCTCATGTATAAAATGCCATAAATTTAAAAAATAAAATTATTTATTCCTATATCCATTATTACCTCCCCAAATAATTTAAAACTAATAATGATCATTCCAAAAAGTTTTTTTATAATTTAAAAAATCATAAATGGTTTGAGTATGAAAAACATGTTTGGGTGAGTTCTCAATAATACAAAGTTACATTTCATGGTCATATAAAATTTTATTTTATAATGTCTCTAATATTCTAAAATGTATGATTTTGGGAATCCATGCAATAATTATGAAATTTTCTAGGCACTAACCAAAAACTGTGAGATATTTTAATTTCTACCGAGAGTTAATTAATATTATAATAATATAATAATTATTAAAATGTGGGTGTTATAATACTAACAACTAAAGAAATTATACTCATTTAAATTCATCATTATGATTATAAATAAGTGACCCACAACATTTTAAATGAAAAAAACAGATATTATTAGAAAATGAATCATACCACATTGTATTTATTTCTTTCCCAAAATCTAGTACAACATAACATATTGATTTTTTGGAATTGGAAAATATATATTAAAAAATTCACACCTTATTAATACATTTTTCAAAATATTTTTTTACAAACAATAAGTTTGAGGATTCTTTATTCATTAATTCTATCAAAACAAATAATTCTTTTAAATAAAATCAATTTACTTATACCATAAATTATATTCATGATTTACATAAATATAAATTATTTTATGTAATGATATATGTAAAATAAATACTTAGAAATACCATTAAACTATATTGGTACATTACATATACTCAATTAAAATCCATGATTAACATATACTAGACACTAGTATTGAGGTTCTAAAGATATCACATGTGAATTTATATACCCTATAATAGTATATTTCAACAAAATTTCCAAAATAATAATTATAGTAATAATAATAATGTGTTTAAACTTTGATAAAATTATATAACAAATTGAATATAACATCCTACATATCAACATTTCAGTTGTAAATCCAAACAAGACTTTTAAATAAACTCAAGTAGTAAAGTATGAATGATACTAAAAAGAGGATAAGAAAATTAATGTGAGTACAACTCTTGCACCCAAATATAAAAATAAATGAAAATAAAGCCAAAGTATATATGGATACCATCTCCCTTATACAGAGGTTCCTTTAATTTTCCTATAATAGTGTGCATATAATATGTATGCACATGAGGTTCATATGTATTTGGAGTGAGAATATATCCACAGTGGAAAACACTACAATCTGTGGATTTCCGTTTAGTTTTACATGACCATGTATAAAAAATGTGAAGATTTTTCTTATTTAAAAATATTATTTTAAATATGAAAACATACTATTAGGTTCTTACCAAGTGATATTAATAACATCATATCAACTTTAAACAATAACGGTATAACCTCGGATGCTAATTATAGATTAGGGTAGAAAAAAACTTAGCTCACTTATTATAATATGACAGTAACATGGAATCCCATGTAATCTTGGAATATTTTATGTTCTAGATAGGCTCATTGATCAAATTTAAATTTTGAATTTCTCATCATAACCTATATATCCCAAAGAGTGACTAAATTCATGGACCTTTTCACAATAAAAGAGTTGGGGTAAAACATTCAAAAAAAACTTATTTTTAGAAAAAAAATATCAAAATTAAACACCTAGTTATCAAATAAGAATAACTTATTCACTTAAAAAATTAAAACAGCTTTAAATTAAATCACAATTTTATATATAAAAAAAATATTTCTAGAAATAATTTTTTACACTAAACACTCTAATTTAAACTATTTAAAAGAATTTCTCCATCAATATTAAATTATGTAATCATCTAGTATTTTATTACCACTTCAACTCATTGACAATTGAATTTTTAAAAATTAAATAAATATTTATATTTATGTATTTTGAAGATAAAAATAATCATAAACTTATAACCAAATATTAAGGTTCATTAGATGTGTTTAACCCTTTTACATGTGCATTTTCATGATAACTTATTTTATTCCAACATAAATATAAAAAATAAAACAATAATAACATCAAGATATTATTCTCAACAAGATAATAAAATTCATATACTCATAATTTGAATCTATAAAGAAGAAAATAACCCTTTAAAACATAAAATTAACATCAAGACATCACGATTAACCCTCAAAATATTATCATTGATTCATAAATTAATTATTACATATATTTCATAATTTTTTATTCATTTACCCAATTATGGATTCAATTTACAAATGAAAATTTATAATTTCATACTTGAAACCCATTTATAAAATATAATCATAACTTGAAATTTAATTAATACAACACCCTTGATAGATCATTATTTTATTAAGAAATTATATAGAAATTGCTTCATGTATTTGGGGGGAAAAGAGAGTAATTCGGGTGACAAAATATCATCCAAATGTCCTTATGGAAATAGAAAATAGGTCATTAAACCAAAAAATTTGAGTGACAATTTACCAATATTCCCTCATTAAAAAAATAACTAAGAGGCATATTAGGTTCTTGGTATATAGCCATCGACTGCCCTGTTGGATCCTAAGGTACCCCATCCCATGCCTCCACCATAATATACCTAATACCCTACCACAATGTACCTAGTTGTATCTTCTTAGAAATTCAAGCAAGATCCACTTACATTCTTCCCATAAAACTTTTTACTTCATCCAAAACCTCCAAAAAACATAAAAATGGTTCAAAATAAATTCAATTTCATATCTCAAAAATGAGGGTTTTTAAAAACTCCTCACCATAGGGATTATCATATGTTTGACCCCATATTTAACATCTCTAATGAAAAAATCCATCCATTGATACTTAATATTCTATTCTCACTACAAAGTATCTTTTTGTACACTTTAATATTTCTATAAAATATATATATTTTCTATCATGTCACCATGTAATCTCTTATCACTCTAGTCAATAATAAAAATTAATCTTTTGTTAAAATATATTTTTGGTTATAGCTCTAAATCACCATATTAAATCACATTAAATGAATATATTTCATATTTCATCTAAAAATATATTTAAATAATAAAATTCATATCATTGTACTAAAAAGTTATTAACAAATGATAAGAAACTTCCCAAATCCTCTCCATGATCTAAAATAGGCTAACAATCCATGAAGTCAACTTTTCATTCTTATTTCCAAATCAATGTGAGACATAAATAATAAATCTATATCCAACATTAAATTCAATAGGATGAAATATTCAATTAGTATAAAATTATTACTTAATCTGATTCATTTCTAATATATTCCTTTTCATTTTCACCCGATGAGAAGTCTCTTACATCATGATAGGTCTAAATAAACATCCCTCACTGGTTTTCATAAAACTTAAGGGAGATCTATGTGAAATCCAATAAAAAACACCATGAGATACATCTATATAGAATCATTTAAATTGTTACTATAAAAAAAATCTACCAATTCCAGATAGTCTTCCCTTACAACTCTAAGATCAAGAATACATAAACTAAGCATATCCTAAATTATCTAAATAGTATTCTCAGACTAGATAACTCATTATGGACGATAAGTTGTACTAAAATTCACTTGATAAACCAAATATTTCATCAAAAAATTTAAAAAATTTATATTTTATTGTCACATTATTACTTGATAAAATTCTTCTGGATATCCCATGCACTCTCATAATTTATCTGACATAAATATTCGTTGAATCTTCCACTTTCAGTGTCTATATAATTATAAAAAAGTGAGAAAATTTAGTTAAATAATAATTAATAACCTAATATACACATTACATTTTTTTTGATGGGTAACACACTTAGATATTAAAAGAAAAACATCATTTTCGATAACATATTCAAAATGAACCATCATTCTTGAATGACCCATAAAATATATCACCATTGTAAAGATCGCTATTAAATATATATAATAAGAATAGGATTGACTACTTTATGATATATATATCTATATATATATTCAATACTCAATATAAATATTTTGATAAATTCTTAGTAAATAATTACTCAATTTTAATAAATTTATTTTATTCATCAAAACTATGTTTTCCTCAAAAGTAATTTTTATTTATTTTTGTAGAAAAACATCATAATTAATTTTCAGAGAATTTAGAACATTTATTTTTAAAAATTAACTTTATTTTTGTAAATTATTATAAAAAATTAACAGTGTGAAAATTTTGGATTTTTTTGAAGAATATCAATTTTTTCAGTGAATACTGGAAAATACTGTTATTTTCAATAAATTAAGTAATTTAAAAGTAACATTATGTTTTGAATAATATTTAAATATGGATAATTATTATTCACTTTTATTTAATAGACATAATTACATTTTAATAATATTTATATTATATTCTAGTATAAGTTTATTTTTAGGTTGATAAAAAGCCTGATTACTGTAGTAGCACTATTCAAATATGGGCCTTTGGGTCTAAATTATAGGCCTACGAGCCAGGTAATGGGATTTTATTCCCACTGGGCTAGTGGGTCATGTAATGGGATTCATTCCCATTAGGACTATGGTCCATTTATAGAATAAATAAGGCTTGATGGGTGGGTTATGCCCTTGGGGGGGGCTATGGTCTGCATTTCCAGCCTGTGTCTGAGGTGTGTGCATGTGTTTAATTATAATTGTATGTATTTTAATAAATTAGAGAGGAAACTACTTAGTAATGATTTAAATGAAATGAATATATTATATATCAATAAATATTAATTTAAAATCATACAGTAATTATTACCAGTTTAAGAGTTAATATAAAATTGTCTTTTGCTTTTAAAACACACTTCTTAAAAATCTGCTTTTTCTTCACGTGTGCATGTTTAATTTAAAATTAAATTCTACCAATTATGTGAATTGAATTTGGAAAAATATATTAAATATTTTTAATTATATTAATTTATACTATCTAATAATATCAACTTAATTGTTTTCATGATGAATAGTTAAAAAATTAAATATCATTTACTGCAGTTAAGGTGAAAGCGAGTTTATTGGGGGTTAAAATAAAAAGGAAAGGGTTAAAATAAATAAAAAACATGTGTAAATTATATTTTATGGCCATATTTAGATCTAATATACTCTAATTATCTATAATGTTTCATTCTTTATCCATTTGGAATGTGAAAAATATGGTTACACCTTTTTATTTTCAAAGATTAAAAGTGTGCCACTCACCACACTTTTTAATGGACACCCCACACCTCTCAAACATAACAAAATAACTTAATTTATTCAATGAATATTACAAATATCCCATGTATTGATAATAATTCCATCTTAAGAAGTATTTTGGTGCCAACCTAAGGATGTTGTCTGTGGAAGAGGTATCATGCTTAACCAATAATTTTTATTTTTTCCTTATTCAACATCCATAAAATATTCTTCAGTTGTGATGATATAATAAAAGCAATATATACCATATTCTAATATGTTATTGTTTTATTTTCATAACTTTAATCCATCTCCCCTTCCCTCAAATGGGAAACAAAATTATCATTTGTGTCCAAAGTGGATTGCCGCCTCATGAACCGATGTGATTCATTTTTCATAATCGCCTATCATGGATTATTGTAATGATGTATATAAAGTATATATATGATATTTTTAACATAATTATATTTATATAATTCTTATATCACATATACCTTCTTAATTATCATTTCCTAGGGGACAAAATATCATGGCTCGTGAGTACGATAGACTACCGGCTCACGAAGTGATGTGATTTGTTTTTTACAAACATTTTAAATGATAGTTAATTAGTATATTTTTAATGAATATATGTGATATATAAAAAACATTTATGTTATTAAATACATATTTATCATTTTTAAAATATTATATATCATTTTTATCCTTACCTTTCCAATCACTGAAAATGATAATGTCATTCATGTGTACGTGTGGACTATATCCACAAATAGATTTGTTTTTTTCATCAACAAATCACATGGATGATATATATATAATTTTTCTAATGAATTATTATAGTATTTATGATATTATTATAATTTTTTAATGATAAAATATTACTCACCTTCTTTCCATAGTGATCATTGAAAAATGGAAACATTACTCATGCGTACATACAACCTACCATCTCCATGATTGTAACATAGTTCATTTTTAATAACCATTACTCATGGTTGGTATTAAAAGTATAATTTAAGTATAAAAATGATACCTATTTAATTATTAATATTTTGTGTTGATGGAATAATTACTCTTTTGAACATAATCAACCAACTAAATTTATTTTTGACAAATAAACAGAATATCCTCAAAAAATACGATGACAAATTAATTGGTTAGGTAATCAAATATAACATGGTAATAATTCAAATAAAAGTAATAAAAAAATTTAAAATGGTTCTAATAAACTTAAATAATAAACATAACTTTATTATTTTTCAATATAAATCACATACATGACAAGTCAGACACAATGCAAGGAACTTCATGTCAATTTCCTTTCATTGTGGCGTATTTTGATGTTATGTACCTATATTATTTTATGAGGTTTATATACAGACCCCTTTGACATGTTATATCATGAATTTCTCTATTATCATGATATTTAAAGTTTTTTGAAATTTTTTTATTTCATAGGCGTTACGATTCAAATGTTTTAAATGTTGCAAGGGATTTTCTTTTATAAAAATATTATTTTAAAGATTTATTTTAAATATATTTCACTACATGTCATTATTTTTTAAATTATTTTATGGATTTTTTATATAGATATAAAATATTTACAAAGGAACTTTTATGTTTCTTTTGATTTTATTCCAAAAGGTTTTCAAAATGAATCTTTTTAGGTGTTTATACGAAACGTTTTAAAAAAAAGACAAAAAGAATTTTATTTTTTTAATGTATATGGTGGAAAAGAATTTTCACGAAGCTATAAATATTATTTTATTTATTTATTCCTTTACTATTCATGTTTACTTCAATGAAAAAAATCTATTTCCTTTTTTCTAGGTATTTTTGTATTACAAATATGTCTTTAAATTGAAAATGAATTTCAATATTCCAAAAGTTTTTTTATATCCGTTCAAAAGTGTTTTTCAAATGTTATTTATGAAAAAAAGGTGATCACATAAAATATGTTATATATGATACTTTAAAATTATATTTGAGAAAAGAGTGAGAAAGATACAACTTATATGATGGATTGAGCCCTATTATAAATCACAGGTCATCCTGATATAGCTTATATATAGGGTTGAGCCCCATTATAGCTCCTAAAAAATGGGTAATCCCGATATAGCTTATATAATTTGTTAATACCCATTTTACCTCACAGGTGAGACTGATATAGATTATACATAGGGTTGAGCCCCAATATATCTCATGAAAAATGGGTGAGTCAGATAAATATTTTATGATGTGTGAGACCATTATATCTCAATAATTCATTGGGCAATTATTAAGTTCTATACATAATTATTTTGGATATTAGTTTAATGGTTATCCCAATTGTAATCATTTTCAATGAGTTTTATGAATATGAACCTCTTTTTCTTAAAAGGGTTTTTTATTTTCTTTCTATGGGTTTTAAATGTTTTCTCGAAGTAAAAAAATTTTCATGTTTTTCATGTAGAAATTTTTTCTTTCATATGCTAAGAAAACATTGATGATAATGGTAAAAAATAAATGGGTTTTCATTTTTTTTACTAGACTAATGGATTTATTATTTTTATGTGTTTTACTAAGCTTTTTACTCTTATCCCACATTTTAAAATTATTTTCACATTGTTTAAGGATGTGTAAGAGAAAAAATGAATTAATCTTTAAAATCGTGAAAAAATTTCATGAAAACAAATCAAGTGTTATTTAAATTTTTTATGACATGGGAAAGATGGATAATAATTAGAAGTGTCTACTTTATAAAATAAGGTTTCTTATTTATGAGTTATGACCTAATTCTCTAAAAATATAAACCTAAAAGATATTTTGGAAAATAAAGTGGATTCAAGTCTAAAGTTAGTACAATATGTAATGTTTAAGGCTGGATCCTTACATTATTTGAGAAAACCCAACATGTAATCCATTGTTAAATATTCCCATTTACATTTATGAATGGGATATTACTAAAGCTTTATTTTTGGACTTTGTTGTCAAATTTTCACCAATTGGCGTGTGAAATATCCAAAAAAACCAACCATGTTTTATTTTAGTCCATGCCACTAAAAGAATCACTAGACATCAAGTTCCACTTTAATTCAATTTTTAAGTACTTATCATTGAGAAATATGAAAAAATTCATCAATTACATTCACTAATCCAAAATAACAAAGATAGTTTGATGCAAATACAAGAGTGAATCACCACCAAGCTTCCACCCCAACATATACTCTCTATCGTATAATATTTTATAATAAACTAAACATGAAAAATCTACACTTTGACATTTATTCAATATTTCAATAAAGTTGGAAATAATTATCAAACGTTTTAGGAAAACACATCCTTCACCCTTAGAAACATAAAGATACATCTTTTAGATTGGGGATATAAGTTTCCACTCTTGTTTTTACTCTCAATATACATCCACATAAGATTTTTGGCTTAAATAATCTACAATGACACCAATTTACCAAAGTGTGTATGTAATATAAAAATAAATTGGATGAATGTATTAAAAAAACTCTTATTATCTAGACTTAGATCTCATTGAAAAAACATCAAGATCTTGTGATTGGTGGATACCACAAAATAATCATTGAACATATATTTCCACCAACATTTTAACATATTTACAACTAGGTAAAACTATTTATCATGAGTGAAATAGGTTTATTAATGTGTACTAAGATTATTTTAATCATATACCACTACTTAACCCCTTGAATTAACACACATCATAATCCCACACTGGTGGAATCAGAATATACCTCAAAACACTTTCTTGGTTCGGGTAAAATTTGAATAGATATTGATGTGATTATTTTATTCAGATTATAAATTGTACCATCTTAATTATCTACCTTCTTATTCATCATTCCTCTTTCATTAAATTACAACATTCGAACATCTAGGTAAGACATGGACTTGATAATTTACTATAATAACTAGAAAGCCTCATACAACTCATGATTTCAAAAAAAGTTGGGAATCTCCCATGACATCACACCCTCTAAAATTTAAAGATAGATTTGATATAATTATCTTGTAAATAACATTCCTAATAAACATTACATCATAAATCATGAAATGAGTGTAACACCCCAGTTCTGGGAGCCTCCCAGAGGCGCCCCGTGCCCGGTTGGTCACATGGCCTCAAGCGCATTTCTCCTAATTCCAAAGGCTTCTGATTAGAAATGAGGGCCTTGGGTGTGATAGTGGGTAACCTATTCCATAATTGGCAGAGTAACCCAATGGAAGTAAAATAAATAACAATAGAAAAATCAATAATAATACCATAAAACAGTAATAGAAGAATACTTGAAATGAATAAATAGTTGGAGCACATATATATAATAATGCATGATTCATATATCTAGGAAAATATCCAAACAATTCACAGTGGCGTAATATAGTAGAAAACAAAATTACAAAGAAAACAAATAAAAAAACTCCTCTGCATCGCAAGCCTCATCTTGGTCCCACGCTCTCCAGCTCCTCAGCAATCAAGTACCAGAAGTACAAGGGCGCTTTCGCTTATTTGTACCTGCAACAATGTAATCTATTTGGACCAAAAACCATGACCCAAACAGGGTGAGAGGATAATCCCAATAGGCATGCACCCAAATATGTTTTTCTAATAGTCAGTGAATATATATGGAAGGCAATAAGCAAAGAGAATCTGTAAACAAGGAACTACTCAAAAGTAAACAATCCTATGGTTTCAATGCCTTAAATTTCATATATCAAGTAAGGAGATAGAACATAAAATGGTAACCCTCTGGGAAGTACTCACATCCTAACCCCTCCGGTTAAACCAAAAAACACAAGCAATCCACTGGTAAGTACACATAGTCTAACCCCTATGGTTCAGCTTTAGCACAGACTCTCTAAAGAAGCACTAACTATTAATTCCCCCTATAGTATTGTATCGATAACTAAATGTAACTCTGAGGAAGCACTCGATGTCCAATTCCCCATATTCCCCACATTAAGGAACTAGAGACACTATGAGGGAGCACTTACGTCCATCCCCCCTTTGGTCTCGCAACGAAAAAGTAAAACAGACACTCTAGATAATCCTTCAATGTATATTCTTTCGATGGTCTACTACACCAGGTTCTCACGGCCCTGTGTTAGTAAATCATGCACAAGGATATAAGGAATCCAAGGTAAACCTCAAGGACTAATTTTCTAAGCAATCTATATCATATCATAGCACGTCAGATAATAATCACTCTATCCTACAATACTAGGCATTGGAAAAACAATGCAGCCTATCATGCACACTAGACCAAACAGTCAAAACAAGAAAACATGGGAAAATCCATGGAATATCAATGTTAACCCTATTTACAAATAATTAACTTCTATCCAAACAAACAACACATAGCAGGCAGTAGTAGGGCTAAAAACCATAAACACGCAATACCCCGAACAAGGGTATTGGGAACTTTTTCACATAAAATTCAAGGACTATCTACGGAAAGGAACAAACCACCATCCTCAGCATTGTGAGATCAATATACTTGATTATAATGCCTTGAATCACCTAATAACATAGTATATCTACAAAACAACAAAAAATATCAACCAATTATATCTCACGAGATAGGAGAAATCAGGAGATAAAACTTTATAAGAAGTAATAACTCCCCAATGTGATTCTAACACAATCGACAGTGGTCAATTCAGAGGATGGATGTTGAGTTAGGGGATCAGAGAAGATCCATGGCCATACAGTCTCTCCTAGATGAGACAAATGAAGAATAAAATGGTTCTATTTATTAGACATGACCCCGGTCTGTTTAATAAAAAAAGTACATGGTGTGTACTTTATAAGTACACGGCGTGTACCTTCCTTTACCGACCCCGCTTTAGGCGGCCTCCAGGTCACCCAACACAGTCATGTACTCAACCGTTACAGGGCCAGTACACAGTCACCCATGTCAACTAAGTACACAATGTGTACTTATAAGTACATGACATGTACTTCTAAAATTTCCAGAAACTCCTTTTTTTCTCGAAAGCACCAGAAAACAATATCCATGCCTAAAAAGAAGATATGGGTTCTTACAAACTTCCCCCCTTAAATAAATTCATCCCTAAATTTCCCTAGAAAGGTGACATAGAAGAAGAAACCTCAAAAATCTCTATCTACTGTGATCGTACATTAGCCTTTGTCTCCCAAACCTCATCTTGTACTTGCCTGTGCTGCCATAGCACTCTTACCAAAGGAATAGACCCACCACAGAGAACCTTCAGACTTCGACCAATAATCCAGATAGGACGCTCCATGAAAGATGTATCCACCTCGAACTCAACCTCTTGGGTTTTTAAAACATGATAGGGGTCTGAGAACTAATATTGAAGCTGAGAAATGTTAAAAATGTCATGTATATCCTGATACCTCTAAGGTAACTACTGCTGATAGGCAACCAGTCTGACTCTCTCTAAATCTTCAAACGGTCCGATATACCTTGGTGAAATCTTACCATGTCTCATAATCTTTCTGTGTCCCAACCTCGGTGTGACAAGTAGAAAAACCTAATCTCTATCCTCGAATGTCAGAGGTCATCTCCATCGATCATCATAATACTTCTGTTGAGACTGTGAAGTAGCCTTCCTCTTTAAATTCCACTATATCTTCTCTGTTGTCTCCTGGACAAGAGGAGGTCCCATCATAGTTGTCTCTCCTACCTCCAGTCCGCATAAGGGTGATCGACATGGCCTATCATAAAAAAGCATCATAAGGTGCCATTATAATAGTTTCTTGAAAACTATTGTTGTATGAAAACTTCACAAGAGGTATACGCTTCTCCCAAAAACCTCCAAAATCTAGGATGCATACTCGAAGCATGTCCTCAAGGACCTGAATAGTATTCTCAGATTGTCCATCTATCTGGGGATGGTAAGATGTACTCAAAAGTACCTATATACCAAAATCCCTCTGAAGTTCCTTTTCAGACCTGAGAAGTAAAAAATGCATCCCTGTCTGAAAAAATGGAGTGTGGTACTTCATGTAAACATATGATCTCTCATATGTATAGTCCTCCCAAATCATCAGCACTAAAGGTCTTCTTGATCGACAAGAAGTGTTCAACCTTCGGGAGTCTATCAATGACAACCCATACTGCATCATTCCCTCATGGCGACCACAGAAAACATGTCAAGAAATCCATCGCAACATCATTCCACTTCCACTCGGGAATGGGTAACTGCTGCAAAATCCCTACAGGTCGCTGATTCTCCGCCTTCACCTACCAACAGGTGGAACACCTCATGAAAAAACCAGCAACATCTCTCTTTATACCTGGCCACCAACACTAATGGGGTAGATCACGATACATCTTGGTGACACGAGGATGAACTACCCAAACAGAGGAAAGAAAGTCTCGCATCAGCTCCTCACGTATGTCTGCTGACACCCATACACTCCCATGAAAACAAAAGATATCATCCTCTCCTATGGCCCATCCATGAATAGGGACCTCTCCTGACACACTTTATCATAAAACTAGGCCTTTAAAATCTGATAGTTGACTCATTCGAACTCGGTCAAAAAAAATAGTGGTAACAGCTACAAAAGAAAGAAAATTCTGACCATATCTTTCATGAACCTCTAAATGCATCTCAGAGAATAGAGCCATAAGATGCCACTCACTAATGGCCTCTTAAACTTCTTGTATCTGATTTCTCCTACTCAATGCATCATCTACTTATTTTCCTTCCCCAGGTGTATAGGCTATCTCGAAGTCAAAGGACTAAAGGTACTCAACCCTCCTTCGTTGTCTCAAATTAAAATCGCACTAGGTGAAGATATACTTGGGACTCTTGTGGCTGGTGAAAACCACAAAATTGTCTCCTAGAAGGTAGTGTCTCCAATAGTGTAAAGCATGGAAAACTCTAGAAAAATAGAGATCGTGTGTTGGGTAGTTCCTCTCATGTGGCCTCAACTGTCGAGACCCATACGCAATGACTCCTTCCCCCTGCATAAGAACAACTCCTATCCCGATACCTTATGCATCGCAATATATAGTATAGATCTACCCTGGATCAGGAAATACCAATATTGGTGCTGAATTCAACCTCCATTTCAGACCCTGAAAGGCTTACTCACAATAATCTGACCACAAGTACTTCACACCCTTCTTAGTTATGCCCATTAGTGGTGCTTCTATGTTTGAAAAGTCATGTATGAAACTTCTGTAGTAACCAGTCAGCCCTAGAAAACTATGTACCTCAAAGATTTTTTTCAATTACTTCCAGGAAACTACTACTCTTACTTTATATGGGTCAACTGATACTACTATCTCTGAGATAACATCACCCAAGAGGTGAATTTGGTCCATCCAAAAGTGTCATTTACAAATCTTAACATATAAATGATGATATCTTAGTGTACTCAAAACAATCTCAAGATGTGTTTCATGGTCGTGTCGAGTGTGAGAGTACACTAAGATATCATCCACGAAGACTACCATGGAAGAATCCAAGTGTGGATGGAACACTCGGTTCATCAGTTTAATGAAGACTGAAGGCGCATTTGTGAGGTCGAACGACATAACCACGTACTCGTATAGACCATAACTTCTTTGGAAGACTGTAAGGGGTATATCGGATGGTCCAATGTAAACTGATGATATTCGGATCTCAATTCAATCATCGAGAACACCCAGGATCCTCGAAGATGATCAAAGAGACCATCAATCCTCAGTAAGGGATATCAGTTCTTGAATGTCAACTTGTTCAACTTCCGATCATCCACGCAATGTTTGAGGGTACCATCTGCCTTCTTCGAAAACAAGATAGGTGAACCCCAAGGAGAAGTACTAGGTCGGATGAAACCCTTTCCCTGTAACTCGTCCAATTTCTTCTTGAGCTCCTAGAACTCTGGTGTAGCCATCCTATAATGAGTAATGGACACTGGTGCCACTCCTGGAACAAGCTTAATAGAGAATTCTACCTCTCACTCTAAAGGCCAACATAAAAATTCCTCTAGATAGACATCCCTGAAATGATCCACCATTGGAGGAAATTCCATATCTGAAGTCCCTTGGTCATCTAGTAGCAATTTGGACTATAACACCTCCCTACCCATTATGCTCGGGTTCCGCGATTCCCTCCAGGACATCCCAATCGCCCTTATGAAGAAATTATCTTCCCTCTGGTGATGTAAAACTCACCCTACGATGATAGAAGTAAACAATTTCCTTGAAGGAAACAAACTAGTCCATTCCATGAATGAAATCATAGATTGTCATCTCTATGACATAGATGTTCCAAAAGGAGTGACACCCACCAACCTCAAGAGGGAACTCCTTGAACTGACGTACTATAGGCATTCTAGTCCCCAACAGAGTGTCTATAATCAAGAAATCAGTAGAAGAAAAGATACAGAGCCCAAGGCTCTCTACAATGGCAACAGATATAATGTTATGGGAAACCCCTATTTCGAAAAGAGTAGAAGATAAAAATGAGGCAACTAGGATCGTTCATCAAACTGTAGTGGGTCTGGGATCTTGATCCTACTAGGTTTGATCCACTACAAATGTCTGACCTATACCGTGTCCCTGTGACTCTGCCTGACTACTTTGAGCTGATCCACCCTGTTTTCATCAAAATTCTTGAGACTGGAAACCACGGCAACGATGTCCACCTCAGCATGAACAGTCGAAATAACTCTAGTTCCCTGTCTGAGGAGAAACTGGTGGTGTTTCTCCTGAACGAGGAGTCATAGAAGAACCCATGTCACCAGCTGTTAGTGAGAAGATCTGGCATAAGCGCTGAAGTTAACCCATCTTGCTGCATGATCGGCACTCTAGTGGGTCTCTCAGGCAATGTGGCCTCATATGCCTAACCTATAAATAATGGTATCATACCACATGGATACCAGAAGATGTCTCTCTCCCCCTCGGATCTCCACACGTAGACTCCCTACACCAATTCCTACTGTCAGCAGGTGGGATACTAACTCAAGATGTCGAGCCTCCCTGGATCACAACTACAGAATCCCTCAGATTTCACTCCCCGGTCAGCTCCTAGTTGACAATATAAATGATAGAAGTCAACCTAAATATGTTCACCTAAGATCATATTTCATACCTGAGACCATCCTCAAAAATCCTTTCCCAGAATAACTCATCACCTCCTAGAATAGGCTTGAAGTACAGAAAATCTGTGAAACGAGACAAATACTCCATAAAATAAAGAGTACCCTATTACAAACTCATGAAATCTCGGACTTGATCGGCCCTCAATTTCTCTGGATAGAAGTAATTGTAGAAGGTACGCTCGAACTCAGCCCAAGCTATAACCTACAAGCATCCCTCCTGTGAGATCACATCCCACCATATCTTAGAATAATATCGTAGAATGTACGTAGTGAGATTCACCCTCCTCTCTGGAGGCATCTCCATATTTTTAAAGATAGAAATCATGGCTTATAACCATGAATATACAACCTGAGGTCCTCCTTACCCTGTGTAGGTGGGAGGATTCTATTTATGGAAGACCTGCATCAACTCTTCCCAAGACGAGAAAGGATGTTTTATTCCTCAGAAGGTATGCATAAACCACATAATGTCTTCTTGGAAGTGTGTGTCAGAACCTATGTTCGAAATGATGGCGGGTTCCATGACTGGCACAACTTGAGAATCTACTGGTAGTCCCTGAACAGCCATGCCTGGTGTCTGATCACTACCTTGCAACTAGAATAAAACCAGAGGACGTCTCGATGGCCTGACTCTGCAAGGTCAAGCGCACATCATAGATCAATATTAAGAAGGACTGAAACTTAGAAGTTTATGAAGGGAACAAGATAAAGAAATCATTCAAGTATTTCAAAACAACGATACATGTCATGTATAATTCCTACACGGTGTGTCCCCTTAAACCTTCACATGGGCATGTACTTATGCCAAAATTGGTCATGTAACACCCAAAACACAAAACGTGTTTTCCTAACACATGGAGTGCACTTGTATCATCCTTTCCTTCCTGAGTTCTTTTATAAAGCTAAACCACATGGTTCTCCTAAAATAAGACCAAATGGAGTGTTAGTGCCAGACATAGTGTGTACTAGACGAACTTCACTGACACCTGTTATTAGTTACACGGCCGGTCACACGGCTCACTCTACACGGTGTGTTCTGGCTGGAAACAACATGTACTGTATATGTTTCAATTGCCCATGTTTTCAGTCACACAAGTGGACACACGGTTGACACTACATGGAATAATTATTCCATAAACAAAATGTTCTAGAAGTATTTCACCATCCCATGTTGTTCGTTACATGGTCGGATACATGGGTTACACTACATGGAATGTTCAATATTGACACGGTGTGTATAACCTACATTTTTGTCCATATGTTTCATTTTTCACACGGGTGGACACACGGTTGACACTACACAACATGTTTATGTTAGACATAGCATGTTCTAGAAGGATTTCATTGTCCCGTGTTTTTCGTTACACGGTCGGATACATGGGTTACAATACATGGTGTGTTCACGCTTGACACAACATGTATAATTTATGTTTTTATGGATCTATGTAGTTAGTCACACGAGTGGACAAATGGTCGACACAACACGGTGTGTACATCCGGCACACTGTGTGTTCTACCGAGATTTCCTAACCCTGTGTCTCTTCCCACATAGTTTGTGACACGGTTAGAGACTACACAATGTGTACCTACAGTACACGGTGTGTACTTAAGAAAAATCATTCCTCCCCGAATAGAAGGACACAAGACATGTATTATTCTGGGTTTTTCCAGACATTAAGCCCTAGAAACTACTCTGGATTCCCAGAAAACATAGAAACAAACATTAGAGAGCCAAATTCTGATCCGTGAGGGCCCATACTCCCTGTGAATAAAAGTTTGGAATCTTATACATGTCATAAACAAGGATACCAGTGGAATGATCCACCAAATTCTTGTCCATGAGGGCTCATAACACCTAAAGAATCAAATTTTGGTGTTCATTAAAACAATCCTTACACAGTTCAATACCCTATCAAAAAGTAGGTATTCTATCAAGGCATCATCACAACAACATTCATATCTAACACAACCTCTATCAAAACAACATGCAATCACTAATTCACCCTAAATGGCATAGCCAGAATGCATGACATGTGATCTCTAGAAAGTTCCTATATGATGCATAAGATGGAATACCCTTATATCATCAGGATTCAACAGAAATAAAACATTAATAATATCAACAACAATAGTGAAAAACATTTGAATCACCCAACGGTAAAATCAAATCAATTGTAAAATTGAAAAACTAGAAAAAATTTGAAATAATGAGGTAAATTGGATTTTACATATAGACGAGTTAACTACTCTCAAGCACAACTTATTACCAAGAACATATTCCTTCATATCCATTAATATAGGCTCCAAATTTTAAGTCAAGAAGAAAATAATCCCTCTGATACCACTTTGTAACATCCCGGTTCTGGGATCCACCGAGAGGCGCCCCATATCGGGTTGGTCACATGGACTCAATCGTATTTCACCTAACGCCAGAGGCTGGGGACTAGCAGCGAGGTACTTGGTTTTGATTATGGGGAAACTATTCCCTCATTGGATGAGTAACACTGCATAAGTAAAATAGATAACAATAGTGTAAGAAGTAATAATACCATACAACAGTAATAGCAGAAGACAGGAAATAAATAATCAATTGGATCACATATGTATAATGATTCTTGATAGATATGTCTAAGAAAACATCAAAACAAGTCACAATGCTTGAATACACTAGAAAACCAAAGTAAAAAAGAAAACAAATAAAGAACTCCTCAGATTCGCAAGCCTCATCTTGGTCCCATTCTCTCCATATCCTCAACAATCAAATACCTGAAGTAGAAGGGAACTTCCCCTTATCTATATCTATAGTAATGTAATATGTTTGGGCCCAAAATCATGACCCAAACAGGGTGTGAGAATAATCCCAGTAGGAAACCACTAAAAATCCGTTCCTAATATTCAGAGAATATATATGGCAGGCAATAACCAAAGAGAATCACTAAACAAGGAAATACTCAAAAGTAAACAATCCTACGGTTTCAATGCATTTAATTTCATATATCAAGTAAGCAGATAAAAGAAAAATAGGTAACCCTCTGAGAAGTACTCATATCCTAACCCCTATAGTTCAACAAAACAACACAAGAAACCCTCTGGGAAGTAAACATAGTCTAACCCCTCTAGATTAGCATTATAATAGACTCTCTAGGGAATCACTCACCATTAATTCCCCCTATAGACTCATATCGGTAACTAAAAGGCACTATAAGGAAGCACTCATTGTCCAATTCCTCCTATGGCCCGTATTGAGGAACTATATACAATCTTAGGGAGCACTTACGTCCATCCCCCATATGGTCTCGCAACGTAAAATTTAAACAGACAAACTGGAGAATCCATCAACGTCCATTCTCCCTATGGTCTACTACATCATGTTCTCACGACCCTGTGTAAGTCAATCATGAACAACAATGTAAGGAGGCCAAGGTAAAACTCAAGAACTACTTAGCTAATCAATATACACATTATCATAGCATTTCATATAATAATCACCCCATCCTATAATACTAGGCATGGGATAAACAAAGCAACCCAACAGGCACACTAGACAAAATGGTCAAAACAAGTAAACATGTGAAAAACATCCATGTAATATCAAATTTAACCCTATACACAAATAATTAACCTCTATCCAAATAAATAGGGAATAGTAGGCAATAGCAGGGATAAAAACCATAAACCTGCATCACCCTGAACAAGGTTATTGGGTACTTTTTCACATAAAATTCAAGGAATATCTACGAAAATACAGAAACCACCTAACTCGACCTTTTGAGTTTGATATTCTTGAATCTCTGGCCTTGAATCACCTTATGACATTGTAGATCTACCAAAACGTCCAAAATATTCAACCAATGATATCTCACGAGAGAGGAGAAATCAGTATATGAGGCTTTAGAAGAAGGAAGAACTCCCTGATGTGATTCCAATGCAATTGACGGTGGTCGATTCAGAGGAAGAATGGTGACTCTGGACCTCAGAGAAGATACATAGCCATATGGTTGCTCCTGAACGAAGAAGAAAAGAGTTTTGTTGATTAGACATGACCGTGTTCCAATTAATGAAACAAATAAAGTACAAGGGGTGTTCTTTAGAAGTATACGGAATGTAATTGCCTTTAACAGGCCCCTCTTTTGGTGGCCTCCATGTCACCCCACAGGGCCTTGTACTCGGCCAATACACGGCCAGTACATGGTCACCCATGACAACCGAGTACACGACGTGTACTTATAAGTAAACAGGGTGTGCTTTTGAAATTTCATAAAATCATCTTTTTCTTGAAAGCACCAGAAAACAAGATTCATACCTGAAAAAAAGATCTGGGTCCTTACAATGACACTTTTATATATTATATTATAAATAATTAAATCTCAATATGCCTAAGATAATCATTAATTATTCCCCATACTCATCATAGTATTGGTAATATATAAATATATAATTGATAAATAAAATCACGAATCAATCTAGAAAATTATTGAAAATGTTGTTCATAAAGTGTATAAGAAATATATTGTGCATTTATTACCCTAAATTACATCAATGAGAACACAAAATTTCCATATAGGGTTTGAAATTTATTCTAGGGTACATCTTCAGCTCACACCCTTAACTGATCATAATCCATTCGAAGATAAATATTTGAAAAGAGGTGATTAGGTCACAAATGATCTAATAAATTATCAATACATAGTAAATGATATAAATTATTAATGGTAAACAAGTTTATATTTTGATAATTATTATACAACTACAAGTTTCCATCCACCTTCTTGGTGAAAAGGACTATAGAACCACAAGGAGATACACTTTACTTGATAAATACCGTAAAGTCAAGATCTTCAATTGGTGTTTTTATTTCTCTAAGATTAGTTATATCTATGTGATAATAAGTTATAGGGATAAGCATCATACTTGGTTCCAATTTAATTATATAATCAACCTCCCTCTCAAATGGTTATCTTATAAAATATTCATGTAGAATATATAGATATTGTTCAATTATAGGATAAAAATATAACTACAAAAAACCTTATCATATTAAAGAAACATCATTAATATCTAAGATGTAATCCTCTTCATTTTCCAAAAATAATGGCTTGATATGATTTCATGATAATACCATTCTCCAAGAAAAAATTATAAATTATCACAAGATGGGAAAACCGTCGCATCTAATAATCAACATGTGCTTGAAAATGTTAAAAACAATCCATTTTAATAATCACATATTATCATTTTATCTCTATAATAAATATATCCTAAATATATCCATATTGATAGATATGAATAGTATATTATAGAAATATTTTAATAAACTTCACCCTTATTCCCAATGGAGTATTTACAGTTAAAACTCTCAGTAAAAACACAATAACCAAAACAAGTAAAAATGTTAAGAAAGTTAATATAAAAGAATCAGAATTTATAGTATAAAATAATATATTGATCAAGGGAGAGATAAAAGTATCATATTTGTGTAATAACTAACACCAATGCCCTCTAGTTCCTGATAAATAGAAAAAAATTTACTAATCCACAAACCATGACCCTAATCCTAGGTCACCTAACTCCTTCTACCAACATCCCCTAATTAAAATAGTTTATGACAATCTATGATTACTTCACATCTAGAACACCAAGATAACATTAGGTTGATAGTATATTGTGGTAATCTATCATGTCCAAAATTCACATCCATGGGAGCTAAATCATGGATTCCAACCCTCTGATACAACTTCTATGAAAACTTTTGAAGATTATATTCATTGAACAAGTGTGACACTCCTTTGGATCACTATGAAAAAAAGATGGAGTATGGCCTCATAGAACTCACTGATAATACTCTGATGAAAACCTCCCTCTAGGTGATGGAGAATAAAATTAATTACCTTAGCCACTTAATCAACTGTTATCCACATGATATTCATCTCTTATAATCTTCTTAACATTTTAAAATCCACCCACTCTATTAATTACCTATTTTCATCCTCAAGACCATTATTTTTTATGAGATCCTTATTTTCTATTTCATAAAGGGTAGGTAAGTAAAATGAGAGAACCTTTAATCAGATATGAAACATTAAACCATACTTGAATAGATAAACCATATAAGCCTCATTTCCTCCCAAGGTCAGAGAAAATTGAAACTCTATAAATCTAAAAACACAATCACGAACACACATATTTCCTTACATTATCTCAATAAACACTCAAAATCTATCCATTATCCATTTTGTTAGTTAAAAATTCTAAAAGAATATTGCATAAATAGAATCCAATGATAACCCCTAAATCAAGTGTACTTGGACCAAGATATACCACCATCAATGAGCTAGTCCCTCAAGCATGAATATAGAAAGCTTCAATTTTTCCAATTCTGAATCATCTATCAGTATGACGGTCCAATACATTCACTCTAGTGACTCCTTAGATAAATGAGTCCCAGTATATCCTTTATTTATAAGAGGATGATTCTCTAAAAAATAATGAATCAAATTAGTAACTAATATAAAATCCTAAGGTGTTCCTCCTTATATATTCCTAATTAATTTTATAAGACCCTTAGATATCTTCTCCAGGAGAGTTTGAGGTCCCCCCCCAAAGTAATGTAATATACTTCCCATTCAATATTCTCCTAATATGAATAGTCCTTTTGAATCTATTTTCTATGGGGCTCAGTGAATTTCTTCTTAGGATATATAAATCTATAAAAATCAACACACCAATTAGTGAATAATGATAAATTTTTTAATAAACAATCACACAGAGATTCACTTCCTCTACAAAATCAAAGTGTTTTTAGTAAAGTCAGCCAAATTATATTTGATCATAAATTACATCTCATAGATTCTATTTAATTAAACAATTATTAATATTAAATTTAAAAAATATATTCATCTACCAAAATTAAATTATTTATTAGAAATTCAATCATTAATCATTCAGAAACTGAAACACAGACACACATACATCATGTATCTACATGAAACAATAATGTACAAATAACCCAATAGTAACCCTCAACTATCTGATCATAGTATATAAAAATATAACTTGTTTGTCCAATATACACAATATAATACTTCCCAAGAAATATGGACTTCAATTATGTTTGTTCAGGTTAGACACGCATACACACACACACAATATTTCATACCATGTCCAGAACCCTAAACTCTTGTATGTTAATTCCTAATTATCAATACCTTAAAAAAACTAAACTAATACATTTTCATAATACTCCACCCAATATGACTATACCACTAAGGTGATATATCACATAGACTCAAGTGCACTCCCTAATCACCAGAGGCAGGCACCTAGCAGCAAGGGTTTAAATATATCACCTAGGGGGTGATTTACAAACTAATAGTTTATCACAAAAAAATCAAAATTAATCAATGTGATAATATTAATAATATAAAGAGGAGTATAGAAATAATATACACAATAATGTTAGGAAAATATCCCACACATTCGCATATAATTCATATATCTAAATAAAACATTAAAATAAACTCAAGTAAAAATTTGGAAAGATAAAATATAAAGTTAAACCAATTATTGTGAGGAAAACCGTCCACACAAATCCAATCACAAATGAAAATAACTCCAAGGTGCCTCCAGAAAAATTGTACCATCTACAGGGTTATTTTACCGTTTTTTATTGATAAATAACATGTTTTATATATTTTTACCTGGGAATTCAGTGATTTGATCCCCACCATTCCATTAATTTTGGGTAATTATCACATTTTCACTTTTTTAGGAATAAATATTATTTTTTTGTGAAGATTGTTTCAATATATGTTTTTCAATAATTTGTAAATTTATGGAATTATTTATAAGATTTATGCTTTAATTTTTATTTTTTACTAAATTTTAGTTTAATGCATTTCATGTGTAAAAGTAACTACCTCCACACATAAAATACATATTTAAAGTATTGGGGAAAAATGTTGGAAAAGGGGGAACATGTGTAAAAGTAACTCTTAATATGTGTAATTGTAATTTTTTTCCACTGTGATTATATATAATTCTTCCTTTTTTCACTGATGTAATGTTTTATGCCCCCCAAGTAATATGTAGTGTCATTTAGATCCTCCATATAAAATAAAATAGTCATTTTGATTATTACTCAATAATTTAATAATTGATGGATATGCATAATAGTAGATATCAAATTTCAAGAGGATAATATGTTGGTGTGTAAAGGAAAACCAACCACTCATCTGGTTGCATAAGAGTCATCTAATAAGATACTATGGTATAATTTATATAGTTCCTCATATGTGTATACGTATTGTTGGAAAATTTATAAAAGTAAAAAACCTCAACTCTACAGCGGTTTATAATGGATTTTTAGTTATCCTTTTGTATAATATTTCAAATAATAATAGAAAATTTTAGTATTTAGGATGATCTAACTTGTTTGAAATTTATAGAATCATATAAATCATAGCATTTTATTATTGTACTTATAACCAACACGTGAGGGTTTATCATGATTCAAAATCTGAAGAAAATTCATAGAATCCTAGAACCATAAAGATAACAGTTTCATCAAAATGTATTTTCACTACAACTTCCAAATATTATGGAGCCACAATGTAGAGATATATATTGTTCCATAATACATCTATCTTGATATTATCAAATAATTAAATGCTTTCAATCCTCTAAAACACGTGTATTTAAAAAGGTAAAAATATCACATGAATAATTAATGATCATGGGTAGTTAATGATGAAGGAAATGTTTCTATCGCATGGATTTTTTTTATCTAGTTAGAATCACTAATGAAAAGAATTATTTATGCCTTATATATTTCAACATTCACTCAACGAATCATGATTCTTATTTGAGCAACATCACCTATTTAAAATTATTCCTCCCTCTACTAAAAACACTATTTCTATTGGGAGAAGTTTGAGTAGCCAATATTTTAATCTATAATATTTTAATAAATTTTAATATATAGTGTTTTTATGTCTCTCCAATATTCTTCTTCTTTCTGCTTTCACCCTCTATAATTATCATCTCCATCGTTGATGGGGTAATAATACCCATGTTTTTTCATGGGAGGGTGTCATGTTTTATTTGAGTTTTATATGTTTCATTGTTTTCTATTATTATATTCAAATAATTCGGTGATATTTATATTGATTAGGGTGTGTGGTTTTCCCATTTTCCATGTCATCTGTTTGAATCATCCCTATTTGTATATATATTTCTTAGATTCAATATTAAAGTCAATTAAATGATAGAGTGTTTCTTAGATATTTTTTATTAGAGATGAGGTCTCCTAGTTAACTTTAGGAAATATATTTTACTTCATTCAGAGGTATTGATATGGTATAGTAATCATTCCAATTTGAGGGTGTAAGGTGATAGGTTCTGATCTCTATATTGAATATAATAATGACATCATTTTTCAATAACAATGATTGCATCACTTTCGACTCCTATGGATAATAACGCTTCCTCACATTATTTATTTCTAACTAACATTATTGTGTTTGGTATTTTCATTCTTATATATACTTATATCTCACATTAATTTTATAAAACCTCCTTTATATTAGTATTTTTGGGGAAAATTTTAGATGGAAATAAATGGTGAATAGATTTTTAGTGTTCTGTGTGTGGCCTCCTCTAGAGATCGAACCTAGGGTGTGAACTATGTTGTACTTTTAGGTAATTAATAAATTACATGGTCGGTTTCTATGAAGCACCCCTCACATAAAATTGGAATTTTTTTCATGGAGGTATGTCAATCTCACATATAGATTTTAGAAAAACAGACAACAAACAAAAATTTTAAAAACTGAAAAAAATAAAACATCATTGCTTATCATTCATTAAGATAATTATGGTTTATTATACTGATTATTCTTATACATGGACTAATAAACAATTTATTATTATTATAAAGGAATAATCATTAATAATTTAAAATTTTTAAATAATTTAGTAAACAAATGGATATTATAATCACTTTTTGAATGTAATCAAATATTTGAGACTAGAAAACCCACAAAATCAAGATCAATGGTGAGTTAATATTCTTCCGTGGAAATTTATAATTAAATAACCTAATGAGGTAGAAAGTGAAGCCTTATAGGATATATCATATGACCTATTTCATCCCTTTATATTAGTATTTTTTTCAATAATAAATCCCATATGATAAACATGTGGGAGGAAAAAATTATTTATGTGAATATTGGCCAGATTTTCTGAAATATAACATCTTAAATGATTCTACCATCTTAAAAAATTATATATTAATGCCCTTATAACTTTCTCTATACATGGAAGATTAAATATTTTAATTGTTGTAATTTTAATAAAATATTGAGGATATTGTCTACCTACCTCCATCCATGTCAATCCAACTCCAACTTCCATAGACCATTGATAATGAAATTGAAGCTAAGACAATTTAGGGGGATTTGTTTTCATGAACTCATTTTTATGTAATTTCATTTGAACTATATTGATTATCACATCCCACTATTTTAGATTTTTTTATTAGATGGACTCATTTATTTTCTTAGAGGATGAACTAGAAGAAGAAGATTCACTTAGTGAGACCATTTTCTTAGTAGACTGGCCCGAATAAATCATGTTTCAAGCTAACTTACTTTAAGGGGAATATTTTTATTCTAATAATTATTGTTTTAATTTTATTTCCCTAAATTTTTTCACTAAGTCACCCTTTTTAAAATTTTAATTCAAAAATAACTGAGAAGTCCCAAAAAGTTAAAGAAGAGGACACAGAAGTAGTAGTAGTAGAAGTAGAGGACACATACCTTTTCATTCCACCAGCATGGATGTTGTATCTAATATAAATTGGGGATCACTCATTATACACTATAATATGGGTATTATCATGATGTAAAAGATTACAATCATTGGAAGTAGGAAGATTAGGTGGTTCATGAGAAACAACACATCCTCATTCAGACTTATAATAAAATATTGAAACTATCTAGCTATGGAATTTATAAAATATATCACCCAATTGTTAATTCAAACAAAGACCTATTATATATTTATCTTTATATTTATTTATTTCTATATTCAATAATGTTTTAATTTTACCCCTATTTTCTTATAGGATTTCAGAAATTGGTATCATT
This sequence comes from Viscum album, assembly GCA_963277665.1. Classification (NCBI taxonomy): domain Eukaryota; kingdom Viridiplantae; phylum Streptophyta; class Magnoliopsida; order Santalales; family Viscaceae; genus Viscum; species Viscum album. The sequence continues at coordinate 1,652,221,219 of OY728165.1, forward strand.
ATAAGTCAAACTCAAGGCTTCCAATTCCCCAAATAAACCAAGATTTGTTCTTCCCCTATTTATTTTTTAATCACTAATAATTAGTTTCTTTCATACTAAAAATTAAAAGGGTCTAGTTTTATAAAGTGTGGGTTTGGGGATGCCAACCTATTTTTGGAACTTTCGTGTGTTTATTTTTTCAATTAGTTTAAAATTTACAAACTTTTAGACTACTTGTTTTGTATTTTGTTTTAATTTTTGGAGTTTTTTTTGGATCATGACCTTAATATATATAAGTTGCGAAATTTATATAATTTGGTTATTTTTAGTAAAATAAATTATTTTAAATTTTAACTAATTGAATAATTTATATCATCGATTTTATTTCATTATTTCTATTCTACACATTTCATAAAATTACATTTATTGAGAAACTCATGTGCACTTGTGCTATAATTGTTTTATTTCTTTCCCAACCCAAGAGGATTACAAAACCATTTTCACATTTTAATATATTTCACTTTTTAGAGTCTTTATTCAAGTTTATATATCTTGAACATGTTATTTTTCACTTATTTAATATATATAGAATTCATAAAATACCATTACATATTATATTTATTAATCTTCTAGAATCTATGAAATACCTAAATAGGTCGCCACATTATAATACACTATTACCTTCCAAACCTTTCTGGAATTTAATGCATGATTATAATTTAACTCAAGTTTGTGGTATGGACTGGGTGTTTCAAGTTTTGCATCATTTTTAGAAACTATATGGGAGATTATTTGATAAGTGTTAAAATATTTGGTACTATATTGAGGAGAAAATATAATTTGGCAGGATGAAATGTAACACAACAAACCTATGTTGTAATAGTGAAATTAATATCATTGTAATTTTTATTACTTATTATTATTTAAGGTAAATAAATTCTATTAATTAAAACTAATTCAAGAAAACAAGAATATGAAAGAAAATTTTTTATTGATTAAACACTAGTACATTACATAATTACATGAAAAAATACCTAAACTACTCCGAAAATATCATTACATATCCCAAAAGAATAACCAGAGCTCCACCAAGTAAAACAAGAAGACCAAATGCGTAGTTGACATCCTCCAACTTTTCCATAATTAAAATGGTTATATAGAGTAGTATATCAAAAATAATAAAAGTTATAGGGATTTAGAGAACCATTCCTATAAGAAAAAATAATTTTCAATATTTTTGAATGACATAGACAGGTATTTATATGCTATATATTACTGTTATAAAAAATATAGTCATTGAAATTATTAGTGACTTTTGATTCTTTTGATAACTATTGGAGTTTCTTTTAATTTTATTGTTTTATGTTTTAAAAATTTTAAATTAATTTCAATCAATATTTGAAAATATTAAAATTAATGGAATTTAATTTTTTAATTATTAATTTGATATTAAAACTTTCAGATTTAATAAAAATTATTTTATATTTCCAAATAAATATGAAAAAATAATTTTAAAATATAAAATGGTTTAAAGTGATAAAAAGTATATGTATATGTATTTTATTTTTCTTATGTTTAAAAAAATTACTAAAAATTTGGATAAGTTCACACCACAACTGAGAGAAGCCTGTAAGGTCAAGCCCTTCATCTCAGCGGAGGCCCAACTAAGATAAGAACAGCTTGAGCAGTAGGTACAGCCTATGTGAAGGGTCAGCGAGAATTGAACCGTGTATAGGGTGGTTTATGGTCGGGGAAAAGAGACCATGTATAAGCCTCCCCAAGTGCATCTGTGTGTTGGGTCATTTGAATAATTCCTTCCATTCACAACCTTATAGGGCAATCCAAAACCCTGAACAGTTTTATTATGGGATATGTTTTTAAAACACATTATCTAATTTGACCCATCCATTTAAGATCAAGCTTATCCTGACCAAATGATATATCCATGATTTATCTTTTTTATTCCCTTCTATTCTTCCGATTGGGACTCCACTTTAAAACTATAGGATTTTATTCCCACCCTCGGATCATGTTGCCTTCAGTCTAATCCATTCACGGCTCTTCACAACTTATTCCCTGTAGAACCATGACCTTCTCCTTTATTGAGCTCGTGCCGCACCAGTTAGTCGACTCTGCATTCCCCTTTTCTCTATTTCTTTCAACCATCAAAATCCCATATATATCAATCCATAACCTGAGATTGCTTCATCTTCAACAAAAATGATACAAATGATTTTAGTTTTTAATCCAAATCCAGATCTTTATTCTTCAGTTTCCCTAAAACTTGAACATAATATATATAATTTTTATGTTTTTCTAATATTTACCTTTGTTTAATTCAAATTGGGTTCCCTTTTTCATTATTCAATATTTGATTTGTGAAAATTGGATGAATGGGTCCAATCCCAAGGCAAATTTTTTAAAAAGGGGTAGATTCTTTTATCAAAACAAATTTTATTTAAACACTCATATGACCACTTAGAAACACCCGATCCTCATCCTTTCATTTCCTCTATTATATTCTACCCAAATTCCAGAAGCCTCAATCCCTTGGATGATTCAAAAACAAGTCAGCGATATGTGTGTGTGTTTGTGTGTGTTTGTATAACTATCTATTTTTAGAATTTATATTTGATAAGTTTTTCTGTATTTTTTTTATTTTTAAAACCTTCAGTTTGAAAGGGTTTTAATATTATTAATTTATGTTGTTTACAAAGATATGCATACAAACATACATATATATATATATTGATATCTTTCCATATAGCTTTTTATTTTTTCCCCAAATTTATATGAAAAATGTATTGTTTATAAATATTATCTCTAAGCATATATTTTGTAAATATATTGTTTATGTTTATCAAAGGGATTACTTATGTTTTCAAAACATCATTTTATGTGTAAGGTATAATGATTTATATTTATGTATAGACCTATATGTATATAAATATATTTATAAGGAGGGATTAATATTGTGTTTTCAAATATATTTACAATGGTTAGAAATATTTGTTGATATATAATTTTATGGTTTATATTTATATATTAAATGAAAATAGTTATCATTTTATGTGTTAATCCAAAACAAGTTATTATTTCATGTAAGAAATTTTATATGTAAACCCTCATATGTCAAGAATAATTAGGTATGTCCATTATCTAACTTATAGGTGGAATTCATGAATTTTTAATCAAGTGTTCACATATTTTGATGTTTCATTCTATTTATAACAGTTAAATAAGTTTATAAATGTTTAAACATGGGATTCACCTAAAATGATTTTAGAAACTCTCAATAATATGTTGATGACATGTTAGAAGAAATATTACTTTCTTTTAAAGAAAATAATTTTATGTATGTATTTTTGTAATGTTTTGGGTTAGGATTGAGAAAGTTATATCCATTAAAGTTTATTTAAAAATTGGCACTAGTATAATGAATGTGATGTTATGAAGAGTGGCCCCATACGTCTTAAGGAAATTTTTTCCCATATGAGTTACAATTAGTGTTATTACAGTTTTATTATAGTATACCGAGTATCATGAATGAACCACTAAAAATTATTATTTTAAATTGAAAAATCCCGATGTTCTTTTAAAATAAAATAATTTTATGAAGTTAATTTTTGCTAAATTATATGTATTTCAATGTTTTATTAATATAATTTCAAGTATATATTCATATATATGTTTATTTGAAGAAGATATTTTAAAGAATTTTATTAAAAATTTTAAAACCCCTTACTGGGCATATTAAATACTAACCCTATGTTTTAAAATAATTTTTAATTGGTTAATATATTTAATTATGATCTGAGTTCTATAAGGGTGCATCAAACTGATGAATTTTCTGATTAATAATTTTTATTTAGCTAGGTTTTGAAAAAATCTAATATTTGTATCTAATTATCCAAAACCAAGACCAGAAAAGGTACTTGATTGTGTAATTTGTTTTCTAATTATTCAGTTTATTTTTATAAAAAAAATTAAACAACATGTTTTATCACTGAATCCAGAAGCGCGAGTTTGGGGAGTTAAATTTTTTATCAGAGGAATGATGTAGATAAATTTGGAAAATTAGAACAAGTTAAAAATGTAACCATACATCCCTTATCGGAATTATTTTCCTTGATATTTTCAAATGGAAGAGAGAAGATCGCAAACTAATATTTTTTCCATTCTAGACGAGATAATTGAAAAGGTAATGTTAAAATCGTGTTTGGATGTATTATAGACTTTCTAAAATCATTATATATCTTCAAAACATCTTTATCTAATATCCAACACTCCTAGTATAATATGATTCTTTCAAGGATCAGATTTGGTTTTTTTTCTCAAATTGCATGCACAGCTTTATTCTATGCATCTTGAGAAAACTATTTTGAGGGTTTATTCAAATGTTTTACCATGTCTGGAAGGTTTCAGTATTTAAGGAATTTCTGAGAATCTTCTAATGAGGGTGACGTTTGTAGAGATGATATGTATCAAGTCATGAAATTTTGTTTGTATGGGAGATTTTAGGATTTTAAAATTTTAGAAAATGAGGTTGACTAATTAGTTTATAGAAATAAATTACATTATGATTTCTTCGTGATTTTTACCTCTCATTCCTTTAACATAAGATCCAATATTTGTATATATGAGCTATACCCTAGTTTCTTCAGTTTTTTCGAACAAAATAAAGTTAATAACTTATAACTACTTTGGGAATATGTGTACCAACATATTACGAGGGTGAAATTCTATTAAGGGGGTGAGAATACAACACCCCAATGTTATAAAAGTGTAATTAATATCATTTTTATTTTTGTTACTTATTATTATTTTTTAATGTAAATAAATATTATTAATTTAAAATAATTCATGAAAATAAGAATATAAAAGATACATTTTTTTTATAAAATAGTAATACATTAAATCATTACACATAAAAAGACCTCAACTACTCTAAAAAACTTATTACAAGACCCAGTAGAATAACCAGAGCACCACAAAGTAAAACATGAAGACAAAATGTTTATTTGACATCCTCCGAATTTTCTATAATTAAAAAGTTTATGGTGAGGAGTTTAGCAAATGAACTTAGAGCCTGAGGGATATAGAGCACCATTCCAATAAGAAATAAATAATTTTTGATGTTTGGGAATGTCGTAGACATGTATATATATGGTTCATATGACCATTGTCAAAACATATAACCATTGAATATCTTAGTGACAATTAATTCTTTTTAAAACCATTAGGTTTTCTTTTAATTTTATCATTGGATATTTTAAAAAACTAAGGTGAATTTTAAATAGTATTTTTGTATATTAAAATTTATGACATTTAATGTTTTAATTATTAATTTGATATTATAACCTTATGATTTGATAAAAATAATTTTATATTTCCAAACAATACTGACAAACTAATTTTAAAATAGAATAGGGTTTAAAGGGATCTAAAAAATATATGTATTTTATTTTATTTTTCTTATGTTTAATAGTTTTTTTAATAAAAATTTAGCTAGGTGCACACCACAACTGAGAGAACCTTGTAAGGATACTCCATCAAGGTCTAGTGGAGACATTGCTAAGACAATCCCAACTTGAGCAGTAGGTCTATCTCATGTATAGGGAAAGTGACAAATGAACTCTGTACAAGTTGGGTTGTGGATTGGGTGGAGAGGTCAGGTGTATGCCTCCCCATGTTCATGTGTGTGTTGTGTTATCAAAATAATTCCTTCCATATACAACCTCATAAGGAGGTCACAAAAACAAATTATTCGATGTTGGATTCATTTTTAGAACTTGTGATCTAATCTGATTTTTCCATTTTAGATTGAGCTAATCTTGACTGCATAATCTAGCCACACTTCATCTTTTCAATCCCCTTCTATTCACTCAATTATACCTCCTCTTTAAAATTCATGGGTTTTATACCAGTCATCAGATCTCATTACCTCAAATCGGATCCATCCATTGATCTATACCATATTCTTCCCTAATGAATTGTTACATTATCCCTCATTGAGATTGTGTCACACCAATGGGTTGAATTTATAGACCCATTTCCTCCATTTCTTTCCACCATTGAAACCCCTTCCATATCCATCCATGGCCCCAGCTTTCATCATCTTCTGTAACAAAGACATAAATGGTTTTATTTTTTTAACCAAATCCTTATCTTTATGTTTTAGTTTCCCAAAACCTTGAATATAACATATATAATACTAATTTTTCTCTAAAAATTACATTTTTTAATTAAAATTGGGTTTCCTTTTCCATTATTCAATGTCTAATTATAGAAATTTGGCCAAATAGGTCCAAACACATGCTCAATTTTTCCAAATAGGTAGATTCATTTATCAAAACAAATTTTATTTAAACCCTCATATGCACCCTTTAAAATACATGATCCTCAACCTTCTAAGTCCTCCATTTCATTATTCTCGAATTCTAGAATCCTCATTCTCTCAAATTTTCCAAAAAATAGTAAGGGATATATATATATATATATATATATATATATCTATTTTAATAATATATATAAAATAAGTGTTTTTGTTTTAATTTTTTATTTTTAAAACCTACGGCTTGAAAGGGTTTTCATTTTATAAATTTATATTGTTTACAAAGATATACATATGTGTATATATATATTGATATATTTTCGTACATCTTTATGTATTTCATAAATTTATGTAACAAATGTATTTATTTCAAATATAATCTCAAAGCCTATATTTTTTAAAGGGATTGTTTATGTTCTTTAAATGAATTTCTTATGTTTTCAAAACATCATTTTATGTATAAAGTATAATGATTTATATTTATTTATATAAATATATGTATATCAATTTAATTAAAAAGATGGATTAATATTGTTTTTTTGAATCTATTTACAATGTTTATATTTTTTTAATATAATATTTTATGGTTTATATTTATGTGCAAAATGAAAACAGTTATCATTTTATGTGTTAATCCTAAAAAAGTTATTATATCATGTGCGAAATTGTGTATATACCCCTGGTATATCATGAATAATTCGGTATGGTGATTATCTAACCTATAAGTGACATTATATGCATTTTTAATCAATTGTGAAAATATTTTTAATATTGATTCTATTTATTACTTTTAAATACGTATAGAAGTTTTTCTGCAAGGGATTCTCCTAAAAATGGTTTTAGAAACTCTCAAGAATATGTTGATGCATGATATAAGAAATATTATTTTCTTTTAAATATAAAAATTTTATGTATGTATTTTGGTAATTTTTTGGGATAGGATTGATAAAGGTAGGTCCATTGAAAGTGTTTTAAAAAATTGGAACTAGTATAATGAATGTTTTGTTATGAGGAGTGAACCCATAAGTCTTAAGGGATATTTGTTCTATATAAGCTATGACTAGTGGACTAATGGTTTTACTATAGTTTTCCTAGTATCATGAATAACCCACTAAATTTTTTTGTTTTTATGGAGAAATACCAATGATCTTTTCAAATATAAATATTTTATGAAAATAATGTTTTTTTAATTATATGGGTTTTAATGATTTAGAAATCTACTTTTAAGTATATATACATATATATGTTTGTTTAAAGAAAATATTTTAAAGGATTTTATTAACATTTTTAAAACACATTATGTTTAATTATTTTTATTTTGTTCAGTTTTGATGGAAGTTAATATTTAAATCTAATTCACCAAATCCTATACCATAAAAGGTCCTTGATTATGTAATGTGTTGTGAAATTATTCATTTTTGTTTTATAAAAAAAAATTACACTACATGTTTTAGCACTAAATATGAAATCATGAGTTCAAGGCCTAATATGAAAGGATATAAAAAATATAGTTTACATCAGGGATATTAGTTCACGCTACCGTTTCATGATTCAAAACTGCCATCTCTACCAGGAAAAATACAAATCTATATTGAAATTTGCTGATCTAAAATTTGAACACAATATTGTTTCTATAGAAGAACTTGGAATAAGCTAAAGAAAATTATTATCACTGATGTAATGTTGATGTGTGTATTATCTAAGTAAAACAATATGTGTTTGGAGTTAACTCATTTAGATGGTGGAATGAGGATCACACCATATTTATGTATAAACTATTATCATGCTTTTTTCATTGCTTTAGGGCCTAATTATCCTCATTCTTCTTATGATGCTTTTTCACTATTAAAACATTCCATCCCTTAGCCACATAACAACCCATGTAAAATTACACATGATTGAAAATGTTGTATGACTATATTAAGTGGAGATACTAGTAAGGAATTAATCCTATGGTTACCATCTATGTGATTGATAATTAGACTATCCCAATTATTAAAATCCTTGAGTGGGAAGAAATATATTTTTGGGATGGTAAGTATGACATGAACATGGGGATTATCATGATTTTTAATTCATTTTTATGACTATTAAAGAATGAAGAGAGTTTAGACCCATGTAAGAGGCATGATTCTTCTTTGATGTGACAATTTTACAATACTACTATCTAAACCTTGAGAATTCGTTTAATCCTTTTTATAGATGATTTTTAGAGAGTGTAATGGTTAAGTGTTGGGGGTGATGAAATATATATTTTATATAAATTTATAACCAATTTTGATGATCTAATCCCCACAATTTCATTATTTTAGTTAATTTTCACAATCTCTTTTTTTTATGATTAAATTACACATTCATGTGAAAATAGATTAAATCATGGTTTAAATGTGTTTTTATTCAATTTTTGAATTATTTAGAAATTGCATACATTGATTTGTTTATTTAATAATTCCCAAAATAAGTTATTTCATTTTTAAAAGTAACTACCACCATACATAGATGTCAATAGGGAAGCAGTGGGGAGAAATTTTGGAAATGCGGTGACATGCATTAGACTAACTCTAATAATGCATAAAAGTAATTATTTGGACACCCTGAGTACATAAATACCTTTTCTTTATAGCTAATGTATCATTATAATCCTCACAGTAAATACATAAGAGTACTTATAAGACTCTCTATAAAATGAATTAGCCATTCTAAATATTATTCAAGAATTAGACAAACGATGGGTATACATTAGAGAGAATATTAAATTTCATAAGGATAATATTCGGGTGCATAAATGTAACCCAAAGACTCAAACTATTGTATAAGAGTCTTATAATTAGCTACTAGAGGAGATTTCATCTAGTTCCTTTTATACGTAATGTAAATATTAAAATGCGTAAGAGTAAAACCAATAACTCAATTGTGGTACTAATGGATCTATTAATGTATTTTGGATATTATTATGCAATGTAAGAGTGCCTTTATGGATCCAAAAGACCGATCCTTTGTGGAATTTTGAGAGTCAGAAGAATCCAAGCTTTTTATCATTGGTGATGTATCCACGCCATGAGGGTTTCTTAGGTTGGACACATTGGGTAAAACATATAAAAGTATTATACTACAAATATAACAATTTTACTATGATGGATTTTCATTAATACTTCAAAATTCAAAGGTTTCAAAATTTGGATATATCTATTCAACCTACAAAAATTACTCAACATTATTAGAACATATAGAACTTATAAAATCTTTGTCTCCACACCATCTTGATATTCATAGACACTAAAATTATTTAATATCTCTCAGAATCATTCATTTAAGAATAAGGAAACAATATCACATGATTAATTAAATATCATGGAATATCAAAGCTGAATGAAATAATGCTACCATGTACATTTTTCTATTACCACCCAAAAAATACAGTTACAAATTCATGAAAAATTACAAAACATTATTTGAATTATTTTTTCATGTTAACTTACTGATAAGATTTATTAAATCATAAATGAAGTACATAATCCACATAAAATCAAATCATTAAACACTAAGAGTAGTAGAGGTCACCTAAATTTTAATTGGCATACTATCCATATAAGTAATGTGAGATAGAATCCTGCTAGAATAGAATAAATATATAAAATCACCATACAAGAAGAAAAGATAAATAATTATAATTTGACAATGACAAAACCTTAATGCCTTCACCAAAAAGGATAGGGATCAGTATATCTTACTAATATGAATTTGACACCACAAATGAGCATGATTCCATCAAAAAAAATTATATAAATCATTTTTGATGTTATTGGGATAAGGAAAGAGAATAGGATGATAATGTATAATCCAAATCACATCATAAAATTTTAAAAGGAGGGGTTGAAAACAAAATCAATAACTAAAAAATTTCTAAAATTGCCTTGTTATAAGAATTGTGTAAGATTCATATCAAGTACTGTTACCTAGCCACTGTCTACTAGGTGGGTAGCTCAGGGTACTCCCTCCCCATATTCTTCACCGAGTGGTGACTCACCTAATAATGGCTCATGAGTAGTTCCTTTTCCAGTTGTGTCTTCTGAAAAATATTTCATGTTTGTTCAGTTTTGTCACCTTGATGTATATATTTTATGTAAAATGCTTTTAATACCTTATTTGAAAGAATTTGAGAAATATTCAAATCCCATAAATCTTATATTTGAATTCATAAGAGTTTGGGGGATTTTGGTTGGTCCAAATGCATTATATTGATTAGATCCTCCTTTATTGGAAAATCAATAACGTATCTAAACCCATGACTCTTTTTAGATCTTCCCAATGTTGAGATATCATTCCCCCTTGTTATTTAGTTTAAATTTCCCTTTTTATGGGATTCCAGGAACCTTTATTCTTATAGGATTCATGCATTCATGTTTCAACTTTTCGTCTGTGTTTCTCTATAGTTTTACTATTGTATTCGGGTACCTATTTTAATACATCCAGGAAGTGCCGAATTCCTTTTCTCCTAAATAAGTTTCCCTTAATCTTTATTAACTTTTCATCATGTGGGGTGGGTATACAGATGTTTTAATTTATGAAGGTGGATAAATTCATAATAATAAAGATAACTGAAACAAATTTAAATCAATAAAAATGGGGATAAGAAAAGTGATACACGTTTTTATTTTATTGTTTTGTTGATATTGTGATTTGTATGGGCTAAATACCCACTGAAAATCATGGGTGTTGGGGGTCCTTGTTTTTTTGCACTAAATTGCTTATGAAATTAATGTTTGTTGTTTTCTATTGAATTCCTATTCGTGAAAATTGTTAACAATGTACACTCGACTAATTAATGGATGCCCCAAGATCTTCCAGTTTTACGGAACCCCAAGATTAACAAGTGGAATTAAAGCTAGGATGCCTTGTTAAATCTTAAATATACTTTATATTAGTTCTTGTGGTGATTTGGTTGGCGGAATGATTGTGCACTGGGGTAGGGGATGGTTATGTTGATATGGTGATCTGAACATGGTGTGATTATTAAATAAGGCTATAAACCAGTTCTGATGTGGTGTGTTTTCAGGTGGGGTTGTGATTTGGGGTTTGTTTTGTTTGGTATGGTGGTCTGGAAAATATGAAATTGAAGAAAGATAATAGTGGTTGGAATGGGTGATTCTCTATTGATAACATGTCGGAAGATTAACCTCATAACAAGAGGTCATTGTATGATTTTTCTTTAATGTGAATCAATCTTAATTTATCAAGGATTTTCACCTTCTGTAATAACTATTTCAACATCTTTTTCGTTTCCCATATAGTGATGGAATGAATATGTAATTGTTTAATGAATCTTGTAAATATCCTAGGTTGGTTTGTCTAACATAATATAATGGTTAAATAAATTTGGTTGGGAATATAAAATGGGTTTTGGGACATGATGTGTGGTGTTTTCATTTTCAGGGGGTTGTAAAAGTAATGGTGTTGTGAGATGGTTTGTTTTCCTGAGAACCCTTGGGTTGAGCTTGTGTGTTTGGTATCATATATATATATATATATATATATACACAGGTATTTTTCCTTATGATCTCTATACGCACCCCACCCTAGTTGATCACTATGGGTCAAACACTCACATTGTCACGGAGGGGGGAAGCGTACTTCCCAGCATCCCTATGGGAGGATGGATGGTTGGCCACCCAACCTTCCATGCTCCCTCTTATAAGCGATGAAGGCCCAAGATTCTTTGGGTAGGATGTGGTTAGATGTGGTAGCCTAGGTGTTTGTAGGAAAGGTGGTTTGTTTCTTGGGTGTATTTGGTATTTTTATGACATGATTTCCTATGTGTCTTCAGGTTGAGTTGTGATGTGCATACCCAGGCGTCTTCGGGTTGAGATTTGATGTGTTGTGAGGCCCAGGTGTGTGTGGGAGGTATGTGTTACGGGACCCAGGTGTGTTCGGGTGGGATGTGTTGTTATTACTTGGTGTGTGTGGATAGTATGTGTTGTACGGCCTAGGTTCATGTGGATGGGATTTGTTGTGAATCCAAGGTGTGTGTGGGAAGGATGTGATATATTATATTCAAAAGAGGAGGGAGTGTCGGGATGTTTTCGATTAGGGTGTGAGAGTGGATAATTAGTGGGAAATTGGTGTGGTGGTACCCTATGATCGATGTGCTTTATATTGTATTACTTGACTTGAGATACTTGGGGTGTGTGTCTTGGTGAGGTTGGGTGGTTTGTATACCTACTTAGGTTCTATTTGGTTTTTTTGTTCTCTCATGGGTGCATTAGTATGCCTCATTCACTTGTGAAAAAGAGACATTAGTTTTCCTACCAAGTATACCTGTATGCTCACCCTAAATATATAAAACTATTCTCAAGTTTTCAGGAGTACTTCATAGACTGTGATAGTCCTTACTAGTTCAGATGTGATGATTTTTGTGTCACTTCCTAGCTTTACTTTTGGCATTTACTTTGGATAATTTTTAATTTGTATCAGTTCTATTTTATATATGCATGTGGTATGGTTTTGGATTTAATTTTATTTTGTACTCGAGTTTCATTAGGGATAATCCATCATATCTCCTAGTCTTGTTTCCTTATAAATGGTAACTCCTCCCATATTGTGATATTTTTACACCCCTATTGCATGTCTCCAACCTGAGGCATACTCGAGGTGGGACTCGAGGATTCATTATCTCCCTTTCATCATTTCCATCATTAGAGGGGTATCTTTTGAGGAACGGGTCATGAAAATATATATAAAAAACATTGTGTTTTATAAAAAAAATTACTTAAAACTTATATTCCCAAAATTTTAAATCATCACACATCTCGGCCAATTTCTCTACCAAAGAAATCACTTAATCATTATCACTAGAAATCAAAACATTAGTATATATAAATTTTATGAAAGATACTATAATTCAATTTCAAAATCTATTTCAATTACACATTTATTGGAATCTATATAAATCAACAAACCTATATCATCATTTGAAAAATTCAATAAATTATAATTCCCTCAATTTCATGTTAAATTTATAAAAACCATTACAGGTTTATATTATAGTTTTTTTGACCCAAAAACACATTTATATTATTTCAAAATCATTAGAATGAAAAATATAAATTCCAATAGAAAAATATTTCATTTCAAAATTATATTTTAAAGATAACATTGATGATTTAAAGTAAAATAGTTTCATAAAAATCATTTATTGTCCAATTGGTTCTTCGATACCCACATTTTATAGACAATATGTAAATAAAATAAAATAAACTTACATTAAAGAATATAAACATAATAAAAATGTTAAAACCTAAGAACCATATTTAAACATATCATATCATTAATACCACCAAATAATGAAATCCAGATTTTTTTTAAAATTCATTCTAAGAAAACTAAATTTTAAAAAAAATGATGTTTATTCATCAAACCCAACATTTAAATAGTATTAAAATTAATAGAAATCAATGATGTTATTTTATACATGAAATTTAAAATAATAAAAACTATTAATTTCATGAAAATAAATAATATTTTATAAACCATTACATTTTTTAAAACATTATTTTTCCAAAACAAAGGTAAAAAAAATTAATGAAATTTTATCTAAATTTTAATAAAAACACTTTATTAAAACCAATTATATATAGCCTTTATGTAGAATAAATTAAATTAAATTTACACTATAATAAACTATTTATCATCAATTGTATTATTCTTCATTGATCTTTAAAGTTGATTAAGGCTAATTCCATATTATAGTAAAACCCATTACAAATACACTATAATAATAGAATAATTTCAAAGGCAATATAAAACTACCAATCATGGGGTATTGAATATAATATATCATCATTAATTAATCCCTCACAATTAAATAAGGTAATTGTACTAAATAAAATTCATATAAAAATAGAAGAAAAAAATAGAAATATCTAACATCGTTAAATTTATAAAATACCAGTAAAAAACAAAATCTTTCACTTTTTATACAATTAATTTTAAAATAATTCTAAATAAAAAATTTAAATCACGAGTAAATCCATTGAAATTTTACTAATACATCACCCTTTTTAACATTGAAATTGGAAACACCTTTAACAATTTAAAATATAGTATTAAAAATAAACCAAACACAGCCTACCTATCGAAAATAGTCAAAACATAACTTTCTATTTTGATTTAAATAAAATCAACCACTATAAACTAACTCTTTTAAGAAAAAACAATATTTTATCGTATATAATTAATGATTCCTAATTTCCAAGAATATTGATTCAAAAATACATGTAAACATACATTTTCATATATATAATAACATCATTGATTGTTTATAATAGTTCAACATTCATCTTATAAAACATATTAATAAAAAAATTAAATAAATCATGACATCCATTTCATATAACAAAAAATATAAGAATATTTAACATAAAATCATGCTTTATCAAAAAAATTTAACATTTCTGAGAAAGAATCTATAAAAAAATAATCCCCAAAATTATGCACTAACATATTGAAAATTGTAAAATAGGATCAGAATATCATAAAAAACTAAATCATTATTTTATTTAGTTAATTAAATAATCATTTATCACTATTTCAAGAAAAAAATCTTTATTAATAATATCTAACTCACAAAAAATATTTATTTATACTTAGTTTTTCAAAAAACATGGAATTAGTGTGATAAATTACACAAAATCATGCATATTCATGTTTCCTCATGTTCTTATCATGATGTGTCTGACCCAAAATATCATTGTATGTAACAAGTTTAAATAAAGGAGACACCATAATTTAAAAAACAAAAAAAATACTCATATAAGGGTTAACTAAAATCAGAAAATCCCTAGAATTATTTGGAAACTAGAATTTTAACTATAAAAAGGTTGATTGGGTATATTTATAATCTATATATCAGGTTCTAAACTATCCCATGTCCATTATGATAATTAACCAAACAACCCAACTATTCACTGATCCCAATATTCAGCATCTCAGATGAGAAAAAAATACCCAACTACCAAGTTGAAATTCCAAAATACCTACGAAAAATTTCAAAATCATTGTATTATTGAAACTATTATCTTAGGATTAATTAAAATAATTGGTGTACAAATTTACCTTATTAATAAAACATCTTTATTCCCAAATTTTCTAAAATACAGCACAAGGAATCTATATATTGGACAATAAAACCTCAAATAAATAATGAAATAGAATTTACAGAAGAAATAAAAAGGAAAAAACTATATAAGATAATTGGACCAAATAACCAAAATCAACAATCCCAAAAATTTACCTTATAATATAGAAATTACTATATAAAAAATATAAATAATTTATAATGGGACAAAAGGTAAAGGCTGAACTAGACGATATTAATCCCATGCATAACTTTCCCCCAATCAAAATCTCTAAAATCTTTTTGACAGAATCCCATCCATACACTACAAATCTTGTTTTCTATAATAAAACTTCAACTAATAATGTTTAAAATTTATTGATGTTACACATGCCTGGGTTGTGAATGAAATTTACATGGTATGTAATCCCTACTAGATCTATAAAAAATATATATAATATTAAACAATAATTCTTGAAAAAAATAAAGAATGTTTGAATACTTATATATATATATATATATATATCTATGTGTGTGTGTGTGTTCGCGCTCTCTTAAAATGATTGATTTAGAATAACGATAAGATAAGAAAATATAGTATAAAAACACATTTTCATAAGTTCTATAACTAAAAAAACCTTATAAATTTTTTATTTATTTTACTGACCGCTAAAATTTACTAAACCGAGAAATATTTTTAAATAATAGAATCCAGTATATAACCATATCTCACTGGTGAAAATAATGATCCCCAATTTTATCTAGGTCATAACTTTGTGGATCAAAATACTGACCCCCATCTAAATATGAGTACACCATAATCAAGCTATGATTTGTTTAACTCCCATATAAAATATGAGTTAGGCAGACTCAAGGAATGAGATAGTTAAATTACACACTATTTGAAATGTGGGGAACTCAATACTCACAGCATAGAAGATGATAACTTCTAAAAGGTCCTTAGTTATGTTAAAAATAGAAACAAGAAAATTTCTAGTAGAAATAATGCCCCAAGTCTATATTATTTAACAAATTACACCCCACATTTTTTTCAAATAAAACATTAGACCCTAATTTCAGAAGATTAAATAAAATGAATTGATTACCTAAATTTTTTTTTCAAGAAACCCATATCAATAATTGTTAAAAAACCTAAATTCCATTGATTTACAGACTAAAAAGAAATATAATATTTTAAAACTACTTTATTCAAGGAAATAATGTTCTTAAACAAAACGTTTCTAACCAAACATTATATAAAATTAATATAACATATTGGATCTAACAAAAATAAGTTTTTAACAATTTTAAAGATTTATTCATGGATTAAAAATATAAAATAATGATAAATATTTCCTAGAAATTCGGAAGCATTCAATAAATATAAATAATTTAATATTAAAATAATTTACTCATAGACCACCCACACACTCCTTAATATATTGGAATAAAATAAGAAAAATGTGTCATTTATAAAATATTACAAAGTAAAAAAATTATATCACTATATTTAGAAATTTTATTGAAACACCTACTATAATTTTCTTATAAAAAAATTTATTGAGAATTTTAGTTTTAATATCTCTTTTCGAAATATATAGAATATTAAATTATTTATTCATTAATTTTATTTAACCAAATTAGAAGTTATGAAAAGTACGAAATTGAGGGACACTTATTAATAAGATACAAGGTGTGGGAAAATGATCTTATAATGTGTGTTTATTACATACGGGCCAAGATATCTTGACATCAGAACCGAACTGTATGCCACAAACATAATCTCATTTCCAATCTCCACAGGTTAGCATTATTTCCAAGGGTATCACACTGGATTTGATGGAAATATTTTAAATTTTATATATATAACACCGAATAAGTGAAACTAATTAAAAATCACTATTAAAACCATCTCTAAATGAAACATAATACAATATAAAAATCCAAGTATAAAATATGGTCAATATGGATAATACATCAACTAAATAAAAACAAAACAAATTACCTTGTTATCTCCATAAGTCACATAATGATCCTTATATGTATTTGCCTCAATTTTTCAATGATTGAGATAATGTAATACTGATATGAAATTCAGACATCGATCATACTAGCAGTACAACCATCATTATAAATTCATCAAGTACTCCTGAGGGTGTATATATGTTGATTGAGCTAAAATCCTAGTAAGATACCTAAAATATTATATCTATTTACTTTTATAAGAAAAACCCATAAATACAAAACTGATAATAAACACAAAAATTACCTTTCTTTTAAATGAGTGAATACAAAAACCAATTCGAGGTTTTATAATAATGTCTTTTTAATAAAACATTCCTCTAGATTAAAAATCTATTCAAAATTACTTTCCATTTTATAAATGAAATGGAATTATAGAAACAAAACTGAATTAACATGAAGTAAATAACATCATAAAAATAGATTAAAATAATCTTGACTTACATAGAATCATAAAATATCGAGGAACTGAATGATCATTAAGTATCCAAAATCACTAATCATCCATCATGTGGTAAAAAATATAGGTCCCTAAGGTGATAAGTTATGACTCGGATTGGTTAAAACCATCAATTGGGCTATAATGTGATCATATGAACCTAACAATTGAATTTATCTCTATCCTCTTATTTGGTGGTTACCTACTAACAATGACATGGACTATACCTTGGGATATAAGATAAAATGTAATATTATTGTAGTATAACACACATCCCTTGAATTCCCACTTAACTAAACAAATATATATGATATTTTTTAAATCCAAACCATGTTAAATAATATTATATAAACATATAATCATCAATAATAAAATGAAGAAAATAAAAACATTCATACAAACTCATATCTCATAAATCATTCCCTAATTACAAAAAAAACCAAATATCATCCATTATCACATTATTCCATAACTATTAATTCATCAATAATATAAACCATATTTTGGGGAAAACGTGTGTGTCTGAGAAAATAATACACATATATGTCATAGAAAAACATTCCTTAATATTTAAAATGAAAGTCTCAAAACCATAATATTAACTTCATAAAAATGATAATAACTCAAGTAAATACTATAAATTGAATTTATGTAATTATATAATAGTTTTAAATTTTATTGAAATCCTAGTGTGCATAGAAATGCATGAAAAATATTTTATATAAATATTTCATGAAAACTTCTATGACATATCACCAATTTTTCATGATATAAATTGAAAAAATTGAAACTAATCATAAAAAAATTATGAATTCATTTTTTAAGTTTGAAATCCTCTTTAAACTCACACAAAACTATGGACTTTTCAAAAAAAAGGATTGTGACTTAACTGCCTACCCATAATTAATGTAATTATAACACATTTATCAAACAAAGGTGGAATATGTTTAAAAAATGAGTTTTGAAACATATAACATCAAATACCCATGAATGTTTTCCAGAGGATATATAAAAACCTCAAACATCCATAAATTTTATATTATGGGTGAGAGGAAGAAGAATATAATGTAAGAAAGAAGAAGAAAGTGATAGGGAAAAGCATACTTAAAACCTTGTACAGTGAATCTCTCATGGATATTCAAGATAAGATGAGGCCCTTTTCTCCTTGGAGTCATTCCATTTTCCAAATGTGGGATATAATAGGGCCTCACCACTTTTTATATAATATAATATTATAATAATAACAATAATAATATCACAATAAAAATATAATAATAACTCCACCATATTCTAAAATTATCTACCAAAGATTCCCCTAAATCAAATTTCTATCTCAATAAACATTTTAACTTCTCTATCCATATCAAATATTTTATAATGATAATTACATAAAATAATCAATAAAAATATATAATACATCATTTTCAATTATATTTTCATAAAACACAAACTTAAATATTGATAATACCCTAATCAATTACATAACAAAAAAATATCCAACAACATAATTATTTCACTTCATAAATTGATTATAGAGAGTCTTAGGAAGTTTTTACATTAAAAACATAGTGTTGGGATAATATTCATTCATAAAAAGGTATCATTAATATTTTATCAAATAATATATAAACTTTTCATCTCTAAATTTCCTCAAATTCATACATAACACGGTTAGCGTGAACTATTTTCTAAGGCATGCACAAATTATTCATCAACCAAAAAATCAACAATTTTAAAAACCCTAATTATTTATCTAATAAATAAAATTATATTAATCTATTTTCAAAATTTAAAAAGTGTGGTCACATAATTATCCACACTATAGTGCTTTCTTCCCTTAAGAAGTTCCTCTATCCCTTTATTTTTGAATTCGTATCTTTATTTGATAAAAATAAAGAGATATCATTCTCAAAATCATTTATAATTGAATAAAGATTATTTTATTTAGTGATAGTTATCTCAATTAAAAATAATTCCTTCACTATTTCATCTTCATATGGTTACTCCAAGATATAATGAGTTACCACATAACTTATCCACTCAATTATATGGATAAATCATCAAATTTCATTTTATTTCACCCACAAAAATATTTTTAGTAATTTTCAAATAGCCACTTTTGGGTGAGTGGTAACCATACAAAAAGATCATGTTCCCTCATACCCCATATCCACATAAACTAGTATACACCACATTCATCATTCAAAATATCAATATTTAAATTTCAATAAGAAAAATTTAGCAAACTGTCCAAATCCACCTCGATCAACGAGCTAACCCACCAAAATCCCCAAAACATCAAAAATCATGAGGAGACCTCAAACCAAGAGGCCGGTCATGTCGCTTACATCTACTATTATTAGTACCATCGTTATCGTCATCTTTACCACCAGATAAATTATGTATAAAATTTCAATGACATTCACTTCATTAAGATCCATCGCAACAACCCTGGAGTCTCTAAACTTCTTCATCGTCATCACCAACCGATGGTAAATCACACTAAAACCATGAAAGTCAATTTCAATTTATTTCAATATTCATCATATTAAAAAAAAAATTTCTAAGAACATATATGTATATATATGAAACCATCATATTTATAATATAGAAATCATTTAAAACACTCTATAATTTTTAAATCACAATAGGAACATATGTTTGAATAAAAAGTAAAAAAACAAAACTATTTCTTTCATTTAAGCTCCTAAATAATTCCACTAAACATGGGAAAAGATATATCCCAAATTCAAACACATTTCAAGAGGTCTTTAAGATCTCTTTTGACTATTTTTTTGGCTACGGGGATCCCCCAATGGTAAATATCATAGATATATTCATTATATTTGATTTTATATTTCAAAGAGGCAAATAAGAAACATGATGGTTGATTTTAAACTATGTATTTCAATTTCAAAACTCATCATATATGTGTCCATGGTGATGTAAAACATTAATTGGTAGAATAATCAACCATTTCTACAAATCCAAAAAAAAAGAATTTTAGAAATCTTTTTTACTTTTGGTAATAACTTAAATAACATATGTGTATATGTTTGTGTAACAAACCCATGAAACTT
The DNA here is from genome assembly GCA_963277665.1 of Viscum album. Taxonomy (NCBI): domain Eukaryota; kingdom Viridiplantae; phylum Streptophyta; class Magnoliopsida; order Santalales; family Viscaceae; genus Viscum; species Viscum album. The sequence continues at coordinate 1,652,242,185 of OY728165.1, forward strand.
ATTTATATTATATTATATAACTTTGAGTTACATTGAATTTCAAACTTTTAATTTTTTTAGTTTTTTCTCTATTTCATAGCTTACACGCAGTTATGGGAAACTATGTAACTAACTTTACTTATCTGGTTTACTATTTTTGTGGGTTTTTTTGGACTATTAATGTTGTTCTGAAATATCCCACGCACTTTACATTTTTATTATCTCAGATACCATTCAATACTATATTGATGGTGCTATTTTTAACTGTGTTGATTATATTTTATATTATTTCTAAGTTTTTCAGCTTTTAATTTTATTAATTATGAATTATGTATGTTTTTTCTAAAAAATTACGGTGAGTGGAAGAATCGTCTATGTCATCATTCATTTAGGTAAATTACCTACGTGAAGGACTCTCCTATGTAGAAATTCCCTATGTCAATTAGAACACATTTGTGAGGATTTAGTTATATAGATCAACTGTCTATGGAAGATGGTTACATGAATTAATCATCTACAGTAATTAGATATGTTGTGAAACTGGTTACATCATTCCAAATGGATACATCAGTCTAGGCTACATAAGTAAAAAACCCTATGTTATTAATTTTGACTACATAATTCAAATCAACTACATGGACTCAAAAGTTACAATTCTATATGTGAAAATATATAATTGGCTATGACCTGCTGAAATTTGTACTTGTTACGGATAAAGAGCATGAGTTAGATTTTAATTTTTCCATACAGTCTTTAAATATAGTATGATATATTTATATTTATATCAATTATAACAGGATCCATGTATCGAGACAAGAGACAAGTATGAGGATAATTTATTTGTCTTTACAAATACAATTGTATTTTAAATGAAATGACATGTCACATATCCCATATTTTTGTAGATCGTGTGTTGTGCAAATAAAAGAAAGGTTTTCCTATATTTTGAAATTTGGTGTGGTTGTTAGAGTATAGAATATATCTCATGTGTAAAAATAAGAGATATACAGAGAATAATAGAATCTCATGTATGTTGCTCTATTTTTTATTTAAAATAAAATGAAGCTTTATATTATATAGAAGTAAAAAAATTCTAGTTTTTCTATCATCTAGATGACTCTACTTGAGTTTCATTATTTTCATAACATATCTCCTAGATATTTCATCCTTATGTTAGTTGAGTCTTACAACTATTTGAAGTATTTATAAACACCATGATTTCTTATCTTTTTTTATAAATGTTTGTTGTAAAAGAACCGGAAGGATGTTGTTTGTAAATTCTTGATAGAACCTGGATAAAATATCATGATATTTAATAATAAGTGTCGACTACATCCACTTAATCAAAAAATACCCGGTAAGAGGTCGGATATTCCTGAAAAAATGACCTATCTAGTGAAAATCATCATTCTCAAAGAGAAGTGGGTCGATGGAGTGGACTTGGGGGATTATATTCCCATAACCACAATAAATCATTGTTTTTATTTATTTTCCTTCTTCATTCATTTTTCATTACTACTTGTGATTAAGAAATAATATAAATTCATTAATTGTTAATGTGTGTGGTTTTATGAGTGAATATTTTTTTAGAACTTACTTCACTCCCTCTTGATAATTTTTCAAGAATTACTAACTAATAATTGGTATCAAAGATTATGACTCTTCTGTTCTTTTATTTAAATGGTTAAGATATGTTAAGAATGGATACTATGACTTATAGTAGAGAAGGTATGTATATTTTAAGGGAACCTTATTTCAATGGTGAAAATTATGGATAATGAAAGGTACAGATGCTCATTTATTTAAAGAACCTTGGTCTAATGTATTATCTCAATGATGTGAATCCTTATGAAATTTTAGAAAATATTTAAGAAAACTAGAATATAGTTACAAAATCTAGATATAATTTAATTTCAAGTCATTTAATGCTATAATATATGAACACTATCATATTTGATTAATAGATTATCTCAATGTGAAATAACTCGCGAACTATAGACTACTATTTAAATTTCTTATGAAGGTAATCATAACGTAAGAGAACTCTGATATGATACAACTAAAATTAAGTTTGATATGTTAACAAGGAATTAAAGTGAGATTATCACCCAATTTAATGGAATGCTTATATATAATGTAAATAATATTAAGGCTATATGAATTCCAATTACAGACTCAGAGAAAGCCTTAAAAGTTCTAAATGTTTTACCACCTAATTGGAGTGTACTTTCTATTGCAATTTTACAATCTACATAGGTCATGAAATTAAAAATTAAAGGTCTTATAGGAACTCTTATTATGTATAAGGTATACATAAAAGTACAAGATGGTGAGCATAGTTTAGTTTTATAAGGATAATAATTATTTAAAAGTATTAACTTAAAAATATCATAAAAAGTGTAATGAAATTAAAATGGTTGAATTGTCATATAAAGAGACTTTATAATTATCTATCTTTGATAGTGATCTTGCACACTTTTCTTAAAAATTCAAAACGTTCTATAATAAGAGAAGAGGTTTTAAGAAACACTTCAATAAGTACAAGAAGTATGATGAAAATTTAAAATAAGTGAGATAATATGAATACAGGAATATTCAAAATATTAATCCATATTTTCCATAGATATAAGATGCAAAAAATTCATCGAAAATGTATTTCAAAGATTTGGTTACCAAAAGAAAGCTATGAACTACATGATGGAAAGATAGATTCATTATAAGGATTTTAGTGATGTTTTATATTTAGAATCATAAGTGGAATACACTAATCAGAAGGAAAGCATGTTCTTTATGGAAAATTCTAATAAGGTACATTGATATTATTCTTTTATGCATGAAGATGAATATGAATATGAAAATAAATCTTATGAAGAACTAAATTAATATTGTAACATGATTTTTACTAAATATGAGTCTTTAAAAAAGAAAAATTGAAGCTCTTAAAAAGTTCAATAGTGATGTTTCTAAATAAAAATAGTACATGAATAAAAATGTATAATTAAAAATCATTCTTAAAAATTTTACTATATCATATGTCGAAAATAGAAATAATATTGAACAATTGAAAAAGTAAGTTAAAGGATTTAAATATGCTTCCAATGTTTTGAATAGAGGATAAATTAATTTAAACTAAATTATTGGAAATAATGAGTCTCATAAAAAGAAATTTTCAGTAGATATATATTCTGAAAAGAAAAAAGTTTATAAAAATTTTTTTTCCTACTTCTAAATATAAGAACCTCTCTAAATTTACTTGTTTTAATTGTGGAGAGATATTATATTGTGATAAAAAAATTGACTTCAAAAACCCTGAATTATATAGAATTAAAAATTATTTTCTTTCAAAGAACTTCTCAAATTTTAGTTTAATAATTCTTGGAAATTATAAAAAAAATTGGGTTTCAAAATCCTTAGTTTCGAAAATATCTGGACCCAAGAAAATATGGATACCAAAACAATTTCTTTTCAGATTTTTTTTATAGAAACTTTTCTATTGGTATAAATGATAAATAGTATATGGATAGTATATTTTCAGTACATATTTGTGGGTATTTATCTATTAGCCACTCTTTATGAAAATTTTATGGGTGTTGTGTCACTTTTGGGTAAAATGCTAAAGGAAAAACACTGTGAGTTAGATGTGTGGATAATATCAAATCATTCCTAAAAAACATTGTTATTTATGTGGAAGGATTAAAGAAAAATCTGATAATTATCTCAAAACTTTTAGATGAAGGTTATTTCATAACATTTTCAAATAATTCATGTTCTGTTTTTATAGATACGATTCATAAAATTAAGACACCAGGGATATAGAGTTTTAATACTAGAGATTTTAATTCATTAAGAAAAAAAACAAACTATTTCAACGAATAAATAAATGAATATTTGATATGAAATAGAATATTGGGACATTATATTGTTTTTTATTTGAAAAAATTATCTGAAAATAATTTAGTTTCATATTTACCTCAACATAAATTGAATAAAAGGAAGTTGTATAATGAATTAGAAATGGTAAAGAAACACAATTCATCATTTAAATTGGTTAGATATATTTATACTTCAAGATTCATAGAATTAATTAATAAGGACTTTTTTGGACCACCTATAGTTTAAATCCTAAGAGAAAAATATTTTTTTTAGATTTAGTTTATGATTTCTCTATATTTTCTTAGGTTTTATTTTTTAGTTGTCAAGAGTGAAGCTTATTCGGTTTTATTTTTATTTTTTTCTAACGGCACAATATTTCATGAAGAGAAATTAATTTCTTATAAATATTTCATAATCAATGGAAATCATAACATAATGAACTACTAAGTGATATGTGAGCCTTAAAGATAAGTTTTTCACCTCTGTGATGTGAATTTCAAAAATCTGACACACACAGTTGCGATCAGTAAGTTATTTTGAGTCTGATAGGAAAAAAATATTTTTTGGTGAATAGTAACATACCCTTATGAATAGTAACATACACTTATGAATAGTGATATACCCTAATTAATTGTAACAATACCTATGATATTATATAAATAATATTCAAGTGGAAATATAATATACATATGTTCTAGAATAAGTAAATAAATGTTGTTTTTTAGAATAAATTATGATTTTAAGTAAATATTAAATTACTCATATTTAGAAAATTATTTTCTAAAAATGGAAATAATTTTTGGATTATACACATTGATAAATGTTTGGGGTGAATTTTTGTTATTTTTCTGAAATACTCAAATTTTTTATGAATAGTGAAATACGGTAAAATACCATATATAAAAATTATCATTTAAATACATTATTTATGACATAATAAGTGATTTAATCTCACTTGGTTTGAACACACATGCATTTATTACTATTTTGGTCATATAATCATCACTATTTCTAGTCTTGAGGGAAATCAATAAACAAATGATTAAAAAATTATGAAAACCCTCCTCTCCTCCACTATAAAACCCCCCTCACTCCCTCTTCTCTTCACTAATATAAGCCTTGAATTTCCTCAAATTTATTCCCAAATAACCTTCCCTATTAACTCCCCACATCCATGAAGCTCTTTTTCTTTCCAAATGTCCAAAATCCCTTCCTTTAAGGATGTTCTCAAGGAGGTTATCTCAAGAGGTAAAGCACCATTCCTTTTTATTTAGTCTCATTTCAATTTATCATATTTTTTTTATCCTCTTCTCATCTCCTCTATCTAAATGAAAATTATATATCAATTATAATCTATATTATGGGATTGTATCATGTGAATGAAATAACCATCATCAATATTGTTACTCTCTCCCTTTTATTTTATAAATTAAATCAACATCCATGAGGTTCCAATTTATAACCTTCATTGACAATGAAGTTTTGTTCATCAATTTATCATTAATTTACAGTCATGAAACCATTTTCAGGGATGAACTAGAAAATAATAGATGTATTATAACCTAATTAATATTCACTAACCAGTATAGGTAAATATTATTAAATCATCTGACCAAACTATCACCTAATAATCAAAATACCTCTAAAATATTCTAAGTGAATCTCATTAATATTTCATCTAATGATTAATCCTCATTCCATGTAAATAAAATGATATAAATTACCATTAATAATTATTTATTTTCATAAATAATATTTAATTTCAATTATATAGATTTAAATCCATTCCACATGAACTCAATTACTTAAGAACAAGTGACCTGATTATGAAAATAAAGAAAAAGAACAATCTGGAACGACGAAATTCTATTTAATAACTTATCAATAAGGGAATAAATAAACTTAACATAATTATGAGAAACTAAATAAATGTCTAATATTTTCTGAAATAAGTTATTAATAAGTTTCATTTCATATTCCTGGACCTTAAGTTAATGATCGGAACTCATTCGGACTTAAAGTAAGGGTTTTTCACCCGAACCTCCATTATATTTCGACTTATCTTTATTGTCTAATTACCATAATGAAATTATTTATTATCATTATGTAATCCTCAAAAATTATGTGTGAGTGTTATATATATGTTTACCAACCACAATCCTACTTTTATTTAATGGTATTTATATGTTCTAAAAGGATCTTTCAAAAATACTTCCAGAAATACAAGCCCGATTTAAGGGAATTTCTCAAATTATTACCCATTTTCAAGGGGACACAATAATCTGTTTTTTGGAAACCATTTTTTTTATAAAATCACTAATTTTATTATTAAAATCCTATCTTACTCCACTTCTGTTTTTATAAAAATATGTTTCCAAGAGAACTCTTATTTTTAAGGTAAAAGGGTATTAATTTCAAGAATTACTCAAATATTTTATAAGAGTATCTTCATCAATTTCAACACTCTTGTAGATTCTTCTATATTATTGGGATTATTATTTCATGGTCCCATCTACCATGTTTAAATTAATTTTTTATGATTAGTTTTTAAATGTATGTGCTGTCTTAAAATGATTCATCAATTTACTCTGAATCGTTAGTTTTTATGCTTAATATTCAGGGAATGTTATTTAAATTTCATATATAAGATTAAATATGAATGTATATGTTGTTAATATTTATCCCCATCCATTTTTGAATTTAATTGCACATATAAAGTGTCAGGTGGGGCTCACTATATCCCTTCGTTGCATCGATAGGTCTCATGAGAAAACTACGGTCTTGGTACAGGGCCTTGAAAAAATGATTATTTATGGTCTTGGAACGAGGCCTTAACAGTATGGTTATGTTGTCCTGTATTATGCATTCCCTCATTATGAAAATAGTATTCATGGTTCATGTGGTTATTCGACTAGTATATTACCCAGGTTTATTTTATAATATGAAAATATGTACTCAACTCATATTTGTTCCATATTATGTTCACGTTTATTTTTAAAGGCAGTTGTTTTCAATTACTCACCATGTCTAATGTTTATGTTATCTTCTGTTGTATTGATTACTCTTACTGGTCGTTTGAGCTCACACCTTTCTTATGTTTCATTTTCTCAGTAAATGGATTAAAATTATGAATGACATCCTGAAATAACCAAGGATTTATGGAATTTGTCTAAGGAGGTTCTATGTTGTTTTTCATTTCAATTTGTAATGTTGAACTTATGTGTTTATATTTTTTAAAATAATAAAAAAACTACTCAGTCCTTCAGGATTCTTATTTCTTGTTTATATGCCAATTTAATCAAATAAGGCACTAGATCTGGTCAACTGGGGTCAGGTCCTTATATTTTTCAATATTGTTCAAAAATTAATAAATTATTACCTTAATAAGTGACCCTGTAGGAGAATTTGGAAACTATTAGTTCAATTCATGTTGTCCAAAATATGGTATCAAACATAATTATTTTTTTCCCCAAGTCAACTCACCAAATTGGTGTTGTTGGGAGGAGAAATAGAAAATTTCTAGAAATTTTAATAAGAATGTTATGTCAATATAAAATGGCTACTCATTTGGGGTATAAATCTATGAATATATCTTGTAATTTCATAAAAAGAGTTCTAATTATACCTATTTTGAGGAAAATATCCGATGAGCTATAGAATAATAAAAATCCAAAACATGGATAATTTAATATTTTTGGACGAAATTTCTATATTTTAAACACCAATAATAATATTGGTAAATTTGATCAAAAATATAATGATGTAATCTTACATGTATATTATACTGCATCCAAAGCATATAGAGTTTTTAATAAAATATCAATGACTGTTGAAGAATCAACTCATGTGAAATTTTTAAAAGTGATCCTTTGATTAAAAAATGACTCCAATTGACGGGATAGGTGATTATTTTGAAAAAATGATATCTGAAACTCTATATAAAAGTAAATAGGATGATTAATTAGAAATTTATATTCAAGAACAAAATCCTAAAATGATAGATTCCAGTGAACCATAAAGTGTGTTTCCTGGACTGCCTAGAATACTTATGAACTATCGCTTAGAAACAACTATAGGGATATCAGAAAAAATAATTAGAATGACAAGGAGTGTAGGAATACTTGTGATGTTTTATACCTTCTTTATCTAGGTTACAACCACTGTTTATAAAATATTCCTTTGTAGATGATATTTGGGGTGTTGCAATATAAGATGAATTATTCCTTATTAAGTAGAACATGGTTTGGGAATTTTTTGATAGCCCGCAGACTGTCCTATTATGGTAAGAAAAATGGTTTTCTTGGAATAAACATGATGATAATTGTGTGATTACATGGAATAAGGCTAGCCCCATAACTAAATGTTACAATTAATAAGAAGGTATCGATTATGAGGTGACCTTTTCTCCTATAGAATGATTCGAATAAATTTTTGTTCTCTTAGCCTATGCATCACATATGAATTTTAAGTTATATATAATGGATGTAAAATCATCATTTCTAAATCATTTTATCATAGAAAATTTATCTTTTAACCAACATCCTAGTTTTGAAAATGTTCTTTTCCCAAATTCTATTTTTAAACATACCAAATCTATTTATGAAATTAAAAAAACAAGTAGAGCTTAGTATGTATGCTCATGTTCCTTTCTTTAATCAAATTTTTTTTTGATAATAAAAATACAAATTTATTTAATAAAATCATATATTATAATTTTTTTTCTAATATATTTTAATGATATCATATTTGGTAATATAAATAAAAAATTGTGTAATGAATTTTCAGAACTCATGTAGAAATAATATGAAATAAGAATGATGGGTGAGTTAAATTATTTTATATCTTTATATTTATTGAAAAAACTTTGGGTATGTGTTAAATCAAAGAAAATATATACTTGACTTATTAAAATATTTGTACTTGAATGTGGTAAAGTAAATAAAACTCTAATGAGTTTTAATGAAAAGATTGAATTGGATGATGTTTTAAAACCAGTTGACAACAATATTTATATATTTATTGTTATAAGTTTATTATATATAACTTTCAGTAGACTAGAAAATATATTTTTAGAATGTATACTTGTCATATTTTACGATAACACTAAATAATATCATTTAAAGGTTCCCAAAATAATTTTACGATATTTTAAAGGAATAATTCCCTTTTGTTACATTTTCCGAAAAAACTTCTTATTTCAATTTAACTTCATTTTAGGATTCTGACTTTGGTGGATGTATACTAGATATAGAGGGTTCCTTGGGGACCTACCATTTTTAAGGAAATCCATAGTTACCTTTTCAAGTAAGAAACATCACTTTTTTGCATCATCTATTGTTGAAGGAGAATATATTATTGTGGGTAGGTTTTCCACATGTATTGTGAATGAAACATACATTAATAAATTTTGGATTCAATTATAATCATGTATTAATTAAATTTAATAAAACTAGTTCTATTATCATTTCTAAAAATATGATAAATCATTAGAGGACCATGTATACAGAATCAAGGTAACATTTTTTAAGAGATCATGCTCAAAAAGGTGATATTTCTCTTTAGTTTATATCTATTGAGATTAATTTAGTAGATATTATTAAAAAACCCATGTTTGGAACATCTTTATTTCATTAAGAAATAATCATGTTTTCTCTTTTTTAAATACCTTTTACTTTATGCCCATAAATTTTAACGTTATATTTATTTATTAATATTTATTTCAATATTTTATAAGTATTTTATTTTATGTCTAAATTTTTCATATTTAGAAGTTAAGATATTTTCTCATTTTTTTATATATTAGTTGTAATCAACCTAGAAACCCATTTTGGGAATTTAATAATTAATGAATTCGGGTTCATGACCTAAATTACAAACAACACTCAACCCATTCTTCATTATCAAATGTTTGTTCTTCTGGAAGATTAATTGTATCCTTGAATATCAAATATTTTTATTTCTATCTCTCTCTTGAACTTCAAAAAATACCTAAAAATATGGTAAAGTCAATGAACATGGATGAATGATTTTATAGATCTTCTAATAAATACAAAATTATTGCATCTTGAAGAATACTTGTTGGGAAATCCATTGATATGATATGCAGGAAGTCAACTGAGATGTTGTTAAAGGAATTATTTTTGTTTAATGGTTGGGAGTTTGTGTTTTATGAGAATAAGTCTGGTTTTCTATTTTAGGAAAAAATTTATGTATTTATGATTAATGCAGAGTTTTAGTTTAACCAATAACAAGATTTAGTTTTTTTAAATTTTAATGGAAAGCTAGTGATATTTTTATAATTCCAACTGTCAGATATGTTCCATTTCCCCTATTAATGGGATATTAGTTTCATTAAAATTATTTTTAGAATAGTCTTAGTTGGGAATTGGAAGTGTTGATGTTTTTTTGGTGAATATGTTTTGAAAATAAACCTATGAAATATTTGATGGTAGAATAGAAGATGATGTGTAAGTTTGTGTAGACTGGGATAGACCTGATGGGTGATGTGTAATGTGTCACTAGAGTAATTATTTTTATTCATCATTATTAAATATAATATGTTACATCTATGATTATAATTCATGTTCATTACAGGAAAACATTCCAGTAAGGTATGGATCAGGGGGAGCCAAGTTAGACCTTTCTATATATGGAGTCATCACCCACCAAGATGGATCCTTCAAGGGGAGTGGATGAGTCAGTACCTACAAAAAATGAACCTTAAACGCTAAAATTATGTCCTATTGTGGATGACCTGGTTAAAATTAAATAAGAGGCTACTTAGAGTCAAGTTGCTGAGTCTGGTAAATAAGTTCATCATGTTAGGTAACCATGATTTGAGAAAAATGATTATGTTCTTAAGGAAATTATTATAGAATCAGTGCCTATAAATTGTAATGTTTGAGGAAGGTTTGAAGAATGGGTTAAATATATAAAAATGGATCTAATTATTCTTGGATAACCTATTGTTATAGAAAGTAGTGATTATGCGGTTATGGGATCTACCTAGAATTCTCATACACCTCCGGTGCCATTTCCACCTCTAGTAGATCATGAGGATCTACCCTCTGATAGTCAGATCTCTAGATAGCATAAGAAATCCATCTTTTATTTTTTTGTAATGGATATGTTTGATAATATTAAATAAGAATATTATTATTTGAAGGAGGAGTTTGTTTTTTGAAAATATGAGATCTGATAAATCAAAGAGTCCTCTATTTCTAAATAAAATATTAATAATATAGTTGGGTTTTTAGCTAACATGATAGAACTAATAAAGAATACACAATTTCTCCCATCTATTTAGCATGCCTTTAGTTCAATAGTTAGTTCTAAATAACTGGAAGAGATTAAGTCTCTAGTTAAAGGCTCAATGAATATTTTTCCTACCAAGTTTGAATTTAATGAGCTCAGTACTGTGGTTTCATCTCAAATAGATATGTTTCAGAATAATCATATGGTGAATCTAGTATTATCTCACAATTTTTTTTTTGAATTTAACTCTTTTATCTATGAGGTGAAGAAAAATTTATAGACCGTGTGAAGTGTGGTGATAAAAAAATTCAACTTTATAAAAAATTTCTAATATAATGCTGTTGTTTCCCCCTTCGAACCATCTCCTATTCTAAAAATTCATAGTGGATTTGATCTAGTTTCATAATAGTGAAGTTCAGTATACACACATATCTAGTGTCTTCAAGAGATATATTTTCTTTCTCCATTTAAACAATTAATAAAAACACATGAATTTTTTTCTAGTAGGAGAAGGATGTATTTTTAGTAGTTGTGGATTAATATTTGATTATTCATAAAACTAATAATTTTTAGAATCTAAATAATATCTTGAAGATCTAGTTTTAGTTATATAATGTGACTTAGTTTTTTATAAACCACAAAAGAAATTTCATTTTTTGGAATTGGTTTCTCTTTTTCCTAAGTTAACAGTTCATATTAAAACTAAGTATCTTGTTTTGAGTGATCAAGTTTTTGAATCTTCTATCAGTTTTGTAAAATAAATTGTTCATATTTTGAAACATAATGTGAATAGAAAGGATTAAAATTTACAATTAGTGAATAATATAATGGTTGACTTGGAAAGTTTAGTAAATTTGATTTTAAATAAATTTTTCAGGGTCATTCAATAATCTCTTGCTGTTAAATATATTTATCCTTTTCTTAGACCTGTATAAGTTAGTTATCCATATAATTTCACATCTGGTTAGCTATAAAATTTAAATGTGATTCTAAGGAGTGGTTTTTCATTGGTTTCTCATTTTTATAAGAAATCCTATGTAATTATTCTAAAATTATTCAAGTCAGATATCATTTCTACTATAAATATGTGCGATGAAGGTTTGTTTCAAATGAGAATAAGAATACCTCTTCGTCATGATCCTCCTAAATCATATCGCGATGCAAGAAGTATAATTGAAGTTGTTTATAATATATCATCTTTATATCAAAAAGAGAAAGAAAAGTGTGATGTTTATTTAGCAACAAAGAATTCAAGGGAGAATATTATTCTTCTGATACTTTCAAGAAATACCCTTTTCTGGTTACTGGAACTTATTATTTCATTTTAGTTTAAGGTCATATAGAAAAACTTCTAAAATATCATATTTAGTAGTATTTATGTAAAGGATTACATTGGATCTAGAAGTGGAACTATTTCAGTATTAGATACGAAAACAAAACCATCATCAATTCCTACTCCAACCACCACCAGAATAGAAAAAACATTCAAGAACCCTCCATCAAAATCACCATATGCAATTGAACCCGTTCATAAGCCTGAGTATAATAACTAATATATTGTATTTGTATTTTTTTATTATTTAATGGATGTATAATTGAACATGATGATTATCAATAAAATTCTATTTATTCATTCATTATGTTTCTCTTAGTAATTATTTTCTTTTTATGTTTAATCTCTTTATCTTGTTTACCGAATTCCATTATTTTTATAATTAATTATTCAATTTTAGAATAATAATCAAATGATTCAATATTAAAATGTGTTTTATTTCATGTGTTTTCCTCTCTATGAACTTCATTTTTAATGACACAAAAGGGGGTAATTTATATGTGCTTTACTATAAGGATTATCAACACCCTAAGGTTAAGAAAAATGGAAAAGTTTTCTTTAACTTGGGAGAAGTGTCAAATTAAGTGGGAAAAATAAAGTATTATCCCTATATTTTTTAAAATAAATACTAATATATGTCATTTTGTCTAAAATCAGAATTAATAATTTCAAAGTTTTATGTGGGTTGTTAGAAGGTTATAATTATCAAAAAAGGTGGAGATTGTTTGACTGCTAATGTTATTCAAACATATCCGGTGTAATTTATGTTTTCGTGTTCTCAAGTACACTTGATACTTTACTGATGATGTTATTTTTAAGTTTATTCATTAGGTTTAATATTATTTCTAGGTTTTTTGGATTTTAATTTCATTAAGTATACATTCTGGATGTTTTTTTTCTGAAATTCTCACCATTCTACGAGAATAAGATACATAAGGTTTTGGATTTGTCAAGAATCAGCTATGTGATCATTCAAATGTGTAAATTTCATACATGGGGGATTCCCCTATAAGAAAATCACTAATTTTGATTAGGCCTCCTATGTTTAGAACTTAATATTTATATCAATTGGATATGAAAGAGTGTTACTTGACGTAATCAGCTATATAAATCATATATGTGGAGAAATATGTTATGTCATTAAAAAAAGAGAAATTAGTTTTGAAAGCCTAATAAAAATTCTAAGAGATACATTTTGGATACATAATTAAAATCAGCTACATAGATTCAAAAGTGAGAATTGGATTCATGATAATATTCAATCTGCTACATCTTGATGCAATCTATATTTATTACTTTTAATGAACTTGAGTGAGCTTTTAGTGAAGTCACATGATATTTTAATTCTGTATTATCACTTTATCATTAAATATATTATAATAAGAGTCAAGTACTAATAAAATATACAAGTATAATGATAATTTATTTTTATTTACTATTTTTAATGTATTTTCAAAGATAGAACATGGATCAAATCTCAGTTTGAATAGATCATCTTCTATGTCAATAAAAGAATTTTTTTTCATTCATTTTGAAGTGTAGTGTGGGTTTTAGAGTAAAAAATAGATATCACGTGAAAAATAAGAGATAAATAGAGATTAAGAGAAGTGATTGTGTGTTTTTATATTTTCTTTTGAAAAAAAGAAGAAGACTCAAGACATCTTACAGCAGTGTAATAACATCCATCTATGATGTAGTTTAGAAGACTCTTCTGGAGCTATATTTTTTCTTATCATCTCTCATAAAGTTTTCCTCTTATTTTCTATTTATCTTATAACTATTTTTTTCACCATTAAAGATGTTGTTTTCTTATTATTCTTTGTAACTGATACTAGTAAAAGAACATGGATATTGTTATTTAAATAACTTTTCAGAGCCTAATTGAATAATATTGTTATTTTTTAACTAGTGTGAATTGATTATACATATTCATGAAGTCCCTAAAAAAAGGACTCGTTGTCCTTGAAAATGGTCTAGTCTACTTAAAGTTATCAAACTCATGGAGAAGTGGTTTTTCAGAGTGTATTTGGGGAATTATATTTCCCTAAACCATAGTAAATCTTTTGTGTGTTTAATTTCCTTCTTATTTTAATTTCCACTACTTATTGTCATAAGGAAAGAACACAAAGTTAATCATTGCTAAAGAGAATAGTTTTGTTAGTGAAAAATTTTTTAGAACTCAATTCACATCCCTATTGATTCTTTTTAAAGACATAACAACCAACATATTTTCAAATAGGTTCATGGTTGAACACAATTTGTAATGAATCATGCGAATTTTAGATTTAAACGTATGTAGACCCTCATATTTTAAGTATTGATTTTATGTATGGTCTTTTTTATATAAGGGAAAATAGTGCAGGGAACCCTAGTGCATTAATTTTAAATTCATTTTAGAGTTTCGTAGTTAATGAATAGTTTTAACAAATATGAAACTTATATTTACATATCTTCATGACTCTTATGTTGGGATTTTTCTAATAGTTCATGGTTTGATCATGTTAGTTTGAGTTCCACTTTTAACCATGGGAGTTCCAATAGTAACTATGATACTTACTTTTATATATGGAGTGTCTTTTTAATGGATTGATTATGGTTTGGGAAATCATATAATGAATTTATATGGGGGTGAAACTCATTTCCAGTGTACCATGCGGCCAATCTGTGCAAGATTCCAAAAAAGTTAATATATTAAATTTTTAATTTTACCCATATTTAAATTGAAAACCACTTCACCACTAAACCTAAGAAATCATGATTCCTTTTGAGTGATATCTCAATGGAGATTATCCTCTTCCTCTAACGTGCTTCCAAGACTCTATTCATTGATTCCATGTATATTTGGAATGTAAGTACTTCCTGTTATCTCATATTTCATTCCTTTTTAGATCTCCTATATTCTTCTCCCATTAATCTTACTGTCCATGGTGTTAAAACATAGGGTTTGGGTAAGTACTAATTTAGGAATTTGTTTATCTATGAATTATAGAGGTCATTTCCTTGTATGGTTTAGATTCCACTATAAAATGTGAGTTGTTTCAGGGGAATGTGGTAGGTCTTTTTCTGTAATTTTTTTGACAAGCCAATAAGTGTATGATTTTTCGTAAATTAATCTTTTATCAAGTTAAATTTTTATGATTCTATTATTGATATTTTTAAAATGTTTTCAAAGTTATTATATAATTTGTATAGAGTATTTCTCTGGAAATTATATTATTCTTTTTTTAAAAAAAATTTGTGCATGATATGTTTTTGAAAACATTCCAATGAGGCTATTTTCAAATGAATTTGATGATAGAAAATTGATTTGGACCTATTTTTTTCAAAGAATTTAACCCAAGTTTTAAGAGTTTGAATTTAATTAATGGAATGATTTTAATTTATATTTAATCCTAAGGGAGGAAAGCCTCATTTTAGAAAATAGTCCATCCATGTTGGATTTTCAAAAGATATTTATAACTTAGAATACCAATTTGGTTCTAAAGCACCATTTAGTAATTTATTAAATGAGTTTCCTTGATGGTTTTGATTCCATAGTTATTAACCTCTACTATTTTGTCTTGTTTTTACTTTTTCCAATTTTGGGAAGTAAATTCAATCATTTTTTGATGATTATGAAATTGTAAATATTATTGTGTCTTGAGAGGGTTTCGGGGTGATATGAGGTTTATTTATTTCATTAAATATTGATTTAGCTGATGATTATTAACTTGATTAGTTTATCGCATCCACTTTGATCGATTTGTTTATATTCCTATGTAACTTAGTGAGAGATCTGATTTGTTTTTATTAGGGTATAATGTGCTCAAATTGCATCATAATCTTGATTGTGGTTTGCCTAGGGGAGGTCCCCAATGGGAGTCATTTAAGTGAGTATCACATATATGAAAGAAACATATTCTATATTTTATTCCACGTGAATGTGTCTAGGATCATCTAACATTATTTCCTTGGGATCTTACTATTATATCTATTTCATTGTTGGTGACTATACTTAGGGGATTCCCACTTCATAATTTTTTCAAAAACATATTTTCATTTCATTTTTTTGGATCATATGTATTATCATTTTTTACGCTTACTTTGATTATTTTACTATATTATATAATTGAGTTTATGTTTTTATTATCTTTTAGTTGGTTTAATTTCAAAATGTACTTTTTAAATTTGGTGTTGAAATGGTGATTTAAAAGGAAAATAGGGAAAATTTTAATTTATAAAGATGATTTTGGAGAAAGGTTTAAAAATGAAGAAATAGGATTTGTTTCATTCGACCTAAACATGAAAGTCCTCATATTTAGGTTTTAATGATTATATATTCTAAGTGTTTGTTCCACCCTTATTTTTTAAATTAAGGTGTATGTTTTGAAAAATGATTATAACATGATATTTTTTTCATTTAAACCTTATCATGTGAAAACCTAGTTTCAAATTGAATTTCATAGAAGAATTATTGAAAATATTTCTAAAAATAATTTCATGGAGTCTTTCGTGAAATCTAACTAGGCATGTTTAGCTCGCGCCCTATATGCACACATTTCTGTGTGTGTGGATTTTATGTTTTCAAAAAGGTTCCTATGTTGTAACCATTATTTATATATCTACATAGATGTCATTATGGATCTTTTAAGATGTGGTGAGAAACCAAGAGTCACATGGATGTGATTTTATAATTGTTTGGGTTTATTTGGGAATATTGTGTATCAACTAATTCCAACGGGTATATTTTACCTTAGGTATTTTATTTTTTCATTTATGTTATATATTTATTTTATGTAATATATTTTAAAATGTGAGTTTAGTTTATTATTAATTCTTATGACTCATTAGATTATTTTTTATGGCATACTTGGTTGGATTAATTATTTATATTTTTTTATTATGCATACATGGATGTAAAATGTATGGACATACTATGTGACACTTTTAATCATATTTTTCTTTTTTATTCATTATTCTAGGGACTAATTATTCTCACATTATTAAGATTTGAATCCCCGATGTTTTTTATCAGTGTGTGGTGATAAAGAACATGATTTTGGCCTTATGGAGGAGTAGTCAGAGTGACAGGTCAGGTCTACCCTAACCAATTCATTGAAAAATCAATAGAACCCTCTTGTTATTTGGATGTGTTAGTTAATATGGAGATAATACTATCATAGATCAGGATGTAGGTCATGATGAGGTTCTCAATGATCTCATCTCATGATGAAACTTTAAGTGTCATGGGTAGTTTGGGTTTGAGTCGAGAATTTGGTTTTATTATAGATTGGATTTGATGTATGAAGTCATGAAAATAACAGGATTTTATCCCCGCTGAGTTATATCCAATACATTAGGGTTTTCGATGTTTTGGTATGAAAATAAAGGAATAATCAAAACTGCATTATTATGTCGCATGGTTTTGGAAATCATGTAGCTCCTAATCACATGGTTATAAAAACATTAGAAGTGTTTTCACGTGGTTGGTTCATGCTTTTCCAAAACATTTAGACAAAACATGAAATGTTATGCACCCCTCCTGAATTTATTGTTTAGAAATAGTTTTATTTTTAGTTTCTTCGAAAGTGGCCTCCACTTATTAGAGACAAATCAATGAAGGTTTTGTTATGTTTCTAAATATTTGGGTTGGATTATTTTTCATATTTTGTGTTATTTTTTTGTTTATGTTGACATTGTGAAGGCCAGGTTTGTGTGAAAGGAGGATTTCATGACTTTTTTTATTTTAAAATAAGGTTTTATAGTCTATTTGAAAAGAGATATTGTTTTATCATGAAGTTTTTTCAAAATTGGATTGTTTTATGATGAAATTTAGGTAATTTTTTTAAATAAAATTTCAAATTTTTTCATATTTAATGTTTCCAAGTATGGTACTTGGAGTTTAAATTTTTTGTTTTATTTTAAAAGTATGCAGGCCTTCTAAAAATGAGTTTCTGGACTCTTTAACAAATAGTGGTATTTTAGAAGAAATGATTTTTTTATAGTATTCATTATTTTGATTATTTTATTATTCTGAGTTGATCCCTTGGGTTTCAATGGTATTTCATAGATTAAATCAAGAAGTCTGATTTGATCGGGTTTGGGTTTTATGCTTTTTTAAGTATGCCTTCCAGAAGGTCTCAATGGAAAATAGATTTTATGACTTGAGGGAATATCTTAAGGTAGATTTCACTTAACATTTATGTGTGACCCTTCTAGATGATTTATCTACCGAGACATATAATAGGGTGTCAGATCCAAATTCCTATTTTCTTTAGGACTTTTTGAATCATCGCTCGTGTTAATTTTGTAGTGATCACATACTTCTTCAGGTGATGGATTCGCAAAATAGGATTGATGGAATCATTAATTCTCCAAGAACTTATAGAACATAAATAGTAATCAGAATTGAGTTTATGATCCTTAATCAGGGTTACAGAACCGTAAAGTTCAATGCAGATATTTTTTTGTAGTTAGTGTTCCTTTCCCCCAAGATTGCCAATAATGACTCCCTGAAAGATCAATTTTTTAAAGAGGTCTTCGCTCTGACCTTAAATCAGTTTTACTATAATATAGAATAAAACAATATAAATAAATAGTTATAAGATCCATGCTTGTGCAATCTAATCAGATTAGGATAGTAAAGTACGATCTTGGAAGATTAGTTTATAAGAATATATTTTGGGTGTAATATAGTTTTGGGTGATGATATTTTTTGTGATTTCTTCTTGATGATTTTAGATAAGATTAAATCCTTTGAGGTAAATTTTACTTGATTTTTTCTTTTTGTCCCTCCTTGATTATTCGTTATGGGATTTTAGTTATTTGGGTTGTAATCATGAATTGGTGATTGGTTTTGTGTTTTTTTCAATTTCTATATGATACTAACATTTTTATGAGGATTATATTTTTTTTATCTACACATAGGGACCTTGATTATGTGCTTATGTAACTATGATGAATGCTATAAAATTATAGATTGTGATCAAGTTGTTGACCTATTTTTTTCATTCTAGGTTAATGTGAGATAGCATTTTGAGAGTGAGGTCCTTCGTTTCCCCTTATTTTCATCTCTTGTGTCACTACCCATCCTAGTGGGGCATGTGCCATAACTCACCATGCCTGCATCTAATAGGACAGGGGCTGGTGACTAGCACCGAGTAGGAATATCACAAACATGGTAGACATTGCCTAAGTAACTGTACACAAGCACACATCTCCAAGGCCAGAAACTGATGAAATGTAAAAAAAAGAACAACTAATGAATGAATACATCTATATCCCACAACCGGAGTATGACATGAAGTAAATAAAGTAAATATTTTCAAATACAAACCCATCACAAAGAGACTGTAACACAAGTACAACCTAAAACTAAAGGTACTCTGACTGTTGTCTAAAAGATATAGGAACACACCTTGGTCTGTTCGGTCTCACTAAGAACCATCTAGTCCATGTCTTCCTAGGAATCCATTAAAAGGTCAATCATATTCACAAGATAGACATGTTTGGGTAAATCCTATGTAGGGGTGAGTATAACAATACTCAGCAAGACACCCCAAAACCAAAAATCGCATACCAAGGGAAATATAGTCAGCTACACACACATATATTTATACAATTAATGTAACTAGAATAATTCAGATATATGCAATAGAGACACATAGTCTAGATGTAATTCACAATTTTAGTATATCATCCTAGGATTGCAGCTTGAAGATTCCACAAAGCACTCATACAAGAGAACACACTCTTGATTCTGATCACACTGATGACTTCCTTCTGAGAGGTAATGCTCATCGGGTCTCATCATGAGAAAGAACACATTGATATATTTGAAGAGATTATGATACACAAATGAGGATAATGGCCAGGTCTATGAGGTGATACCAATAACTCAATCTCGATTAACCTGCTAAGTAGAGGGTCCTCACCTAGTAGGATTGGTCACATCAATACCCATGAATCTACCTAAGACATGAAGATAAATAGAGGATCCCACTCCAAGACTCTTGGGGGGATTCCAACAACACTATCTAGGAAGTTATGCTGAATGGATTGTTTTCATTGGATTAGGAAATTATTAGTACCGACCTTCAAGGAAAGGATAATATAGACGAACACTAACAAAACCTGTTCAATATATAGAGGAAAAGAGATTTATTCCATGTATGAAAAGGTATATTGCATATAGAGGGATTATAAACTATGCCTTGACCTAGGTTTATACCCATGTAAGAAACCCATATCATTCAAACTATGTTTGTGTATTACTACACGATATGTGGATTTCTCATGTAGTCTACTCATGTACTAGTAAATGGTTCAACTCGTGTATGGTTGCCCATATACCTGGTCCATGTTGTTTTGTGTGGGGGTGTACACAACATGTAGGATTCCCATATAGTCCACCCCATTTAAATGTAATTCCCAAGATACATTCCTATTTACTTGGGATAGATCCCATGTTGTGTGATCTATAAATTTATCCTGAAAACCCCAGATATTTCCAAGTGCCCCACACAGCGTGTAGATCTGACTTACACACCGTGTGGATCGGGATTTTCCCTAATCACATATCTCCATTAGGGCATCTCCTCCATCACTCTTTCCTCTAATTTGGTTCATTCCTTACTAAAAAACATAGATTGAGCCTCATATAAGTCTTGTTCTGGCCGAACAATGCTATCCATCACCAAATCTTCCTGGAAAATGGATTAAATCGCTATTCATCATAATGTGTCAAAGAATGCGAATTTGGGTGTCCACATTAATTTGAATCAATCTATCTCATTCATCACACCTCCATCATGTCATGACAATCCCATATCTACAATTTCATATTGTTACATTGAGAATGGGTTTGTAACGATAGATTAATTTAGATTCGTCATCCTGCGGACCAAGAGAAGAATTCCAGCAACAAATGATGAACTAGTGGAGAAAATAAAAAATAAATCATGATTAATGGACCATGATTAATGATTGTGTCGATCACTATATGATTCCATTATAATTATGAATGAATAAATCGATAATCACAAAGATAATTCTCACATCGAAATCCCTACAAATATAATCTCATAGAACAATATGCATGATATTTGAATCAATCTATCTCAATGGATATAAAATACCCCTAAGGTGATGTAGCTAACCTTGGAATTTTCCATAGTAGTCTATTTAAATACATAACTATCACTACATCAATGAAATGAATTAAAATAATGTATTCAATTATTTTATTCATTTTCGTTCACGCGGAAAATTTTACACAAACAAACTATACCAAATAATGTTATGTCATGCCTAGGGTAAACCAAAAATTCTAAGTTCAATGTTGCCATCATATTTCTAATCCAAGAACCTATTTATAATTTATTCCAATTTTTCATGAAAACAACATGTGTGTGATATTTATATATTTAATATATTTCAAACATTTATTCCGAGTACATCGGAACTCAGAAGCTCACATTGCCTCAGTGCCTTGTCTCCAAAAAAACCATATAATTTTTAAAAATAATACATAGAAAATCTGATTCATTACATTCTCCACGTATTAGGACATTATGTCCTGAAAATTCAAAACATGGTCCACTCAAAAAGATGAGGGTAATTAGCATGAATCTAAGCCTCTCACTCTTATGTGCTCTCATGGATATTATCTTTCTATCACTAAAAACAAACCAAAGGAATATATCTCCCATGAAGGATCCTCTCCTACCAATCCTTGATATCCATTGGGTACTCAGCAAAGGTCTCTCATCCATGACATACATCTCACCCTTGTCAATAACGTGTGATGGGTCATGCATGTACCTCCTCAGTTATGACATGTGCAATACGTCATGCACCCAGTCTAATTGAAGAGTTATAGCTAAGGGGTAATCCACCTCGCCAACTCCACAATGTATCTGGAAAGGACCAATGAAGCTCGAATATTACTTTACACCCCATCCAAATCTCTTTAATCCATGTCGAGGAGAAACCAAAAGGAACACATGGTCTCCTTCCTCGATCTCCAAAGGCCTCAATTTCCTATAAGTATAAAACTTTTGATGGAATTTTTCACTCTTCATACACTCATGAATTATCTTTATCTTCTCAATATTTTCTTTCACTAACTATGAGTCCATGAGTGTTGACTCTCCTAAGACAGTCTAGAAAAGTGGTTACCTACAGGTTTACTTGTAAAAATCCTAGAATAGTGTCATATTGATGGTGGAATGGTAGCTATTGGTGTACACAAACTCCACGAGTGGTATTTGATCCTCCCAAATGCAGCCAAAGTTCAACATGCAAGATCACAGCATATCCTCTAGAACCTAAATGGTTCTCTTAGTCTAGCCATCGGTTTGGGGTTGAAACACTGCGATCAAGCGTAACTAGGTCACAAACTCATCTTGTAATCCCTTCCATAATTGGTATGTAAAGAGATAATCATGATAAAAAAACAATCGTCAAGGTAACTCCACAGAGTTAGACTATCTTCTAAACACAGATCCATCCAAATCTCTCAAATGAACTTTTCTCTTATATAGATAAGAAGTGGTCCAACATGGTGAGTCAGTCAATGGTAACAAATATGGAATCATGTCCCTTTGATTTATGTGGTAAGCCTATCATGAAGTCCATATATAGCACATCCCACTTCAATTCTGGCACCAAAAGGGGTTGATCCAAACCCACTAGAACATGGTTCTCAACCATTACTTGCTGATAATTAAGTCATTAAGAGAAAATATTTGAAACTATTTTATTCATACCTAACCACCAAAAATGATATCAAATTTTATGGTACATATTTTTCACACCTGTTTGTACTACAGCAATTGATGTATGAAACTCTCATAGAACCTCTTCTCACAACTCCACAGGTACCATCATGTGTCCTCTGAAAATAATGACATGCTCCCCACCTTTTGAAAATCCATTAGGAGCATTTCCAGCAGATATCTGAGCAAGTAGGGTCTCACATTCGGTATCCCTAATCCATACCTCCCTAAATATATATAATAGGGAAGGGATGACAACCATCGACTAGAGTCAACCTGATCTATCTCTATCTACAATGGATAACTATAGCGAGACCAACTATTCTAATGCCTCATTTGAAAATTGTGAGCTTTATCTATTGTTGAGGGAATCTGCTACCAAGTTCCCCTTCCCAAGGGTATAGAAAATTTTGAATTCATATTACTAGAGGAATTTTGTCCATCACCTCTCTCTCAAGTAAATATATTTCTATGAGAAGATTAATTGATAATCCATTTATCAGAATAGATGATGAAGAGATTTTCCACTAGGTAGTGTCACCAAATCTTCAAAGAGAGGTCTACTACTGCTAACTCAAGATCATGGGTAACATAGTTATGCTCATGTGGCCTCAACTGCAATGAACCACAGACAATCATTGCTGGACTCTGCATTATCACACAAACCATCATTATTCCTGATGCATCATAGAACACTACATAATTAACACCCTCCTATGGAAATATCACGATCAAATCACTCATCAAACTCTACCTCAACTACTGAAAATCTTACTAGCACTTCTCTTCCCACAGAAAAGGTTCTCCCTTTTGACTCAAATCTGTCATGGGTGATGATATCCTAGAGAAATAAGGTATGCATCACTAGTAATAGCCTTTAAACCCAAGGAATCTCTACATGTATATCATGGCCTTAGGTGGATCCCAACCTAAAACTGCCTCGATCATGGCCAGGTCCACTGCAACTCCATCTACTGAGATAACATGTCCTAGAAAATGGACCACCTAAATCAAGAAATAGAACTTTAGGAGATTTATATATAGTTGGTATACTTGGATTACATCTAAAACTATCCTTATGTATCTTGTTTTCTCTTTCTCTAACACCAAATACAATAAGGATGTTATCGATGAAAACTACCATGATCTAGTTTAAATGGTTGGAAGATTTGGTTCATGGGTACCATGAACATTACTAAGACATTTTTCACACCAAAGCGTATCACCAACTAATCATAATGAGTGTAGTTATTTCTATACGTCATCTTAATTGTATCCTTGACCCATACTCAGAGTTGGTGGTTTCCTAATCTGAGGTCAATTTTTGAGAACCATCACACCCCTATCAACTAATCCAACAAATCATAGATCATTGATATTGTATGCTTGTTCTTCATGGTCACCTGGTTCAAGAACCGGTTTTCCACACACAACCTTAATCTCTTATCTGACTTCATGTAAAACATAACTAGGACTGCCTAGGGCTAAACACTAGATCTCATGAAGCCCTTCCTCTAAAATTCCTCCAACTGGTCTCTTAGACTGTTAATCTCTCTCAGAGAATATGACATGCTGGTGAAGATATTGGTTATGTCCCATGGTGTAGATCAAGGCACAAGTCTATCTCTCAGTGGGGAGTTAAACCTAGAACATATTCAAGGAAGACTTCCTCATACTCCTCCACCACTGTAGGAAACTAGAAACTCAAAAAATCCACTGCACCAAGGGTTGGTCTTGCCAAGTGACGAGTAATCAGCTAGATCCAACTATGAACGAGTCCATCCTACACTGCTTGGGTTTAATTTTCACTAATAAAGGAGAAATCAGTACCTTCACTGTAGACACAACAAACCCTTCTCCTAAAAAATTCAATCTGGGAATGGATTTTAGATAACCAACCCATCCCAATAAAGACATCATAAGGCCTTGAAGCTGCAACCAAGAGATCACAACAAAAAATCTCACCTCCAAGAGTCAGGTCACACTGTCTACACAAGTGTGGGATCACCAAGTATTCTCGAGTAGGTGTCTCTAATAATAAGGGTCGAGTAAACAGTTCAACTAGAATCTATATGTCTCAAACAAGATAGTTGGAGAGAAAAGAATGCCTAGTACATATGTCTATTAATAGTGAAACTAAAGTAGAAAAGACATGTATCGTATAGAGAATAATTCTGGGAGACCCTGGGTGGTAAGATTCAAATGGCTATATTTTTTCACTTCCCCTATCCTCTAGATCCTTGATCCTAGTGTCGAATAATTGGGGGTGGTGTTGGTAACATGTCAAAATGCCAACCACCTCCTGCTACTCTACCATCTCCTCAACCACATCCTATAACTTCTGGACCTGATTGCTCTTTCCGCTATCTCTACCTTAGAGGCCCATCCATGGTATCTCTGTCAGTGGTATAGAAGGTAGTAAAATCTTAGGTGAGACATATCTTTCCATTACAAGAATAGTACTGCCTCTCTATAGGCTTAATGGATCCCCTCTATGATCCCTCATTTACAGATCCTTTGTCATGAGACCTCCTTAAGAAACGTCTCCCACATCCAGTTTTCTGAGAATAATGTCGGCTGCCTACTACCAAGGTATCCTCTCTTTCTTGCACACTACTGACAACTATCATTTTGTAAATTCTCATCCAAAAAACTCCCATCCACCAAAGCTCATTCTAGCACCCCCATAAAAGGTAGGAATGTATAGAAGAATAACAAAAGAATATATTTCTACATACAGACCACCCTCGAAGGTTCGATTCCTGAATAACTAATATTTAACCATTTCCATAGAGTACCTAGAAAGGTTATTAAACCTCAATGAATACATAGAAAATTTCATGATGCCCTGCTAGAGCCGGAGAGGCTCCTAGATACACAAAACCCTCAACATAGCTGGTGAGAACTCCTATCTAAAGAGGTGCTCAATATCTATCCATGAAAGTGTCGCCTAGTCGTAAGATGAGGTAACTAAACCCCACCACCATCATATTGATCCATGTAGAAGGCTCGCCGCCAGGTTCACCATCTGATCTTCTAGTGTCCCTACTAGATGGAAAACTCAATTCACTGCCTGAAAAAAGTCCTAATTCTCTTGTGGGTCATTCCCACCTCAGAACCTAAGGGGTATCTACTTATAAAACTCATGAATTGTGCTCATACTACACTCCTCATTCACTGGTACTTCTGGTACCACGTGCATCTCTACAGGTGGTGGTATCACTGGTGCACCACCTAAAGGTAACATCTCCGGAATTAGTCCCTATATAGAATCAAATTCACTAATAGGATCATCCTCATGATCATCATGTTGAATCCTAGCTGGTATACATCTTATAGGCATCCTGAAAAAAAAAGTTGAACCACGTTCAATATATATATCTATAGATCTGACACAAGATGGACATGGAAACCACAACCAATTTTTATATGATGCATATACCATTGTTTTCCTTGAAACCAGTGTTCTCATGTGCTGAGTCAGAAATTAGGTTATCAGAGTCTGGGGGTATGGATACATCGGCCACTATAGAAACACCTTGGTTTGAAATA
This sequence comes from Viscum album, assembly GCA_963277665.1. Classification (NCBI taxonomy): domain Eukaryota; kingdom Viridiplantae; phylum Streptophyta; class Magnoliopsida; order Santalales; family Viscaceae; genus Viscum; species Viscum album. Next base: position 1,652,268,933 of record OY728165.1, read on the forward strand.
TGAACTATAAACTTTTAACATTGTTTCCCCAAACCAATATTAGAGACATTCAGTCCTAATGTAGAACCAGCAGCTCTAATACCACTTTGTCATGACCCGTCCTAGTAGGTCCCAATACAAGACTCCCTATGCCCACCTCCAATAGTCCATATGCTGGTGACTAGCACTGAGTCAGCATATCAATAACATGGGATTCATTTCCTATGTACCTGCAAACACACACACATCTCGAATCCCATAAAATGCTAAAATGTAAAAACAACTGAACAAAAAATTATTTCAAACTTTAATATCCCACAACTAGAGTATGAAAGGAAGTAAATACACTAAATAAATTTACACCACAATGAGTTTATAACATAATTCTAACTTGAAAGTAAAAGTACTCAGATTACTATTTGAAATCTATAGGAACACACCTTGGTCTTTCGGTATCTCTAAGCATTGTTTGATCCTATTCCACCTAAAAATCCATCAAAAGTTCGATCATCTACACAAGACATGACATGTGTGACCAAATCTCATATAGGGTTGAGTATAATAATACCCAGTAAGATATCCTTAAACCAAAAATCAAATAACAAAAGAAATAGAGTCATCTATATAAATGTATATATCGACAATCTATATAAACAAATAATCTAGATATACTCAATAGAGACACACAGTCTATAGGTAAGACACATTCGTAGTATATTATCCTAGGATTCATGCTCAATGGTTCCACAAAGCACTCATTCAGAAGAACACACTCTTGAGTTTGATAGCACTAATGACTTCTATCTGAGAGGTAATTATAATCAGGTATCATCATGAGAATAAACACACTTAAAGATCTAAATAGAAGGCCATACATAGATTAGGATCATGGACATAACTATGGGGTGACACCGATAACTCAATCTGGATTAACCCACCAAGTAAAAGATTGATGCATGTTATGATCAACTGCTTCGATACCAAAGACTCTACCTTGGGCATAAATATGAATAGAGGATCCCATTGTGAACGTCTTAGGGGGATTTCAACATCTCTATCTAGGAGGTCCCACTAAAGGTATTTTTTCCCTTTGAGTAGAAAAGTATTCCTACTAACATTTAGGTAAAGGATAAAGGGAACTAAGCCTAATGAAAATTGTCCAAAATATAGAGGGAAAGAGATCTAATCCACCTATAAAAAGGTACACGGATTTTTGTGGGGTTACATGTCATGTCCCTTGACCCCGGGTTCTGACTTTGTAAATAGAATGTTTCATTAAAATGTGTTTGTGCAGTACTACACAATGTTTGGACTACCCATGTAGTCTACTCGTGTATTAGTACATGACTCCATCCCGTGTATATCTACCCATGTACCAATATATGGCTTCATTTGTGTACCTGGTCTAGGTCGTGTCATATGAGGGATTACATAGCGTGTATACTTCATATAAAGTCCACCATGTGTCCCTATACTTCCCCAGATACATGTTGAGCTACCCGGGATAGGTCAAATGATATGTGATAGGGTCACACACCTTGTGATCCTTAACATTCTCCCGAAAATCCTATTTTTCGCAAGGGGGCCCCATAGTGTATAAATCAATGTTACACATCGTGTAGGTCGAGTTTTTTGTGAATCCTAAATCTGCATTCGAGCATATACACTCTCACTCCAACCTAACATTCAAGCCACACATTACCTAAGAAACATAGGTTGATCTTTTTCAAAGTCTTTACCTTACCAAACAACACTTTACATCACAATATCTTCCTAGATAATGAATTAATTCTTCGTTCTTCATCATAGACAAAAGAATGCCAATGAATGTGAATTTAGGTTTCCACCATCATCTGAATCACTCCATCTCTATCATCGCACCTCTGTCATATCAGGTTTTTCCTATATCTATGATTTCAGATTTTGGGACCATGAAACAGGTTCACAATGATCGATTGATCAACATTTTTCGATCCATGATCTAAGAGAATAAATCCCATGATGAACGATGAATGGGGGGATAAAAGAACAAATAAATCAAGAGAAATGCCCCTCAATTGATTTGTCTGTAGATATAAATACTTTTATGTTAGAATGAGGAATGAAGAAAAAGATAATTAAAATATAATTATCCCATAGAAAACCCCACAAATATAATCCCATCCTGCAATTTGAATGATCTATGAATCAGTTCATTCGATGATTAATTCATGTTCATCATAAAAATAAAAAATAGGGAATAAAAAAATGTAAATTACACACCCTACCTCAATTTGGATCAATCAGTGGATAAGGATGAAGTTGTATCACATTCATTGTCAAGATCCTTCAAATATGAGGTGTGTAGATCATTAATCAACTATCTCATTGCCATCCTCCTAGTATAATTCACGTAACATTCTTTCAATGGATCTCCAATGGATCCAGGGATATGCAGAAAACCCTGGTATTTTTCAATAGTAGTCTATATAAAGACATAACTTTCATTGCATCAAAAAAATTAAAATTATTTATTAAATTATTTTATTCATTTCCAAGTCTGTAGAAACTTTTCCACAAGTTACTCACACCCAATAGTGTTAAGGGACACCTAGGGTAAACCTCACATTTTGAGTTCAACAGTTCCCTCATATTTTTGATTTGCGAACCCATTTAGAAGTTATTCCACTTTTTTAGGAAAATCGCATGTGTGTGCCAATTTAAATATAAAACATTTCTATAATTATCCTCAGGCACACAGGGCCTTGGAATCATACTTTGTATCAATACCTTGTCTTGAAAATAATCCATATAATATTCAAAAACAATACATTAAAAATTCAATTCATTAAAAATTGACACAAGATGGGAGATCATTTTGATATTTTTAGGATATTTTTTTATTGATATATCTCTTTGATCTCTATTATATAGGATATATTTCCTTTATGAAATTTCGAGATGATTTCTCAAGAGGTTGGTTCTAATTTTTTTAGGATTATTATTTCCCTGGTTTTTTTATAGAGTTGTGTTTATCTTCTGTGATGATTTTCTCATGTCTATTTATATTGTTTTATCTCACCCTTATAGATGATTTATAAATAGTGGGGTGACATATTATAGTTATTTGTGATCTTTGAGATATATCTTACATTATATTAATTTAGTTTATTCTTGGGGTTTTTGAGGATATTTTAGGATTTAATACTATTTATGTTTACATATTTTATGGTGGTCTAGTGTTATTTTTTTCGCCAAAACCATTTCAGTTTTCATATCCCCTAAAATTTTAATATTTGAGTGTTGTGGTTTTTGATGTTTTCTATTCTTTTACCTTTAACCACATATTTCTAGGAGAATAAATTGGTACAGTGGATTGAAATGTTATATCCTTATTTCAATGTCATATAATATATTATATAATAATGATAAAATTGGATTTTTTTTGGGATTTTAGACTTTTATTTGTTGAGTTTTTATTGGTTTTGTAGCTAATTCATGATTATGGGAAACCATGTAGCCTACTATTTATGAAATGTTTTATTCTTATGTATAGTTTCTTTCTAAGGTGCAGTGTTAGAGCATAGTTTGCTGTTAATTGTGCGGGTTTCAGAAGTAACCGTTCGAGGAAACCCTGAAAGGCACCCTCTTGTTTGTTTTCTTATTTTATTGTAGACATTCATTGTTTAAATAATAATGTAACATACTTTTATCTATGTAAAAGACTCTTACAAAATTATTTTTTTCTATGGTGCATGGCTATCACACAATCGTCTGTGTTTTAGTAGTAATTATGTGAGTAACTTTTACATGTGGGGTATCTTGTACATGTTTTAAACATGATTTAGATAACAATGTGGGGAAACAATTAAATAGGTGTATCTCATTTTTAGTAGTTGTTGTATGATTGGTGCATGGTTTGGTAAATCATAAAACCTACCTAGAACAATAAAATAATTATCTTCTAATTTTAACCCTATTAAAATTTAAAATGCTTTGGCATTTTTTCCTCCTCATTTGTGTGGTATTATAGGAGTGAGAGATTATAGGAGCTTATCCCCTTCCTCTTACTTTTATCCAAGAATCTCATCATGGATTTCAAGTGAAATTGGATGGTATGGATCTCTTTTTTCTTTCCTATTTACTTCTTCTATGCATATTGATTTTTTCTTCTCCCATGAACCCTAATGTAAATAGTGATCAAACCTATGGTTATAGACGATTTAATTTTTTTGATTTGGTTGTTTATGGAATCCAGATGTAATTTCCTTAAATTGTTTAGCTTCTTTCATCAAAGGTGAGTTTTTTTATGTTAATAAGGTATGTTTTTATGAAATTATGTTAATTAACATGTCCATAAATGATTGAGTTTTTAAAAATTAATTTTCTATCATGTTAAATTTATATATGATTTCCCTGGTGAGATTTTTGAAATGTTTTCAAAAAAAATAATTCTTGGAAAAGATGATTTATAATAAAATTATAGTGTTGATTTTATATTAAAATATTTTTGTATGCTAAGTGTTTGTGAAAATACTAATGAGGCTCTTTTAAAATGAATTTTATGATAAAATAATGGATTTATACGTATTTGTATTCTAAATAATGTCCCCCAAGTTTCAAGGGTTCAAATTAAATTAAAGGGATATTTTGGTTTTTAATTAACTATTATATACAGGAATACCTTTTTTAGAGATGTTTATATCCTTGTTGGGTTTTTAATAGGTTTTTATAACTTGCCACTCAAAGTTTAGTTTTAAGGCCTAGTTAGACCCTTATTAAATGAGTTTCCTTTATGATTATGACACCCTAGTTATGAACTCCTTATGTTATGTCTTTTTTACACATTTTCATGTTATGGGATGAAAATTGATTCATTTTTTAAAGATTATGTAATTGTAAATAATTTTATTTGTTAATAGGTTTATATAGACGATATGTGGTCTATTTTCAATTATTCAAATGATGATTTATGTGTTGATTATATTACATGATTGGTTTCTCATGAAAATTTATATTGATTTCATGGAAACCTGAGAAAACTAAGTGAGGGATTCGATTTGTGCCAACTATTATGAATTGTGAATTCACTTTTTACCTTGTCTGGATTATTATATGGATTGGGAATAGACTTGATAAAAGTGATTCATGTGAGTATCTCATTTTGGAAACAAACACATGTGATAGTTAATTAAACTTGAATGTGTATAGGATTGCCTCACATTATTACCAAGAGGGTTTCCCAATATATTTATTTCTTTATTGATTATTTTATTAGAAGATTTCCACTTCATACTTATTTGTATCCACTCATTCTCATTTTAGTCCTACGGAACCATTTTTATTTTCACTATTTACTTTTACTATGATTCTTGGTATTAGAGTCTCTACTTGATTTTATGTTTTTATTCTCTAATTTTTTCTTTACATTCTAATTCGTTTTTTAAACATGGTTTTGAGAGAAAAATTTCAATAGAAAAGGTGAAAGTTTTCTTTATTAATAGAATTTTTTAGAAAGGTTTTTAAATAAGTAAAAATACATTATTATGTTTTCATAAACTTTAATGTCCTGATTTTTATTTTCAAAGATTTTGAGTTCTAAGTTTTTATTCCACCCTTTCTTAAATCTAAAAAGTGTGGATGTTTTGAGAAATTTGTTGTGAAATGATAATTTTTGTTATTCCTTTCGTTTTGTAAAAAATAATTTAAAATTGAATTTTAGATAATTATTTTTGTAATATTTAATATAATAAATTTTATATACTCCTTAGTGAAATAATACTAGGCATGTTTAGATCAAAAAATATATACACACTTGTGTGTGTGCATATATTATGTTTTCATATGGGAGGATAAGTTTTCATTTCTATTTGGATGTCTATATTGATCCATTCGTGGAAATATTGGGATATGGTGAGTGACTGAGAGTAAAAAAGAGGTTATTTCTATATTGTTTTGTTTTTTGTTTTTATTTTGTGATGTTGTTTATTAGTCAGTTTATCATGCCGTATTTTTATTTTAGTATTTCTTATTTTGTTTTTATAATTCTTTTAGATGATGTTTTATATTCTGAAATTTTATTTCAGTTGATTATTATTGAATATATCTCAATGAGAAATTTATTCTTATTATTCCCTATTTGTTTTCCTTTATTAGTTATATATACTTATTATTTATGAAAGGAAGTCTAATTTTTGGATTCATGATGTTTAACTTTTAATTATATTTTTTTCTTGTATATTGATTATTAAAGGGTGAAATCATTCCCACTAGATTATTTTTTGATGCTCTAGTGATTTTCAATAACCCATGGTGATCTCAGATTCCCTTTAGGACTTATGGTAGAGTGGTTCAGGTGTGGTGTCAAGTAAACCCATGATTTTTTGTTACAATTTGTATCATGTAACATAACTAAGGTACAAGGACAACTAAGATATTGTAATAATATATTGAAAATAAGATAACCACATGATTAATGAAGTTAGTTTATATAAATAGATTATAAATAAATGTACATGTTGGGATTTACTTCATTATTAAACATGTCACTTTTTAACTAACATAATGATTCAATATTCTAAACTCTTTCTTGAATCACTATTCATCTCCTTAGTATAACCACGGGTCCCTAGAAGGTTTCTTGTGAATTTTATATTCAGGGGATTCATAAATAGTATATTTTTTTATGAGTTCCTTTGATTTTTAGGAGACCATCATTCTCCAATGAACTAATCCCTCTCTTAAGTGCATTGGAAAGACTTTCACCACCACCCCTTTATCTAAACATCGCAAATCAAACATTAGTATATCAAGATAGTACTAAATTAGGAAAAATAGAGAAAGATAAGAATAGTCTGATAAATTCATGTAATAACAGTAATCTATAATTAAACCACACTTGAACCCCACTATGAAACTAGCCACACGTGTTTATTCTAAATAGAATTGAAATGGGTAATAGAATGCTTCTCATTCATAGTCCTTGAATATATCATTACTCTAACATCCTGGTCTCTAAAATATATATCTCTATGATGTATATATTTCCCTCTTCTCTTTATGAATCAAATATTCCTCATTACTTCTTCTCGCATATTCATGAACAATAAAAATTTGAATCCATGTGTTTGGATCATTTCATATGAATAAATATATAAAGACTCTCAGTTAAGTTCGCCCAATTTTTTCACATTATACAATATCTTTATCATTCAAATCTATTACCATTTTTATATCTTGTTAATGGATTACCTAATTTGGTTAGACATGAATGTATGAAGATTTACTTCTCCCCTACAAGCCATGAATGTGCTCTAAATGTCTATGTAAGAGTTAAATGACTCCCAATTATCTTTCCCTATTCCTTTATTTGAAATAAATATTTATGATCAATATCAAACATTTTTTTAGATACACTAACCCTTATAAATAATTTATAGTCTCAACCTAGTCAAATTACTACACTTCAAAAATTAAATCCTTAAGACTCTATTGATAACTACATATCATTAATTAGTAACCCAAATTGAATTAGAGCCTTGGAATTATCTTGAGTTTTATCACCTGAGATGATGTTGGTGAAACTGTGTATTCTATATTGAAGGATCACATTATGTCATAACGAGGATGTTTTCTTAAGGATTAACCGAAAATTCCTCGATGATGGTAATGCCTTAAGGTCTGATACAGAATCATTAGTGGGGTGGCATAACCTTAAGGGAAAAATTTTTAGAATTCCTTAAAAGGGCCTCATAATGCTTGTTATATTCTCATGACAACACTATCTCATGTTTTAGGATAAGATTAATTAGTTTTTATTTAATAATCTGAATCTACATAGTATAACACATTTGTCCCATCACAGTATCAATTATTTCCCCCCAAAGTATGTTGAGGTTTTATTTGAATTGGAAATACTATACATACACTATTACTAAATTAACATATTATCCTGGTGTTTAATATGAGATAACAAATAGAATGACTAAAAAATACATTAGAACAATGATATAAATTTGAAATACACATTCCCCCAAACATTAGTTATTACTTGTCGTCATATAAATTATCTCAACTTGTTTAAAAAATATTCAATTTCATCTCAAGATATATTCTTGGGTCATTGAATATTAGATGTAAAAAATAGAAACATCATGACTTTAAAAATAAATACATTCAAGTATATCTCTTTCTGAGGTCCCTCATCTACTATGTAGTTCCACACTTTCTTGATTCAATTTATTTAACAAGCATACAAGTCAATTAACGCATCTTCATTTGGGTTCAATATTCCCCTCATGCCTCATATTCTTTAACAACCATGAACATATACAATTTTAGTTGTTTTTTATATATTTCATTTTTAGTGCACATATTCAGTGATTTTGAATAATATAAGACTAAAAAATTTCAATAAAAAACACCCTAAAGTCTAATTTTAAAAGATAAGGAATAAAATAAATGTTGGATAGTAAACTATTATATTTCTATGTAACTCATATTAGTGGACTTTCATTTTCACACACCCACTATATGCCTAATAATATTATAAAAATGAAAATGTTATCTCAACATCTCATTTCACTTAAATTAAAACATTTTATATTTTTATTTAGGCTAGCTCCCCTAGGTGTTATTTCTTTTAAATGGATAATTCACCTAATTCCAAGTTCAAATTTCCGATGTGTAAATGTAAAAATATGATCCCCTTAAAACATTTTTAAAATTAAACCTAAATAACCATATTTTGAGCTAAGATACTCTATGTCCTCTATGTGATATTTGTCATTGATTTAGTTGATATAATTATAATGTTTTATTAAAATATCATAAACATCACCCTCCCTCGCACATGCTGTCTTTGAGGGACTCAATATATTTATAGGGAGGTTCATAAATGATATCACTTTGAGTTAAAAAGAAAAGGAAAGGAAAGTAGAAATACTCCCCTTTTTTTTGGTTCCCTTGTATGGTTTGTCTCATTGTTTACACTGATATTCAACTTGTATTCATATAATTTTCCATCTAAAAGTAAAATTAAACACACTTAGTACGGTGAAAAATTACTTTCTAAAACTAGTAAACTAAAACCAATAATCCTAATATGGGGATGCCATATAAGAGTAAATGTTTTATATTCATCAACTATTCTTCTTTAACTCTTCAATATAAAAACTACCTGGTGATGGATTCCTCAAAATTATCCCTTTAAAATTATATTTTCTATTTTTTATTTTCAAAGGGAATTTATTTCCATCATTTGTAGCTAATTTTAAAGATCTATTCAAGTTCACCTATTATACTTTATATGGTCTATACCATATTGGATTCATCATCCCTATAATCAACTTTTGTTTTAAATTGAATAAAATGACACATTTTGTGAAAACCCATTAAATACTATAAATAAATCAATTTTATAGAAATTTATTTTATGTACATATATTCAAAATACTTCCATAAATAATTTTATAAATGTTTTCATAAAAAAATTAATAGTATTATTTTAATAAATTGTCTTCCATGAATTACAAGTTTTTATTTAATAGATTTATTTATTTATTTTATGAATTATATTTGATAAAAATTAATTAATTTTTTCAATCAACATATCTAATATATCTTAGGATATATGTTTTGTATTTTTCAGAAAAGAATAATTTTTTATTGAGTGGTGAAAATGCCAATTTTGGTAAAACTATCATTTATTATTTAGAAAATTATTTTAAAAGTAAAATTATATTTGAGATTTTGTTTAAAATTAAATAATATACATTTGATTAAAAATAATAATAATAACTTCTTTTGAAATCACCACAATATTTTATTTTTCTATAAGTTAAATTTTATGCGTAAAAATAAAATCTCTAAAAATTGTTTTTCACTGCTTTTTGTGAACAAATATTAATGTTAAATTCTACCAATTATAAATATTAATACTTAAAAAGTTGATTAAATATTTGGAATCAATAGGTTGAAATTTATTAATTATTTTAATTTCATTTTTCATCATTATAAAAAGTTACCACGGTAAATATCTATATACATAGAAAAGGGTACATTAGGTTAATTAAGTAAAACACTAAGTGTTAAGACCAAAATATCGTATATAAATTATTAATGGCTGATGATATTTTAGTCATTATATCTTCATATTTTAAACTGGATAGTTTTTTATCCACTTTCCCATGATTAATACTTTATAATATTTAGATGTTTAGAAAAACTACAAGTGTCTCACTCCCCTCCCTTATAAAAAGGCACCTCCTCTCCTCCTTTACTCTCACCATTTGAAGACTCTAGTTCAGAAAAGAAATTCCCAAAACTCTCCCCAACATCCCTCTCTATTACTTATATGTCATTATTATTAAAATCCCAATCCTAAAGGATTATGTTCTAATCCAAAGGTTGTTACCTAATGAGAAGGTTCGAGTCCAAACTGACCTATTTCAAGTTTATTTTTATTTGGATTATGGAATAACCTTTTTCATCTCTTTTTTAATCTTATGGGAAATCAAAACATCATTCACGTATATGTGTGAACTACCACTACCATGAAGAAATGTGTTTCATTTTTCACCACTGGATCATATAGTTGGTTAAAATGATAAAAAAATGAATATTTATGATATTTATGAAATAATTAAGATTCTTTAAAGGTAATATAATACTAAAATTCTTATTCTTTACATCTATTAGAAATTTATATTGTTGCTTGTGATTATTTGTGGAATACCACCTCCACAAGGAAATTTAGTTCATTTTTAATTTCCCCCTTATATGTCATTACACAAGGAAAAAAATAATGAATAAATATGAAATTTAAAGCATATTTATTATTTTTTAAAATTAAAATAGTAAATACGTTACTTATTTTCCACACATAAAAAAATTAAAATATTTTTCATCTATACATACTGCCTACTATATTAAATGGTGAGTTTAAAAAGTGTATTTAATATATAAAAATTGTAATTAAAACTTATTTAAAATGTTAGAGGTTATGGTACCATAAACCCTTTGAACACGGTTAATACACCCTTGTGGTTTTGAGGTTATAAACCTAACAACTCTAAAACATCCATTTTGAAATTAACCATTTTTGTAACTAAATAAATCATGGTAATAAATGAAATAAAATTAATATTAATAATAATTAAATGGATATTAAAAGTTTATTAATATAATATAAAATTGATATAGTTTTTTTATTCATGATTTATAGAACATACTAAGTTATACGGGACTTAAGGTAAGAGATTTTTCTTTAAAACTTTTTTAAATTATTCTTTTCAAATATTTCTCCTCTATATTTAATTTATTAAAAATTATCCAAGAATGTTATTATTTATACACGAAATTTTTTTAGAATTCATTTTAACAAATTTTTTCCTTTAAAAAAATTAAAAGGAATATTTTTGACATTTATCATAAGGGTTATTTGGGTATATTTTTTTAACATAGAGACAAAGAATATTTTTTAACGTATAAGGTTTCACAATATTTTCCTTATATGATATCCATTATTAGTTATAAAATATACAACTACAAGTTAACATTGATTTTCAAATAATATAATATTACTACTCTTTATATAATGTTTCAATTTTAATATTCTTCTAAGAAAAATAATATTTTTTCCTATTATGATTAAAATATAGAATGTGTTTTGAAAATTGGATTGAATGAGCTTTAAAATGGTTTTATGGTGAAAATGTGAAATCATTTAAATGTTTTTTTCATGTTGTGGTACTTTCACAGATTATATAATGATGGGTGATCCCGATATAGCACATGAAATTGGGTGAGACTCATATAACTCTCCAATGCATTGGACAATGAATCATCTTCGATGGTGAAAATTGTGTAAGATAACTAGGTAAGTTACTTTAATAAAATTAAATACACTTAATTCATCCTTAAATATGTTTAAAATTATTTAACATAAGTTATTAATATTTTTCTCTAACAAACCTATATTATTCTTGAAAAAATGTGTTTTTAAAATAATATTCGGATTTTATGAGGTAAGGAATGGTTATGAACCTCTAATTGAGAATGGTTTGTTTTTAATTGAATTATTTTCATGAGTTACCACATTTTTTAGAAGTCCTTCAGGGTTTTTCATTTTATTTATAATTTGTTTCAATTATTTTTTTTAAAATATTTATTTTCACTAATGGAAATGTTTTATTTTTGTGAACAACATTTTATTGTGAACTGGGTAAATTGACTCATGGGTTTTTGTAACACCCCGAGCTTCCATTATACGCTTCTCATTCAATAATGCAATAGCTTGTATTGTACGCAACTTCGAGTTCTAAAACACAATGATTAATCAAAGTAGCCATTATGAATAGTAATAACCACTTTTTAAAATTATAGAAATTTTATATTTCAAAATGGACTTCATTTTTGGATTCTAAATATCTAAATTAGCCTATGTTGAATTTTTGGTATTTTTCTGAGAACTTCTAATTTTTTATGAATAGTGAAAAATACTTAAAAACAACTTTTTAATCAAAATAATTTATAGTGATAAATTATACTATTTAGTGGTTTTAAAGTATAATTAGAAAATATTTTTACCATTTTATCCAATGGTGGTCATTAGAATTAATTTAACATTGAAATTGGACAGAAACAATTGCCAATCTTTTGATATAAATTGTTTCTTAAAACACGCTATTTGTTGTGACAGCGGGAATTAATTATAAAATTAATTAATGAAACATATATGTTTGGAATTTTGTAAAATAGACATCATTTTTGAATTCGGAATATCAATTATAGCTTAGGGTGAAATTTTGGCATTGTTCTGAAAAACTTCAATTTTTGATGAATAGTGAAACCACTAAGTGGTAGTTAAATAACTGATTTTTCGTTTAAATGAAATATTACCACTTCTGTGATTTTATTTTCAAAAATCCGACATACATGGTTGTCATTAAGAAGTAAAATGTGGTTCAATGAGATCAAAATAATTTTTTGGTGAATAGTAACTTTTAAGTTCTTAATCGTGATTAGAGGTAATTAGTGTAGTTTAAGGTAAAAATAATGTTTTAATAATATGAGATGAGCTTGACACTTGTCCTACTCCTATTGGATGAGTCATGGCCAACCAAGACAACCCATGGGTCAACTTGGGGACCCCATGGAGTCACTTTTGTTGGAAAATGACATTAATATATATATTTAATGTTAAAATTAAATTGACACAAACATGAGTTGTTTTACTAAAATAGTTTTTAAGTAGGGTTACACAAGTCCAAATTTTGACTAAAAATATTCATTAGAAAGCTACAAATATTTCCTACATCATAGTATTTTTTTTATAATTTTTAAACATTAAATAAATTAAATTATTTATGACATCATTATGATACAGCGATGACCTCATTATTTAACGATTTAAATAAAATCAGAAGATAATGCAAACTCCAAGGCTTACATTTGTCCAAAGCCTATTGTATGAGGAGATTTCTAACCCTTATCACCTTAGCCACGAATTTTATAAGTGTGGGACCTTTAGAATCCGAAAAGCATTGTATAATAATGTAACATTTCAATCTTTCCAAAAGAGCCCCTCGTCTCCTCTTATAAAAGGCCCCCACCACTCCCACCTTATTCACACCTTCAAGCCATTTGGCTCGGCCAAACCCTGCCCAAATACTCTCCCAACTTCCCCCTCTTACTCCTAGAAGACTCAATTTGGGCAGAACTCTTCCCAAGGAAGCCTTCGGCTCAAATCAAAAAGAGTTACCCGATTTTGAGGTAATGTCTTCTCTAATGTTGTTTTGTTTTATTTTTCTTCTCCACCCCCATAAACTCTTTTTATTCATTTCTTTTGTAACAACACCAGTATCCTCAATATAATAGGATGTTGTTATAAGAATTATTCGAGCTACACTTACACACATATACATCTAATGGTTAAAGAACATACGGTTTCTGTGGATGACGAATTTCTGCCTCACGAAACGATGATTGTTCAACACTCATATAACACCTTCAAAGGTGGCCATTAAGATGTCACTATATTCATATATGATATAAAATATGTTTATTTTTTACTTATGCTTTTGTATTTTTCATTTATGGCATACTTTATGATTTCCATTATGGGTAAAACGCGATAATTTCATTTTAGGAAGTGCGGACTACCGCCCCCTCAAAGTGATTTCAATCGTTAATGCCATATGTGGGATGTATAAAGGATGGAGTAAATGGTATTATACACTATATTATACTGACATTATATTATACATTTATATCATTATGATTTCATTCCATTAAATACGAAATAGAAATGAAAGTAGCGTTCATGCGTACGTACGGCTTACCGTCTCCATGAACGGTGCATTTCATTTCTTACCTCTAAATGTTACGTAATATTATAAATGAATGTATATACTGGTTATAAATGATATATATGACATCTAAATCATGAATATAATTCTGGAGAAAATGGATATTCTACCACATAAACAACTTGTAATTATAAGAAGTTTATTGTTGACTCAAGTACCAAAGATCGACAAAACGACTGTTATTAACTTAAATAATTACATAATGTTCATAACATTGTAATAAGTGATATAAAAAGGATAATGAAATTAAAAATGGTTCTTAATAAGGTATATATTAACTCTAGTTTATTATTCATGAGGTTAAATAACAGTTGAGTCAAGTCAGACACGAGGTAAGGGAACTTCTTAACCTGATTTCCATTCTTTGGGTTAATCTCCTACTTTCAAATTATTGTTGAGTCAATAAGGTTTTCCTTATGACTTTTCCATTCCTTCTTGTTTTGAAAATCACAAACACCTTATCTTTAAGGAAAATCGCTTTTATAAGGAAAAATGCTTTCTTAAGGAAAATCGCTTTTATAAGAAAAATTATCCTTATCATATTTTCATTAATATTTTTCTTAAGTATGAAATTCGGATTCACTTTCTCGGAATCATTAAAACTGATAAAAAGCATTCTGTTTTAGGGTTCGGATTCTGGACAAGAACTATAAGGAAGTTTCACTCCGAATTCCGGTTATGAATTCTGACTAAGTTCTATTCCAGATTCAGGATACGAATTCTGAAGAAGAATTCCCATTACGAATTCTAATGAAGAATTCTCATTACGAATTCTCATTACGAATTCTGAAGAAGAATTCCCATTACGAATTCTAATGAAGAATTCTCATTACAAATTCTCATTACGAATTCCAATGAAGAATTCTCATTACGAATTCTAATGAAGAAATCTCATTCCGAATTCTCATTACGAATTCTGATGACGAATTCACATTATGATTTCTGATGACGAATTCCTATTCCGAATTCCTATTCCGAATTCTCATTCCGAATTCACTCATTAAACAGAATCTGGATATCATTGTTTTATACACTCTGAATTTGTTCACTCCGAACTTTCACTCCGAAATTTCTATTCCGAACTTTTATGTTAGAGTTTAAAACGATGTCGTGTATTCTGTTACACTTACTTTGTTATAAAACGATGTCGTCCATTTTGTTATAAACTAACCGTTGTCTAAGTGACACGTGTACAGGTCCCTCCTAACTTTAAGGGAAATATGACCGTTGGAGAAGGAGCCGACCTCACCTATAAATAGGAGCTCATTTGAAAAAGCTCACAACGGATGGATGAACATTGGGACTTTGTGCATACATGCTGTTGAAGTGATTTCTAGAGAGAGAGTCTCTTATTAACTCTCAAAGCTTCGTGCGACTCCGAATGTTGGTGATTACATTCGAGGGCTTCCGGGGATAGGAAGACAGAGGTGCCGACTACCTTAAAGATCGAGGGCTTTCTTGCTGAGAAAGACAGAGGTTGCCAACTACCTTGAAGTTGAGGGCTTGCGGGGATAGCAAGACAGAGACACCGATCTTCGTATCGAGGGCTTACCCTGGTGTGGGTAAGACAGACTTGCTTGAAAGTATAAATCAAGGGACCTTTATCCAAGGTTGTTGGATACCCTTCTCTTTGGGTTAAAAGACTATTATCTTGTTACTAGTAGTTTTACTACTCGTTTCTATTCCGCTGTAATTTGTATCTTAAGGAAAGTATAACATTCTTATACTTCCTTACTTACTCTGATTCATTCAGATTCTATACGCTTTAAGGTAGAATCTTATATTGTAACTTTTGTTAAGTTTCAAATTCCGGAACCATATTTCCGGAACCTACTTTTGGAATCTCTTTCCAAGTTTAGTTCGGTGTTAGAGGTGTTGTGAATTTACTTAGTTTAACTTTGTTAAACTTAGTTCTTTCCTTTTCTTAAGGAAACTCCAGTTATTCATAACTAACTTTAAAGGTTCCTAAGGAATTTTTATAGTATACAATTCACCCCCCCTCTTGTATATTGAGCATCTCATATTCTATTTCGATCCTACAATTGGTATCAGAGGTTGGAAACCTCTTACTCTATACCATTCTTACATTTGGTATCAGAGCCAAGGTTACTGAAATACTTGTACTCACGTTCAAGTTTTTCTTGCTCACTTTTCAATTCCGAACTTTTTCATTCCGGATTATCCATTCCGAAATTTTCCTATTCCGAACTTTTTGATTCCGAATTTTTGTTATTAACAAGTTTGTTTCCAAGTTATTTTCAAGTATGGCAGGAATGAATGTTGGTTCGATAGACAATTTGAATCCTACAAGGCCACCAATCTTCGATGGTAATGATTATGAATACTGGAGAGATCGTATGAAGACATTCGTTATCAATACTGGAGTAGATAACTTTGTCATGCTTACTGGTGATTACAAAATTCCTGACAAGGAAGTCAGAACCTTTACTAACCAGGAGAAGCAAGAATATCAACTGAATTATAAGGTACGCAACACTTTATTATGTTCAATGACTAGAAATATATATAGCCAAATTTCTTCTTGTGAAGCAGCTAATTGTATATGGAAGAAGTTAGAGGTTACTCATTTTGGGACTTCTAAAGTGATTGAGACTAGGAGAGCTATGCTTAGAGCTGAATATCATGGCTTTAATTTTCCTTATGGAGAACCTATCTGTAAAGTACAACAAAGATTTATGACAATCGTCAACAGTCTACAGTCTATGGGAGAGAAAGGTTTAGATGATGAAGCTCTTGTGGACAAGATAATTGACATTATGCCCAATGAGTGGGAATCCAAGAGAACAGCTATAGATGAGAACAGGAAGGTTACTCAAATTACTCTTGATGAATTATTTGGAACTCTTCTACAACATGAGACTAGAATGAAGAGAGATGCTGAAAACATCAAGAAGAAGAATGGAAATGGTACTGTTGCTTTTACTACAACTTCGAATCAGATGAAAGCTAAGACTCCTGAGAGAGTAACCAGATCCAAATCGAAGAAAGTCATTTTCCAATCCGAATCTAGTGAAAGTGAAGTTTCAGAAAATGAATTAGCCAATCTTGCTCGAAGGATGAACAAGATAGCTGGACAAAGAAACTTTCAATCCAAGTATAAGAAGAAGGATAGGAAAGATAAGAAAGATGGAGAAGTTACTTGTTATGAATGTAAGAGAGCTGGACATATTAGACCAGATTGCCCTATGCTCAGAAAGAAAGAAAGAAAGGAAAGGCATTCAGACAGGAACAGGAAGAAATATTACAAAGCTAAAGCTAAGAAAGTTTTGAAAGCTAATGACACCTGGAGTGCCAGTGGTGGTGACTCTTCAGATGAATCTTCTGAATATGAATCTTCAGGACAGAAGAATCTTGGTCTTATAGCCAGATTACCTATTGATAATCATTGTCTTATGGCTAAGGTACGAAATGCTGAATCTTTGACCAATGTTTCCTTAAATCCTAATGATAGTAAGTATTATAACTCTTCTGATGAAGAATCATCTTCTGATGAGGAAAATACTTTACCTACTTTTGAAGAAGTCTCTAGATTTGCTGAACTTCTTGAGATTGAGAATTCAAAACTCAACAAGAAACTTGATAAGGCAAATTCTAGGAATTCTATTCTTACTAAAGAGATATCAGATCTTTCTAAAGATCTTGATAAGAAAAATGCTGATTTTGAAAATATTTCAAAAAATCTTGAGGAAGTAAGTTCTGAGAAGAATAAACTTTCTAAAGAGTTAGAAAAAGTAATTTCTAATAAAAATGTTTTCGAGCCTAACTCTAGTTCCAAAACTAATGATTTTGAAGATAAAAACTTGGTTGTAAAACTCAAGTCCGAAATTTTTTCCTTAAAGAAGTGCTTATCAAACTTTACCCATGGTAAAGAAAATTTTGATAAGATGTATTCTCAAATACGACCTTTAAGAAATAAATCCGGATTTGGTTATACCCATGCAAAACCTGTTTTCAGCAACAATTATTTTGTTCCTCAAAGTGCCCCATTTTGTACTAAGTGTAAATGTGGTGGTCACTGGGCAAGAAATTGTTCCTTAAACAAAACCCAATCCTTAGGTTTTCATAAAGCTTATTTTTCTAAGAAAATGTGGGTACCTAAAATTTTATTGTCTGGAAATCTCGGATCCAAACAAGTTTGGATTCCGAAAGTCTAACTTTGTTCTTAATTTCAGGAAAATAAAGAAAGTTCCAGCAACAATGTTTGGTACATGGATAGTGGATGTTCCCGGCACATGACTGGTAACAAAAGCTTCTTTGAAAATATTATCAAAACGAAAGGAGGAAAGGTAACTTTCGGAGACAATGCTAAGGGAGAGATTGTTGGTATTGGTAATATTGTTCTTTTAGGTAAAACTTTGATTTCAAATGTTCTTTTTGTTAAAGGTCTTAAGCACAACCTCATTAGCATAAGTCAGTTATGTGATGAAGGTTACCTTGTGAATTTTAGGAATGATAAATGCTTAGTTCACAATTCCAAGGAAGAATTTATTCTCTCAGCCAACAGGCAAGAGAATGTTTACACCTTAAACTTAGAAGACCTAAGAAGCCAAGATTTACCTTGCCTAAGTGCAATGGAAGATCATTCTTGGTTATGGCATAGAAGACTAGGACACTGTAATCTTAGAAACCTATGTAAACTCTCTAAGAAGAAACTAGTTAAGGATCTACCGGAGCTTAGATTTGATTCTTCTAAAGTTTGTGATCCTTGTCAATATGGCAAGCAACATAAATCTAGTTTTAAGTCAATCGGTGAAGTCTCAACAACCGATGCATTACAGTTGGTGCACATGGATCTTTTTGGTCCAACACAAACTGGAAGCATTGGAGGCAAATACTATGTGTTTGTTCTAGTTGATGATTACACTAGATTTACTTGGGTCTATTTTCTAGCAAGGAAATCTGAAGCTTTTTCTTATTTCAAAAGTTTTAGAGCTCAAGTTAAAAATGAGAAAAACCTTCCATTGAAAACTATTCATAGTGATCATGGAGGAGAATTTCAAAATTCTGATTTTGAAACTTTTTGTAGTAAGAAAGGTATTACTCACAACTTTTCAGCACCTAGAACTCCTCAACAGAATGGTGTAGTTGAAAGAAGAAATCGAATTCTTCAAGAAATAACTAGAACCATGTTGAGTGAATATTCTATTGCTAGACATTTCTGGGCTGAAGCTGTAAGTACTGCTTGTTATACTATAAATCGAGTTTTGATTAGACCTTTTCTTAATAAAACTCCTTATGAGTTATGGAATGGTAGAAAACCAAGGCTTTCCTACTTCAAGGTTTTTGGTTGCAAAGTATTCATTTTGAATACTAAAGATAACTTACATAAATTCGCACCAAAATCAGATGAAGGGATTTTCTTAGGATATTCCACATCCTCTAAGGCTTATAGAGTTTTTAATAAAAATACTTGTACTGTTGAGGAAACAGTACATGTGAAATTTGATGAGTCAGATCCTTTTGTTTTTAAAACCTCCCAACTTACATCTTCGGATGTGTTTTCAAAAACTGATTGTCAACCTTTGTTAGAAGAACCTTCTGATAAGGAAATTGTTCTAGAAGATACTTCTGAAACATTTACCCCAGAAGACTTTCTACCTTATGTTGATGAACAGGTTTTACAAAACCCAAATCAGATGTCTCTTAAGAATCATCCCAGTGATAGTATCATTGGTGATGTAAATCAACCTGTAAGGACTAGAAGTTCCTTAAGAAATGAAGTAGAACATCTAGCATTTCTTTCCCAACTAGAACCTAAAAGCACTGATGAAGCTTTAGGTGATGATGATTGGATCAAAGCAATGCAAGATGAGCTAAATGAATTCGAAAGGAATAAAGTCTGGACCTTGGTTGAAAGACCTAAGGAAACTTCTGTTATTGGAGTAAAATGGGTCTTCAGAAACAAATGTGATGAAAATGGAGTCATTGTTAGAAATAAAGCTAGACTTGTTGCTAAAGGCTATAATCAGCAAGAAGGAATAGACTATGAAGAAACCTATGCTCCAGTAGCTAGACTTGAATCTATTCGTATTCTACTTGCCTTTGCAGCATTCTTTAATTTCAAACTATTTCAAATGGATGTGAAATGTGCTTTTCTTAACGGTTATGTTCAAGAGGAAGTTTTTGTTGAACAACCTCCTGGCTTTGAAGATACAAAACATCCTGATCATGTTTTTAGACTTACCAAAGCTTTGTATGGCCTTAAACAAGCCCCACGAGCATGGTATGATAGACTTACTGGATTTTTGCTTCAAAATAACTATGTTAAGGGAAATGCAGATCCAACCCTTTTTATAAAGAAAGATAAGAAAAATGTTTTGATTGTTCAAATTTATGTTGATGACATTATATTTGGTTCAACTCAGCAATCTTTGACTGATTCTTTTGCTAGTCTAATGAAATCTGAGTTTGAAATGAGTATGATGGGTGAGTTAACATTTTTCCTTGGTTTTCAAATTTCTCAAAAACCAGAAGGAACCTTCATATCCCAACATAAGTATATTAAAGATCTTCTTAAAAAGTATGGTTATGACAACACTAAGAGTATAAGTACTCCTATTGGTACCTCAAACTCTTTAGATCTTGATGAAGCTGGGAAACCAGTAGATCAAACATCTTTTAGAGGTATGATTGGAAGTCTACTTTACTTAACAGCTAGTCGACCAGACTTAATGTTTTCTGTATGCTTATGTGCAAGATATCAATCCAATCCTAAGGAATCTCACTTAAAGGCGGTAAAAAGAATTTTTCGCTACCTTAAGGGAACCATGGATCTAGGATTATTTTATACTTCTGGAAATGATTTTGTTCTAAAAAGCTTTTCTGATGCTGACTTTGGTGGTTGTAGAATGGATAGAAAAAGTACATCCGGAACTTGTCATTTCTTAGGAGATTCATTAGTTTCTTGGTCATGCAAGAAGCAACATTCTGTTGCACTCTCCACTGCTGAAGCTGAATATGTAGCAGCTGGAAGTTGTTGTGCACAAGTGTTCTGGATGCAACACACACTCACAGACTATGGCTTGAGTTTTACTAAAACTCAAATTTTGTGTGATAACACAAGTGCCATTTCCCTAAGTAAAAACCATGCACATCACTCCCGTGCAAAACACATAGATATTAGGCATCACTTTCTTAGGGATCACACACTTAAAGGAGATATTTCTTCAGTTTATCGGAACGCAAGATCAACTTGCTGATATTTTCACAAAATCTTTACCTTCTGATAGATTTGAATATATTAAACAGAAGTTAGGAATGATAACCGTAAGGTAATCTTCCTTAATTAATTTTCTGTTGGAAAAATCTCCTCACAGTAATAAACTCTTTTTCATAGGGGGAGTACATTTGTTTGTTTATTTAACAAAGTTTTTCAAAATTTGTTTTCAAATTTTTCGGAACGAAACTTTCCGGAATGGAACTTCCGGAACTACAATTTTCCAGAATGGATATTTCCATACAGAATACTTCTGGAATAAAAGTATTCGTATTGAAAATTTCCGGAATGGAAAATTTTCGTACTGGTATTTTCATAATGGAAAAACTTTGGTATTGAATCTTCCATAACAAGTTTTTTTTTTGTTTTTCGTATTGCGTTTTTCGTATTGAGTTTTTCGTAGTCGTCTTTACATTACCCATTACGAATAACTTTCCTAAGCTAATCCGAAAGGTATGACTTCCTTACTGAAGTTTTCGTAATCATATTTTACTTGCTGGCATTTTCTTATAGTTTGTTTTCGGTTTTTTTTAATTTCTTGAATTCTGTTTTAATAAAACCTCAAAAAGATCGGATTCAACCTCTCAACCGTCAGATCTGATCTCAGATCATTCTAAACCGTTAGATCAACCGAGGAAGTTGAACCGTCATCCCAAAGCCTATATAAAGGGGACCCTATTTTCTCGTCCCACATCGATCTCAAGCTCTTGTGTGCTGAAGCTCTGTCTCTTTGATTTAAGGCTGTTCCGAACTACAGTTTTCCAGTTCCGAACTTCAGTCTTCTCAGTTCCGAACTTCTCAGAGACTTCTAATCCGAATGTCTGCAGAGTTAGCTTCTCAAGAGATGTCTTCAACCAAGCCCATTTCTCAGTGGTTAGTCTACAGAGAACAGTTAGTGCATCCAAATTTCTTCAGCAACTATGATTCTATTATATCAAAGAATATCAAGCTCAATGGCTGGGAAGATGTTGCGATATCAAAAACCGGCAACCAAGATGAAGTTTACCCAGACTTGCTTGTTGAGTTTTATGAGTCGGTTGCTTTCTTTGTGGAAGACAATAGAGAAAAATTTTCCTTCAAATCGTATGGCAAGACTTACAAGCTATCTTACACCAAGGCTGCAAGCTTGGTAGGGTTGAATTATGAAGGGGAAGCTGAGTTTATCTCGCATGTTCTGCCAGACTCCTTGGGTAGTTTCAACAAGGAGAAAGCCTTAGAAATTCTCGGACTGGATGATGATAAGGCTTCGAAAATTGCAACCCTTTCTACAAACTTCCGGATTCTGGAGTTATGGGTGCAAGGGCTTATTGTACCGAGAAAAGGAGACAAGTACAGCTTGAAGAAGAGTGAGATATACATCTTAGATTTCTTGATAAATCTAAGGAAGTTCAACCTGATGAAGCATATCCTTCTTAATCTTGAGAATTTAAAGAAAGGGAATCTGAGAGCTCAGATAGTAATGTACCCGGCAATTTTGTCGAAGCTGATAGTTCGGTGCCTTGAGTCCTTCAAGGTTGCTTGCAGTTCTAAACCGAAAGTTTGCAAGATCATGTTGCTCAGTGATGCAACTCTTAAAAGGATGAATATAGCATTTGACAAGAAGTCTGGGAAATTTATCGATCTACCGCCTCAAGAAGAAGTGACTCTGAAAGTGGCTGATCCGGAATCGCCTAAGCCGGTAAGGAAGAGGAAGCTGAAAGAAGTGGTAGGTGAAGCTCAGGAACCTAAGTCTAAGGAAGTCCATTCCGCACCTCCTAAGCCTAAGAAGAAGAAGACATATACTGATGAGGTTGCAGCGAAGTGGAGAGCTGACAAGGAAAAGAGGAAGGAAGGAGATCCGCAGTTCGGATTGGATCCCGCAGAGGCTAAGGCTCTGAAAGAAAAGGCTGCTGATGAGCTCGAGAAGCAAGCTAAGGAAAAGAAGCTGAAGAAGAAGTTGTCAGAAGCTGAGGCTGTGCAAGACTTGTTGAAGTTTAATGAAATGGTTTCAGCAACCATTCCCGTTCCGAGAACTTTTTCTTTGGACTCTCTACCTGAGACTCCAGGAAGAAATCTCGATGATCCGAAAGAGGCTGCTGCTAAGAATGCTGACGAAGTTGAACAAGTGGAACAAGCTGAAGAGGTTGCTGAAGGAAGTGGCGAGACAGGAGATGTGCTCAAACAAGTAGATGAATATAAGGGAACTCCTTCGGAACACCTGTCGCTCCGAACTTCTGAAGCCGAATCTTCAAAACTAGTTACTCCAGTAATAGAAGGAAAGGAAGGAGAGGAAGAAGTTTCTTATCATGGAAAAGAAGAACAATTATTACTTGATGCTGCTCAGAAAGAAAATATAGAAGTTGTTGATGAGGAAGATTTGGTTGTTCAAGTTTCTGACAGTGAGAAGAAATCTCCGGAACAGATTTCTATTCTGGAAAAAGAAAAGGGGAAACAAGTTATTGCTGATACCCCGAGTTCAGAAAAGAGTATGAGGAAGGAAGCTGGTAGTTCTTCAAAGAGGAAGTTGGAGCTTATTGAAGAAGAAAATTCTCCTAGCAAGATGTCAGATTCGGAATCATCTTCGTTGGGGCACGATTTTGTTGTTCAATCCTTGAAGAAGTTGGTGGGAACCATTCCGACCTTCTCCAGTATTGACTCTCGGTGCCAGATGCTCCAACATACGCTGAATCAGAAAACCGATTCCGTATCCATGGTTATGGATAAATGTGTTGAGATAGAAGCTCAGTTCAAAAATTTCTTCATTGGTTACGAAGCCCATAAAAGATCTTGCAAAAGGATGACTAGCTGGTCGAAGAAGAATGTGGAAGAGATGAGGCTGCTGGATGAGTTTCAGGAGAATGTCAAGGATGCATTTCAAACCGAGGACAAGAAGTTTCATGAGATGACTGCATCATTCGATGAGAAATTGGCAGAGGAAAAGAACATTCGGAGTCAGGAAGTAAGAGATCTAAATGGAAAGCTCAACTCTGTTAATCAAAGTTGGAAATTTGAAAGGGATCATCGGATCAATTTTCTAGAAAGGATAAAGTCTCAGGAAGAGAAAATGGAAGCTCAGGAAGAAAAGTTGAAGGCTCAGGAAGAAATCATTCAAGCTCAGTCAGCAAGAATAGTTGTCTTAGAAAAGCAAGCAGAGGAAGATCATAAGGATCTCAAGAAGATCAAGACTATTCTCAAGGGGCTGATGTCGAAAGAGAAAGATCCCAAATGACCAATCCGATCTTTTTGTTGTAATCTGTTTTTGTTGCTGACATTTCAAATTTAATGAGAATCGTGCTTGTTGTTCTGTTTTGTTGTTGTTACTAATTCTTTCAGGTACTTTGTTATTTTTTTTCCATTCCCTCGAAATTCTTTTTGAAAATCACAAAGGGGGAGAAGGAAAAGATCCTTAAGAAAAAGAGGAAATCTAATAAGTGCTTATCAAAGGGGGAGAAAGAAAAATACCCAAGGAGATAGAACTCTAATAAGAGTTTGTTTAAGTGGGAGTTTTTTTTTCTTAAAGAAATATCACTCCGGAAATATGAATACGATCCTTAGAGATTCAAAGCCTAAGGGGGAGTTAGTCGTATTCATCTATATTCTTAAACCAAGGGATATAAGCTTTAATATGTTTCTTTCTTCTTAGAATAGCTTTTTCGTAAGGATGTTTGTGCTTTCCAAAAAGGGGGAGATTGTTGAGTCAATAAGGTTTTCCTTATGACTTTTCCATTCCTTCTTGTTTTGAAAATCACAAACACCTTATCTTTAAGGAAAATCTCTTTTATAAGGAAAAATGCTTTCTTAAGGAAAATCGCTTTTATAAGAAAAATTATCCTTATCATATTTTCATTAATATTTTTCTTAAGTATGAAATTCGGATTCACTTTCTCGGAATCATTAAAACTGATAAAAAGCATTCTGTTTTAGGGTTCGGATTCTGGACAAGAACTATAAGGAAGTTTCACTCCGAATTCCGGTTATGAATTCTGACTAAGTTCTATTCCAGATTCAGGATACGAATTCTGAAGAAGAATTCCCATTACGAATTCTAATGAAGAATTCTCATTACGAATTCTCATTACGAATTCTGAAGAAGAATTCCCATTACGAATTCTAATGAAGAATTCTCATTACAAATTCTCATTACGAATTCCAATGAAGAATTCTCATTACGAATTCTAATGAAGAAATCTCATTCCGAATTCTCATTACGAATTCTGATGACGAATTCCCATTATGATTTCTGATGACGAATTCCTATTCCGAATTCCTATTCCGAATTCTCATTCCGAATTCACTCATTAAACAGAATCTGGATATCATTGTTTTATACACTCTGAATTTGTTCACTCCGAACTTTCACTCCGAAATTTCTATTCCGAACTTTTATGTTAGAGTTTAAAACGATGTCGTGTATTCTGTTACACTTACTTTGTTATAAAACGATGTCGTCCATTTTGTTATAAACTAACCGTTGTCTAAGTGACACGTGTACAGGTCCCTCCTAACTTTAAGGGAAATATGACCGTTGGAGAAGGAGCCGACCTCACCTATAAATAGGAGCTCATTTGAAAAAGCTCACAACGGATGGATGAACATTGGGACTTTGTGCATACATGCTGTTGAAGTGATTTCTAGAGAGAGAGTCTCTTATTAACTCTCAAAGCTTCGTGCGACTCCGAATGTTGGTGATTACATTCGAGGGCTTCCGGGGATAGGAAGACAGAGGTGCCGACTACCTTAAAGATCGAGGGCTTTCTTGCTGAGAAAGACAGAGGTTGCCAACTACCTTGAAGTTGAGGGCTTGCGGGGATAGCAAGACAGAGACACCGATCTTCGTATCGAGGGCTTACCCTGGTGTGGGTAAGACAGACTTGCTTGAAAGTATAAATCAAGGGACCTTTATCCAAGGTTGTTGGATACCCTTCTCTTTGGGTTAAAAGACTATTATCTTGTTACTAGTAGTTTTACTACTCGTTTCTATTCCGCTGTAATTTGTATCTTAAGGAAAGTATAACATTCTTATACTTCCTTACTTACTCTGATTCATTCAGATTCTATACGCTTTAAGGTAGAATCTTATATTGTAACTTTTGTTAAGTTTCAAATTCCGGAACCATATTTCCGGAACCTACTTTTGGAATCTCTTTCCAAGTTTAGTTCGGTGTTAGAGGTGTTGTGAATTTACTTAGTTTAACTTTGTTAAACTTAGTTCTTTCCTTTTCTTAAGGAAACTCCAGTTATTCATAACTAACTTTAAAGGTTCCTAAGGAATTTTTAAAGTATACAATTCACCCCCCCTCTTGTATATTGAGCATCTCATATTCTATTTCGATCCTACAATTATGTCATGATATTATTATGTCATATCTTGTATTTTTAAATTATTTATGTGTACTTATAGTGAATACACATTATAGATGTACCTTATTACAAAAAATGATCTTTTTAAGGACTTCGTCTCAATCCCCTTTCATTGAGGCATATTTGGTTTTATACACAACTTTCTTTTATACAGTGTATAAACCCCTTTGACTTTTACGTTTATTCAAAAGGAATCTTTTTATACGAAGTGTTTTGATAAACGACAAAAGGGAATGTTTTTCTTTCCGTACTTATGCGGCGACAACAACTTCTCCGCCGCCGTGACCATTATTTGAGTTTTGGCTTCCTCTACAAACCATCATTTTTTTAATGAAAAATAAATACAAAGTTTTAACTTTCTTTTATTTTGGTATTGAAAATGGTTTTTAAAGAGTTTTTATTATATCAATGTGTTGTATTGATATCTTGTGATTGAAATGTGGAAATGTTATGTTTCCTTTATGCATGTTTTATGTGATACGATTATGTTATGGTTTATGATATGTTTAAACCTATTCATATGAGGAATGCATTGGACTTAATAAGTGACGGGTGGAGCCCGCTATAGCTCCTCGATGCATCGGCAGGTCTCATGAGACAAACTAGTGTCTTGGCACGAGGCCTTGACAAAATCGTATTTGTGTTCTTGGCACGAGGCCTTGACTATGTGGTTATGATAGTCTGGCATTATGCATTCCATCATTATGAAAGTGGTTATTGATATTGCATGTCATTATTCGACCAGTAGAATATCCATGTGAGGAAGTGAATGGCATTATCTCATTTTACTTTTGCCATATTATGTTGATGTTCAAGTTTAAAAGGCTTTTGTTTTAGTTATACATTGCCTTAAATTTTTATGTTTATTTTTGAAAGCTTTCGCATTATTGTTATCCTTACTGAGCATCTGAGCTCACCCCTTTCAATGTTTTAATATTTTCCAGGATGTGAAGAAGTATTTTATGAATGACCTGCAGGGATAGTCAGAAGAGGATATGAGTGTGGACTATGGATACTTTGTTATTGTAGTTTTTCACTTTATGATGTAATGTAACGTTTATGAATGTATCTAGTGTTTCCAAGGCTACTAAACTAATCGGTCTTTCGAGACTTGATCTTTTGTGATCATGCCAATGTTACGAAGTAACGCACCGGCTCTGGGTAGCTGGGGTCGGGGCGTTACAGTTGGTATCAGAGGCAGTTTAGTACTAACCTTGGAAGCAAGATTTAGATAAACTTTGATTAGAGCACATAGCCCGAAGATAGACTTTGAGGATTAGTATAGAAGAACTTCCTAGAATTTTGGTATTGTAGAGATGTTGTGAGTTTTCCGAGCAATACATCCCTGTCTGGATACGAGCAGGTAGAGGCGGCTCTGGCACAGATGTACCTAGGGGTAAAACCCGAAAACACCGCTTTGAGCTAGACTCAAACGGGAACTGGTGCACGACAACAGACCTTGCTGCACTCTTGGTTACGACACTCCCGGGGGATTTTCTTAGGATAATTCTCATTTTCTTTACAAACCATTATGTAGGGTTTATGAGTATATACTTCTTCAAAGAAAACATTCTTATGATTATGGATTATATCCATAAACCGTTCAATTTCATTAATTATTTTAAAAGTTTTGAATTATTCATTATAATTCATAAACTAACCTAGTTTATGTCATTGTATAGAAATGGCGCCCAGTAGAAGGAATGTGAACTCCAGCAGTACGTATGATCCAAAGAGTAAGAATGATCGTATCTTTCACGGTATTAAGCCAACATTTCGAAGGGAAATAGTCTCCTATGTGTTCTCAACATATGAAGAAATAGTATCATGTGTTAATAAGATAAGTAAAGAATTCTCTGAGTCCTATGGCTTTGAATCGAAGCAAGAGATGAAAGGGATGGAAGAGAGAATGATGGATAAAGGGATGAGGGGAAAGAAGAATTTTCCAATATGTAGTAATTGTGGGAAGAAACATCATGGAACTTGCCTAAAGGGAATGGGAGTTTGTTATAAGTGTAGAGAAAAAGGACACAAAGTGTGTGACTGTAAGGGTAAGAAAATGGTTTCAAATGTACAATGCTTCTTCTACAAGGATTTGGGCCACTACGCAAACCAATGTCCAAATCATCAGAGTATGCCCCAAATGATGTTATTGGATAATAATCAAGTTATGATACTACCACAGATGAGGAGTAATGATTAGAGTTCTTATGTTGTTATTAAAGAATTTTGTAATTTGAGTGTTGTATCAATGATGTACTGGTTATAAAAATTATGGAGTATATAAGGATTGTACTGCAGTACTATTTCATCAAGGACTTGAGATTGTGTGGAACCAAGAAAAGTGACTCCATAGTAGGTTAAATTTTTGGAAAATATATGGTTGAGAGAAAGATAAACCATAATATGGTTCTGATACCGAGATAGTGATTTTGGAATAAGACGTGATTGATTTGGATAAATTATATTGGATATTCTTAACCTATTTGAAACTGATTGATGATTTGTATACATTTTTGGATAGAAGGAGTATATCTAGTATTCTATAAGGAATAAGGGATCATGGTAATTCAGTATGTTTAAAAAGAATACATGATGATGGTGTTCACATGTTGTTACATGGAAAAAAGGATCATCATTATGTTTACCTTCCTTATAAAATTTGGACTGTGAGTTGGACAGAAGTATTTTGGATAACTATAAAGGTTGGAATGGATTAAGGTGATCTTTGGATAGTATTGTTTAAGGTTAAAAAATTTATGAAGATTATTTTTGGAATATTATGATACTATAGTTTTAGGAAAAGGACAACCTGCAGGGTGGGGCATAACCCGTCGCGTCGGACAAAGCTGCAGGAATCGAACCCACAACCATAGTGCGACAGGCTTTTATTTCCTACCACTAGCCTACAGGAAGTCCCTGGTTATTACAAAATAATTTTACTAATCTAAATGGTATGTGTTAACATTTGGAACCTTATACAATTAGGATAAGTATAATATTTTTGGGTTCTATTATCTTTTTGAGTGAAAGGTGAGTTGAAGGTTGAAACTCTAATTGTCAAGCATAAATATATATATACCTATCTGTTATTCAACGAATAAATTAATTCGTAAACTTTAGTAAAGGGATATTAAAACAAAAAAATGTGTTACCCTAATACCTTATGTCTTGTTGAACTGATGATATTTTAAATAAACATAGATTGAAGGCTTTGAGGCCCTCAATTTGACAGTTGATTGTGATTGATGACCTCAATCACTCCCTACAAATATTTACGTTTTTCTTCCAATTATATGTCTCTAATTGCCACCAATGTTCTCCTTATCGAGATCATAATTTGGGGGTGACTTTCTTATTTCCATTTCCCTCTTATTAAGGCTAAATTTTATTAACCTTATTTCCGATGTGGGTTTTACACAAAGGTATTTTCTATTTTCAAACTTTTATTTTCAAAGAAAAATTTCAAATTGCGAGGATGCAATTTATTGAAGGAGGGTAGAATGTAACACCCCGAGATTCCATTATACGCTTCTCATTCAATAATGCAATAGCTTGCATTGTACGCAACTTCGAGTTCTAAAACACAACGATTAATCAAAGTAGCCATTATGAATAGTAATAACCACTTTTTAAAATTATAGAAATTTTATATTTCAAAATGGACTTCATTTTTGGATTCGGAATATCGAAATTAGCCTATGTTGAATTTTTGGTATTTTTCTGAGAACTTCTAATTTTTTATGAATAGTGAAAAATACTTAAAAACAACTTTTTTAATCAAAATAATTTATAGTGGTAAATTATACTATTTAGTGGTTTTAATGTATAATTAGAAAATATTTTTACCATTTTATCCAATGGTGGTCATTATAATTAATTTAACATTGAAATTGGACATAAACAATTGCCAATCTTTTGATATAAATTGTTTCTTAAAACACGCTATTTGTTATGACAGCGGGAATTAATTATAAAATTAATTAATGCAATTTATATGTTTGGAATTTTTTAAAATAGACATCATTTTTGAATTCGGAATATCAATTATAGCTTAGGGTGAAATTTTGGCATTGTTCTGAAAAACTTCAATTTTTGATGAATAGTGAAACCACTAAGTGGTAGTTAAATAACTGATTTTTCGTTTAAATGAAATATTACCACTTCTGTGATTTTATTTTCAAAAATCTGACATACATGGTTGTCATTAAGAAGTAAAATTTGGTTCAATGAGATCAAAATAATTTTTTGGTGAATAGTAACTTTTAAGTTCTTAATCGCGATTAGAGGTAATTAGTGTAGTTTAAGGTAAAAATAATGTTTTAATAATATGAGATGAGCTTGACACTTGTCCTACTCCTATTGTATGAGTCATGGACGACCCAGACAACCCATGGGTCAACTTGGGGACCCCATGGAGCCACTTTGGTTGGAAAATGACATTAATATATATATATTTAATGTTAAAATTAAATTGACACAAACATGAGTTGTTTTGCTAAAACAGTTTTTAAGTAGGGTTAAACAAGTCCAAATTTTGACTATAAATATTAATTAGAAATCTAAAAAGACTTCCTACATCATAGTATTTTTTTTATAATTTTTAAACATTAAATAAATTAAATTATTTATGACATCATTATGATACAGCGATGACCTCATTATTTAACTATTTAAATAAAATGAGAAGATAATGCAAACTCCAAGGCTTACACTTGTCCAAAGCCTATTGGATGAGGAGATTTCGAACCCTTATCACCTTATCCACGAATTATATAAGTGTGGGACCTTTAGAATCCGAAAATCATTGTATAATAATGTAACATTTCAATCTTTCCAAAAGAGCCCCTCCTCTCCTCTTATAAAAGGCCCCCACCACTCCCACTTTATTCACACCTTCAAGCCATTTGGCTCGGTCAACCCCTGCCCAAATACTCTCCCAACTTCCCCCTCTTACTCCTAGAAGCCTCACTTTGGGCAGAACTCTTCCCAAGGAAGCCTTTGGCTCAAATCAAAAAGAGTTACCCGATTTTGAGGTAATGTCTTCTCTAATGTTGTTTTGTTTTATTTTTCTTCTCCACCCCCCTAAACTCTTTTTATTGATTTCTTTTGTAACAACACCAGTATCCTCAATATACTAGTATGTTGTTATAAGAATGATTCGAGATACACTTACACACATCTACATCTAATGGTTAAAGAACATACGGTTTCTGTGGATGGCGAATTTCTGCCTCACAAAACGATGATTGTTCAACACTCATATAACACCTTCAAAGGTGGCCATTAAGATGTCACTATATTAATATATGATATAAAATATGTTTATGTTTTACTTAGGCTTCTGTATTTCTCATTTATCGCATACTTTATGATTTCCATTATGGGTAAAACGCGATAATTTCATTTTAGGAAGTGCGGACTACCGCCCCCTCAAAGTGATTTGAATCATTAATGCCATATGTGGGATGTATAAAGGATGGAGTAAATGGTATTATACACTATATTATACTGAAATTATATTATACATTTATATCATTATGATTTAATTCCATTAAATACGAAATAGAAATGAAAGTAGCGTTCATGCGTACGTACGGCTTACCGTCTCCATGAACGGTGCATTTCATTTCTTACCTCTAAATGTTACGTAATATTATAAATGAATGTATATACTGGTTATATATGATATATATGACATCTAAATCATGAATATAATTTTGGAGATAATGTATATTCTACCACATAAACAACTTGTAATTATAAGAAGTTTATTGTTGACTCAAGTACCAAAGATCGACAAAACGACTGTTATTAACTTAAATAATTACATAATGTTCATAACATTGTAATAAGTGATATAAAAAGGATAATGAAATTAAAAATGGTTCTTAATAAGGTATATATTAACTCTAGTTTATTATTCAGGAGGTTAAAGAACGGTTGAGTCAAGTCAGACACGAGGTAAGGGAACTTCTTAACCCGATTTCCATTCTTTGGGTTAATCTCCTACTTTCAAATTATGTCATGATATTATTATGTCCTATCTTGTATTTTTACATTATTTATGTGTACTTATAGTGAATACACATTATAGATGTACCTTATTAAAAAAATGATCTTTTTAAGGACTTCGTCTCAATCCCCTTTCATTGAGGCATATTTGGTTTTATACACAACTTTCTTTTATACAGTGTATAAACCCCTTTGACTTTTACATTTATTCAAAAGGAATCTTTTTATACGAAGTGTTTTGATAAACGAAAAAAGGGAATTTTTTTCTTTCCGTACTTATGCGGCGACAACAACTTCTCCGCCGTCGTGACCATTATTTGAGTTTCGGCTTCCTCTACAAACCAGCATTTTTTTAATGAAAAATAAATACAAAGTTTTAACTTTCTTTTATTTTGGTATTGAAAATGGTTTTGAAAGTGTTTTTATTATATCAATGTGTTGTATTGATATCTTGTGATTGAAATTTGGAAATGTTATGTTTCCTTTATGCATGTTTTATGTGATACGATTATGTTATGGTTTATGATATGTTTAAACCTATTCATATGAGGAATGCATTGGACTTAATAAGTGACGGGTGGAGCCCGCTATAGCTCCTCAATGCATCGGCAGGTCTCATGAGACAAACTAGTGTCTTGGCACGAGGCCTTGACAAAATCTTATTTGTGGTCTTGGCACGAGGCCTTGACTATGTGGTTATGATAGTCTGGCATTATGCATTCCATCATTATGAAAGTGGTTATTGATATTGCATTAGATTATTCGACCAGTAGAATATCCATGTGAGGAAGTGAATGGCATTATCTCATTTTACTTTTTCCATATTATGTTGATGTTCAAGTTTAAAAGGTTTTTGTTTTAGTTATACATTGCCTTAAATTTTTATGTTTATTTATGAAAGCTTCCGCATTATTGTTATCCTTACTGAGCATCTGAGCTCACCCCTTTCAATGTTTTAATATTTTCCAGGATGTGAAGAAGTATTTTATGAATGACCTGCAGGGATAGTCAGAAGAGGATATGAGTGTGGACTATGGAGACTTTGTTATTGTAGTTTTTCACTTTATGATGTAATGTAACGTTTATGAATGTATCTAGTGTTTCCAAGGATACTAAACTAATCGGTCTTTCGAGACTTGATCTTTTGTGATCATGCCAATGTTACGAAGTAACGCACCGGCTCTGGGTAGCTGGGGTCGGGGCGTTACAGTTTTCATGTTTTTCACTGGACTATTATGATTTATTTATTTTAATATCCATTGATGAGATTTTTTTGTCATTTTATATTTTTAAATGTTTTTATAGGATAATATGATGAGTATAAATGTTATTATGGTCAATATTTCTATTACAGTCACTTACCTTAATGATGAAAATGTGTCTTCAGTAAAATAAAGGTATAGACTTAATTCTCTATTTTTGTGGTAAAACGTTATTCATTATAAAATTTTCTACTTTTTTTATGTAATGTTTTTACCTAATTCTATAAAACTGTAATATAAAAATTCCTTGAAATATTAGAATGTGAAACCCTTGGTATAGAAAATGTAATTGTGGGGTGAATAAGGAATGGGTCATTATAGTTTGTATCAAAGGAAAAGGTTTGGATACCATTAAAGGTTTGAATAATGTTAAAACAAACATTAAAGAGACTCTAATATATGTTTACGTTATCATGAGAAATATTTTAGATATTTACATGCAGCTTCATCAAATCCATTTCTATTCAGAATATTTTTCCTTGGAGAAACATGGCAGTTTGATTTGGAAGGCACCAATTAGATAATAAACTTATGATTCAGCAACCTGGAATGATTTGAACAATGAATTTTTTTATATTATTGAATTATTTGATTTAATATATTAAAATTGGTACCCATATAAGAGATATTTTATGGAGTAAATATTGTAATATAGGGGTGAGTTCCTTTTGGAAAATAAAATAATGAATGCAAAGGAAAATACAAAAAATAAATTAATTTGATATAATGAAGAGATAAATCAATATATTTGTTCCATATTTAAAATTTTATTTTAATTTAGATTAAGAGAGTAATCTCAATGGATAAAAGTCTTACCAAATATATTCACTTTATATATATCGATATAGGATGATGAAATGCGTAAAATAAAATTAAAGATAGGACAAAATTAGAGGACTTCAAAAATATAAAATATAGTTCCCCTATGTCACCACTCATCAAAATGAGATGAATTTTATTAGAGCCTTGATTTTAATTGAGATCAAAAAACAAAAATTCCATTGATTTTATATTTTTTTGGTAAATAATCCAACTTCCCTTGCTTTTTAATGCATTTAAGAAGAAACCAACTTCACTTTCTTTTTAATAGAGATTACATGACAAAAAAAGGTAAAAGGTAGGATGAGAGGATAATATTTGTTTTGAAAAAGTCTATTATAATTCTGTTATTTTATCTATATTGATGTTATGATACAATTTAGGGGAGAAATATTGGGAGAATAGTTGAGATCCATTTAGATAGAGAAATAAAGATTAGATCTTTGAGATGAGGGCTTGGAGAATGCTAGAGATTTGAAATTGATGAAGTGTTCCAATTCCACTATCATTGTAAGAAAAGATACAAGATACCTGTGGATTATATTTATATGATTTTTAGGATATAGAGAGTTCTTGGGTCAATTTAGAGCATTAAAGAGTCGAGTGAGACTATTTTGACTATAAATAAGTATACCTCAAAATCTTTTAGACCGACGCCACCAGCTAGCCTCTTGATTCTGTCAGCTAGCTACCTGATACCACCTGTCATCCAATAATTTTACTAAAGCTACATGGGAACTTCCTTCATTTACTAGCGAACTACTACTCTTCCATCAGCTGGCTACTGGTCCCTCTTCACTTTTAGATATTTCAACTTCATCATCGGCTACCTGATGCAACTAGACCAGCTAGTCAGTGTTACTTGCTTGTTACCCATTAAAAATATGACACCTCATATTCCTTAATATTCTTCTATTGAACTGTAAACCTTCCACTCATTTATTTTTCTCATCCATTAATACAATTTTAGTCCTTAAACCTGATCTATTAGAGAATCACCAAATATCTTCAAGTTATTTTCTAATTCCATCATTTGAATCATTAATAACATGATTTGGTATTTCATTCAATTTACCTAACTTAAACGTACTCAATGAAATTTTTAAAACCATAAGATAGTGTTTGTGATCAGAAAAATAACATGATAAACAGGGATATTTACAACAACCTCCTTATTTTTGATGATCATATACACTACACATAAAAAGTTAAAATAAAAGTAAATCAATAGAAAAAAATTCAAATTAATTCAAGATATAGATATTGATATTATTAATTGATAAACTAAAATATATTCAACAAGCACCCGAAATTAAATAACTTATTCACCTAAATCAAATTATTCACAAAATCTAATAAACATCTCCACTTTGGAAATAATACATTTTCTTCTCCATTTGACCCAAAAGTCTCTCCCCCATTGATATTATCAAAAATAAAATAGTGAAGGAAAGTGATATAATTATAGAAATAGGATAATTTAAATAAATTAAAATAACCATGACATAGAATACTATCTCCCCATTAATGAATATCCAAAACTTTAAAACCAAGATAAGTGAATAGGAATGAAGGATAAAGATAATAATAAGATAAGAATAGAAAATTTTCATGATATTGGGAAAAGATAAAACACTCATATTCACATTATATCAATTTCAAAGTAAATAAAAGAGAGAATATCGATATTTTAAAAAAGATAAAATAATTTCAAAAATAATTTGAAAGGGAAAAATATAATACAAAATATTTCTTTTGAAAAAATGTTCTAAATAAATAATGAAAAAATAAAAGAAAAATATAAATAAACAATATTTTATAATTATGAGAGCTAAACATATTAAAATAATACTATTAGTTATGTGGAAGTGATTCACATTTAAAATGATTAAATTTTTATACCTTAAAATATAATATAGTTTTTTGAGGATTCATTAAATGATCATAAAATGAATCAAATGGCATCAAAAACCATAATTTTAAATGGTAAACTTAATTTTTTTGGGGATACTTTATATAGAATGTATTACATCATTATCAGGACATTCTGATGTTATAATATAAACTACATATTTATAAAATACTTATTTTTTCCCAAAAAATTAACTATCATATAAAATTATGAAAAATTCACCATTGAATAATTTTAACATTTTAATTAAAAAAATAATATTTATTTTACCAAAAAAATATTTTTAATATGATGATTTCCACATTTAAATAAAAAACCTCATTTATTTAAAATGTCGGTTTTTATGAAAAAAACAATTTACTGGATTTCATAAAGATTACATTAGACTTTATTGAATTACATTTCCATATAAATTTGAATAAACATTATTTAATAATAATTCTTCATGAAAATGTCATGTATTTCAAAATTCCTGCATTTATCAAATGATTTGTTTTAATTAAAACCATATATTTTTTAAAAAATACAATGTTTGTTTCTTCATATAAAAATAAACTTTCATTAAACTAATATATAATTATATATATAAATTAATAATGAAAATGGATAAATAAAATAATTATTTTATTAAAAATGTGAATATAAAAATTCATATTAATTTTGTCTACTTACATAACCCCTTATTACACCATTGTACACCTAATGGGTAAGGTGTATGATTGTGGTGTTTTCTTATGGTGGTTCAGTGAATATGGTTTGAGTCATGATCTCAATAAGATTGAACCTCTCCCAAAAATGATTTGTCTCGTGCTCTATTTTTTTAATCTTAGTTTTTTATTAGTCAAGGGTAAAGACCAATGATTCAAGATCCCTAAAAACCTCCAATAAATGGGCTTCATAGGGTATGATCCTACTATTCGAGCACATGTCTTATTACATTTATATCAATTAGAATTTATCCTAACCTTAATATATACTTATATTAATATTAATTGTATAAATACTATAATATGGATAGTTAAGATGTTTAGTGATCTTTTAAATCTATCGGGATATAATTTATAAATGTCCAAAATTATTAAATAAGTGTGCATGTTTTCTATAAATATATTTCTTAATAAGGAATTTATACATTCAAAAGGGAGTTTCATTTATTAATTTTTATCTCATTTAATTTTTCCCCATTCATAAATTTCACACTAAAAATTTTATTTCATACACTAATGTAGATGAGGGTACTTTTATTTCATCACCTCTTTTGGTTCCCATGTTTCTTCCTTAGATGTGTGGTTCTACCACTATACTTTAACCAGGTGATTTGTATTATTTTGTAGAACATTGCCTCTATGATTTAAGATCTTCACCAACTGATCTTTTTTTGAAAATCATTTTTCAAGTGTAGCACCTCTATATTAAGTGCATGTGAGGGTTCTGATACGTATTTTCTAAACTGAGATACATGGAACACATCATGTACTTGAGTTGGGTTAGGAGGGAGTGCTAGTTGATATTTCATACATCTGATGTGATAAATGATTTCAAAGGCACTGATGTGTCATGGAATAAGCTTTCCATTGTTTCCAAACTTCATGAATTCTTTACATAACAATATAATAAGGAACACCTTATCTCCATAAAAAAATACAGGCCTCATTGATTACCTTTTTCATATATTTTCTATTAACTTTTTGTGGATTTAATATGAATCAAAATGGTTTGAACCTTCTTTGTCATCTCTTATATAATTTTAGGTCCCATTATCTTGCTCCCTCTAAATTCATCCCAACATATGAGAGTCAAAAACCTCTTCCCACAAAGTTCCTCAAAAGGTTCCATTTAAATTCTTGAATAGAATTTGTTATTATATAAGGACTCCACTAGGGGGTGGTGTTGATCCCAACATCCTTATAAATCTATTAAGAATGATCTCACCATATCCTCTAGATTTTAATGGTTTTATCATACTGACTATCTATCATAAGGTGATAAGTTGTAGTGAAACACATCTCTTCATTCAATTCTTATTAAAGGATTATCCATAACCTCGAGGTAAACCTAAAAACTTCATCAATCATACTGGACATTTGAACTCCAAGAAATATTACAAGTTCTCTAATATATATCTTGGTCAGTTGGCCAGGAGAGAAATATTTTTCGATATAAATAAAATGTGGAAACTTTAAAATATAATCAACTACCAACCATATAGAATTATTACCTTTAGATGTGTTAGAGAGTCCTATGATAAAATACATGGTTATGGTTTCTAATTTCCGTACTAGTTTGTGAAATTATTATATCAAACCTTTAGTTGTTTTTATTTAATCATGGATCTATTGGAATCCCAAAAATCAAGAATAAATTATGCAATCTCTTTCTTCATATTTTTGAACTGGATATTTTTCTTTACATCTCTATACAACATAGAGATTACTGGATAAATAGGGATGGATTATTCATGCACATCATAAAAAATTCCCCTATTTAGCTCTATTTTTTTAAGATAGATATTCAGGTTCAAAAAATTATAACCCAATATTTATCAAAATTGAACTCTATAATGTTGATTTCCTTTTTCTGATGTTCCTATTCATTATCTTGGGCCTCTATGATTCTTAAAATAATGGATGGTTGAGTAATTTTTTAGAAATATATGATGAGTATACTTTTATTATTCCCATGTCCATTGTTTTTTTCAAGAATATTAGAACACTTTCAATCATCATCATGGATAGGGTTTTAGGGTCCTTTCTACATAGAAAATTTCCCACTTTTTTAACCCTAACAATATGTAAATGGATTAAAAAATAATAATACTTGATTATCTCTAACCACCTTCTTTAGTGTATATTGATATCCCTTTCTGTGAATATATAATTGAGGAATTTATGATCTATATATATGTCACACTTCTCCCCATAGAGATAATGTTGATAAATATTTAATGTGAAGATCATTGAACCCAATTATAGATCACGTTTAGGGTATTTATACTAATGTACATTTAATTGTATTGAGGTTTAGACTATCAATTTTTCATCTAAAATAAATTCACAAACCACTACATTTTTTGCTACATCATTGTAGATCACAAATCTTTCCCCAATGGTGGGTAATTTCAGCACAAGTGTAGTTATTAGCCTATTAATTAATTGTCTATATCATTCTTTTCCTTAAATAGTGTATAAAGACAACATTACCTTCCGAGTTATCTTGGTTAGTGGTCTTAAAAATTAAGATAAGTTTCTCAAAAATTGAAGATAGTACACAGATAACTGAAGGAAACTACAGATCTCTGTCAGAGATATTTGTCAAGTCCATCCTTTAATTGCCAATAATTTTGAAGGATCCATATATATCCTTTTTTAGTGATAACATGCCCTAATAATGGTACTTTATTGATCTAAAACTCACATTTGTTTTACTTTTCATATAAATTTTCATTTAAAAAGGTCTTCACTATAAAACAAAAATGCTCTTCACATTCCCCCTTGATTATCGAGTAAATAAGAATATTGTCTATAATGAATAATAAAAACTTATTGAGGTCACTCCAAAATACACAATTCATTATGTCCATAAAGATATATATAGAATTATTTATTCCAAATGGAATCAATATAAAAATTTAGTGCTCATACCTTATACAAAAATTCATCATGGGAGTATCCACCTTCACCTTTACTTGATAACATCCCGACCAATGATCTACCTTGAAGAAGTGATGGGATCTACATATCTGATAAAAACATTAATTCATAAAAGTATATATATATTCTTTATCTTGATATTATTTGGATCACTTGACTTGAAAGTTAACATTTTTATTTCAATCAATAATCCTGATACAAGGAAAGAAGTCACGGGGTTTGAAAGTAATGCAACCCCAAGGCATCATCGATGAAAAACTTCAAACCCTCAGCAGGAAAGGACCCCAAATATGAGAAGGAAGAAAAAGTACTTTTTGATGTTTCCGTAGATGCCATAATGTCTGCCACCATGTTTCCCTCCCTCCAGGTATGGGAGATCTCCATGCATGCCCCAATAACAGCCTGACAGCGCCTGACTGTATAAATAATGCTCCATAGTATCTTGATTTTGTTTTGCAGCGCATTGAACAGCACCAATGAATCAGTTTCCATAGAAGACACCACCATATTCCTGATCACCCATAGTTGCAAACCTTCTTCCATAGCCCGGGCTTCCGCCTGAAGTGCATCGCCTCCCCCAAACGAAGAAGAAAATGCTGCATGTACAGAACCGGTTTGATCCCGCATGACGCCCCCTCCCCGCATCTCCCCTCCGATCAGCGAGCCATCAACATTAAGCTTCAATCCCTGTAGTAGAGCCCGCCACCTATCCAACTACCCAATTCCAAGAATTCCAGCCCGGCGATCTTCAGCACACCCAGCAGTAATGGCGCGTAAGGAGGGGGCCGACTTGTAGTACGGCCACAGCCTAAGCAGGTCCAGCATAGTGTTTTTAACTCTAAAATGAATACTGACCTGAGAGACTGAGCCTATACTATGGAGCTTGTTATTTCGGGTCTACCATATAGTCTAGAACCTAGCAGTGAGAATAGGTACCCTTTCTTTCCTTTCAACACCTTGGTTTTCATCTCCCCTAAACCAGGAATGAAGAAATTCCTCTGAGTTTCCATCATATCATTTCCATCCAAAAAAGGCCCCGAAGGTTTGCCAGACCCCCCTTGCCCATTCACTATCGTAAAAAAGGTGCCCCACAGATTCTGTTCATAGAGACCTGTAGCACTAGCACCGGGAGACCATTGGGATCCCCATTCGATGAAGGTTAGCATCCGTTGGTAGAACCTTGTGTCTCACTCTCCAAATCAAAAAATTGAATTTAGAAGGAATCACTTTACACCACAGAGTCTCCCCCCACCGGTCAACGTTCACCACCTCTCTTGTAAAGATATCAAAGTCTTTGATGGAGAGAGCACCCGATGAGGTACCTGTGAAAAATAACTGGTCATCGTCATCATTTGAAAAAACAGATTTAAACATCTAAGTTTGGTTTCCGTCGAGGATGGCCTTGACGAACCTCGTATGGCAGGAAGTCTCTTTAAAGGTGATATCTGGAGCCGGACAGCCCGAGAACCACAGCCTCCCTACCCCCCAATCCTATTGCCAGACGCTTATGTCCCCCCTTCTGATAATCCACCGAGAATGTTGTTGTAGAGTTTCCAAATACGGTTGAACCAGGATTTATATCTTTGAAGGATTCCTTCTCTGACTATTACCATTAAGACCGTGAAAATTCTGCATTGTTCTACCCCATCGAATTCTGCCTTCTAGGACCTCCCAAGCGAGCTTGGAATGTAGTCCTTGAATGGTTGAGGGAAAGCTCCTTATATTTATTCCCCCATCTGAAAGGGGTCTGGCCAGCCGTTTACCTGAAGCCCAATGATGACGGTCCTCTATCTGCCCATCCCAAATAAAGGACACCATTATTCTGTCCAGGTTTGAAAACATAGTTTTTAGAAATTTCAAGGTAGACAAAACATGCATCGTCGTGGAGACTAACACACAGTTAACCAGAGTGATACAGCCTCCAAAGGATAAAATCATATTTTTCCAGTTCTGAATAAGCCTAGTAAGCTTGCTAATGAGCTTATCAAAATGCTTCACCCTAAGGCAAGATGGGATGACTTGAGCTCCCAGATAATCCATGGGAAAAAGACCCTTATTCATACTCATCCTGGACCTTAAGTCCTAATCCCTCCTCGAAGAGGCACTCCTTGCTATGAAGAAGAGGCTTTTGTCGGAATTTACCACATGTACGCTCCACTTTCAATATTCCTTAAGAACCCTCTTCAACACTTTCACCGATCTTCTACTACCATTAATGAACAGAACTTTGTCATCAGCCAACATCAAGTTCGAGATGCCTCTCATGGTATGCCTGATATGGTAGGGGAG
Source organism: Viscum album (assembly GCA_963277665.1). Taxonomy (NCBI): domain Eukaryota; kingdom Viridiplantae; phylum Streptophyta; class Magnoliopsida; order Santalales; family Viscaceae; genus Viscum; species Viscum album. Next base: position 1,652,311,784 of record OY728165.1, read on the forward strand.
AATTTGCCCTATGACAATGCCCTTGTTCATGTAGCAGTTAAAGGAATTTTGAGTAATAATGAATATGGTGGGAGACAAAGGATCCCATTTCTTGATCCCCTGACAGGCCTTGAAGAAGCCAAATTCTTTACCCATGAATGAGGTAGAGATCCACACCGAGCTGAATCAACAAAATAGGAGATCAATTTTCCAGTTGGATAATCCCATGAACTTTAAGACTTTTAGTACAAAGCATCATTACATTCTATCATACACCTTGATCATATCCAATTTTATGACAAGATTTCCCCCAAAGGACTTTTTATTGATCATACTTGTCATTTATTGGGCCAAACTGATGGCACCCTGGATTGACCTACCTTTAATGAATCCATGCTGCTTAGTATTAATCCATGAGTCCAAGTGGGTGGCCATTCTCCTATTGAGTATATTGGCCAGGATTTTGTACGATAAGTTACACATGATAATGGGCCTGTTTTGGTCAATGGACTGAGGATTACTCACATTAGGAATGAGCACCAATTTGGTTGCACATGACTAGTGAACCCCACAGTGATGCACTTGGGTGTATAAAAACATTATTGAGATTCTCCTAAAGTTTATTCTTCATCTCAAAATGTTTAATACCAGTAATTCCACATGGAGTCTTGGATATTGAAAAAGATTTAGGTATAAGTTTGATTGAGAACTCGGCCTATAATCTATAAGGAACTCCAAGAAATTATTTTCCAATCACATCAGTAAATTCCCTAACAATGGGGATGGAATCAAGGATGACCATTTCATTGGTCTCAATAATTTGAGTTAGGAATTATTGGTCCTAATGTTATAATATATGTTCTTGATATGAATATTCCAAAGGAAATCCATCCTTATCCTTGCACGTGAATATAATAAAAGGGCGATTTCTAATATAGAGTGTGATTTCAAACACTTAGAAATTTATATTGGATATATAAATGGAGATTCAATCTATACCTAGAATAGATTATAGTCCCACTAAAGTTTGTATCACAAGGTTTTGTGGTAAATTAATATCACAAATTTTGACAGGGGATGTGTTATATGGTTGGGATACAAAAATTGGCCCATTTATCTCCTTCACCAAAAACTCAACTACCATGTTTTGAGGTGGTATTTGAATTGTCCTACTAAACATGAATTATATGAAATAATGCATATAACTATAGTCACATTGGATATTTGAAGTTCATTAATGAACAATAGGCCTTCCTTTCACTATTTGATTGTGGTTTAAATAATTTACTTCATCCAAAATAGACTTAGGGATGGGAATTTTTAAACTATGAAGCACATACATATGAATCCAAAAATATTGAAGAATAAATCATAAATAAAATTTATTCCCTAACCAATCAATTTCTAGGTTTTAATCAAAGTTATCCAAGGTCCATTTGTTGATATAAAATTTTATTTGAATTTTTTCCATTAATAATTGTTGGTAAAGTGTTTGTGACTTCAACTAAGCATATCCTCAGAGTGTTTAAAACCAAGTTTGAAACAATTACTTTTTCATGTTCCAGGTGATGATTGAGTGGATACCCAGTTCACTATTTCTAATGTAATTACACCTTGGTTCAAATTTTAAATAGCCACATCCAATTATAATATCCCAATAAGGATTTTTTTTGCATTGAATCCACTTAAAATGTACTTCACAAAAATATGTGTATATTTCTATATGTTTAGTATTATCCCAAGGACTTTCTCTAAGGTATTGTAATCATATTCCCTAAACATAAAAAGTCCTACCTATGATAAGAATTAGTAAAACCCATGTATTTTATATACTTTATTTCATGATTTATTACATAAATACACACATAATATATTCCTTGAAGATCAAGAGGCCTCATGTCATTGGGAAATTATATACTTATAAAAATAACTTAGAATAAGGTCAAAAAACATTATTTAAAACACCTTAACTTGATTTTAAAATTACATTTCCCTTTTAAAACTACATGGGAAAACTAGGGACGTATATAATAAAATAGTGAACTATAAAGACCAGTAAAATAATAATCAAAGAATAACATGATAAACTTAATATATATAAGTTAATAGGATTATAAAGGTGACATAAAAGGGTGAAAATAAAAAATATTAACACTAATAATGATATTATTTGATAATATCAAGGAAACATTGGATTATGGCCGGAACATCAATCATGAAATCATAATCATAAATCAAGGATAACTGCTAAGAAATATTAATGAAGTGTGATTGGGATAATCTCTCTTAAACTATACATGGTATATCATGAGTTGAAAACATTACCCAATGCATTGGAGGGCAATATAATTTTAGGCCCACTTGTCACATTCACATATTGCACATGCATTTGTGTACCCCGGAGATCATATAACATAATAATTTCTTTAATTACTTTTAATACAATGATAGAGGATAATTGTTTAGTTATATGGAAGTCCCCAATAAATTAAGGATAGGTACTTCTAGTTGAATACCCTTTAAGTTCAAATGGGTTCACGTATTCACTATACAAATTTTTGCATGGAAAATCGTATGATAATTTTGACGGCATAAAAGGTGTATATAAAAATTTATGGAAGGGATTAATGAGAGTGAAAACAGGTCTCTCATTACATGGAAATAATATTAATAGTAAAAGGTATGTGTAAAAATATATTCCAATATGAACAGTAATAAATCAGAATGAATAATTCAAATAAATTACTTGAATGAAGAGGAGGAGAAGAGGATCAGTTGCCTTGAGAGGGCACTTCTATAAGCTTGAGAGGATATTCATAAGATATTGGGAACACATTAATATGGATTCATATAGGGATATTTAGAGTAAATTGTTTTATAAATGGGTTTTGAGTGGAGTGGAGGAGGAGGTTGGGCGGTTATTTATAGAAAAAGTGAGTTAAATTCTTTATTAATTTTTAAATATAGTTTTTGAACTATATATGATAAAATAATAAAACCCATACCATGGTTTCTATAAAAGAGGAACGGTTTTTAATATTTTATGATGTAAATAATTTTACATATTATAATAATTTAATTAGGGATGTGTAAGTAAGTCATATTCATAATGAAATGATTTAAAAACCATAAAATATTAAATAGATTTTGGAGGTTTCATTAAAAGATTATAAATAAATTTAATAACACATATTTTTAAAGTGGAAACTTAATTTTGGTCTTGGATAACTGTTATATTATTTATAATATCACTTTTACAACATTATGATGTCATAAAAAACTGTATATTTATACCGTATTTATTTTTGACCCAAAAATATGACTATCTAAAATAATTATGAAAATTTTATGATTTGATAATTTTTTTATAATTTCTAATATAATACTTATTTTACACAAAAAAATCTCTAAATTTGATAATTTACTCCTTTAAATAAAAAAATGTCATTTATTGAAAAATATCAGTTTTTACAACAATAAAATTTTCCAAACTTTATAAGGATAACACTAGACATCATTAAATTATATTATGATTTATAATTAAATAAAAATTATATAATTAAAATATTTAATTTAAATATTATTTATTTAAATATACTTAAATTTATTAAAATATATATTTTAAATAAGACCATATATTTTCCAAAAATACAATTTTTGTTTGTTCATATAAATATTTAATTTTAATCTACTCATATATAATTGTATATATAAAGTAATAATGAAAAGGGATAAATATTATCATTATTTTGTTAAAAAATATATAAATTTATACTAATAGGTTTTATATAAATAACCCCTTATTACACAAATGTACGCCCTAAGTGAAAGGTCTGCGATGGTGGTTCTTTCTTGGGGTGGTTCGGAAAACATGGTCCGGGTCACGATCTATACATACTTCAAATTATCACATAAATGGTTTATCATTATATTTAATTTCTGAATCTCATCTTTGGATTGGTCATGAGAAAATCCTAGTGATTATAACTCCCTCAGAAGCTCTAACAAATTGGCATCAAATGGTACTATTTAACTAGTTGAGGTCATATCTTCATTATTTTGTGTCTAGTAAAACTTATCATACCCCATTAATATATAATAATCATATCAGTAACTATAAAATGGATATATTATCATTGGTGAATATTTTAATGATCTTTTAAATCCAACAAGATAGAATTTCTAATAGTCCAAAATAATCAAAATAATGCATCGATTTTCTATAATTCATTTTCTTAATAAGGAATTTATTAATTCAATAGGGAATACCATTTATGAATATTTGGGTCATTATCAGTGCCCCTCCACTGGCTGGCTTGTGTCCTTCTACACTTCTCGAGATTTTGTCTTCATCACCGACTACCTGATGGCAATGCACCATCTATATGGTGAATCATACTTACTCCTCCATCAAAAGTTGAATTCTCCACTTCATTTATAGATTTTTATTGAACCTTGAACCATACATACATTTATTAAACACATAAATTAAGACTCTTTATGTATTCAAACAAGATATATCAAGAAATCATCAATGATTTTTAAGATATCATTGAATTCCATAATTTGAATCCATAATAACATGATTTAGTATTCAATTAGAATAACTAATTAGCACTCAATGAAATTTTTAGAACCATAATGGAGTGTTTTTTATCATGAAAACGCTATCAGTAATAGACAGTTACAATAAGAGATCCATTGAATTCCCCTTAGAGGAATATGTCTCTACTGGAGAATGTCACAAAACAACACCCTCTAGAATTCAGTGTATCTTCTAACTTTATAAAATATGGAGAATAGATCAGTGATTTGGAAATTATATTTTATGTTTTCATATGAACAAAATATCAAAAGGTAACTCTTTCTATTTATTATTTTAAATGTTAAGTCACTCGATGCTAGTATTTGATAAAAAATACTAAGGAAACAAGATGATATTGATATCCTATAGTGGGAGAAATTTAAATATATTTTTATTGAGTAGTATTTTCCTATATTTATTCATCATATAATGGAATGGAAGTTTTTGGAGTTAAAGAAAAATAAATAAGACTTAGTGGCCACTTATGAGGAAAATTTTACAAGACTAGGTTGGTATCCACCAAATTTTTCTTGGACCATGAGAGAAAAATTGAAATAATTTACAATAGTAGAAAAAAAATTATGAATAGCATTGGAATTTTAGGATTTTAAAAAGTTATAAATAAATTTTCCATTTCATTGTTAATTTTGAGATGCAGTTTTATGACACTTATTCTTCATGATGATAAAATAAAGAATCAATCTTAGTGGAAAGAAATAGTGAATTACTCAACCAAGAAATATGAATTCAAGTCCAAAAAATGTTTGAAATGTTGAAAAGTAAAATTTAATGAATGTTTAGTATGATTTTTATAGAGTTACTGATGTAGTTAGCTTGTTCATTTGTCTTACGACTGTAATGAAAAGTGTTTTAATCAGACCAATAATGGGAAAAAAGATGGTCAATTAACAGTGAGATGTTTAGTTGCAACTAGTTGGATCATTGTTATAAAACATTTCCAAAGTTATTTAGTCATGTTGGGAATCACATAATTATAGTGTAATGGTTTGGAAAAGTATTTTTTTACACATATAATTGATTTTGGACAATAAAATGTTATGGTTTCAAGTTCATTACTTGTTTATTTAGATTATGACAATGTCTTATTTGATTTTCAATGCACATATTATTTTATATTAGAGAAATTTAAAAGTAAAATGTAATTATAATATTAATAAATGAAGTCATAACCCTTGGTAAAAACTCATGGGTGTAGTATGAAGGAAATAAGAATTTATCGAAATATTCATTTTATCATCAATGATATGCTTTTTCTAATAAACCTTATCATCTTTCCCATTATATAGTATTATTCTAATATGAGTACAAATTACATTTCAGTTTATCATGATAAGATATATTAAAAATCTAAATAATTCTTATTAAATTTTCAAGGTGAGTTTAAATTTTTATATATTAATGAAATCATACCTTTGATAACATATCAAAATCATAGAAACAAATAAAAAATGTAAGTGAAAGTTTCCTTAAAAATGTACTAAATAAGAAAAAAATTATTCAAATTATTGATTTACTTATGGTGAATGAATATATGAATGTATTTCATAATGATTTTCCCGGGTTTATTCTTGATTGATAGGTTTATTTTAATTTTGACTTAGTAAATAATTCTAATCTAATTTCAAACCCTCATCATATAGCTTTAGTTGAGTTGTTAGAACAAAAAAGTAGTTACATGAGTTACTTGAAAAGGGTTCATCCACTCTAGAAATTATCCTTGCACTGACCCTATTGAATTTATTATAAAATGATGGTTCTATGATTCTTTTCATATATTATAGGGCACTAAATAACATAATTATTAAGAACAAGTATTTTCTTCCTCATATAAAAGAATTGTTTGATCATATCCTAGGTGAATAGTATTTTTTGAAGATTAATCATATGTATGGGTTCCAATAACTAAAGGTGAAAGAAGATTACAATATGATGATGGTGTTCTATACTAAGTATGGTCATTACAGTTTTTTGATATGAAATTTAGGTTAAAAACACACATGTTTTATTTATGGTTATAATGAATACAATGAACTATGAGTATTTGGATAAATTTTTTGTTGTGATTATAAATGAAATTATGGTATACATGAAAATATATGAAGACGACGATAAATAACTATGGATTTTTTTTCAGATATTAAAATAGATGATTTTTTTGAAAAATTTAGTAAATATGAAATTTGGATATATTAGATTTATTTACATGGAAATATTATTGCTAAATATGGAATAATTATTGATCTTACTAAAAATAAATTGGTTAAATATTAGATAAGACCTAAATTTTTCACTAATATTCAAACTTTTCTTGAATTAGTTGGTTACTACCAAATGTTTGTTGAGAAATTTTCATAGTTAACTCACCTACAAACTAAGTTTACTCAAAACAGTGTTGAATTTATATGTATAAAGGAATGTGATGAATTCATTAATTAATTGGAAAGAAGATGGGATAATACTTTATTGTTCACCTTTCTAAGAATAAATAGTGAATTTTTTATTTACAGTTATTCTTCTTTGAAGATATTTAGTATCATCTTGATTTTGAATGATTGGGTTACCTCTGATGTATCTCTTCAATTGAAACCCCATGAATAGAATTATCCAACACATGACCTGGACTATAAAATAGTATTTTTTTTCTTTAAAAACATAGAGGGGTCATTTATATGGGGAGAAATGTGAAATATATATTGATAAAAAAAGTTAAAAGTATATATTCACTCAAAAATTGATGAATATGAGGAATAGATAGTGGCTTGAACTAATTAAGGGTTATTATTTCACAATTCAATCTCATATTAGTAAATAAAAGGTTTTTAATTCCTTGAGTCCAAAAGATTAATCATAATTATTTGTATATAAACAGGAAAATTATCATTTAGTTAACAATATAATGATTCTTGGCCTTGAAATTATATATGTGTAAGTTCCTTACCTTTTCAATCAGGTATCAGTATAGTCTTCTTTGTTAAAAATAGATATGGTGGCTTATAAGGGATATTATGGTTTTTAAGAAAGACTAGAATTAGTCAATGAAGTTGTGTTTACAAATTTTAATGTTAATAAAGATGGTGTTATCTGATTTTGATAAAGTTTATCTATTCTAGGAGATTCCATGTTGAAGAAGGAATTGTTATGTTAATCTCAAAACTCTCTATTTTTTCTATCTTATATGTACTAATATATAAACAAACATTTGGTAATATTATCAGTGGTAAGGTATGAACAAATATATTGAAAATTTTACCATTTAATATGTATCTTTTCAAAGGTTAAAGCAATGTGACAACCCCCAAAGGGTTCAATTCATCCTTTTACAGTACCTGAATGAAAATGTGAGAATATATCCTTGTATTTCCTAGTGTTATTACCATATACATATCATTGAAATAATGAAATGATTCTTATTTTTGATTATTTGACTAAATTGGTGTATTTTATTCCTATTTGAGATACTAGGTTTTTTATCAACTTATTAGATTGTTTTTAAAGAAATTATCATATGGAGTCCCCCTCTATATTTTATATGATCATGATCCTACATTTACCTAAAAATTTTTGAAAGGGCATTAAAATTCATTGGTTAGTTACTTAAAATTCAATACAACATTTCACCATCAATATAATAAGAAATCCAGAATGAATAGTTTAGAATTTGAAAAAAAAATCCTTTATTATTTATCTATGAATCATTAGGGAATTTTTTATTAGCATCTTTTATTGGTATAATTTTCTTATAATAATAGTTTTCATTCATGTTTACATATGGCATCTTTTGAGACATTCTATGGAAATCAGTATCGAACTGCATCATTATAGGATGAAGTTAGTAAAAGGATGTTGTTTTAAACATAAATTTTAAATGAAATGGTATAGATAGTAAAGATAATTCTACATTATAGAAGGATTTCACAAAGAAATAAAAGGATTCATGCATATCCCAGCAATAAATATCTCTCGTTTGAGAAAGGCAATCATGTTTTCATTAAAGAATCTCCATGAGAAAATGTCATGAATTTTAGAAAAAGGGAATGTTAATTCCATGGTTTATTAGTCCACATGAAATTATAGAAAAGATAGGATAAATTACTTATAGAGTAACCTTACCTATGATTTTATCTCAGGTATGTGATGTGTTTTTTGTTTCTTTATAATAGAAATATATACTTTATGTATCCCATGTTTTGAGTATTGAATTGGTACAATTAGAGGATAATATCCCTTATAAATAAAATATGGTTTATATTTCAGATTACAGATAATAGTTATTGTCAAATAATTTTATTTATAAAGTAATGGTCTTATGGAAGAATCACAATATTGAGCAAGTATCATGGGTCTCAAAAAATGCCTTCAGGGAAAAACATCCTCACTAGTTTAACTAATGAATAAAATTTAAAGGATTGAATTCCTTAAGGGATGAAGAATTTGACAACCCTTGAAGTCCTAGAAATAATTCAATTTTATATGTATTAATTTAATGTATATATATTCATAATATTTTTATAAATATTTTTTATATAGTTTTCAGTTAAAAATGTATAGTTTTATTTAACAAATCTTTTTTCCATAAAATACATTGTTTTCATAAAAAGAGAATCTTATTTACTAAGGAATATAATTTTATAAAACATAATTATTTTTTGGTATAAAAATATCACATATATTAAGATTATTATTTGGTATATTTTTTTAAACAATTGATTTTTGAGTTAATAGTGAAAAATGATGATTTTTGAAAAACTGCCTTTTTCATTAAAAAGTAATTTAAAAGTCCAATTATTTTTCATATTTTATTTTAAGGTAAAATACGTTATAATTTATTAAAATTAATCTAAATAATTACATAGTAATATAAAAATTATATTTTATTTTGGTTTATGTTCATTTTTATGCTTAAAAACAAAACTTTCTAAAAACGGTTTTTCATTCCATTTTTCACATTTATATTTAAGGATATTTATAACACTTATACAAGTTTAAGCTTTAAAAATAGATTCTGTATTTTTATATAAGAGATTAAAATTTATTAATGAGTTCAATTTCATTTTTTGTCATTATAAATAGGAACCACGGTAAAAATGTGTCAACACATTAAATGGTAAATCGGGTTAATTAAGGTAAATTATAATTGATAAGCCAAAAAATATTATAATAATTATTATTGTAAAACTTATTTCTACCTTTATGTCAAAATATTTTAAATTTGATTGTTTTTTAGGCACATGATTGTGATTAATACTTTAGAATATTAAAATGTTTAGAAAAAATACAATTGTGGCACTCCCCTCATAATGGAAGGGGAATATCCCATCGAACCTTCCTTACACTATTTGAGCACTTTAGTTGGACCAATGCCTACCAAAAACTCCCAAAAATACCTTAATTAATCCTATAGGTCTTTTTATTCTTAAAATAACAATCTTGAAAAGATAATGGTATAATTCAAAGGGAGATATTCGCAGAGAAGGTATAAGTTTCAACCGACCAATTTCAAGATTATTTCTTCTTCTACCTACTTCAACTTTTATTCAAGAATTTTGAAATAATAACATCAGTATATTTCATACACAGAATTTATTTTATGATTTTGGTGAAATCCTTTTTCATATTCTTTTCCATCTCAGGGGAAATAAAAACATCACTTGTGCGTACGTGGGGACTACCACCCTCATGAAACTATATGTTATTTTTATCACATGACCATATAAATGGTCATAATGATGGAAAAAATGAATATATTTATATATAATATTTATTTTCATAATTACGATTCATTAAAATTTAATATATTACTTAACTTCTTACACCTTTTCTACAATTTTATATTCATAACGTCCCTCGTGCATACATGTGGAATACCAAATCCACATAGCGATGTGACTCATTTTTCATTTTCACCATAAATGGTTGGTCAAAAGGTAGGAAATTATGATTAAATATGACATTTATAACATTTTTATTATTCTAGAAAATAAAAAAATTACTACTTTACTTCATTTCTGCTCATCAAAAAAATGAAAATGTCATCCATGCATACATATAGGCTACCGTCTAAATGAAATGACATGATTATTTTTTCCTAACTTCCATATTTCATTTTTAAAAAATTATATTTAATGTATAAATATTATAATTATAAAAATCTTAATATTATGGAGGGTATTAAACCATAACTCCTTTGATCATGGTCGTCACACCAAATTGGTTTTGAGGTTATAAAGAGAATGACCCCAAAATGTCCAACGTGAACATAACCATTTTAGTAAATAAATAAATCATGGAAAAAAATTAAATAAATAGAATAATAGTAACAATAATAACATGAAATATTTTATAAATAAATGATATAAAAATAAAATTTTATTATTTAGGAGTTAGAGAGCATATAAAGGAAGACAGTTTTTAAAGTAACAGATTTTTCATTAAAACCTTATTTTAAAGTATTCCTTTCAAATATCTATACTCTATATAATTTTTCTTCTAAATCTTTATATAATATTCTGATTTATAGACTGAATATTTTTTAAATTCATTTTCAACTAGTTTTTATATTCGTTTTTAATAATTTAAACGTGAATCATTTAAACATTTACTATATGGGTCATTTTGATGATTTTTTACCACTGTGCAAAAGAGTTTTTTAATGTATATGACTTGATCACAATTGTTGATTTCATATTCATTACTCATTATCAATCTAATAGTTAAAATATATTTTCAAAGAATATATTATTCTATTTCTTCTAAGATTTTTCAATTTTGAGAGTTTTCAATGAAAATTGATATTTATCTTTATGATTATAAAAAAATGGAAGGTGTTTTTATAATGGGATAAAATGAATTATACAAGGTTTTTGTGATGAAAATTTGAATAATTGTAAAATTTTTCTTCATGATATGGTACTTGAGAATTATAAATAATGATGGGTGATACTAATATAATTCATAATGAATGGTGAGATTGATATATCTCTCTAATGAATTGGGAAATTAAAAATCATCAAATGTGAAAAATAATAGAGCTGACTGGGTGAGTTAAACCTATAGAATTAACTTAGATTCAGTTATGTTTAAAAAAGTTAAAAATAAATATACAATGGTTATGAATATTATTCTCTAATATTCCTATACTATTATGGTAAAAATGATTTTTTAAAGAAATATTTTGATTTCTTCAGGTAAAGAAAGGTTATGAACATATAATTGTGAAAGAATTATTTTTAAAATAAATTTTTTCATGAGTCCCACAAACATTTAGATATCCCAATGGTTTTTACTATTATTTTAAAGGGTTTTTAGTGGTTTTATTGGAGTGAGTATTGATTTTCTATTCTGGAAGTGTTTTATTTATGTGTTCAAGTATTATTTTGAAAAGGGAAAATTTCCTCATTGGTTTTCAAATTTTTCCTGGGAATAACAATATTCCATTATTTTTATATCCCTTACTAAGCTTTTTTTCTCATACCACATTTTCAAATGTTATTTGTTGGATATGTGGATGATTAGAAATGTTAGCAAGGTTATTATTTCCACTATGGTGAATCTTATTAATGGGGAAAAGGTTTCTTGAGTGATATAAGGGTGTAAAGTTAAAATCCGTATTCTTTTTTTGAAAAATTGTACACTATAGGAAAGTTTCCACTTATTTATGAATCTTTTGAAAAAATTATCTAATAATACAAACAAAAAATATCCCTAAATGTAATAAATAGAAAATCTTGTTAAACCCCATATAATTATGGAATGAATAAGGTATGAGTCATTATAATATTACCTTTCTTGAGTTATTTATTCTATATCCAATTTTATTTAAATAGTTAATTTTTTTTCCTTTATAATTATATCATATTCATATGATTACATTTTGATTGTTTTGAGTTTATTAAATTGAAACATTCTATCTTCATAAAGAATGATTTAATTCAGATTGATAGGATTAATATCTAAAAATAATATATGCAAAATATGAACTAGTGGAAAGAATGATTTTAAAAATATTGATCTGTAGGGTGGAATGCAATGGGCACTTTATAGGATGTTCTGTATACCCAAAGTGAATCCTATGGTTTATTTGTGAAATATTTTATTGATTTTAGAATTTTCTTTTCCAAAATTATTTGTAAATCCTTTTTTCATACTTAATCATATCCACTAGTTTATAGATGATAGCCAGTTCAAGAATTCTTCTATAATGCATACTTCTTTATCAAAACATCAAATTGATTATTCTGAAATTTAACATCATTATCACTGACTATGGATATTAAAATTATGAATCTATGTAATATATATGTTCTAATAAACTTCACCAAAAATGAGCCCACACTGCGTAGTAAGACAATGACATTAACCAATTTTAAAACATAGTAAACTAGCACTAAAATATATGCATTCCCATGTTATTTGGGGAATGTCCTAATAAATTACAGTCCCCAAACATAAAAAATCTCAACAATAAGAATACTAGTTTTTATAATATATTTTTTCCTTCCAACATTCCCTACTTTTTATAAGTTATTATGACACTTTTTAAAATATCTAGACTGATTGAAAATTATTTTGTAGTAGAAACAAAATTGTATCACTTTAGTAGAAGTATTCATATTCTGAGTGTTCCTTCCTTAATGAAAAGTGTGGAAATCATCCTGGATTGAACAAATCTCTTCCTAAAGATCAAACATCCTAATTATTTCATCATCACCTAGTTTTTACAACTATGGTTCTTCCTAGATATATTATTTCACATATACCTCAAATCTCTTCATTTCCTTCCATATAATAACTTTAGGTTTCTTCCCAATGAAAATAAAATTTATAATTTCAGGATACTAAGGTATATAATTAGTTATCAAAACAAAAAAAATATCATCCAGAAACACTCCCATAATAGGGTGGTATTGTCTCATTGGAAATCCTCTGGACCATAAAGATGATACATAACCAAATTCCTATGCCCTTTCTTATCAATTATTTTCAATTCAATAACTTATAAAAATAATTATTATATTATACTCTATATATTTTATTATTTTATAGGGAATATATTGTAAAAAGTTTAATTGTCACTGAAACCAATAACTTAAAATCTAATGAGTCGTGGTTTAAATTCCTCCATGTTATACGCAACTGTCAAGATCTCCATCCCTGTGATTTCACAGTCTATCTATCCATTATTCAACACTATTATGTAATAGTACATCTTATGATTCTTATTTTACTTCTTCAAATTAATAATAAAATCATCTACATAATCACTGACATCATATATGATTTCAAATGTTAAGCACTAATCCAGTGTACGAAGGAAGTGTGATGACATAAGATCTTTCTTCAATAATTTTGAAAAATCAAGGAATTCCATTTTATATTTAAATTTAAAATAATTTATAATTAATTAACATAGTATCTTGAAAATAATATATAAATCCTTAATAAAAATCTATAAAACCCAGTATTTCTAAGGAAACATCTCACTAACTTCATTGAAGTTAGTGATTCTATGTTAAAATAACTTCTATTTTTACTTTCTCAATAATAATACCATCCTTGGATATTATATGTCATAGAAAAAAAATAATTTCATAACCTCAACCTATAAAATTTTCCAATTTAGTGATAAGTTTGTTTCTTCACATCTATCTTTCACTCTTGATAGATTCTTTATGAATTATTCAAATACCAGGCCAATGAATAAAAAACAATCCATTAGTACTTAAATAATTTTCTACACCACGCCTAAAAAAATTGAAATCATACATCTATGAAATGTGGTAGGTTATCGATATATACAAAATGGAATCCTTCTATAGGAGAATGTTTTCAAAGGATTTGGGTATATTTTCTTCACCAGATCATCTGGATCAATAAGCACAAGGTTATATCTAGAATATCCATTCAAAAAACTAAAATTTTAGTGTTCTTAAATACATTCCAAAATATGATAAATTAGAGGTAGTAAAAAAATAAAATTTCCTTATTGCCTTATTGATATTCTAGGAGTATACACATAATCTCTTGTATATAGCTATCCTTATGGAAATTTTCTCATTTTTTCATCTATAATAAGTATCATTTGACCCTTCATTGAAACGAACAGTATCGGAATTTACCATGCACTAATGAAATGGGAAATATTATGAATATATAAAGAATTTTGGTGACTGGCCGTTAACAAACACTTTCAAATAGGGGTTGATACTTCTTTTTTCACTCAATAGTGGATTTGACCTCATCTTCCATGAGTTTTTTTATTAATAGATAGATATAAGAATGAAATTGGTATTTTATATTTTCCATGTAATGAAATTTTAGTGTTTCATGAGAACCTAGATCATTATCCTTTACTGTTAAACTATTTGTTTAGCTAAAAATATTACAAGAAGTGTCACACATTCAACCCAAATTAGAATATTTCAATTTGGATGGTAACACCTTAAAATACAGTCTTGATGTCTTTTTCACATATGGTTTCATATCCTATATATAATTATTAAATTATTATATAAACTACCTAGGTGTAACTCAATTTAATATCTCTTCATTATTTCTTAATAGTTATTAAAATAATATAGTTTTGTTTACTAAAATTCGTAGTGAGTCCATCCAATTGAAACTATTAAATATAGGATTGAATGTGAAAATTATTTTTCACATTATAAGTAATGAAATACACTACAAAATTTCATATAATCCTTATGGATTCCTCAAATCTTAAAATAAATTCAAAACCTAAATTTAATCAACAACCTAAAAAATTTATTTTCCCTTAAGAAACGTCAATTAAGACACCTCCTGTGGATAATAATAGAATTCCTAGAATAACCAACTCCTCTTTGTCCCATTCAATATACAAAACTAGAAAATCAATGGGTATAGTAAACTTTTAATATTTAATCCAAATATTCAAAGACTCTAGTAAGGTTTGTAATCAATTTTTCTACGAATGAAAATGTTATTGTTTTGGCAATCAACTAATACACATTTAGATCCTTTTAATCTATAAATGTAATCAAATTTATGATTTCTTCTAAGTCAACCAAACATGTGGATATATTTTAGTCTGAAAATTCATAAATTATTTTTTAAATTCCCAAGATCCTTGAGTTTCTAGGATGTATTCTTAAGAAATAAATCACTAAAACCTTCAGTTCATTGTACTACTGTAAACTTATTTAACCTCTTCTTATTGTAAATCATGTTTTCGAGACACTTGGTGTAATAGGTAATCTTAATAATGGATTTTATAAAAGTAATAATTAGTATAATCATATAAATCATATAAATGAATATTTTAAATTATATATATCAATGATAATAAATCTCATTGTCCCTTTTAAGAAATGGTGAATGTGGTTCATAATCCTTGACATCACTGGTAACTAATTTTAGTTACCTCTCTGTTAGTCTTGTTCATTTATTTTATTTCTCTCATTATCCAATTAAGTATTTTATCTCTCTTATTTCCTTAAACTATCCTTTCTTTATTCTTTTTTGTGTGCATTATCTTTATCTTCATATTCCACTACAAATTTTATAGTTTCATCTTCACATTTTACTTTAATTATCATCTCTCTTTTCATTATAAAATCCATGATGAATTTTATAAGGTTGGTATTTGTTGTACTTGGTTGTTTCCTATTTCTTATCATAGTATTGTTTTTTACCATTTTCACACTTGAATCTCTACAATTTGTATTATTTCTTAATTATCTTTTAATAATTTATATATCAAAGAAAAGATTCAATTTTTACAAAAAAATGCCATTAATTTTATTTTGATTTATTTTAATCTATCTCAGATCTTCCAGAACCATTTTTGTTCCAAAAATATTTTAATTTAATATTTAATATTGATCTCTGAAACCTACATTGTACTTTCATACCTGATAACTAGTGATTTTCTTACCTTGAAAATATTATTATGTAGATTTTTTGAAAAAAAAAATCTTCTTCAAAAATAGATTAGTATAATCTTCCATAATTTACTATATCTGTTAGATAATTGGTCTACTATCATAGGTCTTCTACCATACTTACAAATGTAACTTGATTCCTCCATATGAGATGATGATGAGTCTTGTGCTGACATTTTGAAATTCATATAGGGTGTGGAATTGCGAACAAATATTATATAGTAATTATAATACTCTTTATTTCCTTGCTTTAAGGGAAAAAATTGTTTCATTAGCTTTGTATATTTGTAGTCTATGTATCAAAATAAACCTTAAATATTCATTCATTGAAAACATACCTTCTTTTTTTGACTACCTTTTACTATTAATTTACAATGATCATGTTATATAGGTTATTCATCTCCTCTATTTTCTTGTCAACATAATAACATCCAGTTATAGATTCAACCAATTATTTCATTATACTATTCAATCCTTTATCAAATAACTTCAACAACAATGTGTGTATAATTTAATATTGAGGACATTATTATTATAAGTCCTTGAATATTTCCCATGTATCAAGAAAATAATCTTAATTTGTTTATATAAATGTTGATATTCTAGTCGATAAATACATTATTCTCTATGTGGTGGAAAATTAAACTAATAATGGAATTTTATATGTCCTCCTATGTGTCGAATGAGTTCTCCTCTCGTTTTCACGTCCGTATTATTTCATGTACACTTCATACTTTAAATGAAACACCATATTTTGTGTTCTTATTCATTAACTCTATTGAGTGGAAAATATTGATAAGTGGTTTGGAAATCCATTATAAATATCGATGCAACCTCTTTTTCCACTCCATTGAAAGTAGAAAGATATTATATGTGGTGATTATTAAGATCATGATTCCTTATATTTGGAGTCATAAAAATGTAATATGGGTTTCCAAAGTACCATAGAAGTTATTTGTCCCTCAGACACAACGAAAAATACTCATTCAATATTAAAACATCAAATAATTTATTTTCTTATATCATATGTGACACTTAGATAGGATTTATTTCATATATGTATTCTATTATTATTTCATTGATTATTTTGAAATGTTATTTTTTATCTCTATTATAATATGTAATATATTTTAACATAGAATTATCCTTATGTGCATGAACAAACAAACCTAACAGATGTGATAAAGTTTCTATTGTTACATAGAATCAACGAAATAAATTGTTCTATGAAAACAATTCAGATTTATTCCATATTTTTTATATTTTATGTTTGAACTATAAACAAAAATTTTGAAATAAAACTTTTATCCCTGAAAATGGTTCCAAACAATCATGATATGAAATTGTGTTGTTAAACTAAAAAACTCTCCATGTAAGTACATCAGGTGATACAACACATTGATTTGGATTTACATTTCCCATTTTCATAAGTAAATAAATATCAATTAAAAATCATTTTTACTTTTGGTAAGAACAAAAATGATATAGTATTCTATGTTCATATCATGAAATAAAATAAATAAATAGTGGTAACCAAAATATAAAAATAATATATTGAAGTTTAGACGAGAAAAAGAGCAATAGAGTTTATTTAAATTAATATTTTCAATTAGTGAGAGTTTTGGGGGTTGGTATTATTGTTTCATATTATTCGTGTTTCAAGTTATTTTTCCTTATCTTGTATGATCACTCCATATTTCATGTTCTATATCGAGTAACTCTTCTACCACATAGTATAATTTCAGGTACCCATTAGGTATCTTTTTCTATTTATACTACGTTTATACAATAGTATCTATGATTTTAGTGTGACTTAGCCTCTTATGAGGTAGTAATTCAACAAATACCTAAGTCCTGTATGAGGTTTATAGGAAGGACTTACACTATCACCCCATTGTATAAACCTCTCAAAATAAAACACTAGGTGATAAATTAGGTATTTTATTAAGAATATAAGAGAATATAGGAAGATCCTAATGCAATAATGTATCAATAGCAATCCACAATTACACCTCACCTGAAATCCAATTTGAAACAAGCAATACATTGTCATATTAAAAAAATAATGATAATGTAATACTTATCTATAAGGACCCTCCAATGCAACTACAATCCAATATATAAGTCCATAAACTCTATAATTCCTAAATATAGTAAATCTGTCATTATCCCTATATATGAGATCTTCCTCTTATAAATATTCACTGCCAATAATGATCATTAGAAAAAAGAAACAATGTTATTTGTATAATTCCACAGGGATGAAAGACTTGGAAACTCTTGGTTATACTCAAATGCAATTTCTTACATAGCTCAACATCTCTAAACATTGAATCTCTTATAAAATATTGTTTTTTTAAATAAATTACCTAATTTAGTTTGATATGAATATATAGGGATTACACTGATCCTCATAATCCATGCATACACTCTACAAGTCTTTGAAATTGATTAATTTATCCCAATGATATTTATCTCATACATTATTATAAAAAACTTATTTAAGATCAATCTCAACCATTTATTTCATACACATATTATTATATCAAATTTATTGTGTCAAAATAATCAAATTATAGAACTACATAAATTATATTCCTAAGACTCTATGGAAGAAAATTTATCATGTGTGGGTAGATTATATTGGGAGGGAGCATGGAAATTGTCTTGAGTTTTCTCCCCTTATACTAAATTAGTGAAAGTAAATATTCTATATGGGTGTAAAATAGTGTCGTATCTTTCACACTCTAATTATCAAAATCATGCTACATTGGACTGTGAATGCATTTTTGAGTACAAGGATCATGAAATATTAATCGGTGAATGATAACTTAAGTTCTTATATCACAATAAATTGTCCCCTAAAGTTGCCCGAGCCTCCAAATTGTAATTTTACATAACTTTTTAATTCCTTTATTTACTCTAAAACTACCTTATTGCTTACACCAAAACTCATTTATACATCACTAAATAAATTCTAAATGAAACACTTTTCAAATTATATATTTAATGAGTGAAAATAAAAGCATAAATATTTCATATTAAACTCTTATTCCCAAATCAACCAAAATTATCAAACTATAGTAAAAATATAAATAACCATATAACAACACACAAAACATGACAAAAAACAACCTAATAAAATAATATATTTGTGAAATTTTCATGGTTAAAGAGTTGTGTTCATTTAAAGTTGAATTTATTATATGTTTCCTCTCTTATGATATTCATGATGTCCAATAACCATAAATAACACCTGGAAGATATCATTGTGTCAAAATATGGAATAAAACATGATTTTATACACTTTTTACATTGGACAGTTACTATCAATGACTAAAAAACTATGGGCAAAGAATTCAACAGAAACTGGAAAAGCTTTAGTGTTTCATGGTTAGAATAAAAAGTATACCAAATCGTGAAATTACTATTATAATTATTTTTTTATATTTTCATGATTTCCAAAACAATGCAAAAATCAGGTTTTTTTAGAATACCATTCATTTCCTATAAATAACCACTTCATCCCTATTTTTTAAATTTTGACCCTAAACTCTCCAGTGTCACTTAGAACACTGCAACCCAAATACTAGAGGCATGTTTTAGCTTTTTGTAATAGTTTTCAATTATTTTGATCCATCCTGTCATTTTCCCAATATAATACTTCATGAAATTTATGGATATTAATTAACTCAATATTTAAAATTTATAATTTTCATCTGAAAACCATGTATATACCTTTTAATTTACCAACATTTTCATATTTCATAGGGTTCAAACTTGATTTTTTAGTTTTTAATGAATTTAATTCTAAACCAAAATATAAACCAACAATTTCATGAAATCGTTATAAAATAAAATCATTCATGGTAAAAATAAAATATAAACACACTATTACATAAATTTTAAAATATAAATCCGAAATGATATCCAACTCCCATTACTATAAAACTAATTACAATAGTTCACAAAATAAATTAAATAAATTTCTAAAAAAACTTTTGAAAATCATGAAATCACAATTAATAAAATTTAAACTATAAAACCATCACCTAGAACCATTTTCAAAACATCTATCCATTAATTACAACTATACTCCAACGGATTTCAAAAAAAACATCCTTTGGGAAATATTCATTCACCCAATAAGACATTGTATTTAAAATGGTCAAGTATGAATAAATATTCTACATATATTCTAAAATAACATATTTATTTCCAAATAATGTTTAATTAATAATGGGGATATTAAATCTCTTCTGAAATAGTAATATAAAAATATTAAAAACATTATAAACATTTTTACTTCAAATAATCTCTCCAAAAACACCCAATAAGAAATGAAACCATGACATTGATCCATAAAAATTATAAAAATTATTTAAATGACACCCTAGATAAAATATAGATGAAATCCATGTCCAATTTTTTCTTTATTTCTTAAAAACTACATCATATAAATTTTAGAAATATAATTATTTATTTCCCAAAAAAGAACCAATGAAAATATTTCATTTGAAAATTATAATATATATTTATGATAATTAATTTCAAGAATGTAAAAAACATTTCCACTAAAATTTATTATTTTTAGGATGATGATACCTAAAATCATGAAACATAGATGCATAAATGAACAAAATAAAAATTATTTAAAAACACATACCTATAGAATTAATAAATATAAATTTAATATTATATAACTAAATTTTATATATATATATATATATATATCAACCATTTTAAAAACATGTTCCATATCAAACCATTATTTCCTAGAAATACCTCATGAATTTTAGAGAAAAAACTATAAACATTTTTTCGATTAACTTTGAATTTTAAAACACACAGTGACTCAAAATACAACTAAAATTAAACCCAAACCATATATTTACCAATCTTAAATTTATGAGAATAGGTGAAGGAACCAAAATAAATTCATAATTTTATGAAAAATAACCGTCAAAATTATCATTTTATAAGAAAATAACCCGTGATATTTTTTCATCAAATATTTTTATTAAATAAATGATTTCATAAAGTAAAATTATACATAGATTGAAACGATAACCCCTTTAAAATTATAAACATTAATATAAATTAAAAAAAAATTACCAAAAGTTTCAAGAATGCTATTTATAAATATCATTTCCTTTTCAAATATTGGTTTTATCATTGAAATGCACTTGTTTTTTAATTATAATAAAATATATTTTCATTTGAAATTTAAAATTATCTATTTTGGAAAAAACGTATAACATTGTTTATACATATATCACTTAATCAATAAATCAATCAATCACACACATAAAAATCAATTAAATCAATCCAGAAGACAATATTTCATAATTTTAAAATCAATTAGACTATAACCCACAACCTTTCAAGATAATAATTAATATTTAAATAGACATCCAATTAATTTTAAATAAATCATGATTAATAAAACTCAAAATAAAAATCACATATATTTTATAATAATTTTTCAGACACCTCTCTATGGAAGTAGAAAGGAAACCCCATTAAAGGGAAGATGGAAACCACTCAATCCAATACTTCCCTGATTACTTGATATTCTACCATAAATAGGGTAATTATGCATTTTTATAGTTTAGTTATCTATTTTTAATTATCCTACCTCCACTTAATTCTTACCCAACTCCCTTATTTCACTCTGGTACCATTTTGTAACACCCTGGCCTAATATTAGGCCTTTATAGCTAAACTAGAATGAAATAGACCTCTGGTGCATTCATAATATCAATAGGCTAGAATAAGTGTCAAGGGTGTCACATATGAATAAATGGGAAAATTTTACCCTTTTACATAAAAAGTAATAAATTAAACTAAACAGAAATCATTTATATAATGAAATTTCAATCATATGTGATATAATATGAAAATGAAAGAATGAAATAAGGTCCAAGTGGATAATACACCAACTAAACCTAAGTAAATTGAAATATAATATTATATCCATACAATACATGAACATCCTTCCATTATTTTTCATGGTGCCAGATGTAATCGACCTATTGCTAGTTTCAAAATAAATACCAAAGTTACCTTTATTTCATTTGAGTGAATAAAGGGAAAAAATCAAGGTTTTATAATATTTATTATTAAATAAATCAATCCACTAGTTTTAAACCTTATTCAAAATATTTTTTACCATCATAAATGAAAAGGATTTATAAATACAAAACCAAACTAAAGTCAT
Source organism: Viscum album (assembly GCA_963277665.1). NCBI lineage: Eukaryota > Viridiplantae > Streptophyta > Magnoliopsida > Santalales > Viscaceae > Viscum > Viscum album. The sequence goes on from OY728165.1 coordinate 1,652,334,507, forward strand.
GTTAATAACACAAAAAGAAAATAATCATCACCATTACTAAAAAGTAATAATAAAAGATCATAAAATTTAATAATCATTAAGTATCCAAAACCAACCATCATTCATCATGGGGAAACTACATATAGCCCTATGAGATAATCAAGGAATTTCCATGTTTGGAATAATCTGTTGGCCTATTATGCATTACTTTAGTACTTATAAGCAACTTGATCTCTCTATCCTTGTTGAGAATAATCCCCAAATCTAGGGAAAAATTACACTAGGGGATACTAGCCAATTTTTAATATAAAGATAGTTTGAAACTCATTCCTCGCATTCTCACATACATACACAAGGATCCCATAAAGTTTAATAAATCCAAACCATTTCAAATAATGCATTATAAACATACCATCATTAAGAAATAAATGTATCAAATGAGAATATTTATACAAACTCACATCTCACCACCCATTAAACATTCATTAACTATACACTTTAATTTCAATATCACATTATTCCATAACTAAAATTTTATAAATAATATAAACCTTAACAATGGTAAAAAAATTCATGTAAGAAAACAAAAGGCACATTTATATCACAACCAAACATGCCTTTTTTAATTAAAATTTAAGACTCCAAAACAACAAATAAAATTTAAAAAATGAATAAAAAATAAAATCAATAATATAAATTACATTTATTTCATGATATAAATATTTAAAAAAAAATTAAAAACATAGTGTCCCTGAAAACAAATAAGAAAAAATTTAAATAAAAATTCATTAAAACTCATAAGGAATAACAAAAATTGTGAAAGTAGCCGAGAAAAAAGTTTTCTAAAACCAACTAGATAATCTTTAGATGAATTTTATAAGTTTTTTATATCATTAAAACTCCCAAGCACCAAATTTTATATCAAAAAAATGTAGGGGATAGAACCACTATCATATAATCAATGACATCGCAAAACCTTTATCCAATTATTATAGACTCTGTTTAGAAATAAAGTTAAAATACTTACAATATAAAAATACCCATAAAATTTGGGGTATTCCGTTAACATGGAAAATGAAAATCTTTAATAAACCTTAGATAATAGATAACATTAGAGGGAGATAATATAATTTATAATAATAATAATAGAGAACAAAAATACACCTTAGACCATCCATTGAAGATATCCATTCAATATTAAAGACGTGAAAATAAGTTAAATCTCTTTCCCCTTAAACTCAATCCCTCATCCAAATGAGGGGGTAGAAATGCCATACCTATTTTATATAATATAATATTATTTTTATTTTTATTTTGATAATAATAATAATAATATCATAATAAAAATATAATAATAAATCCACCTTTTTATTGAATTATCTTCTAATAATACTCCCATACTCAAATTCCAATGTTAATAAAAATTCCTAATTTTATATCCATATCAAATATTTTTTTAACAATATTTACATAAATGAATTATTATTAAATATATAATATATCAATTACATAAGTATTTTTATAAATCATAAACTAAAATATTGAAAATTCCGGCATAAATTATATAACCAATAATAGATAATATATAACTTCATTAAAATACTATTTGAATCGATTATAGAGTCTAAAGAAGTTAGGATATGAAAGGGAGTGTTGGGGTAATATTCATCAATACACGGTTATTATTCATGGTTTCATAAGTAGTGCACAAATTTTTCATCACCCACTTCCTCTAAATTCACACATTACACAGTTACTTGAATAGATAACCAAGATATTCCTAGATTAAGCTCCATCCGATGATTTAAAATAGTTTAAAAATTAAACAATTTTATCTAAAAAATAACATTATAATAATATATATTCATAATTAAAAAAGTGGGGATCCATAGTGTTCACCTTGTATTTCCCTCATTGAACCATCAATAAAAAAAGTACCTTCTAAATTGGGGGTTTCTCCATACATCATTGATAACCCACAATAAAATCTATAAATTCAAAAATATTTACAACAATGTCAGAGGAAGTTAGAGGAAGAAGGATAATATAGGGATAGTATGAAGTACCTCAATCCAATTCTTGATCCACTAAGGGTTATGTGTATTATAAAGTAAAACTAATGTAGAAACACCCTTTAGGGACATATTCATGCACGAATAGAATGGAGAGGGATAAAAAGGGCCCCTTTTTCCAATTGAAAATCTTCAAATAATAATAAATTTAATAATATGTTGCATTTAATTTATATATTACCTATATTCCTTCTCAACACCCATATTCCCAAAAAACAACTTATGATAATCCTCTTATGAAGTCTGTTTAATAATTTAAGGAATATCCCAAGTGCTTTAGGTATAAAATAAAAATATTCAAGTGATTTTTTAGTAATGCATGGGAATATTAATTAGTTACTTAAGATTATATTTTATCCTATGTGAAATATCATAAAATTAATATATTTTTAAAACTTATATCATCCATGTACCATACAACTTGAAAAAAATAACATTTTTTAATAAATTTAATTAATGGTTTAATACAATAATACTTATTAAATTATAATGTGTTATAGGTTTTACATCACTTGTTTTAGTTTTTTGGGATATAATAAAAACACTTTATCTGTAGTTATTTTTAGTATTAATTATTATTTTAAATAATAAAATAAAAGAAACAACAATGTAAATTACATTACCCAAAAATAACAATATAATATGTAACATATTACAATGTTTTTAAATTAAAGTAATAATTCATTTCATAACTATTACAATTATAAACACCATAAATAATTAATTAAAAAATCAATAATTTCCAACAATAAAAATATTTTTTTCATTTTTTCGAATTCAAAATTAATTATACATGAAATATATGAAAAACAAACAAATTAAAAAAGATAATATAAAATTAAAATAATGACACATTATTTATTAAAATAATTTTTCAACAAGTTTTCAGTATTTCCAAATCAAAAAAGTCATTATGTGTAAAATAAAAATAGAAATATTTGACAAAAAAATTCATAAAAATCAATCTACCTAGTAAATAAGCACTAATAAAATGTATTTATATCATACTTTTTAGAAAAATACTTTTAATTAATCTGATGAAAAATCCATTTATATAATAATGTTACATTTATGATGAAGCTAATATTTTCACATATTTTATACTGTATTATAATGTTTATAAACCCACCATAGTGTTATTTAATAGGAAATTGTTACATATTTAGGTTTTTTTGTTATTTCGAGCCTAAATGCAAAAATGGCCTAATTCTAGATTTTTAACAGATTTTTGTCACAGGGGTATTTTTGTCATTTCTCATAAAGTCTATTTCCAAATTTTGTGATGATATTTTTTTAACCCTTATTTTATTTTTGTCAAATTTTTCTTCAGGACCAGAGACTGATTCATGCATCTAGAGGCCCAAACAAATCACTGAAGTTGACAATTTTTCCGGGCAGACTGCGCAGACCCCACCTCAGTAGTGGAAACATCATTCTTCCTAAGATCATATAAATGATGTGATCCGACTTGGATATGAAAGAGGACTCCCATTCCAGTTCACAAATTTAATTTCAAGCCGTCTGGAATCCGTTTTTTTTTTTTTGCCATTGAATGATATAGCTTTGAAGGAAGCTTCTAGGAAGCTTCATCCAGAGAAAGTGATTGATAATAAAAAAATTATAACTCCTTCTAGAAATGTCCAATGAATCCAATATTTTTAGGGAGGATGGAAAAAACATTTATAAACAACATTAATTCAGAGTTCCTTGCGTTAATCGGCCAATTAATGGGTCCAAAACGTGTCTACCTTTGCAGGATGAAATCTGTATATAAAAGGAGTGGAGCTCCTACCTCTCAAGACATTCCATTCATCGCCACACCATCCATCACAAAGGGGGTGTTATTGAGAGAGAAATATTATAGGAGTATTACTTGACGTAATAAAGCCATGAAGGGATAACTCTCAGCAGTGGTGGGCTGCGACGATCCGAACACATTTTCCCTTTTGAGTTTGTGCTACAATTTAAAATATTTTATTTTAAACTATCGTAGAACATGTTTTCATGAATGAAGGAGGTATTTTTCTCTCATGTATTCAATTTATTATATATTATTATATATTTCTTATATTATAATGAATTTAAATTGGTTTTCCACATGGTTTAAATTTCTTTGGGGAGGTCTCACCTTTGAGCACGATGAGTTCAACATGTTTTGGTTACTCGGAGGTCTTCGGGTAATCAGAACACATTCATTAGAAGATCGAAACCCGTGTACGAGGATTCAATATGGGATCTAGATAATTTAGGTGTATAAATTGAGGTATTAAGGTATAAATTTGATAATTAAATTAAAATATATCCCTAAACAATGATAAAGGGAGTGTCCAGCGATCAACGTTTGTCCACCGCTGCTACCTTTATCTTGATCTTTCAGCTCGATTTTTTTTGGTATTTTAGTTACTAATGTAGATTTAATATTTCATTTTGATTTCATTTTAATAATTAAAATCTCCCCATATATATTATATAAACTAGTTTTATATTAGTTAAATTAAAAATTTACAATTGAAAATACAGTGCGTATAAGCCGCCTCCTTGTGATCGACCCTAGGGGGTGCCATTACGGTGCATTATTAGGTTAATAAGAATTTAATTGAATAGGTTAAAGCGACTTAAATCCCTATTATCAATTTGAATATGTATTTGGTGAGGCTAATTGCTTACACATACCGTTTTTCATAAAAAAACAAAAAAATAGATCTTTGTTTCATATGATTCATTTCATCAGCCAATGTCGATTTGTATAGAAATTATTATAATTACTGTCATGTGGATAACATTTAGGGTGAGAAAATCTAGGAAGATACATTTAATATTCAAATTATTGAAAATTCCCAACAATTGGAAAAAAAAATCCAGTATTTGAAAGAAAATTCCTTGATAATTCAAGATAATTGCAGAAAAATGGAAAAAGAAAGCAAGATGATAACATCGTTGGCCACCCAAGTTGAAGAAGTTAAAGTACAATGGATGGAACAAAAAAAAACGAAAATATGAGGAGAATTAAAATCTTGTTCAACCTATATTCTAAGAAGAAATTATATAGTTTGAGGAAATTCTTGAAGATTCAATTCCTTCTCCAAAAAATGAGTTCCCAGCTGCATTGCTTGAAGAAAAAGAGTTTGAAGCTGAAATTTCTGAGGTAGTTTTAAATTATAATAATTCATTTCATTCAAATTTCATTAATTCTGAATTTCAATCTAATATCCCGTATTCTGAATTTTTAGATTCAGCATCACTACTACAGGATCTAGATGAAGAAGAAAAAGAAAAAGGTCCTCGTGTTGAGGAGAGAATGGAGGTGCCTATTGAGATGTACATTGGTGAAAAAAAGGATGATGGAACTAAAGAAGAAATTCAAGATGAGAAATTTTATACACCAGAACCATAGGAGAAGCAACATAATATTCTTGTATTATCAACACCGGTGGACACCACTCCTCCAGATCACCAAAACAGGGAGTACCCCAACATCCTTTTCCCACCCCCTCTTAATCTCATATTCTATTTTTCATCTCTTCTAGGGGTTGGGGATATTTTTCTTTCCTTTGGGGGTTCTCACTTCTGGAATCCACATATGGATTTCGAGAGAAATAATTTGTGGTGGTTTCTAAGAAAGAAACACCATCCACCTTCGAATTGAGGTTAACCTGCTGCAACTACCTGACTAAGGGCAGTAAAAACATAGCACCCTCTTGGGGGTCAAACCAAGCATTATCCCTCCCCTTTCTGATTTCTATTTATTTTTCTTTATTTTTCTAATGTATTTCTTTATTTATTTCTTTGTAAGAGGAAGTGGAAGAAATTTGGATACTAACTCAAATCTACAACTCGAAAATAATGTCAGATTGTGTCTTTCCTTCTCTTTAGTCTTTATACCTTTATTTAAATTTTGTCAAGCTAAAATGAAGGGTAGTGAAATTTATGTTTGGTTGAGTTTCAATCTTCTTATTTGTTTACTTTCTTTTTTCATTTTTTAAGAACCTTCATCTTTAATGAATATTCTGATCACTTTTCACTCATTAATTAATTTTGAGAAAATTTAGATTATTTTTGAAAAAAAGTATTTTAAATGATTGTTGATGTGAAAACCATTTTCCTTGAATTATATTTTCATTAATTTTTATGAATTTCACTGATTTTTGAAATCCATGTCCACGAAACAGTAACTTAAAATATTATTCCTATCACGTAAGGTATTATAAACCAATTTGACATATTCTTTATAATACCCACACTTTCTTGAGGGAAACTAGGATTTTGTGTTAGAACCAGAATTTTTTAATTTTCTCTTTTAAAGAATTGGTTTTCATTGAATGTTTTTAATATGATTGAGGCACTACTTTGGATATTGACATATTATCCGGAGACCTACCATTACATTTATCCTTCATTAGCCGTTATATGTCATGAATTTCTTTGTAGTTTTAAGCCTCATTACAAGGTAATTTACCCTTACCTACCCATTCTCTTTCTATTATTGCATAGATATTTCAAGTTTGAGTGTGGGGGAAGGGCCTTTCATGTGCGTTTATTGGTATGTGTTTCATTGATGGGTGTTGTGAGGTGTGTGTCAACATTTTGGGGAATGAAATAATTTTTCATGAGTCATAATTTCATTGTTCTTCATTTATTTCATTCAATTATCCTTAAAAAATAAAATAAAGTTATTCCTTTTTGGAGCTTTAAAAAAATGAAAAAAAAAATTGTGCCTTTCTGGAGATTTAAAAAAATAAAATAAAAGTTGTCCCTTTCTAGAGCATTACAAAAAAATGGGGAGAACTTTGATGATATAATTCATTGTAATAATTGATTTTCTCATGTTCCATGCTATAAAAAATGGTGGTGGTGATTTTTTTCACATTCTCAATGAGGATTGAGTGAGGAATTTTTTGGGTTTTCACTTGATTATTCATTCATTATACCTAAGAGTCAAACCATCTCTTTCTAACCTTGAAATATTAACTCATTTACCAACCAAACCAAAGCCACAGATTTATTTGAACCTTTTATGAAATCCCTCATGATTTAATTCATTTTTATAATTCGAGCTGTGGAGAAATGAGAATAGTCACAAGCCTATGGTGATATATACAACTTTAAATTATGAGCATAACTCCTGAATTAATTTCTCTTGAGTGAAGAGTGACATAAAATTCAATGTTAGGGAGGTTTGGATTGATCCATGGATGTATTTATGAGGTTGAAGAAATTTAAATTTTTGCAATGAAAATGAAAGGAAATTTTTTTTCATAGAATAGACATGATGAAATTTTCTTTTTGATAAGATCATGGTTGTTTCCTCATTTTTGATTTTTGTGTGAATTTTGATTCGAATATATGATAATTGCTCAGGAGTGTAATGTTTAAGTGTGGGGGATTGATGATGCTAATATTTTTCACATATTTTATACTGTAATCTAATGTTTATAAACCCGCCATACTATTTTTTAATAGGAAATTGTTACATATTTAGGTTTTTGTGTTATTTTGTGCATAAATGCAAAAATGGACTAATTCTAGATTTTTAACAGATTTTTTTCATAGGGTTATTTTGGTCATTTATCAGAAACTATATTTCTATATTTTTTAATTTGAATTTTCTTGGAACCCTTACTTTAATTTCTTCAACTTTGTCTTCAGGACCAGGGTCTGGTTCAGGCATCTAACGGCCCAAACAAATAAATGAAGTTGACAATTTTTCCAGGCGGACTGCGTGGACCCTGCCTCAGTAGCGGAAACATAATTCGGCATAACCTCTTCCAAATTATGGGATTCAACTTATATATGAAATAGGACTCCTAGGAACGTTAAAAATTTTAATTTCAAGCTGTTTGGAATCCGTTTTGGTTTCCATTGAATGATAGAGGTTTGAAGGAAGCTCTCAAGAAGATTCATCCAAGGAAAGTGATTGATAATAAAAAAATTATAACTCCTTTGAGATGCGTCCAATGAATACGAAATTTGGAGGTAGGATGGATAACACATTTAGAAACAACATTTATTAAGGGTTTCGAGTGATAATCAGACAATTAACATGTCCAAAATCTGTCGACTTTAGGAAAATGAACTCTACCTATAAAAGGAGAGGAGCTCCTACCTCTCAAGACATTCCATTCATCACCACACCATACATCACAAAGTGGGTGGGATTGAGAGAGAAATAGTATAGGAGTATTCCATGATGTAATCATGCAATGAAGGGCTAACTCAAAGCGGTGGTGGGCTGCGATGATCTGAAGACATTTCCCCTCTTGAGTTTGTGCTTTCATTGTAAAATGTTTTCTTTTAAACTATCCTAGAACTTTTTTGCATGAATATAGGAGGTATTTTCTCTCATTTATTAAATTTCTTATAAATTATTATAGATTTATTATATTCTAATTAATTTAAAGTGTTTTTTCTCATGGTTTAAATTTCTTTAGCGTGGTCTCGCCTTTGAGCACGATGAGTTCAACCTATTTTGGTTACTCGGAGGTCTTCGGGTGATCAGAACACTTTCATTAGAAGATCGGAACCCATGAATGAGGTTTCAATATGGTATCTATATAATATAGGTGTATACCTTGAGTTATTGAGGTATAAATTGGATAATTTAATTAAACTATATTCATAAACAATGATAAAGGGAGTGTCCAATGATCAACACTTGTCCACCACTGCTACCTTTAGCTTGTTCTTTCAGCTCTATTTTCTTTGGTATTTCAATTTCTAATGTAGATTTAATATTTCATTTCGATTTCATTTTAATAATAAAAATCCCCCAAAATATATTATATAAACTATTTTTATATTAGTTAAAATAAAAAGTGCCAATTGAAAATACAGTGCGTATAAGCGGCCTCCTTGTGATCGACCCTAGGGTGTGCCATTATGATGCATTATTAGGTTAATAATAATTTAATTGAATATGGAAAAGTGACTGAAATACCCATTATCAATTTGGCACTGTTTCTATGGAGGCCAAGTGCTTACACATACTATTTTTCATAAAAAACTAAAAAAAGATCTTTGTTGCATATCATTCATTTCATTAGCCAATGTGGATATTTATGGAATTTGTTGTAATTATTGGAATGTGGATAACTTTTATGGTTATCCAAGTAGGTAAGATACATTGAATATTCAAATTCTTGAAAATTCCCAACAATTTGAAGAAAATTCCCACCAATTGAAAGAAAATGCCTTGATAATTCCAGAGAATTGCAGAAAGATGGAAAAAGCAAGCAAGATGATAACATTGTTGGCCACCCAAGATGAAGAATTTAAAGTACTTTGTATGGAACAACAACAAAGAAATGATGAGGAGAATTAAAATATTGTTCCACCTATATTTCAAGAATAAATTTTAGAGGATGAATAAATTCTTTAAGATTCAATTCCTTCCCAAACAAATGAGTTCCTAGCTGCCTTTCTTGAAGAAAAAGAGTTTGAAGCTAAAATTTATGATGGAGTTTTAAATTATGAGCATTAATTTCATTAAAACTTCATTAATTATTAATTTCAATATAATATCCCTCATTCTGAATTTGTAGATTTAGCATCACTACTACAGGATCTGAATGAAGAAGAAAAAGAATGTCCCCATGTTGAGGAGTGAATGGAGGTGCCTGTTGAGATATACATTGGTTCAAACAAGTATGATAGCACTAAAGAAGAAATTAATCATGAGGAATTTTATAAACCAGAACCATATCAGAAGCAACATCCTATTATTCTATTTTCAACACTGGTGGACACCACTCCTCTAGATGACCAAAATAGGGGGCACCCCTACATCCTTTTCCCTCCCCCTCTTAATCTCATATTCTGTTTTTCATATATTCTAGGGGTTGGGGATATTTTTCTTTTCTTTTAGGGGTTATCACTTCTGGCATCCAAGTATGGATTTTGGGAGAAATAATTTTTGGTGTTTTCTAATCAAGAAACCCCATCCACCTTTGGATTGGGGTTAACCTGCTGCAACTGCCTGACTAGGGGTAGTAAAAACCTAGCACCCGCTTGGGGGTCAAACCAAGAATTAACCCTACCCTTTCCGCTTTCTATTGATTTTTCTTTATTTTTCTAATTCATTTCTTTATTTATTTCTCTATAGGAAGAAGTGGTATCAATTTGGATCCTATGTCAAATAAAACACTCGAAAATAAATTTAGGTTGTGTCTTTCCTTCTCTTTAGTTTTTTTCCCTTATTTAAATTTTTTCAAGAAAAAATGAAGGGTAGTGAAATTTTTAAGTGTGGGGGAGTTTCAACCTTCTTAGTTGTTTGCTTTCTTTTTTTCATTATTTAGGAACCTTCATCTTTAATGAATATTCTGATCACTTTTCACTCAATAATTAATTTTGAGAAAATTTAGATTATTTTTTTAAAAAAAATATTTTAAATGATTGTTGATGTGAAAACCATTTTCCTTGAATTATATTTTCATTCATTTTTATGATTTTAACTAATTTTTGAAATACATTTCCAAGAAAAACTAACTCAAAATATTATTCTCGTCATGTGAGGTATTCTAAACCACTTTGACATATTCTTTCTATTATCCACATTTTCTTGAGGGAAACTAGGATTTTGTGTGAGAAACATAATTTGTGAATTTTCTCTTTTGAATCTTCGGATTTAATTGAATGTTTTTAATATTATTGAGGCATTATTTTGGATAGCCACATTTTATCCTGAGACCTACCTTTACATATATCCTTCGTTAGCCCTTAGATGTTATGAATTGCCTTATATGTTTAAGCCACATTACAAGCTAATTTATCCTTACCTACCCATTCTCTTGGTATTATTGCATGGATATTTCAAGTTTGAGTGTGGGGGAAGGGCCTTTCGTGTGCGTTTATCGGGATTTGTTTCATTGATGTCTTTTGTGAGGTGTGTGTCAACATTTTGGGAAATAAAATAATTGGGCATGATTAATAATTTCATTGTTCTTCATTTTTTTCATTCAGTTCTCCTTAAAAAAAGAAAATAAAGTTATTCCTTTCTGGAGCTTTAAAAAATGAAAATAAATCTATGCCTTTCTAGAGCTTTACAAAAAAAAATAGGGAGAAAATGGATGATATAATTCAATATAATAATTTATTGGCTCATGTTCCATGCTATAAAAATTGGTGATGGTGATTTTTTTCACATTCTCAAGGAGGATTGAGTGAGAATTTTCTGTGTTTTCATGTGATTATTCATGCATTGTACCTAAGAGTCAAACCTTCTCTTTCTGACCTTGAAATTTTAAATCATTTACCAACCAACCCAAAGCCACAGAGTCATTTGAACCTTTTATAAAAGCCCTCATGATTTAATTCATTTTTATGTTTCGCACTGTGGATAAATGAGAATAGTCAAAAGCCTATGGTGATACATGCAACTTTCAATTATGAGCATAACTCCTGAATTAATTTCTCTTGAGTGAAGAGTGACATAAAATTCAATGTGAGGTAGGTTGTGATTGAGCCATGGATGGATTTATGAGGTTGAACAAATTTAAATTTTTGGAATGAAAATGAAAGGAAATTGTTTTTCATAGAATATACATGATGAAATATTGTTCATGATAAGAGCATGGATGTTTTCTCATTTTTGATTGTTGTGTGAATTTAGATTTGAATATATGATAATTGCTTAGGAGTGCAATGTTTAAGTGTGGGGGATTGATGATGCTAATATTTTCACATATTTCATACAGTAATCTAATGTTTATAAACCCACCATATTTTTATTTAATATAAAATTGTTACATATTTAGGTTTTTGTGTTATTTTGTGCCTAATTACAAAAATGGCCTAATTCTGGTTTTTTAACAGATTTCTGTCATAGGGGTATTTTTTTCATTTATCATAAACTATATTTCTAAATTTTGTGATTCAAATTTTTTTGGAACCCTTATTTTAGTTTCTTCAACAATGTCTTCAGGACCAGGGTCTGATTCAGGCATCTAAAGGCCCAAACAAATCAATGAAGCTGACAATTTTTCCGGGCGGATAGTGTGGACCCTGCCTCAGTATCGGAAACATAATTTGGACTAATCTCTTCCAAATTATGGGATTTGACTTAGATATTAAATCTTACTCCCAGGATCATTCAAAATTTTAATTTCAAGCCGTTTGGAATCCGTTTTTGTTGCCATTGAATGATAGAGGAATGAAGGAAGCTTTCAGGAAGCTTCATCCAAAGAATGTGATTGATAATAAAAAATCATAACTCCTTTGAGACATGTACAATGAATATGAAATTTGGAGGGAGGCCGGACAACAAATTTAGTAACAGCATTAATTAAGGGGTCCGGGTGATAATTTGCCAATTAACATATCCAAAATATGTCGACTTTAGGAAGATGAACTCTGCCTATAAAAGTTGAAGAGCTCCTACCTCTCAAGACATTCCATTCATCACCACACCATACATCAAAAAGTGGGTGGTATTGAGAGAGAAATAGTATAAGAGTATTACATGATGTAATCAATCCATGAAGGGCTAACTCCAAGCGGTGGTGGGCTGCGATGATCCGAAGACATTTCCCCTTTTGAGTTTGTGCTTTCAATGTAAAATATTTTCCTTTAAACTATCCTTGAACTTGTTTTCATGGATGAAGGAGGTATTTTCTCTCATGTATTAAATTTATTATAAATTATTTTATATTTATTATATTATAATTAATTTAAATTGGTTTCTCTCATGGTTTAAATTTCTTTGGTGTGGTCTCGCCTTTGAGCACGATGAGTTCGATCTATTTTGGTTACTCGGAGGTCTTCAGGTAATCAGAACACTTTCATTAGAAGATCAGAACCCATGTATGAGGTTTCATTATGAAATATATATAATTTAGTTGTATAAATTTAGTTCTTAAGGTATGCATTGGATAATTTAATTAAACTATATTCGTAAACAATGATAAAGGGAGTGTCCAATGATCAACGTTTGTCCACCACTGCTACCTTTAGCTTGTTTTTTCAGCTCCATTTTCTTTGGTATTTCAATTGATAATGTAGATTTAATATTTCATTTTGATTTCATTTTAACAATCAAAATCCCCTCACATATATTATATAAAATAGTTTTATATTAGTTAAATTAAAAAGTGACAATTGAAAATATAGTGCGTATAAGCGGCCTCCTTGTGATCGACCCTAGGGTGTGCCATTATGGTGAATTATTATGTTAATAAGAATTTAATTGAATAGGGTAAAGTGACAGAAATACCTATTATAAATTTGGATCTTTTTCCATGGAGTCCACATGCTTACACATACTATTTTTCATAAAAAACTAAAAAAAGATCTTTGTTGCATATCATTTATTTCATCAGCCAATGTGGAATTTTATGGAAATTGTTATAATTATTGGCATGTGGATAACTTTTATGGTGAGACAAGTAGGGAAGATACCTTGAATATTCAAATTCTTGAAAATTACCAACAATTTGAAGAAAATTCTCAGCAATTGAAAGAAAATTCCTTGATAATTCAAGAGAATTGCAGAAACATGGAAAAAGAAAGCAAGATGATAACAGTTTTGGCCGCCTAAGTTGAGGAAGTTAAAGTAATATGGATGGAACAAAAACAAAGAAAAGATGAGGAGAATGAAAATATTGTCCTTCCTATATTTCAAGAAAAAAATTTAGAGTTTGAATAAATTCTTGAAGATTCAATTCCTTCTCCAACAAATGAGTTCCCAGCTGCCTTGCTTGAAGAAAAAGAGTTTAAAGCTGAAATTTTTGAGGGAGTTTTAAATTATGAGCATTAATTTCATTAAAATTTCATTAATTATGAATTTCAATCTAATATCCCTTATTCTTAATTTTTTGATTCAGCATCACTATTGCAGGATCTGAACGAAGAAGAAGAATAAGGTCCCCATGTTGAGGAGAGAATGAAGGTTCCTGTTGAGTTGTACATTGGTGAAAACAAGGATGATGGAACTAAACAAGAAATTCATGATGAAGAAATTTATAAACCAGAAACATATGAGAATCCACATCCTATTCTTCTATTTTTAACACCAGTGGACACCACTCCTCTAGATGGCCAAAACAGGGGGCACCCCTACATCCTTTTCCCTCCCCCTCTTAATCTCAGATTCTTTTTTCATATCTTATAGGGGTTGGGGATATTTTTCTTCTCATTTAGGGGTTATCACTTCTAGAATTCACGTATGGATGTTGGGAGAAATAATTTTAGGTGGTTTATAATCAAAAAACCTCATCCACCTTTGGATTGGGGTTGACCTGCTACAACTGCCTAACTAGGGGCAGTAAAAACCTAGCACCTTCTTAGGGGTCAAACCAAGAATTATCCCTCCCCTTTCCGCTTTCTATTTAATTTATTTATTTTTCTAATGAATTTATTTATTTATTTATTTTTAGGAATATGTGGTATCAATTTGGATCCTAACTCAAATCTACCACTCGAAAATAAAGTTAGGTTGTGTCTTTCCTTCCCTTTAGTTTTTCTGCCCTTATATAAATTTTTTCAAGCTAAAATGAAGGGTAGTGAAATTTTTAATTGTGGGGGAGTTTCAACCTTCTTAGTTGTTTCCTTTCTTTTTTTCATTTTTTAGTAACCTTCAGCTTTAATATATATTCCGATCACTTTTCACTCATTAATTAATTTTGAGAAAATTTAGATGATTTTTTAAAAAAAAAGTATTTTAAATGATTATTGATGTGAAAACCGTTTTCCTTGAATTAAATTTTCATTCATTTTTATGAGTTTAACTAATTTTTTAAATCCATGTCCATGAAAAACTGACATAAAATATTTTTCAGGTCATGTGAGGTATTCTAAACGAATTTGACATATTCTTTCTAATACCCACACTTTCTTGAGGGAAACTAGGATTTTGTGTGAGAACCAGAATTTGTGAATTTTCTCTTTTGAATCATTAGATTTAATTGAATGTTTTTAATATGATTGAGGCACTACTTTGGATATCCACATTTTATCCTGAGACCTACCTTTACAACGATCCTTCGTTAGGCCTTAGATGTTATGAACCTTATTGGTTTAAGCCACATTACAAGCTAATTTATCCTTTCCTACCCATTCTTTTGGTATTATTTCGTGGATATTTCAAGTTTTAGTGTGGGGTAAGGGCCTTTCATGTGCGTTTATTGGGATGTGTTTCATTGATGGGTATTGTGAGGTGTGTGTCAACATTTTGGGAAATGAAATAATTGGTCATGATTCATAATTTCATTTTTCTTCATTTGTTTCATTCATTTCACCTTAAAAAATAAAATAAAGTTATGACTTTCTGGAGCTTTAAAAAAAATGAAAATAAAGTTGTTCCTTTCTGGAGCTTTAAAAAAATAAAATAAAAGTTGTGCCTTTTCTGGAGCTTTAAAAAAATGGGGAGAACTTGGATGATATAATTCATTGTAATAATTGATGGGCTCATGTTCCATGCTATAAAAAATGGTGGTGATTTTTTGTTTCACATTATAAAGGAGGATTGAATGAGTAATTTTCTATGTTTTCACTTGATTATTCATGCATTGTACCTAAGAGTCAAACCTTCTCTTTCTAAACTTGAAATTTTAAATCATTTACCAACCAACCCATTTCCACAGAGTCATTTGAACCTTTTATAAAATCCCTCATGATCGAATTCATTTTTATGTTTCGCACTGTGGAGAAATGAGAATAGTCCCAAGCCTATGGTGATACATGCAGCTTTCAAGTATGAGCATAACTCCTGAATTAATTTCTCTTGAGTGAAGAGTGACATAAAATTCAATGTGTGGTAGGTCTTGATTGAGTCATGGATGGATTTATTAGGTTGAACAAATTTAAATTTTTAAAATGAAAAGGAAAGGAAATCGTTTTTCATAGAATATACATGATGGAATTTTGTTTTTGATAAGGTCATGGATGTTTTCTCATTTTTGATTGTTGTGTGAATTTTGATTCGAATATATGATAATTTCCCAGGAGTGCAATGTTTAAGTGTCGGGGATTGATGATGATAATATTTTCATAAATTTTATACTATAATCTAATTTTTATAAACCCACCATACTGTTATTTAATAGTAAACTATTACATATTTAGGTTTTTGTGTTATTTTGTACCTAAATGCAAAAATGGCCTATTTCAAGATTTTTAACAGATTTTTTTCAGAGGGGTATTTTGTTCATTTCTCATAAACTATATTTCTAAATTTTTTGATTCAATTTTTTTTAACCCTTATTTTATTTTCGTCAAAATTGTCTTCAGGACCAGGGTCTGATTCAGGCATCTAAAGGCCCAAAAAAATCAAAGAGGTTGACAATTTTTCCGGGCGGACTGTGTGGACCCCGCCTTAGTAGTGGAAACATAATTAGTCCTAAGTTCATTCAAATTATGGGATTCGACTTAGATATGAAATTGGACTCTTAGGCACGTTCAAAAATTTAATTTCAAGCTGTTTGGATTTTGTTTTGGTTGCCATTGAATGATAGATGTTTGAAGGAAGCTTTCTGGAAGCTTCATACAGAGAAAGTAATTGATAATAAAAAATCATAACTCCTTTGAGACTCATCCAATGAATAATAAATTTGGAGGGAGGACGGCCAACACATTTAGGAACAACATTCATTAATGGTAACGGGTGATAATCGGCCAATTAACATGTCCAAAATGCATTGACTTTAGCAAGATGAACTTTGCCTATAAAAGGAGCGGAGCTCCTACCTCTCAAGACATTCCATTCATCACCACACCATACATCACAAAGTCTGTGGGCTTGAGAGAGAAATAGTATAGGATTATTCCATGATGTAATCATTCCATGAAGGGCTAACTCCAAGCAGTGGTGGGCTGCGACGATCCGAATACATTTCCCCTTTTGAGTTTGTGCTTTCATTGTAAAATATTTTCTTTTAAACTATCCTGGAACTTGTTTGCATGAATGAATGATGTATTTTCTCTCATGAATTAAATTTCTTATAAATTATTATAGATTTATTTTATTATAATTAATTTAAAGTGGTTTTCCTCAGGGTTTAAATTTCTTTGGCGTGGTCTCGCCTTTGAGCACGATGAGTTTAACCTATTTTGGTTACTTAGAGGTCTTCGGGTAATCAGAGCACTTTCATTAGAATATAGGCACCCATGTATGAGGTTTCAATATGTTATCTATATAATTTAGGTGTATAACTTTAGTTCTTAAGTTATACATTGGATAATTTAATTAAACTATATTCGTAAACAATGATAAAGGGAGTGTCTAACGATCAATGTTTGTCCACCGCTGCTACCTTTAGCTTGTTCTTTCAGCTTGATTTTATTTGGTATTTCAATTTCTAATAGATTTAATATTTCATTTAGATTTACTTTTAATAATCAAAATCCCCCAAATATATTATATAAACTATTTTTATATTAGTTAAATTAAAATGTGACAATTGAAAATACTGTGCGTATAAGCGGCCTCCTTGTGATCGACCCTAGGGTGTTCCATTATGGTGCATTATTAGGTTAATAAGAATTTAATTGAATAGGTTAAAGTGACTGAAATACCTATTATCAATTTTTCACTATTTTTGTGGAGTCCAAGTGCTTACACATACTATTTTTCATAAAAAAAGTAAAAAAAAGAGCTTTGTTGCATATCATTCATTTCATCAGCCAATGTGGATTTTTATGGAAATTGTTATAATTTTTGGCATGTGGATAACTTTTATGGTGATCCAGGTAGGGAAGATACATTGAATATTTAAATTCTTTAAAATTCCCAAAAATTTGAAGAAAATTCCAAGCAATTGAAAGAAACTGCCTTGATAATTCAAGAGAATTGCAGAAAGATGGAAAAATCAAGCAAGATGATAACATTGTTGGCCACCCAAGTTGAAGAAGTTAAAGTAATATGGATGGAAAAAGAAAAAATAAAAGACTAGGAGAATGAAAATATTGTTCCACCAATATTTCAAGAAGAAATTGTAGAGGTTGAATAAATTCTTGAAGATTCAATTCCTTCTCCAACAAATGAGTTCCCAGCTGCCTTGCTTGAAGAAAAAGAGTTTGAAGCTGAACTTTCTGAGGGAGTTTTAAATTATGAGCATTCATTTCATTAAAATTTCATTAATTCTGAATTTCAATATAATATCCCTTATTCTAAATTTTTAGATTCAGCATCACTACTGCAGGAACTGAGTGAAGAAGAAGAAGAAAGTCCCCATGTTGAGGAGATAATGGAAGTGCCTGTTGAGATGTACATTGGTGTAAATGAGGATGATGGAACTAAAGAAGAAATTCATGATGAGGAATTTTATAAAACAAAACCATATTATAATCCACCTCCTATTCTTCTATTTTCTACACCGGTGGACACCACTCTTCTAGATGACCAAAACAGGGGCACCCCTACATCCTTTTCCCTCCCCCTCTAAATCTTAGATTCTGTTTTTCATCTCTTCTAGGGGTTGGGGATATTTTTATTTTCTTCTAGTGGTTATCACTTCCGGCATTCACATATGGATGTCAGGAGAAATAATTTGTGGTGGTTTCTAATCAATAAACCCCATCCACCTTTGGATTGGGTTTAACCTACTGCAACTGCCTGACTCGGGGCAGTAAAAACCTTGCACTTGCTTGGGGCCCAAACCAAGGATTATCCCTCCCCTTTCCAATTTATATTTATTTTTATTTATTTTGATAATGAATTTATTTATTTACTAATTTGTAGGAAGAAGTGGTATCAATTTGGATCCTAACTCAAATCTACCACTCGAAAATAAAGTCAGGTTGTGTCTTTCCTTTTCTTTATTTTTTCTGCTCTTATTTAAATTTTGTCAAGATAAAATGAAGGGTAGTGAAATTTTTATGTGTGGGGGAGTTTCAACCTTCTTAGTTGTTTGCTTTATTTTTTCATTTTTTAGGAACCTTCGGTATTAATGAATATTCTGATCACTTTTCACTCATTAATTAATTTTAAGAAAATTTAGATGATTTTTTAAAAAAAGTATTTTAAATGACTGTTGATGTTAAAACTGTTTTCCTTGAATAATATTTTCATTCATTTTTATGAGTTTAACTAATTTTTTAAATCCATTTCCATGAAAAAGTAACTCGAAATATTATTCACATCATGTGAGTTATTCTAAACCACTTTTACATATTCTTTCTAATACCCACACTTTCTTTAGGGAAATTAGGATTTTGTGTCAGAACCAGATTTTGTGAATTTTCTCTTTTGAATATTTGGATTTAATTGAATGTTTTTAATATGATTGAGGCACTACTTTGGATAGCCACATTTTATCCTGAGACCTACCTTTACATCTATCCTTCGTTTTCCCTTAGATGTTATGAATTTCCTTACAGGTTTAAGAAAAATTACAAGCTAATTTATACTTACCTACCCATTCTCTTGGTATTATTGCATGGATATTTCAAGTTTTAGTGTGGGGGAAGGGTCTTTCTTGTGAATTTATTGGGATGTGTTTCATTGATGGGTGTTGTGAGGTATGTGTCAACATTTTGGCCAATGAAATAATTGGGCATGATTCATAATTTCATTGTTCTTTATTTTTTTCATTCAGTTATCCTTAAAAAAATAAAATAAAGTTATGCCATTCTGGAGCTTTAAAAAAATAAAAATAAAGTTGTGCCTTTCTAGAGCTTTAAAAAAATAAAATAAAAAGTTTTTCCATTCTGCAGCTTTACAAAAAAATGGGGAGAACATGGAAGATATAATTCACTGTAATAATCCATTGGCTCATGTTCCATGCTATAAAAAATTGTGGTGGGGTTTTGTTTTACATTATCAAGGAGGATTGAGTGATGAATTTTTAATGTTTTCACTTGATTATTCATGCATTGTACCTAAGAGTCAAACCTTATCTTTCTAACCTTGAACTTTTAAATCATTTACCAACCAACCCAAACCCACAGAGTCATTTGAACTATTTATGAAAGACCTCATGATTGAATTCATTTTTATGTTTCGTGCTGTGGAGAAATGAGAATAGTCACAAGCCTATGGTGATACATGAAACTTTCAAGTATGAGCATAACTCCTGAATTCATTTCTCTTGAGTGAAGACTGACATAAAATTCAATGTGAGGTAGTTTGTGATTGAGCTGTGGATGGATTTATGAGGTTGAATAGATTTAAATTTTTGGAATGAAAATGAAAGTAAATTGTTATTCATATAAGATACATGATGAAATTTTGTTTTTGATAAGATCATGAATGTTTTCTCATTTTTTATTGTTGTGTGAATTTTGATTCGAATATATGATAATTGCTGAGGAGTGGAATGTTTAAGTGTGGGAGATTGATGATGCTAATATTTTCACATATTTTATACTATAATCTAATGTTTATAAACCCAACATACTGTTATTTAATAGTAAACTATTACATATTTAGGTTTTTGTGTTATTTTGTGCCTAATTACAAAAATGGCATAATTCTGGATTTTTAACAGATTTCTGTCACAGGGGTATTTCGGTCATTTCTCATAAAATATATTTCTAAATATTTTGATTCGGTTTTTTTGGAACCCTTATTTTATTTTATTCAACAATGTTTTCAGGACCAGGGTCTGATTCAGGCATCTAAAGGCCCAAACAAATCAATGAAGTTGACAATTTTTCCCGGTAGACTGCGTGGACCCCGCCTCAATATCAGAAACATAATTTGGCCTAAGCTCTTCCAAATTATGGTATTCAACTTATATATTAAAGAGGACTCCCAGGATTATTCAAAAATTTAATTTCAAGCCGTTTGGAATCTGTTTTGGTTGCCATTGAATGATAGAGGTTTGAAGGAAGCTTTTAGGAAGCTTCATCCACAGAATGTGATTGATAATAAAAAAATCCTAACTCCATTGAGACACGTCCAATGAATACTAAATTTGGAGGAAGGAAGGAAAAAACATTTAGGAACAACATTCATTAAGGGGTCCGGGTGATAATCACCCAATTAACATGTCCAAAATGTGTCGACTTTAGGAAGATGAACTCTGCCTATAAAAGGAGAGGATCTCCTACCTCTCAAGAAATTCCATTCATCACCACACCATACATCACAAAGTGGGTGGGCTTGAGAGAGAAATGTTATAGGAGTATTCCATGATGTAATCCATCCATTAAGGGCTAACTCCAAGCGGTGGTGGGCTGCGACGATCTGAAGACATTTCCCCTTTTGAGTTTGTGCTTTCATTGTAAAATATTTTTCTTTTAAACTATCCTGGAACTTGTTTGCATGAATGATGGAGGTATTTTCTCTCATGTATTAAATTTATAATAAATTATTATATATTTATTTTATTACAATTAATTTAAAGTGGTTTTCCTCATGGTTTAAATTTCTTTGGCATGGTCTCGCCTTTGAGCATGATGAGTTTAACCTATTTTGTTTACTCAGAGGTCTTCGGGTAATCAGAGCACTTTCATTAGAAGATATGCACCCATGTATGAGGTTTCAATATTGTATCTATATAATTCAGGTGTATAACTTGATTTCTTAAGGTATAAATTGGACAATTTAATTAAACTATATTCGTAAACAATGATAAAGGGAGTGTCCAACGATCAATGTTTGTCCACCGCTGCTACCTTTAGCTTGTTCTTTCAGCTCGATTTTCTTTGGTATTTCAATTGATAATGTAGAATTAATATTTCATTTGGATTTAATTTTAATAATAAAAATCCCCTAAATATATTATATAAACTATTTTTATATTAGTTAAATTAAAATGTGATAATTGAAAATACTCTGCGTATAAGCGGCCTCCTTGTGATCGACACTAGGGTGTTCCATTATGGCGCATTATTAGGTTAATAAGAATTTAATTGAATAGGGTAAAGTGACTGAAATACCTATTATCAACTTGGCTCTGTTTTTGTGGAGGCAAAGTGCTTACACATACTGTTTTTCATAAAAAAAAGAGCTTTGTTGCATATCATTCATTTCATTAGCCAATGTGGATTTTTATGTAAATTGTTGTAATTATTGGAATGATGTTAACTTTTATGGTGATACAAGTAGGGAAGATACATTGAATACTCAAATGCTTGAAAATTCCCAACAATTTGAAGAAAATTCCCATCTATTGAAAGAAAATGCCTTGATAATTCAAGAGAATTGCAGAAAGATGGAAAAATCAAGCAAGATGATAACATAGTTGGCCGCCCAAGTTGAAGAAGTTAAAGTAATATGGATGGAAAAACAACAAAGAAAAGATGAAGAGAATTAAAATCTTGTTCCACCTATATTTCAAGAAGAAATTCTAGAGGTTGAAGAAATTCTTGAAGATTAAATTCTTTCTCCAACAAATGAGCTCCTAGCTGCCTTGCTTGAAGAAAAAGAGTCTGAAGCTGAAATTTCTGAGGGAGTTTTAAATTATGAGAATTTATTTCATTAAAATTTCATTAATTCTTAATTTCAATCTAATATCCCTTATTATGAATTTTTAGATTCAGCATCACCACTGCAGGAACTGAATGAAGAAGAAGAAGAAAGTCCCCATGTTGAGGAGAGAATGGAGGTGCCTGTTGAGATGTACATTTGTGCAAACAAGGATGATGGAACTAAAGAATAAATTCGTGATGAGGACTTTTATAAACCAGAACCATATGAGAATCCACCTCCTATTCTTCTATTTTCAACACCGGTGTACACCGCTCCTCCAGATGACTAAAACAGGGGGCACCCCTACATCCTTTTCCCTCCCCCTCTTAATCTCAAATTATATTTTTCAACACTTCTAGGGGTTGAAGATATTTTTCTTTTACTCTAGGGGTTATCACTTCCGGCATCCACATATGGATGTCAGGAGAAATAATTTGTGGTGCTCTCTAATCAGGAAACCCCATCCACCTTTGGATTTGGGTTAACCTGCTGCAACTGCCTGACTCGGGGCAGTAAAAACCTAGCACTCGCTTGGGGGTCAAACCAAGCATTATCCCTCCGCTTTCCTCTTTCTATTTATTTGTCTTTATTTTTCTAATGAATTTCTTTATTTATTGATTTGTAGAATTAAGTGGTATCATTTTGGAGCCTAACTCAAATCTACCACTCAAAAATAAAGCCAGGTTGTGTCTTTCCTTCTCTTTATTTTTTCTTCCCTTATTTAAATTTTTTCAAGATAAAATTAACGGTAGTGAAATTTTTAAGTGTGGGGGAGTTTCAACCTACTTAGTTGTTTGACTTATTTTTTCATTTTTTCGGAACCTTAAGAATTAATGAATATTCTAATCACTTTTCACTCATTAATTAATTTTGGGAAAATTTAGATGATTTTTTAAAAAAGTATTTTAAATGATTGTTGATGTGAAAACTGTTTTCCTTGAATTATATTTTCATTCATTTTTATGAGTTTAACTAACTTCTGAAATCCATGTCCGTGAAAAACTATCTCAAAATATTATTCACATAATGTGAGGTATTCTAAACCACTTTGACATATTCTTTCTAATATCCACACTTTCATTTGGGAAATTAGGATTTTGTGTCAGAACCAGATTTTGTGAATTTTCTATTTTGAATATTTGGATTTAATTGAATGTTTTTAATATGATTGAGGCACTAATTTGGATAGCCACATTTTATCCTGAGACCTAACTTTACATCTATCCTTCATTTTCCCTTAGATTTTATGAATTTCCTTACAGGTTTAAGCCACATTACAAGCTAATTTATCCTTACCTACCCATTCTCTTGGTATTATTTCATGGATATTTCAAGTTTGAGTTTGGGGGAAGGGTCTTTCTTGTGAATTTATTGGGATGTGTTTCATTAATGGTTGTTGTCAGGTGTGTGTCAACAGTTTGGGCAATGAAATAATTGGGCATGATTTATAATTTCATTGTTCGTTATTTTTTTCATTCGGTTCTCCTTAAATAAATAAAATAAATTTATTTCATTCTTGAGCTTTAAAAAAATTAAAATAAAGCTATTCTTTTCTGGAGCTTGAAAAAAAAGGTGTGCCTTTCTTCAGCTTTACAAAAAAATGGGGAGAACTTGGATGATATAATTCATTGTAATAATCGATTGGCTCATTTTCCTTGCTATAAGATATTGTGGTGGGGTTTTGTTTCACATTATCAAGGAGGATTGAGTAAGGAATTTTCTGTGTTTTCACTTGATTATGCATGCATTGTACCTAAGAGTCAAACCTTATCTTTCGAACCTTGAACTTTTAAATCATTTACCAACCAACCCAAAGCCATAGAGTCATGTGAACTTTTTATGAAAATCTGCATGATTGAATTCATTTTTATGTTTCGCGCTGTGGATAAATGAGAATAGTCACAAGTTGATGGTGATACATGAAACTTTCAAGTATGAGCATAACTCCTGAATTAATTTCTCTTGAGTGAAGACTGACATAGAATTCAATGTGAGGTAGGTTTTGATTGAGTCGTGGATGGATTTATGAGGTTGAACAGATTTAAATTTTTGGAATGAAAATGAAAGAAAATTGTTTTTCATAGAAGATACATGATGAAATTTTGTTTTTGATAAGATCATGAATGCTTTCTCATTTTTGATTGTTGTGTGAATTTTGATTTGAATATATGATAATTGCTAAGGAGTGGAATGTTTAAGTGTGGGGGATTGATGAAGATAATATTTTCACATATTTTATACTATAATATAATGTTTATAAACCCAAAATAGTGTTATTTAATAGGAAATTGTTACATATTTAGATTTTTGTGTTATTTTGAGCCAAAATGGAAAATGGCCTAATTCTGGATTTTTGAAAGATTTCTATCACATGGGTATTTTGTTCATTTTTCATAAAATATATTTCCAAATTTTGTGATTAGAATTTTTATGTAACCCTTATTTTATTTTCATCAACTTTTTCTTCAAGACCATTGTCTGATTCATGAATCTAGAGGCCCAGAAAAATCAATGAAGTTGACAATTTTTTCCGAGCGGGCTGCGTGGACCCCACCACAGTAGCGGAAACAGAATTCAGCCTAATCTCTTTGAAATGATGGGATTAAAATTTAATATGAAAGAGGAATCCCATGAAATTTCACATATATAAATTCAAGCCGTTTGGAATCAGTTATGGTTTCCATTGAATGATAGTTTTTTTAAGGAAGCTTCCAGGAAGCTTCACCTAGAGAAAGTGATTGATCATAAAAAATCATAACTCCTTCCAGATGCATCCAATGAATCCGAAATTTTAAGGGATGATGGCCAACACATTTATTAACAACATTAATTAAGGTTTCCATGTGTTAATCAGCCGATTAATGGGTCCAAAACTTTTTAACTTTTGGAGGATGAAGTCTGCCTATAAAAGGAGAGGAGCTCCTACCTCTCAAGGAATTCCTTTCATCCCCACACCATCCATCACAAAGGGGGTGGGCTTGAGAGATAAATAGTATAAGATTATTCCATGATTTAATCAAGCCATGAAGGGCTAACTCCAAGTAGTGGTGGGCTGAAACAATCTGAAGACATTTCCCCTTTTGAGTTTGTGCTTTCGTTGTAAAATATTTTCTTTTAAACTATCCTGGAACTTGTTTGCATGAATGAATGAGGTATTGTTATCTCATGTATTTAATTTTGTATAAATTATTCTAGATTTATTATATTATAATTAATTTAAAGTGGTTTTCTTCATGGTTTCAATTTCTTTGGTGAGGTCTCACCTTTGAGCACGATGAGTTCAACCTGTTTTGGTTACTCAGAGGTCTTCAGGTAATCGGAACACATTCATTATAAGATCGGCACCCATGTATGAGGTTTCAATATGGTATCTAGATAATTTATGTGTATAACTTGATGTATTAAGGTATACATTGGATAATTTAATTAAAATATATTCATAAAAAATGATAAAGGGAGTGTCCAACGATCAACGTTTGTCCACCGCTGCTACCTTTAGCTTGTTCTTTCAGCTCAATTTTATTTGGTATTTTAATTACTAATGTAGATTTAATATTTCATTTTGATTTCATTTTTTTAATCACAATCCCCCCATATATATTTTATAAACTAGTTTTATTTTAGTTAAATTAAAAAGTGACCATTGAAAATACAGTGCGTATAAACGGCCTCCTTGTGATCGACCCTAGGGTGTGCCATTATGGTGCATTATTAGGTTAATAAGAATTTAATTGAATAGGGAAGTGTGACTAAAATACATATTATCAATTTAACATAACTTACTATTACATAATCATATAACACATATAATATACTATAATAAATTATAATAGATGAATTTTGTTCCCCATATTTCTAAAAAACACTTATATAAATATCATAATTTTTTAAAAAAAATATATCAATTGCACAAAAATTCCAAAATCAATCATCATAAATAGGTTGGAGTTGTTTTAAAAATATTTAATATGAAAATAGTTAAAAAAGTTCTTATCAAAATCTATAAATATTATAAAACTTTTTCATTAATTTTTATTTATTTTCCATCAAAAATAATTGAATATAAATTTTTAGAATAAAATTAATAAGATAAGTGATTAAAAATAGTTTTTTAAGAAGAAGTCTCAAAACACACACAAACCTTCTAAAAAATGAACTTATTAGAGTAACTATGTTATATGTAAATATTTTTTATGTTTTTAAAAACATAGTGTATGAAACTAATAATATGTGTTATTCAGGATATATTGGGAAATACTAACTAAAAACTTGTCCTTATGTATCACTTATTTTTTAATCAGTTTCAAAAAATAACTAGTACTACCTTCGAAGAAACTTGTAGTTAAATTTAGGATTAAACCCAACTAATTAAGTTAATAAAACATACATTCAAGAAGTATCAAACCATTTTATCTCCATATAAAGTTACCACTTTCACCTTAATAGATTTATTTATTATTTTAAATATAATTTACAATAATTTTCCAAAAATTCCTAAGAGGTCATCATTACACTAATAGTTAATAAATATTTTATATGAAAATTTAAATAATAAAAAGAACATAAGATTATAAATACCTTTTTGTTGACTTATATTTTTATAGATGATATAATCTTTAATAAATTTCATAAGAAAATAGTCATAATCGATTTCATTTTTCTGTCTTGAATAGAATATATACTAAAGAATATATATATTTTTACAATATCTACTCAAAAATAGAAATTTAATTATATATAACCAGATAAAATTTCAGTTTTATAAATACATGAGATAAAAAAAATTATAGTATTTCCTTTTATTTTCTTATCAATTTGGATTTCTCATATAATTTATCCTCCATAATGTGAACCCTAGAATTAAAATATTTAACTTCTCTCTTTGTTTGTGTTTTTATATGGTTTTTTAAATAGTAGTCTCTATGCGATACTCTAGAACATTCATATCTAAAACCACTGTATTTATCTAGAAACTATAATTCCCCTACTAATATATTCTCTTCACCTTAATTGAGTGAATATGGAAGAAAATATTCCAAAAAATATAATGAAAAAGTATTAAATACATTTTTTATTAAACTAGAATTCCCTAATTATCAAATATTTTGTACATATAAAATGACATCTACAAATTGTTCATTATTTTTTATGTGATTTTCCTTTCACAATTCATGAAATGGAATATAGGAATACTGGACATAGATTAATCAATATTTATGTAAATATTAAAACATCATTCTTTTATTTTATTAAATCAATTTTTGTTACAAATCCAATGAGTTACCAATTGTTCTACAATTTTGTATACTCACCCCCATTTTAAAATTGTGGTATATTGTTTTTCATTCATGTTTCTGATTCTCTAAACTCATTTTTTAGTTTTAAAAATAAAAATTAGATACAATTTAACTTTATTCCATCTCCTCACACTAAGTAATGAAACAATATAAAGTTTCCTAGTACCATATGCTTATATATATATATGGTGGTTATATATGTAAATTCTCATACAAAATATTACATATTTATTATATTGAGTTGTTTATAATGATTTTTAAGCACGCACCTCTTTAGGTGTTATGAAATTCACAGAGAATTTGCATTTTTACTCCCTAAGCATGGACTATTTTGAAACATGAATTATTATTAGAATTATAAAAGTTATAGCATCTTGAGAAGTTTTTTTTGGATATTTAATAAGGATTAGGAAGTGATTTTTGTTCTTGAGAGAGTTCTTGGGTAGGGTGAGGTTTTATTTTCCAAAAACTTTAGCAATAGGTATAAGGTTACACCATGGATAATAGGGGTTATGACATGGAACTTCTTTTTGTGTTTTTAGATGAGAAAAATGGGTAGATTTATAGAGTTATGACTGGGTGACACAACATGATGGCTTCATGTTGAGGAGGCCATAACACAGTGGTAGATTGTTATGTCGTGGGGATATTTTGTGGTGGAATCCTCAAAAAGTCTCACATAGGGGTCTTTCTACCTAGGGTGGTCATCTATGGTGGATCATCTACCTTTTTATGGGTTCTTTCACCATACCCTAGGGTTCATTTTATAGTGTGGCCCTAGTTAGATAAGTCTCATCACATGACCTAGAGGGACTACACCATAAGGGTGTTGTTGTGGGTTGGACCCTATATGTTTTACTAGCCAGTTGTGCCACAACTAAGAGGGAAACGTGGTAGTGTTTCTTGGAGATGAGGTGTCTTGGTGTAACCCTTAGGGTCGTGCCACGACTAGGTACTTGTAAAAAAATTATCAACAAAAGAGTAGTCATTTTTCCCCAGTCCCCTAGAAAATTAGGTCAAACTAGGGTCGAGAGAGGGACATCACAGCTAGATCCCCCTATGCTTCCACCATTTAATCCCCCTTTAGGGAGGGTTTTTTTATTTTTTTTCCCCGCAATAATTGTGGAATGAGCTTCTTATCCTTCCATTTTTCTATCTCTTCTTCATTATACAACTATTTAAATATGATTTTAGGCTTGCCTTGAACTAAAATTCCACTGGTTCATGGTGGAAGAAAGTGAAGATCATAAGGGATTTTAATTGGGCCAGATAGAGGATATCTTAGGAGGATGATCACATTCAATTATTTATATTTCATTTTGAGTTATGTTAACATATTTATTTTTCAATGAATTTTAAAGATATAAGGTTTAATAAAACATTGATTCTAAATCATTAAAGTGGGAATTTTGTTTTCCATAGGTCTATGTGTATGTGTAGGGAGTAGACCGCAACTCATTTTACATGGTTTCGACAATGTTATACCATTAGGTGAGTTTTTAGGTGTTTATTCCTATTTAAATTAAAGTAAATTACTAATTATAAATGTTTATAATTAATTTTTTTAGAAATTAGAACTTAATAAAATATGTTGGGTGATGATACATTATTATATTAGTCTAGGACAAGCTTAGGTGATGGTAGTCAATATTTATTTAAAGAGAATAAATCCATATGCGGTAGGTGGTCCCTAAAAATATCCCTAAAGTATTTTTGCGTTGTTTATTTAGAATTTGACATGTGGTATCTTTATGTATGGGAGATTAGCCTTAATTTTAAATTGAATTGTTTTATTAAATTTACATGAAATTAATAAGGTATTAATGGATGCGATGTATACATGGACATCGACCTCATGCCTTGTTCTTCAATAGTCTAAGGATTGATCAATTGTGTAATGTGAGACACTAGAATTACATAGGTGTTTGAATTCAATATATTTACATTGTAAAACTTGTGAAATGTTACCATAGTTCACTTGAACGGGGTAGAGTAATGGTTTTGGAATGGTTGTCTGAGGAGTATTACACCTAAGGACCAAGAGATGCCTAATTGTCTTTGGGAAAGTATAGATGAGTGAGGGGTGATTATTCCTCTCCAACTAGAATGTGAGTTCTTACCTGGGTATCCCTGGGGAGGAAACAGATAGGATAGTCATGGGAGTACTGACATTAGATAATTAGGGAAGGGTGATGGTTATTATTCAATCTCTCTATGGTGGTGTGTGTATGACACAACTAAGGAGGCCAAGGATGTAAGGACCTGACCCCAATTGCCCAAATCTGATGCCTTATTTGATTATATTGGAATATAAACAAGGAACATGCACCCCGAAGTACCAATTAGTTTACTAGCCTTTGGAAACAAGATACATATATAAGTAAGACATTAAATCATGAAAGGAAATACAACATTAATTTAAGAAATATCCATGACTCCTAGATTATGCCTACAAATCACTCATAAGTTACTTCTTCATATCTTGGGAAAACGTAACACAAGAAAGGAGGTTAGATCAAATGCTCAGTAAGAGTAAAAAAATACTGTAGAAGATATCATAAACATAAACATTAGGCATGGTGAATAATTAAAACACATGCCTTTACAAATAATACACTTCAGCACTTTATGCAATGAATATGAGATGAGTAAATAATGCCTTAATAAAACATAATCATTTGTATTCTACTAGTCAAATAACCACATGAACTTAAAATTACTAGAATCATAATGAGAGAAGTGCATATTCTAGACATTCTGAAACATTTTTTCAAGGCCTCATCCAATACGTCTAAAAATGATTAAGGCCTCGGCCAAAACCATATATCGAATTGGGAAAGGCCTCGTCCAATTCCACATCTATTTGTCTTATGAGAACTACTAATGCATCGAAGATCTAAAGAGGGACCCAACTATCACATAATAAGTCCAATTCATTCCTCATATGATCGAGGATAAACATGAACAACATATACATTCGTATTGAAACTAACATATGAAATGTAACTTACTTTCCCTGAATATTAAGCTTAAACAGTAAACATTCGGAGTAAATTAGGGAATGGTTTTAGGATAGAAAATAACCCATAAAACTAGTCAAAAACATTAAAATTAGAAAATTTATATGATATCGTAAAATAATAATCACAATAATACATAATAATCAACCAGAGTATTGAAACACACGAAAATACTCATATATAATCATTGAGTAATTCTTGAGATAAATGCTCTTTTATTTTGAAAAGAAGAGTTATTTTGGAAAATTATTTTTATAAACCCAGAAGTGAATTAAGATATTATTTTAAAAATTAAATGATTTATTTTATAAAGACAATGGTTTCCAAAAATATATTATAGAGTGACCATGAAAATTGGTAAGAATTTGAGAAATTCCCTTGAATTGGCCTTGTATTTTGGAAATAATTTTGAAAGTTCCATTTAAAACGTGTAACCCTCCATAAAATAAAAAAGGATCATTGTTGGTAAAAATATTCAGAAAAATCACATATATTTAATGAGGAGTACCCAATAATACATAAGAAATTAATTTAGGTAAGTAGATATAGAAGTAACCCGTATGAAAATGGAGGTTCGGGTGACAAACCCTTACCTTATGTCTGAATGTGTTCCCCTCCTGAACTTAAGGTACTGGAATATGAAATTAGAATTATTAAAAATTTATTTAATAACTTATTATAATTTTATTTAGTTTATGATAATATTTTTTAGTTCATTTATGCCCTTATTGATGAGTTATTATATTGAATTTCATCGTTTCAGAGTGTTCGTTTTCTTTATTGTCATAATCGGTTCACTTTTTCTTATGTAATGGAGTTCATGTGGAATGGATTTAAATCTCTAGAATTGAAAAATATATATTTATGAACATTAATAAGTTTTAATGGTCATTTATATCATTTGGTTACATATAAAGAGGATGAATCATTAGCTGAAATATTTATGACATTCACTTAGATTATTTTAGCTGTATTTTGATCATTAAGAACTAGTTTGGTCATACGATTTAATAATAGGTATGTATACAGGTTTCTGAATATTAATTAGGTTATAATACATATATTATAGTCTGTTTCATCCATAAAAATTGTTTCATGACTAGTAATGAAGGATAAATTGAAGAACAAAACTTCTTCATCCACGAAGGTTATAAATTGGAACCTCATGGATGTTGATTTTGTTTATAAAATCAAAGAGAGAGAGGGTAAAGATATTTATGATGGTTATTCCCTTAACATGATATAATTCCATTATGTATATTATACTAGATTTATCGGGGTCATTTAGATATAGGAGGTTAGAATAGGATAACAAACGAAGATAAATTAAAATGAAACTAAATGAAAAAGAAAGGTGCTTTGCCTCTTGAAATAACCTCCTTCAGAACCTCCTTAAGGGAAGGTATTTTAGTCTTTTGGAAAGACCAAGAGCTTCTTGGATGTGGGTATTGACTAAGGAAGGGTATTTGGGAAGAACTTTGAGGAGATTAAAGGCTTAGAGGAGTGAAGATAAGAGGGGGTGAGGGGGTTTTATAGTGGAGGAGAAGATGGTTTTCATAATTTTTTAATCTTTAGTTTATTAATTTCCCTTAAGACCAGAAATAGTGATGATTACATGACCAAGAATAGTAATAAATGCATGTGAGTTCGAACTAAGCATGATTACATCACTTATGATGTCATAAATAGAGTATTTAAATGATAATTTGTATATACGGTATTTTACCGTATTTCAATATTCGTAAAAAATTCAATTATTTTAGAAAAATCCCAAAAAAATCACCCTAACCATTTTTGAACATGTGGAATCCAAAAAGGAAGTACATTTTTTCAAAAAAAACTAAATATTATTAATTTAACATTTAATTAAAATCATAATTTTTTCTAAAAAACTGTTTTAAAACATTTATTTACTTATTCTAGAACATAGGTGTATCATACTTCCACTTGAATATTATTTATATACTATCATAGGTATGATTACTATTCATTAGGAAACATCACTATTCATAAGGGTATGTTACTATTCATAAGGGTAGGTTACTATTCACTGAAAATTAAGTTTTTCTTATCAGACTCCAAATAACTTACTAATCGCAACCGTCTGTGTAAGATTTTCAAAATACACATCACAAAAAGTGACAAACTTATGTTTAATGGTCACATAGCCATTAGTAGTTCATTATGTTGCAATTTCATGTGATTGTGACATATTTATAAGAAATGAATTTCCGTTGAAAAAATATTGGGCCATTATATTCTCCCCTCCTTAGAAAAATATTTTCCTCAAAATTCAAAAAATGTTACCTAAAAAGATTCAGGTATGTATTCAAAATAAGCTCCATAGGTTCCATGTTTCTTACTCCATCTTATGGTTACTCCAAAAAACCTATACCATACAATTCATCCGATTTATCAATAATTGTTCTTTGGTATGAATAATCTTGATAGGCTTTACACAATAAGACAGATCTGGCTCAAGTTCTCTTTTTTCACAGGCGAGTACATGTGTTGGGTCTGGCATTTATTTACTTAACATTGATATGGGTAACACATTGTGAAATTTAGAGATACTTGGAGGAATTTTCAAACGGTAAGATACGGTTCCAATTCGATCCAGAATTTCAAAAGGTCTGATGTACATGGTACTTAATTTTCCCTTGTTACTGAATTTTATAATTCCCTTCCACTGAGATACCATTAAGAAAATGGGACCTCCTTCTTGAAATTACAAATCCTTCCTTCGGTTAGCAACATAGCTATTTTTTCTACTTTGAGTTGTTCTGATATGGGTTTGGATAATCTTCATGTTTTTCATTGTTTCCTCAACATGTTCTAGGCCTACGAGATTTCTTTCACCGACATCATCTCAGCAAGTTGGTGTACAACATCTCTTTCTATATAATGCTTCATATGGTGTCATCTGAATACATGAATGGAAGAAATTATTATTGGAAAATTCTATGAGAGGTAAATAATGATCCCACATACCATCAAGTCATGTGAACCAGACCTCAACATGTCTTCCAAAGTTTGAATAGTCCATTTGGATTGTCCATAATTTTGTGGTTGGTAGGTAGTGCTCAAACGAAGATCTGTATCTAGGGCCTTCAGAATTCTTTTCCACAATTGTGATGTAAAATTGGGATCATGATCAGAAATAATTGATAAGGGTATACCATAATGTCTTACAAATTCATTAATATATACTCTTTCTAAATGTTCAAGTGGTAAATCTTCTCTTATAGTAAGTAAATGTGATGATTTTGTAAGATGATCAACAATGACCCATATCGCATTATTATTTCTGGGAGTATTTGGTAGCCCCATGAAAAATTATATAGTAATATCATCCCATTTCTACATAGGTATATGAAAGGGTTTCATGACTCCTTTAGGATGTTGTCTTCCAGCATTCACCTATTGACAAACCAAACATCTCAACACATAATCTGAAATCTCCCTATTCATGTTTTCCCACCAAAAATTTGTAAGAACCTGGATCTTCTTTTCAGGTATTTTTTCCTTTTTCTGGTGTTTTTTAGGAAAAGAGGAGTTTCAGTAAAATTCATAAGTACACATCGTGAACTTTATAAGTACACATCGTGTACTTTATAAGTACATGCCATATACTCGGTTACTGCGGATAGTTGTGGGTTGTCCATGTAACGGTCATGCACTTGTCCATGTGTGGTGACCAGGAGGCCGCCTAAAGAGGGGCTCGATAAGGGAAAGTACACTCTATGTACATCAAAGTACACTCCGTTTAATTTTTTTCATTAAACGGATTGGGTTCATGTCTAATCGACAAAAACACCTCCTTCTTCATCTAACTTGACCGAGAGCATCTGTACAATATTGATTCTTCAATGGTCCCTCGATCGATTATCCCTTCTCTGAATCAAATACCTTCAATTGCGTTGGGATCGTCTCAGTAAGATATTGTTTTTTATAGATCATTGTTTTGTGATTTATCTTCTTTTAAGAGTTATCCTCGATTGAATGTGTTTATCATTTTTTCATATCTATGGTGTTATTGGGTGATTCAAGGCATGAGGTTCATGTTTAACCATCCTATAACACCGAGGTAGGTGGTTTTTGACTTTCCGTAGAAATTCTTTGAGTTATATGTGCAAAAGTACCCAATACCCATGAACCGGGTATTGCGTGTTTACGATTTTAACCCTTTTATTGTCGGATATTCCTTGTTTGTTTGGATAGAGGATGATTGTTTATGAATATGGTTAATTTTTCCATGCTATGGAGGTTTTTCCCATGTTTTCTTGTTTGGGTCATTTAGCCTAGTTTTCTTGTTAGGATGCTTACTTCCATGTCTTGTATTATAGGATTGGTGATTTTATCTGACATGCTATTGTGTTGTAGACTATTATCCAAGTAGTTCTTGAGGTTTAATTTGGTTGTTATGTGTTTCTATGCTCTATTGACATACACAGATCCATGAGAATCTGGTGTAGTAGACCATATGGAGAACGGATGTTGAGGGCTTCCTCAGAGTGTCCATTTTACTGTTACGATGCGAGACCCTATGGGGAATGGATGTAAGTGCTTTCTCAGAGTGTCTCTAGTTCCATGATGTGGGCCACAGGTGTAATGATACATTGAGTGATTCCCTAGAGCACCTTTTAGTTAATGATACAAGAATTTAGGGTGAATTCATAGTGAGTGCTTCCTTAGAGATTCTATGCTTAAGATCAACCATAGGGGTTAGACTATGTGTACTTCCCAGAGGGTTTCTTGTGTTATTTTGGTTGAACCATAGGGGTCAAGCTGAGAGTAATTCCCAAAGGGTTACCTGCATTGATTATCTGCTTACATGAGATATGGAATTGAATGCAATTGAACTGTATGAATGTTTAATACTAAGTACTTCCTTGTTTACTACTTCTTTTTACTTATTAATTGCTATATATATTCACTGACTGTTAGGGACAGATCTTTTGATGGTTTCCTACTGTGATTAGTCTCACACCATATTTGGATCATACTTTTATACCCAAACAGATTATATTACTATAGGTATAGATAAGGGCGAGTGATATTCTACTTCAGGTACTTGATTGTTGGGGAGCTGTAGAGCATGGGACCAAGATGAGTCTTGTGATGCTGAGGAGTTTATCTGTTTTCTTTTGTACTTGGATTATTTTTTTATTCCATAATTGTGACTTGTTTTGATTCTTTCCTAGACATATATATAATATACATCATTTATGTATGTGATCAAGTTGTTTTATGCCTTCAGTCTTCCACTATTTATTGGTGTATGTTATTATTACTGATTTTACTATTGTATATCTATTTTAATTCCACTGTGTTACTCCTCTAGTGAGGGCATATTTTCCCCACTATCACACCCAAATCCCTCACTAATAGTTGGTAGCCTCTAGAATTTGGGGATATGCGCTTGAGGCCATGTGACCAGCCGGGTATGGGGCGCCTCTGGGTGGCTTCCTGAACTGGGATGTTATAAAGTTGTATCAAAGGGATTCTTTTCTTCTTGACTTACTATTTGGAGCCCATAGCTAGGGATATAACAGAATAGGTACTTGGTAATATGTTGTGCCCAAGAGTATCTAGCCCATGTATAAGGAAAATCCAATCTACCTAGTTTATTGAAATATTCTGTTTTTTCAATTTTACTGTTAATTTGATCTCACCGTTGGGTGATTCACTTGTTTTGTGTTGTTATTGATGATGTTATTTAGGTTATATCCCTGTTTCAACCTGATGATATGAGCGCATTCCATCTCATTCATCATATAGGCACTTGCTATAAATCACATGTCATGCATTTTTGCATGCCATTTAGGCTACATTAGCGATTTCATGTTTTTGTTGTAGATGTTGTGCTAGATATGAATGTTGTTTGGATATATTCCTTGATATAATACTTGATTTTGATAGGGTATTCCATTTTGTAATTTCTTGTTTGAATGAATTCCAAACTTTGGTTCTTGAGGTGTTATGGTCCCTCATGAATCATAATTTGGTGGATCATTGACTTGTTTTCCTTGTATATGACATGTATAAGATGCCAATATTTGATTCTTGGGGAGTATGGGACCTCATGGAATGAAATTTGGAACTTTAATGTTCGTTTTAGTGTTTTTATGAGTTTGAGAGTAGTTTTTGAGGCTTACAGTCCGGAAAAACCCAGAATACATGCTGTGTAATGATGAATTCACACCATGTGTCCTTCTGTTCAGGAAGGAACTATTTTTCTTAAGTACACACTGTGTACTATATTTACACACCATGTAGTCTCTAACCATATCTCAATCTATGTGGGTGGGAACACAGGGTTTGGAATCTTTGGTAGGACATGTCGTGTACCGTATGTACACATCGTGTTGTATAACTGTGTAACCAACTGTGTCACTAACAACACGGGTCAGTTGAGTCTGTTCTAATACATGTCGTGTATGTATGGAACATGTTGTGTAGTGTAACCCGATTACCTGGCCATTTAACGTACAACACAGGTCAAAAAAATCTTCCTAGTACATGTCGTGTCCATCTGGAACACGACGTTTTGTGTAAGCCATGTATCTGGTCTTGTCACTAATAACACAGGTCGGTGAAGCTTGTCTAGTACACACCGTGTCTGGCATGAACACACCATGTAGTCTTTTTCTAGGAGAACTGTGTGAGTTATCCATGTAAGGGAACTCCGGCAGGGGAAGGGGATTCAAGTACATGCTGTGTGTTAAGACAACATATCGTGTGTTTGGGGTGTTACACAACCAGTTGTAGAAGGAGTACACACCCATGTGAATGGCTTAAGGTAACATGTCGTATAGGAATTATATGCACTCTGTGTCCATGTTTTGAAAAACATGAATGCTCTTGTTCTCCTATTCCCTTCTTATACTTCTAAGTTTCAGCCCTTGTTAATATTAATCTATGGTGTGGACTTGACCTTGCAGATTCATGCCACTTAGACATCATCTGGTTGTATTCCAGTTCCAAGGTGGTGATCAAACACCGAACATCGCTGATCAAGGACTACCAGCAGATCCTCCAGTTGTGCCAGTCTTGGAACGATCCATCATTCTGGAAACAGGTGCTGATGCATAGTTCCGAGACGGCTTCATGAAGTTAATGCAGACCTTATGAGGACTGTGGAATCTTTCCCCTTCTATGGCAGTGTTGACGTGGGTTTTCTAGCAGGATCATCCTCCCACCTTTACAGGGGAAAGAGGACCTTAGGCTGTAGAGTTATGGTTAGAAGCCAAGTTGTCTATCTTCGATCATCTAGAGATGCCTCTCAAGAGGAGGGTGAAACTTTATATGTACATGTCTCTAGTTTCCACCAAGAGATGGTGGGATGTGATCTCATAGGCGGGATGCCAGCAGGTTATGGCTTGGGAGGAGTTCCAGCATGCCTTCTATGATTACTTTTACCTAGAGACTTTGAGGTCTGATCGAGCCCAAGAGTTTATGAGTATGGAGTAGGGTACTCTTTCTATTATAGAGTATTCTTATCGCTTTAAAGGGCTGCAGCGCTTCACGCACATTCTAGGAGGTGATGAGTTATTCCTGTTAAAGAAGTTTGAGGATGGTCTCAGGCACAACATCTGATCTCAGGTGAACATCTTCATGTTGACTTCCATCACTTCTATAGTCAACTAGGAACTGATCACGGAGTGCAACCTAAGGGATTATGGAGTTATGAGCCATGATGTCTCAACATCTGGAGTGAGTGTACATCCTTCTAACAGTAGGAAGCAACATAGGAAGTCTATGCATGGAGATTCGAGGAGGCGAGAGACATCTTCTGGTATCCAGGTGGTGTGGTACCAATGTGGGAAGAGCGGGCATACAAGGAAACATTTCCCTAGGGACCCAGTGGAGTGCTAATCTTGCGGAAATATGGGTCACCTTTAGTTCTTCTGTCAAATATTTTCATCATAAGCTGGTGACAGGGGTTCTTCTATGACTCCTCGTTCCGAAGCAGCACCACCATCTTCTCACTAGTTTGGGAACTAGAGTTCTTCTGGCCATTTAGGCCGAGGTGGAGGTCACGGCGGTGGTAGTTAGTTGCCATGATTTCCATGACAACATGTTGGATCAGCTCAGAGTCAACAAGCAGGGTCACAGGGCTGCGACGTATGCCATAATTTTTCAGTGGGGAAAACCCTACAGGAGCAGGATCCTGGACCCTCTACAGTTTGAAGTAAAATTCTAGTTTACTCGATTTTATATTCTTCTCTATTCGATATAGGGGCTTCCCATAGCTTTATATCTGTTGCTGTTATGAAGATCCTTGGGAATTTTGTCTTCTCTTCTGCTGATATTTTGATGCTAGAAACTCTGTTGGGGACTAGAATGGCTAGTGTAAGTCAGTGCAAAGAGTTCCCTCTAGAGGTTGGTGGGTGTCACTTCTCTTGGGATCTCTATGTCCTAGAGATGACAGGCTATGACGTCATTCTTAGAATGGAATAGTTTGTTCCCTTCTAGACTGTTATCGATTTCTATCATCGTAGGGTGAGTTTCATGTCACCAGAAAGAGGATCGTTTCTTCATAAGGGCGAATGGGATGTCCATGCGAGTAAAACAGGACCTGAGAATCATGGGTTGGGAGGAGTTATAGCCTAGATTGGTATTCTGTCTCTGGATGACACTACAAAAAAATTGAGTTATACCAACATAAATTTATCGACAAATAATATATTTGTTGGTAAAAATTGGAAATTCCAACATATATTAACTTTTATTGGTATTAATTTTAAGTACAAACACTTGTTTTTCCAACATATATATATGTTGATATTGATCGTTTAATACTAATAAATCTTTTACCAACGGTTAAATCTATCGCTTTATCATATTAATACCAACAATTTTTTTACCAACATAATAATTTGATAGTAATAATAACAATTACTAACAAATCATTTACCACAAAAAAAATTCAAAAAATAAACCATTCAATAACAAAAAATATATTATCAATATCCAATTAATAGAAAACCAACTTTTATATATATTATTATTTTTATGACCAAATTCAATATTCATTTCTTGAGGTCTTATCAAAAATATATCATTCATTGATATTAACATTAAAATTTCACTACTTATCAATAGTGTTTATATATTTTTTAATGTTGTTCATTTAATAATCATTTAAATATTTTTAATAAAAAAATTAAATCATCATGATATATGATATATTTACATATATGTTTCATAATATCTATATACATGATAATTTAATTTTAATATTTAAATTTAATTAACATAATTAAGTCGAATTGATATAAATTCAAAAAATTAATTATTTAAATTTAATAAATAATAAGCATTATAATAAATTCAATAATATTATTTTATTAATAGTTGATATTCATGTATTGAAATTTTATTTTATATTATAAAAACTTTTATTATTTTCTATAAAATCTTATTTTATTCATACATATATGTAGTATATTTTTAATTTAAAAAACTCAATGGTATTTGTTAATTTTTAATTTAATTTTATTTATAAAAATAACAACCAATTTCTTACTCTAATTCGGAACCACCTCATCCACCCTACTTCCACGGCATCGCTGCCCTCCACGGATGCCTCCACCTTCATGACCCCCAGCTTCCTCCGCAACCCTCAATTTCCTCCACAACCACCACTGCCCTTGAAGATCCCTGTCGCGCACCCCACCACTCTCCGTCATTTTTACCCACCCCCTTAGTGACCCCTGATGCCTTCTCCATGACCCTCCGCCTATTCCATTGGCCCCGTCGACCATCACCCTCTTCCCTCTTTCAGCGACCATTGCGCTGACATTATTGTCCCCACCGGACAACTCCTACTATCCCCGGCATTCCTCGGTTAACCCATGCCAACCTAGACCTTTCCTATTCGGATCCCCACCATCCTCGGGATTCCCTACATGACCATTCCATACCTGTGTTTGTCCTCTCTCTCTCATCCAATTGATCGATAGTGAGTGAGGCTTCTTCAGAGTAGTCTGATACTGGTTTTCTTACTAGAATTCAATAACTCCCTATGACATTCTTTATGAATTATATTAGCTAATAACTTGATTATGGTTCTCTTTGGATAGAATGGCATCGTTTTGTGATCTCATGTATTCTATAACAATCTTTTAAGTTTTTCATTCCAACTCTCTCTATTTTTAATCATCTTGACTATTTTTTTGTTCTTTTTGTACTTCTCTGCAGATGTGATTCAGTCATCATCATCACTGATAGTGCATGTGAATAAGATAGTGATGGGTAGTAGAGTGTACATTTATATTCAGATTCTATCATGGTTTGGGAACTAATGTATATTGTGGCTAAACATTGTCAGTCAGCCTATCTTCGCCTTGATTCTCCACATCTTTTTTTTTGGAATTTCAGTGGCTAGGTGTGTCTGAACTATTAATTTTATTCAATAGAGGGAAACACACATGACTTAGGAGGGCCATGAATTGTATCTTGTATAATCTAACATGTAAGAAGCTACTTCCTGAACCCCTAAAATTTTGGTTTTTCTATCCTTAATTTTTTGACTGAGGTGGATTTAGATCTTGGATTGATACTCTGATGTGTTCCTCCTACTAAAAATTTGATAATGTAATAATATCCATAAATGGATTGGGTCACTTTATCTAAGGTCCCTCTTAAATTTCACATCCTTTCAAGAAGATTTAAAACTATAACATGATTTAACATAAGACTCAGTTTTCAAGGAATAATCAACATTATAGTGAATACACTAGTGAAACATTTACTGACTAATAGAAAATTAATGTTTTTATTATGAAAGAGATGATACAGTTCATGATAAAAAATAAAACCATGCCTTCATGGGGGACAATAGTGATGGAGCATGTGGGAATCGTCTCTAATAATTTTAGTATAGACTGAAGAAAGAGAGATAATGCTTTTATAGGTGACGAAGGTGTCATCCTGCCTGTATTTTGAAGCCAGGTCATCTGCTTCTATGATAAACTCTCTCCAAGGGTGACTAATAACCATGTCCTAACTGGTCAGACTTGTGAAATCTCTAATTTAGTAAACAATGAACTAGGGTATTTTTTTGGTACCAAAATGAAATTTGGACACCAAAAAAGAGTATATTTCTACCATAGGGATTGAAATTAAGTTTATTTCAAAGAAAACTCCAATTAAGTATGGATTTTCCTATGGATTTTTGGGAATTTCTCTTTCCATAAAATATATATAAGGCCAAGACCATTGATCCCTTCTGATTCATAGGTAATTCCTCCACCCTTCATATTGCCCTGCATATATGCACCATCCTAATTAAATATAAACCTCATGGTGGGAGCACTCTTGCTCACCCACCATCCTAGGGTAGATCTGATATAATTCCCTCTAATTAAAGGTGGAGTAAGATTCTAGAGAGTAGGGAATGATACCTTTACTTGAATAAGGATCTAAGATCAATTGTGAGTGATTAGTCTTTCACATTTGTTTGATTTAATGATATTCTATTACCATTGCATCTATCTTCATTGCGGGCCTCCTAAATGACCTAGAATCCAACAACTATCATCATGTGGTGCTTATGGATCTCTATTTTTGAGTTTCCTGAGTCCTGAAACCATGTAGAAATAAAATCTTCTATGGATAGAGCTTGAAACTCTTTGAGAATTATGTTTCTGAAAATATTCCAGATGAAGCGCGCTTTCTCTCCTCCATGAATAAATGGTGAGTGATCTTAACTTTCTACTTGTTGCAACATGTTCATTTGGAAGCTAAATAAATGACATCACTCTGTACTTC
Organism: Viscum album; assembly: GCA_963277665.1. Taxonomy (NCBI): domain Eukaryota; kingdom Viridiplantae; phylum Streptophyta; class Magnoliopsida; order Santalales; family Viscaceae; genus Viscum; species Viscum album. Next base: position 1,652,376,994 of record OY728165.1, read on the forward strand.
TTCATATGTGGGAAGGTCCTGGTTTTGAATTATCTAAATGAGGAAGTAGAATTTGGGTGGAATTGATATATCCCATAAATGGTCTTCCCATACCACAGTCTCCTATTGGACACACGTGATCCTCTGAATTTCTTCCTCCTTGAAGCATCCCAAAGAAAAATCTATGAACCTATAATGATCAACTTCCTATATAAACTAGATATTATCCCTCAGAACCTTCTGTTTATTTTTCAAACACTACTTTCATGATGATCTGAAAGTTTCAAGAATTTTAGAGGGTGATGTCTAGGACTCAGAATGTTTGAAAATGAAGGAGACTGGACTAATAGTCAGACCACAAGTTGATTCTGTCTTTCCCCACAATCCATCTGGACTGCTCATGAAGATTATCGAGAGACTATTAAATGTTGTCCATGAGAGGGGTTCCTTTCAAATATGGATGAATTCTTTCATGCCTTCTATATTTTTCCTTGATAATCATTCCATGGGGAGTTCTCCCTTTTATCACTTCCCATGATAACTTTTCCTGCATGTCATTCATGGTCTCTTCCACATTTTTAATATTAATACCTCCCACTTTAATATTTCTATCCATCCACACCAAGCTTGCCTAATGGAATTTTCCTTGGTTTCAATTTTACACACTACAGATTTAGGAACTTTGAGAATCGAGAGAATGTACATGGGTATGAAGAGAGTATAAAATTTAAAAATGTAATTCTACCACTAAAAGAGAAGAATTTATTTTTCAATTTGATGATTCAAGAGGTTATTTTATTCACTATCCCTTCAAAATGGTAAATGTGAACACTACCCAAAGCTAGAGGAGCTCCTAACATCTCCAAAGAGAATGTTCATCTTCCAATTCCTAGCCAGCTCTCTATCTGTTTGGAATGTCTGGGAGTGCACTACTAGGATATGTAAAAACTTATTTTCCCTGAGTTTAGTATTTTCCAAATTAATTTGTCTTATTAATTCATGATCCTTTTGAAACCTTGAATGTATATTTTCCTTTTTATATGAGGAACATGTTATCAGTGAAAAAAAGTGTAATACCCTAGGGAATAATTTCCTTCCTCTTTATATTACAATCTTCCCTGTAGCAATGTTATGCTTGATGTTGTTACTAAGGGCATCTTGATCCAAAAGAAACAAATAGATAAATCATATCCTTGTTGAAACTCTCACCCCAATTTGAAAAAACCATTCATGCAGCCAATATGAGAGATGGAGAACCACGAGGAAGAGAAGCATAACAAAAATTTCTGACCCAGTCTGTGAAGTCGCATCTCTTCATGGTTTTATGAATAAAGTTCCACAAAATTCAATCATAAACATTATCTATATACTCTTTGAAATACACACTTTCCCCCATTTATTTCCTATCGATATCACTTATCATCTTTTTAGTCAGACTAATGGCTCCATGGATACACCTTCCTTCGATGAATACATGTCATTCTTCTGAAATGATGTTTTAACAAATCAATTATAGTCTAGTATTAATGATGGACCCCATAACTTTATAAGGACAATTGAAAATATAGATAAGTCGATACTGGTTCAAGGAAAAGTGACTCATCTTGGGGATGATCACAAGAGTGTACAAAAGGGGTGAGTTGTAGAGATAAGGGAATTATATAAAGAAAATGGTTGAGCTATAAAGACAATTAATGGAATAATTATAGAAAATCTTGATGATAAGTAATACATATGATCCACTGACTTATTTCATCCTTTCATTTTTTCATATATTCTTTTTCATATTTTTCATAATGAGAAGCTTGTACAAAATATAAAAGATGATGTTTTCCTTTTATTATTATTAAACCTTTCCAAGAATTACAGTTATTTTTTATAAATTATTTGGAAAAATAATCGGAAAAAATAAGCTGGTTGAATGTCGAGTTTATTATTTTATTAGAAAGTCTTTATGATGATCAAATCATGTTGATGAAGGATTTTCATATTCTTATAAAATGTACAATGAGAATTTATATTGATAATGGAATTGATCCTTTATATTTTTTCTTTATTTTTAAGTGAGAAAATTTTACATTATAGCTTTGACAATTCTACTATGTGGTTGTTCTACTATTTGAGCAGTAATACATGCAGCAAGGGGGATGCGTGAGAATCCCTTATAGAATTATGAGTGAAGTGATTGCAGTTGGACTCATCATTCTTTAATAAGTAAGGTCTTTTAAGTTGTATCATTTTATTCCTTTTTATATCATTGAATGAAATTGGAATTCTGATTGAAGTTTAGTGCTACTGGGGGTATAAAAAAATTTGGTAAGGTGGCATGAAGGAGTCATTAAACCCAACTAACATGTTTCACAGGTATTCCATAAAATTTTTTAGATAAATCCTTTATTTATTGGATCTTTTTTATTGTATGTGAACTCTTAGTTTTGGGTTCACTATTTTTGTTTCAAGACAATTGCTGAACCTTTAGAGCATCTATTCAAGATGTGTGGGACCATGCGAGTTGGTAGTGTTATGAGTTGTTTTCTATAATTATTTCACTCAAGGTCAGGGTGGAGTGTTCTAAATTATATCATGTTATTCCTTTTATTTAATGGAACGAATGGAAGTGTTTGATAGATATTTAGTCCTATTACAGGTTTGCACATAATTGACGAGAAATGTGTCTAGAATGACTGATTTGGTGGTTACCCTAAACACAACTGATCTGACGACCCCAATTTGTGTGCATTCCCTGGTCAAGCCGGAGCTATGTCGGTATTTATGAGAATTTCTCTCTCCATACACACCATAAATGAGGGATTCCATTTCAGTGACTCGTCCGTGAAATCAACTAGGAATTCAAGACTGTTCTGAGGTTTCTGAGCTCCACAGTGGCTGTGCTTCAGGAGGTGGCAGATTCGTTCCTGCTGGGACTATTCAAGGACACCAACATGTGCGCCATCCATGGGAGGAGGGTGACGATTATGCACAAGGATGTTCATTTTGACAGTTTGTTGGATGTCATTTGTGTACTCTAATATGATGTCATTTAGATAGAAGTTGGTCTGCTTGAATTGAGAGACTCATTGTCTCTGGATGAGAAATTTTCATGAGATTGTCCCGTTACTATAAACCATGAGGGGATGATCATTTCAAAAATTTTCATCCAAGTATCTGACTTCTAAAAGTTCAATTCAAACTAATTTTCTAATTATTAATAATTTTATTAGTCATATTGTATATAATTATAGTTTTTCATAAAATGTAATGGACATGGTAATAGAAAAAAATATATTTTTTTAATTAAAAAAAATATATTAGAAACAGATATTATTATTGGTATTACTTAAAGAGCACAAATTTATTATCTTTTAGTACTATTTTAATTTCAACAAAACTATTTTATCTATCGCAAAAACATTTATCAATAGAGTTTTTACTGACAATTTTTTGATATGGAAAAATATATTGTTAAAACTTTTTAGCAATGGAAAATACCCATTTACCGATATATATGACCCTATTGGAAAAAGTGAAATATTTTTTAGTGTGACCAGGGGACTTCTCAGATGGACTTTCCTCTAGTGGTAGATCATTTCAGGGACATCTTTCCAGAAGACTTTTTAGGTTTTCCTTCAGAGCATGAGGGAGACTTTTCTCTTGATCTTATGTCAGGATCAGCACTGGTGCCCATTACTCCTTATTGGATGGCTACACAAGAGTTTTAGGAGCTCAAGAAGTAGTTGGAGGAGTTTTAGGAAAAGGGTTTCATCTGACCCAGTACCTCTCTTTAGGGTTAGCCAGTTTTATTTACGAATAAAATAGATGGCGCCCTCATACCTTGTGTTGATTATCGGAAGTTGAACCAGTTGAAGGTCAAGAACCGATATCCCTTGCTGAGGATTTATGATCTCTTTGATCAGCTTCTAGGAGCTCGAGTGTTTTCAAAGATTGACTTGAGATATTTTTACCATCAGTTGCACATTAGACCATCGAATATATCTCTTATAGTATTCCGGAGTAGGTATGGTCTATACGAGTATGTGGTTATGTCGTTTGGTCTCACGAATGCACCTGCATTATACATGGCATTGATGAACCGAGTGTTCCATCCATAATTGGATTATTTTATGGTAGTCTTTGTGGATGATATCTTGGTGTACTCTCACACTCGACACGACCATGCCACACATATTGAGATTGTTTTGATTACACTGAGAGAGCATTAGTTATATGATAAGATCTCAAAATTCCACTTTTGGATGGACCAAATTCACTTCTTGGGTCATGTTATCTCAGAGATAGGAGTATCAGTAAACCCAGAGAAAGTGAAATCAGTAGTTCCTTGGTAGAATTCGAAGAATGTCTTTGAGGTACTGATTTTTATAGGGATGGATAGATACTACAGACATTTCATACAAAACTTTTGATGCTTAGCAGCACCACTGATGGGCCTGACTAAGAAGGGTGTATAGTTCTTGTGATCAGATTCTTGTGATTTAGCATTTCAGGAGCTGAAATTGAGGTTGACTTTAGCACCGATACTAGTATTTCTAGAGCTAGGAAAGCACTATATTGTCTACTATGATGCATCAGGTATCGGTCTAGGATCAGTGATTATTTTGGGGGAAGGAGTCATTACATACGGTTCTCGGTAGTTGAGTCCACATGAGAGGAAATACCTGACGCACGATCTCGAGTTGGCTGTTGTTGTTCATGATTTATGTTATTGGAGACATTATCTTCTAGGAGAGAAATCTGTGGTTATCAATGACCACAAAAGTCTCAAATATATCTTCACTCAGTGCGATATGAATTTGAGAAAATGAAAGTGGGTTGAGTAACTTCAGTCCTTTTACCTTGAGCATGCATATACACCTGGGAAAGGCAACACAATAACTGATGCGTTGAGAAGGAGGACTTAGATACAAGCACTTCAAGAGGCCTGTATTGAGTGGAATCTTATGGATCTGTTCTCTGAGATGCATTTGGAGGTGCATGACAGATAGGGGAAGACTTTTCTTTCTTTTTTAGCTATTACCTCTACTCTTCTTAATTGAGTGGGAATAAGGTATCTATCATGTTCAGAAGGCCTAGTCCTATGGGAAATCAGGTCAGGAAAGGACCCTATTCTTTCATGGACCATAGGTGAGGATGAGATCTTTCATTTTCATGGGTGCGTATGGGTGTCAGCAGACATACGTGAGGAGCTAATGTGGGAATTTCATTCCTTAGTTTTGGCAGTTAATCCTGGTGTCACCAAGATGTATCGTGATCTAAACCATCAGTATTGGTGGCCAGGTAAGAAGAGAGATGTTGGTGGTCTCTTCATGAGGAGTCCTAACTATCAGTAGGTGAAGGTGGAGCATCAGCGACCAGCATGGATTTTTCAGCAGTTACCCATTCCTGAGTGGAAGTGGAATGATGTTGCGATGGACTTCGTGATAGGTTTACCAAGGTCACATTGACGGAATGATGTAGTATGAGTTTTCATTGAAAGACTCATGAAGGGTTCTCACTTCCTACCGATCAAGGATACCTTCAGTATTGATGAGCTGGGAATATTGTACGTCCAATATATTGTATATTTACATGGAGTTCCACACTCCATTATTTCAGATAGGGATTCCTGTTTTACTTCTCGGGTCTGGTAGGGGCTTCAGAAGGTGTTGGGTACATGGGTACTTTTGAGTACAACTTACCATCCCTAGATAGATGGCCATTCCGAGCATACGATTCAAGTGATTGAGGACATTCTACGAGAATGCATCCTGTATTTTGAAGGTTCTTGGGAGAATCCCCTACCTCTTGTGGAGTTTTCCTACAATAATTGTTTTCAAGAAACTATTCATATATCACCATATGAGGCTTTGTATGGTAGGCCAGGTCGATCACCATTATGTTGGCTGGAGGCAGGAGAGGCAGCTATGCTGGGACCTCATCTTTTCCAAGAGACCACAGAGAAGATAGAGTAGATTAGGAATAGGATGGCTACTACACAGTCATGAAAAAAGTCTTATGTTGATTAGTAGAGACGAACTCTAGTGTTCGAGGTCAGAGATCAGGTTTTCCTTCATGTCACACCGAGGTTGGGACATAGGAGGATTAGAAGACAAGGTAAGGTTTCCCTGAGGTACATCGAGCCGTTTGAGGTTTTAGAGAGAGTTGGTCCAGTTGCCTATCAATTGCAGTTACCTCAGAGGTAACGGGATATGCATGATGTATTCCACGTTTCTCAGCTTTGACGTTACTTCTCAGACCTATCTCATGTTTTCCATCCTGAGGAGGTTGATCTCTAAGTGGACACATCTTTTGTGGAGCATCCTATCCGGATTGTTGATCGAAGTATGAAGGTTCTCCATGTCCAGTCTGTTCCTCTAGTATGAGTGCTATGGTATCATGGGAGAGTATAGGATGAGACTTGGGAGAGGGAGGCCGATGTACGATCACAGTAGCCAGAGCTGTTTGAGGTTTCTTCTTCTACGCTTCCTTACTAGGGAAATTCGTGGACGAATTTCTTTTAAGGGGGGAAGTTTTTAACAACCTGGATCGTATTTTTAGGAATTATTTTCCCCTTTCTAGTGTTTTTTAGGAAAATAGGAGTTTCTGGAAAATTCGTTAAGTACGCACCATGTACTTTATAAGTAAACATCATGTATTCAGCTACCGCGGGTAGCCGTGTGATGGACGTGTAATGGTTTTGAACACGGCTCTGTGTGGTGACCTGTATGCCACCTAAAGTGGGGCTTAGTAAGGGAAATTACACGTCGTGTACTTCAAAATTACATTCCATGTACTTTCTTTTTTTCATTAAACAGATCGGGGTCACGTCTAATCAACAGAAACACCTCTTTCTTTGTCGGGCTCAACTGAGAGCATCCATAGGGTGTCGATTCTTCCCCAATCCCCCGATCGATCATTCATTCTCCAAATCGACCATTGTATATTGTGTTGGGATCACCTAGGTATGGTCTTCCTTCTTCTAGATATTTATTTCCTGATTTCTCTGTTGAGTCAATAAGGTTTTCCTAAAGACTTTTCCATTCCTTCATGTAAGGGGGAGATTGTTGAGTCAATAAGGTTTACCTTATGACTTTACCATTCCTCTTGTTTTGAAAATCACAAACACCTTATTGCAAGTAAAAACTCATTTTACCCCTTATTTTACTCCCTTAAAGAAAATTTCCTTACCGAAGGAAACTTTCCCTTACCTGGAATTCATTATTCATATCATAAATTTTATAAGTGTAAAACATGGATTAAAACCAAAACCTCGGAATCATATAATACTTTGATATGAATCATTCTATTTAAGATTCTGAATTCTAGATATGAACTCTCATAAAATTCAACTTTGAATTCTGGTTACGAACTCCCATGAAGTTCAACTCTGAATTCTGGTTAAGAACTCTCATGAAGTTCAACTCCGAATTCTGGTTACGAACTCTCATTAAGTTCAACTCCAAATTCTGGATATGAACTCTCATGAAGTTCAACTCCGAATTCTGGATACGAACATTCTTGAAGTTCAACTCCGAATTCTGATTACGAATTTTGGATACGAACTTATCTAAGTTCTGACTCCAGAGTACTCTGAATTTAGAATCCAAACTCTTATGAGTTCTGACTCCGAATTCTCATGAACTCCAACTCCGAACTTTGTAAGTTCCGGTTCTGAATTCTAACGAATTCAAATTTCGAATTACCTTGAAATTCAGACTCCAAAATTTTATAGAATTCAGGTTCCGAATTCCTACAAAATAGAATCTGAATATCCTTGTATTATAGACTCCAAATTCACTTACTTACATTTCGAATATCAGATTTTGGTTTTGGTTTCACTTTCTTAGTTATAAAATGATGTCGTGCTTTCAGTTATCAACTAATCGTTGTTTGGGTGACACATGTATAGGACCCTCCGAAATTCAAGGAAGGATATGATGGTTAGAGGAGGGAGCCGACCATTGGAGTTGAGCCTATAAATAGGAGCTCATTTGAAAAGAGCTCAACATTGTTCTATGACTCTAGAGACCACATGCTGTTGAAGTGATTTCTAGAGAGAGACCTTCATTGCTTTGTGCGTACTAAACTACTTGTTTAGTTTTTCTTTGTGTGAATCTGATTGTTTCTGTGTACAATTGAAGGCTTCTGGGGATAGGAAGACAGAGGTGCCGACTACCTTGAAGTTGAGGGCTTCCTTACTGAGGAAGACAGAGGTGTCGACTACCTGATAGTTGAGGTCTCTCGGGGATAGCAAGACAGACTTTGATCTTTGTATCGAGGGCTTACCCTGGTGTGGGTGAGACAGATTTTCTTGAAAGTATAAATCAATGGACTTTTATCCAAAGTTGTTGGATACCCTTCTCTTTGGGTTAAAGGATTTACTTCTTGTTACTTATTTTGTTACAAGTTTTCCTCTGAATTTGTATTGTTGAGGAAGCTATAAATTTATTATACATCCTCATAATTATACTCTGATTTAGTTAGATTCTATATGCTTTAAGGTATAATCTTAGTTGGTGTAAACTTTTGTTAAATATCATTTCAGGAATCACTTTTCTGGAATCAAGCAAGATAATAGATCTTAGAGGTGTTGTGAATTTTGGTTATACAAAATTTCCTTACGAATTTTTTTAGAATACAATTCACCCCCCCCCCCATCTTGTATTTGATAATCTCATTACATATTTGATCCTACATTTGGTATTATATAGTATATCATACTCACATACCATCTCACAATATTCTCCTCTTTCAATAGTTATCATCAGTTGAGTGTTTTTAGTTTTTTTGTAGATTTATGGTGTTCTTGGGTGATTCAAGGCTTGAGGTTCACATATAAAGATCCTAGAACACCGAGGTAGGTGGTTTGTGCCTTTCTGTAGAAATTCTTTGATTTATATGTGAAAAAGTGCCCAATACCCACGAATGGGGTATTGAGTGTTTATGTTTTTAACCTAGATATTGCCTATTATGCCTTCTTTTTTTGGATAGAGGATGATTGATTATGAATAGGGTTAATGTTTCCATGTTATTGAGTTTTTTCCCATGTTTGCTTGTTTTGGCCATTTCGCTTAGTTTGCATGTTAGGCTGCTCACTTCAATGCCTAGTATTATAGGATGGGTGATTTTATTTGACAAGCTATTATTTTGTAGATTGTTAGACAAGTAGTTATTTAGGTTTACTTTGGTCATTATGTGTTTCTGTACTCGATTGACTTACACTGGGCTGTGAGAACCTAGTGTAGTAGACCAAAGGGAGGATGGACGTTGAGGGCTTCTCCATAGTGTATGTTTTACTGTTACGATGTGAGACCATATGGGTAATTGATGTAAGTGATTCCTCAAAGTGTCTATAGTTCCTCAATGTAGTCCACAGGGGGAATGAGATGTTGATTTCTTCCGCGGAGCACCTTTTAGTTGCCAATACGAGACTATAGGGGGAATTGACGGTGAGTGCTTCCTCAGAGATTCTATGATAAAGCTGAACCAGAGGGGTTAGACTGTATGTACTTCCTAGAGGGTTTCTTGGGTTGTTTTTGTTAAACCAGAGGGGTTATACTGAGAGTACTTCCCAAAAGGTTACCTATTTTGATTAGTTTCTTACTTGAGATATGGAATTTAATGCAATTGAACTGTAGGAATGTTTACTGCTGAGTACTTCCTTGTTTACTTCTTATTTTTACTTATTTCCTGCCATATATATTCACTGAATTTTAGGCGCAGATCTTTTGGTGGTTGACTACTTGGATTAGTCTCACACTCTGTTTTGGTCATGCTTTTGGGCCCAAACAGATTATATTACTATAGGTATAGTTAAGGGAAATCTCTCTTCTACTTCAGGTACTTGATTGCAGAGGAGAATGGGACCATTCTGAGGCTTTCGATACTGATGAGTTCATATGTTTACTTTTCTACTTGTATTATTTCTATATTCCATCATTGTGACTTTTTTGGCTACTTTCCTAGACATATATATAACATGCATCATTTATGTATGTGCTCCAGTTGTTTCTTACATTCAGCCTTTCGCTTTTTACTATTGTATGTTATTATTAATGCTTCTGCTATTGTATATCTGTTTTAATTCCACTGTGTTACTCTACCAATGAGTTCATAGTTTCCCCACTATCACACCCAGGGCCCTCACTTCTAGTCAGTAGCCTCTGGCATTCAAGAAAATGTGCTTGAGGCCATGTGACCAACTGGGTACAGGGCGCCGCTGGGTGGCTTCCAGAACTGGGATGTTACAAAATGTTCATTTAGATCTCTATACATATTTTTGCTACCAGGGTGTATAGATAAATTAGAGCTATAATCATTATCCAACAGTTCCCTATTTTGATTAGGAATAGTGGGAACACAAAGCCTCTTTCTGAATTTCCAAATGACACCATCATATATGAATTCGGTCAACTTCAAATTATTTAAAGCTTTAAAATTCTTTTAAAACTCCTCATTATCTTCCTGAGAGCATTTTTATTTTCTAGTAAATAAGGTTTCGCAACCATTAGAAAAATTAGTGATGTGTTACCTTCCTTGATAATTTCTGTATCCATATTTACTAGTTCTATGAACAAAGGATTTCTTTTAACTCACATCTTGTGCAAAATTCCGTGAACATTTCTACTAAAAGAGTCTACCACATTATTCACCTTCCCTAGGTGGTAGTGTATTGTGAAATAATAATCCTTGAGTAGCTCAATCCGTATCCTTTGTATCATGTTGAGTTCTTTCTGTGAGAATTTGTATTTCAAACTCTTATCATCTGTCTATATCTCACATTTTTCTCTATAGAGGTAATGTCTCCAAATCTTCAGAGAAAATATTACTAGTGCTAATTCAAGATCATGAGTTGAATAGTTTTTTCATGAATTCTTAGCTACTTAGATACATAGGCAATCACTCTATCATTCTTCATAAGGACAAATCCAAGTCCTTTCTTTGATTCATTACTAAATATCACAAATCCATAATTCTATAATGGTATATTATAGATTCAATCATTCACTAATATTATCTTCAATTCTAAAAAATGTTCTTCACATTTCGTTGTCCATACAAACTTAACCCCTTTTCTTGTATGTTTGGTCATTGGGTTGGCTAAACTGGAAAATTTCTGAACAAAACTCCAATAATTACATGTTAAACCAATAAAAATATGTACCTGAGTTATGTTCGTTAGAGTAGGCCATTCTTGCACAGCCTTAGTCTTTGCAGGATCTACAAATATTCCATCCTTAGTGACAGTTTGTCCCCAAAAGGAAACTAATTGGATCCAAAAATCACACTTTCTAAACTTACCATATAATTCATTTCTTTTAAGAGTCTTCGGAATAGTGCGTAAGTGATTTTCATGATCTTCATAACTTTTAGATTTTACCATGATATTATAAATAAAAACCACTAAAAATTTATCAAGATATTCCTTGAAAACACAATTCATTAGGTACATGAAAATTAATGGTGCATTAGTTAGTCCAAAAGGCATTACTATAAACTTGTAATGCCTATACCTGGTTCGAAATGCTGTTTTTGGAATGTCTTCCTTCCTCACAATCAACTGATGATATCCAGATTGAAGATCAATCTTTGAAAAGTATTAGGCTCAATGAATTTGATCAAATAAAAAAGTCAATGTGAGTTAGGGGATACTTTTTCTTTATTGTTATACCTTTGATCACCCTATAGTCAATGCACAACCTCATACACCCATCTTTCTTCTTAACAAAAAGAACAGGGGGCCCCCATTGAGAAATACTAGGGTGAATAAATCCTTTATCACTCAATTCCTCTATTTTTTTTCTTTAGTTCCACTAACTCCATAGTGTCCATTATATAAGGGGTCTTTGATATGATCCTTGAGACAGGAATTAAGTCAATGGAAAACTCAATTTTCTACTCTAGAGGATGTCCAGATAAATCCTCTGTAAAAAATAAATCAATATATTCTTGCACAATAGGTACATCTTCTATTAGAACATTATTTTCCTCACCCATATTTATTGCATTCCATTCCTCCCAAATAATTGAATTCCATAGATCTACTAGGGGTAGATCTATATGAGAATCAGATGGTGAGGTTTCTTCTCTAAAGATAAGGGATTCTACACCATTCTTAAAAATTATAACTTCCTTCTTCTTACAATAGATCTTCGCATCATAATTTGATATCCAATTCATACAGAGAGTTATATCAAAGTCAATCATTGGTATAATTGTAAGGTTATAAACTAAAGACCGTTTATGTGTCATGAGGGGGACTGATCGACACGCCTTTGTTGCAATGATACGTCCACTTAGAGTTTTGATTGATAACTCCTTTATTAAATCAATTTAGACATGTCTAATCTTCTTGGGAAACTAGGAAGATATAAATGAATGCAATGATCTAGAATCAAATAAATAATTGGATATGTTTTATGAAACGATTAAAATACCTACCACCACATCATTAGGAACATAAATATCAGCGGTTCTGGTCGCATAAGCTTGTATCTACTCCCTTGGCCTTTTCTATGGCATGTTTCCTTAACGCTTTGGCCAATCATTGTCATGGCGTCCTATCTCATAATAATTATAGCATTGAACATTATTATCTTACTTTTTCCCCTTACAATCACCAGTAAGATGGATTTTCTGTCCACATTTTTAGCATTTCTTTTTCCCTTTAAGTAGACAGTAGGGTGTTTCCTTCCACAATTATTATAGGGTGGAGTTTCAACTCTTCCCTTATTACCTATTTCCTTATTTCCTTATCTAAAGTTTTCATCATCCATATTCTTCTCTTGATTTCCCTTAAATTCATAAGACTTAGATAATTCTTTTTCTATCTTTATAGCATAAGAAAATATATCTTCATATGATAAAAAACTTCGGGAGACCATTGCCTGTTGGAGGAATGGATTTAGGCCATCAAATAATTGATCAATTTTTCTTCTTGGAATTCATATGTAGTAAACAAAATGTCTTACTAACCTTGTGAAGTTAGCTTCGTACTTTGAAACATTCTCATCTTCCATTTTCCTAAAATTCTGAAACTGCCTTTCCATATTCATTCACTATTCACAAGAAAATTATTTCTGTATGAATATTTCTTTAAAATCCCTCCATTCCATCTCTTCAATCTCTTCCACCTCCTTTGTGTTTTGGATTAATGACCAACATTGATCTACATCTCCCAATAGATGATAAACTTCCATGATGACCTTATCTCTTTCATTACATCCTGAATCAAGAAATATATACTCTATGGAACATATCCACTGCTCATCTTCAAATGGGTTTTTAGTCCCATTGAATGATGGTGGTTGTTGTCGCATAAAGCGATCTAACAAAGATCCTCCATAAGGTGGATCCAGATGCTCTATAAGGGTAAGTTTATTGTTCATAACCTGAGTACGTTATCCCAGTATAGTTATCATCTTCTCTACACTAGTCGTAGTACTTGAGCCAATATTGTTATCTTAGGTCATAGGGAAATACCTTCATGGGATACGCGTGTTCATGCGGTTTCCATTTCTTCCCCTAGGCGCCATTTTTAGATAATGGATCACACTAGATTAGGTTATGAATCATAATGTATAATCTCAACATAGAAAAATACTTAGCATAAATTTAAATCCTATGCATGGCTAACCCCGTAATCACAAAAAAATGGATTCTTTGAGGAAAAATTTACATTACAATTCTTCATAATGGATTGTAAGGAAAATGTAAATTATCTTAAGCATATCCCCTGGGAGTGTCAATACCAAGAGTGTAGGAAGGACCATTTTCGTGTACCAAGATACCCTAGATCATGCCTAAAACTCCTTGTCAGATCTTTCACTCTTAGGTATATCTGTTCCAAAGCCACCTCTACCTGTTTGTATCCAGACATGGTTATATTTTATAGAAAGATCCACATAATCTATTCATTTCCAATATACCAGGATGTTCATATATTATTATCCTCAAATAATATCTTAGGGATTTGTTCCCTAATCTACATTTCCTAAATCTAGTTTCTAGGTTTTATGCTAAACTTCCTCTGATACCAACTGCAAGGACCAGGCCCCAGTTGCCTAGAGTTGGTGCCTTATTTGATTATATTCACATATAAACAAGGAATATCCATCCCGAAGGACCAAGTTGTTTAGTAGAATTTGGAAAAAAGGATACATATATAAGTTCAATATTACATCATGAAAGGAAATTCAACATTAATTTATTCCATTAGAAACATTCACACCTCTAAGATTATGCCTTCAAATAACTCTAACTTACTTCTTCATATCCAGGTAAAGTGAAACACATGAAAGGGGGTTATCTAAAATGATCAATAATAGTAATAAATATAGAGGAAGATATCATAAACATAAACATTAGGCATAGTGAATAATTGAAACACATGCCTTTAAAAATAATAAACTTGACCACATTATGGAAGGAATATAATTTGAGAAAATAATTCTATAATAAAAGATAATAATGGGTATTATACTAGTAGAATAACCACATGAAAATTCAATTAATTGAATCAAAATGAGGGAAGTGCATATACTGGACATTCTGAAGCATTTTGTCAAGGCCTCATCCAAGACATCTAAAAATGATAAAGGCCTCGGGCAATTCCATGTATATTTGTCTTATGAGACCTACAGATGCATTTATGGTCTATAGTGGGCCCCACCCATCATAAAATAAGTCCAATACATTCCTCATATTAGCGGGGGTAAACATAAAAAACATATACATTCATATTGAAATTAACATATAAAATGTAAATAACTTTCCCCCAACATTAAGAATAAACACTGACCATTCGGAGTAAATTGGTGAATGGTTTTAGGATAGAACATCCACAATAAAACTAGTCCAAAACCATACAATTAAATATTTTATATGAATCATAAAACAATAATCCCTATAATACATAGAAATCAACAAGAGTGTTGAAACAGACCGAAATACTCTTATAAAATCATTCAATAATTCTTGACATAAATGCTCTTTTATTTTGAAAAGAAGAGTTCTTTTAGAAATGTATTTATATAAAAACACAATTGAAGTAAGATATAATTTTAACAATAAAATGATTGATTTTATAAATATAATGGTCTCCAAAAATATATTATATAGTTCCCTTAAAAATAGGTAAGAATTTGAGAAATTATCTTGAATTGGGCTTGTATTTCAGAAATAATTTTGAATGTTCCAATTAAAAAGTGTAACCCTCCACAAAATAAAGAAGGATTGTGGTTGGTAAAAATATGTAGAAAACTAACATAGAATTTATGTGGAGTAAACAATAAAACCTAAGAACATCATTGAGGTAATTAGACAATAGAACTAACCCGACTGAAAATGGAGGTTTGGGTGAAAAACCCTTACCTTAAGTCTGAATGTATTCCACTCTTGAACATATTGTCCTGGAATATGAAATTAGACTAATTAATAACTTATTTAAAAACATAATAGACATATATTTAGTTTATAATAATTATTTTTACTTTATTTATTCACATTATTGATAAGTTATTATATTAAATTTTGTCGTTCTGGAGTGTTCGTTTTCATTATTTTCATAATCGATTCACTTGTTCTTAAGTAATGGAGTTCATGTGGAATGAATATAAATCTCCATAATTGTAATTAAATATTATTTATAAAAATACATAAGTTTTAATGGTAATTTAAATAATTTTTTTACATGGAAATAGGATAAATCATTAGATGAAATATTTATGACATTCACTTAGATTATTATAGCGGTATTTTGATTATTAGGAACTAGTTTGTTCATACGATTTAATAATATGTACGTATACTGGTTAATGAATATAAATTAGGTTATAATAAATATATTATAGCCTGTTTAAACCATGATAATTGGTTCATGACCATTAATTAAGTATAAATTGAAAAACGACAGTTCTTCGTCCATGAAGGTTATAAATTGGAGCCTCATGGACATTGATTTCATTTATATAATAAGAGAGAGAGAGAGAGAGAGAGTAAGGATATTGATCATGGTTCTTCCATTCACAAGATATAATTCAAGTATATATATGATACTGGATCTATCATGGTCATTTGGACAGAGGATGTGGGGAGAGAATAACAAAAGAAGATAAATTGAAATGAAACAAAATGAAAAAGAAAGGTGCTTTACCTCTTGAAATAACCTCCTTGAGAAGCTCCTTAAGGGAAGAGATTTGGGTCTTTTGGAAAGAACAAGAGATTCTTGGACGTGGGGAGTGACTAAGGAAGGGTATTTGGGAAGAACGTTGAGGATCTTCAAGGCTTATAATAGTGAAGAGAAGAGGGAGTGAGGGTATAGTGGAAGAGAGGAGGGTTTTGATAAATTTTTAATCATGAGTTTATTAATTTCCTGAAGACCAAAAATAGTGATGATTCCATGTCCCAGAATAGTAAAAAATCCATTTCAGTTCAAACCAAGTAAGATTACATCCCTTATGATGTCACAAATAGTGTATTTAACTAATAATTGGTATATATGGTATTTTATCGTATTTCACTATTCATCAAAAATTTGAGTATTTTAGAAAAATACCAAAAATTCACCCTAACCATTTTTTGATGCGTAGAATCCAAAAATGAAGTCCATTTTTCATAAATTATTTTCTTAATATGATTAATTTATTATTTATTTAAAATCATAATTTATTCTGAAAAATGGTTTTAAAACATTTATTTACTTATTCCAAAACATAGGTATATCGTACTTCCACTTGAATATTATTTATATACAGTCACAGGTAAGGTTACTATTCATTAGGGCATATCACTATTTATAAAGGTATATTAATATTCATAAGTGTAGGGTACTATTCACCAAGAATTAAGTTTTTTTATCAGACTCCAAATAACTTACTAATCGCAACCGTGTATGTCATATTTTCGAAATTTACATCACAGAAGTGACAAACTTATGTTTAAAGGTCACATAGCACTTATTAGTTCATTATGTTATGATTTAATGTGATTATGACATATTTACAAGAAATTAATTTCCATTTAAAAAATATTGGGTCGTTACAAAGGAGGGAATGGTGCGATCATGGTGAGATTGAGTTATGTAAAGCCATATGAGTTACGAACATTGTCCTTAGAATTGAGAATGAGATTTTGGAACCTAGCTATGAAGTCCTGACTAAAAGGTGACTATAGGACCATGGTTGGTGCCCCAGTCTTATAATGAACTCAAGGAGGGTTAGCACAAAGGGCCTAACATGGATATAGCCTAGTATGGATATCATTATGGGAATTGGTTGTGCACTTGAGAGGTTAACCAAGGTTATGTTAGTCTAGTTTTTTGTGTTTTAAACCTATGTGGAATGTAATGTGAGGTTATGTGAAGATATTGTACCCTGGGTGTGTATATATATATATTATATAATGATTCTGGGGCTAGAATTGGACCCCCTGGTGTATGTGATTTGTGTGAAATGAGGTTTTGTGTTTCAGGGAAGACATATTCCCATGGTAATGGATGTATGGTACCAATTTTGGGTAGGGTTTTTGACCCCTAAAGTGTATACGATATATATAAGTGAGGGTTCAGGAACCGGGGAGGTATATGTTCTCTGGGTTATGATGGTCTTGTATCTGTTTTAGGCAGGGGATTCATCCTCTAGGGTGCATAATATTCGCACCATTCTAAGGCAATATGTGGATCCCAATTAGTTAGATATATGGTTCCAAGGATAGATGTGGATCCCCTTTAATAGTATCTCTATTATTCCATGGATGTGCATAGATCTCCCTAGGTAGGATTTGCATGGTTTTAAGGCAGGATGTAGGCCCCCTTTCATAGTATCTTTATGTTCTCAAAAGAGAGTTTTCCTCCATATATATTATTATATTCTTTCATTTCAAGATTCACACTAGAATTAAGGAATGCTGGTTTGGAGTAATGGATGTGGCCCCTAAGTGGGGGTATTTTCTTATTTTCAGTAAGGGACGTGACCCCTTTGGTGAATAATTTTTATAAAATATAATTTGTGGTAGGGTTCAGTCCTTCTATGTGGTATTCAAAGGTTGGATCTAGTGAAGGAAATGGTTCCCTCATGATGAATTATATTGGTTTTGGTGTAAGATATAGTTGTCCATAGTTGGTGTGTACTGTGCACAGAGACAACATTCACTAGGTGAAATATTTTTATCCAATATTGAGTGTCACCCTATAACTTGAGGATTAAAAAAGTTATGATTTCAAACTATTTTTTTTTTCTCAGTATATAACATGTGATACACTACTTTTTCGGTTATTTTAGGGGCATTGTTGTTGTTTACCTGTTTAGTATTATTCACACCCTTATCAGGTGTCCCTGGAATTTTAGTACCCGAGTAGACCACATTGATTGTAGGTTAAGGTATGGTAGAGGCCCAAAGTTTCATGATCAAGCTGGTGCTATTCAATGTGGTTTGGATATTGGGATATGTTCAAGCTTGAAGATAGCAGTAGAGAATCCTTGTTTTTATTTTTATTTTTTTATTTGTATATGTGATAATCCTAAGGGTGATTATTAGTATGTATTATTATATGGATTCATTCCTATTTTAGATAACATGATCTGTTTTTTTGCCACACTATACTAAAATATTTTACTATTGATATTATTTGGTTATTTTTGTTGTCTTTTACTCTAATATAAGGGTTTTTTCTCCCCAATGTAATTCCTTAGACCCAGTCTACTAGTTAGAAACTTCTAGCATAAAGGGAGGCGCCCATAAGTTCTTGTCATGCCACTAGTTAGTACATTAGGCTTTGATGAGTTCTCTATGGTTGATGGGTTATTAAAAAGTGGTATTAGAGTATCCTTTCTCTCTATAAAAAAGCAGGAGATTATAAGGGTCTATTTTTTAGATTAGTTTGGGTTATAAACCCTTCTAAAGACATTATCAGTCTGTGTTAAAAAATACAGCTAATTTTCCCGCAACATATTGTTGGAGGTGGTTATACTAAACTATTGGTAAGCTATGGTTAATTTTAGAGGCCGTAATTTTAGAGGGGGTTATAACCCCCACTAATTTCATATAAAAATTACAGAAATAGATAAATTAGAGACAGTTCAAACTGCCCCAAATTTTTGTAACATTTTACAGGGGGTTACATCATAAGAACCCCCCCCCCCCCAATACACCATAAGACCCACCCTATTATACACCCATGAGAACTGACCCCATTGGTACCCCACCCCCACCACCTATCGTACACCACCGAGAACCCCCACCCCCCACCCCTCCAAGCCAATGCTCCCTGCACTTCCTCTGGTCCCAAACTCCCTCTCCCATGTGTGACTGCAAATTATTCATCTTTGCCCTGTATAAAAATCACCACGAAGGGAACCGAACCCCAACTGATCCAGAACTAGTGCCTTCCTGGTGATTGACTCTTGCCACTTCACCAAATTTGTTTTCAATTTATACCATACCTTGACATGAGTATATTTATATATATATTATTATATATTAAAATAAATTTTATTTATATAATATATTAAAATAAATTAAAATATATCTCCTATATATAAATTTATATAAATTAATGTTTTTATTTTTTATTATTTATTTATTTTATAATATATTTGAACCTAAAAAGTAATTATATATATATATAACACACAATTTATTCAAATAAAAATATACATATACACATTTTTTATAATATATATATTTACATATACAAATATATCTATCTGTATTCAACTCAAAAATACATATATATATCGTATATATATATATATATATAATATTTACTAAATTTATATATATATACAACTATATATTTTCTATATTATATATTAATATATTACCCAAATATAGTATAATATATATATATATATTATTTATACATACATATTTATAATATATATATATATATATATATATATAAATTTATATTTTCTGTGTGTGACAATAATATTATTAGTTATTATTAATATTATTACACCTATTTTTTAAACTATAAAAATTATATGTTGCTTTTATAAATACTATATCAATATATTTTATAATATATATTGTACATATATTATATTAAATACATTTATATCATATCATGTATTCACATATATATACCCACAAAATTATATTCATTCCTATAATTGGAAATATATAACATAATTAAAGGATATATATATATATATTGACTAAATAAATTTATAATTAATACGGTATATTATAGGATATATAAAATAATTTTATAGCATATATACATTTATATATTATAAAATATTTGTAATATAATATATATATATATATATCATATAATTTTATAACATATAGATTTATATTTATATTCAGTTTTTTCTATATTATATATATTTGTATACATAATATAATCTAAATATATTTGTACATAAATATAAAATACAAATGTATTTAATATAATATGTGTATAATATAAATCATAATATAAATTTATATAATTTATAATATGATATATAAATTTTACATATTTGAATAAATATATTTATAATTACATTAATATTTTGTAAAACAATATGTATATATGTATACATTTTTTTATATGTATAAGTATTTATTTAAGTATTTAATTAATATCATTATATATGTGAGTGTGTGTGTGTGTGTGTTTATAATGTATTTAAATACATTAACATAATGAGTTTATTTAATATATGAATATACACACATGCATAAGCACACATATATATTATAAAATTTGAATTTATATGATATTTATTTTAAAAAATGAAAAAATGAATCGGTTAAACCCCCTCTAATCCAAGGGATTAGTGGTATTTAATGAACCTCTCTAATGTCTTAAATTAGAGGGCAATCAAAATCACCTCTAATCAGAGGGATTATAGGTGGTTCATGAACCCCCTCTAATGTCGTCAATTAGAGGGGCTTCAAAAACCCCTCAAATTTCTTTAATTAGATGGGGGTCACAACCCCCACTTATCTAAGGAATTAACAACTATTCATCAACCACATTTAATTTGTTAAATTATAGGGGGTTCAAAACCCCCTTTAATGTCCTAATTAAAGGAGTTCAAAACCTCCTCTAATTTAAGTGATTATCGGGGGTTTTGAACCCACAGTATTCACATTCAAAAAATATATTCCATTATATATATCATCTAAAATTGAAACAAATATTATATATGTATCCTATAAAATCCAAAATAATATTATATATATATATATATTATAATTACCATCTAGAAATAATGTTTCCCTAAGAGTGGGAGAGGTGAATTAGTGATATATTTTTCTTTTAAGTTTCCATTATTTTGAAACAGCATTCACCTCCTGTTAAGGATTTATTACTTTTCTAAAAACAAAACAATCACACATCCATCATAAAACAAGAGTTTACAAGGATCACTTATCAAAAAGAGTAGATACATCCTTGGAATGGTTTGGAAAAAATCCAATGCCACACAATCCACTATAAAAAAATATTTTTGTGCGGATACAATAAGTATAATATTCCCTTATACTTTTGTATCACTATGTTCAATAAAATAGTTCATGTGATTCAAGTAGCACGAAATTATTTAACAAAATTTGGTGTAAAAAGTTATGAAACTTTTACCAGTTGCTTTAAAAAATATTACGGTGCCACTTGATCAACTTTAAAAAATAAAACCTTTAAAATAGTTCTTCACTTTCCTACCCAGCAGTAGGTAATAACTTCTCTGGACTTCATAATAATACTCAGTATGATTTCCAAGTTTGATTCATTAGTCTTATCGTTCATTCCTAAAATATAACTCTAACAAAATGTCGTTGAAATAATTATTATCTTATTCTCCTTCAATCTAGAAACCCCAGTCCAAAATCAGGGTCTGATACAGTAACCACTGAATATGATCTTCCTTCTTCTTCTTCATTCCATAAAAATTCTTCATAAATTCTCAATCTAGAAATCTCTTCTCTATAAAAACTTCCAGTTCTTTTTCCTTCTCTCTATTCTCCCATGAATAGTTCAAACATCCAAAATGTACTTCCTGATATTTATTGTTGCAAAAAATGTTTTTTAGGGGGGAATATGAAAGTTTTTTCAACTAAAATAAATTTACTAAAACATAAATTCCATATTAATTTCAACCACATGTTTGACTTATTCAATTCTCTCAACTCTTCTCAAATCTTCTTGAATCTTCTTGAATCTTCTCACAACTTCAGCTCACTTCATAATTTTTATATATTCTTTATTCTAATTCTAATTGTCATTCTGGTTCCTTCATTATGATGAAGACATATGTACAATATCAAAATATTCATTAAGATTCTCCATAAAAATTAAATATAGGAAGAAGTGTATGGATTCTCATTATATTGTTAAGAACCAACTGAAAAATAATATGTTAATTTCGATAATTTGTACCGGTTGAACATTTTAACTAACTATTATTCATAAGGCTTTGAAATCTTTCTAATATAAACATGGTTCAGAGTTTTAAATATTGCTACACATCCTCACCATTGCTTCAACATCGTCTTCAAACTTATTTTACAGACACTTCTGCTAAACTCTTTAAATAATCTTAAATATCCCCCTTGAAAAAATTTTGTAGCTACTTAAAAAAAATATTCTTTTCTTATTTTCCTCGTACTGATGATCTATTGTTTGATGAAGTTATTAGTGTTAGTCTGCACCTGATGAATTTGTATCTCCTTCACTCTGGTATATCAATGTCACCTCAAGTCTGATTGTCAAAACCACATATTATCAATGAATCTTGACCAATTTGATAATAAAAAAACCATAGCTTTATTTTCTCTTGACCCAATATAAAATAGTCAACAATTCATCTTGATGAAAAAGGTTGACTACATTTTTTAAATTAATCGGTTTGATAGGTCTCTGGCCTTATTACATGCATTGGTCCCAACAAACTTTGTTTTTTTATTTTTCATTAGTTACAAAAACTCAGAATAAAATTAATTCTATCTCCAATTAAATCAGTGTAACACCACATATGATGAATGGTGTTTGCGTAAACTTATTTTTCTAAATATATTAACCTTTTGGGTTATCGTTTTAACTAAAAATCAGCATCTTAATCTTCTTACATTTCAAGAAAACCTTCATATCCTTCAAACAATTCTGCATATGATGATCTCACACCGTTGAACTGAGACAAGAAAACTTTTTCTTCATAAAAGTTATTCTTCTACAAACTCATGTTTATATCATGACTTTGAGACTGTTTAAAATTTTCATAGAAGCATATAAATTATAAAGGAAAGTATTATAACTTCCCATCATTCTAGAATTTTATTAATTCCTAACCTCATTCTGATTGGAAGCACTAGTTATCCCCCTTTCTTTCATAAGGCTTTCATCAAAAGTTCCATATATTTATTATGATTTATAAGAAATACAAGATCAGAAAAGAATCATTAAATTTACATTGGATCCATTTAGACTCCAATAAACCTTCCTCAATATGATCAAAACTTCATTCTAGACCAAAGGTGAGTCTGATGAACCTTTTCTTCCAGAAAAATCTTCAAAATCTAAGGTAATTGTTTAAGAATTTTTTTCCCAACTGTCTGGTTACGATTGTGAACTTGATCATCAAATTTTTCAAAGTGAGGTGATTTCATTATTATTGACACTATAAGACAAAACATTCAAAACACACTTCTTTCAGTTTACAAAAACAACTTCCAACCAACTTGGTCCCAACAGTCTCCCCATTTGGATTTTATTGTCAACCAAGGTTTATAAATCATTGAAATTTATAACCTCAAAAAATTTATTACATTTCAAAAAATCTAATCCTATATGAGCTAAATAATTGAAGGAACCAAGAATTATTGATAGCAAAACCAGGTCGTCCAAAAGTAGTGACTCATGAAACCTCTTCATATTTCCTTCACTTATTTATTAACTTCTTCCTCCTTACTATAAACACAGTTTTTATACACCCACTCTAAAAAACTATTATAATAGTTCACATACATATATGTTGAGTTCATAGATTATCCATAATTTCCCTTATATACATTCTTCCTTAAAGGGTTTATCACATTCCATTAGATAGATTTATGACAGAATTATCCCATTGAAAACATTATCCAAAGGAAATATGAGATAGGGGATATAAACACATACCTCAACCTTGATGATAAATAGGTTGGACTCCCATGTTAATCCCTAATTTGTAAAAATATACCTTTTGTAAATGTTTTGTGAAAATATAAACAACTTTACTATTGTTGGAACATACTCCATCTTCAATCCATTCTTCTCGACATAATCATTGGTGAAGCGATATTTTATTTCAATATGTTTTGAATGAGGATGATGAACCATAATTATTATATGGTTGATGTCACTTTGATTATTACAACCCAAGAGTAAGGGTAACATTACTTCACCAAGTAATTCTTTCAACTGAGTTTTCATCCATGTTAATCGAGTAGTGTCTTGAGTGGCAGCAACACACTCATCTCCACTCATTCTAAGAGTAATTGAATTTTTTTAGTATACCAAATAAAAAAACTTAAAACTAAATAAAACTATACTAGATGTGGATATTATATCATAAAAATTTAATTCTTAATCAGCATCTGAATATCAAAACAAATCAATACTTTTAATTCTATCACACATGATTTCAAAAAAAATTGTGTCTTTGATATATCTGATAATTATTTTTCCATCCAATAGATATGATTATTTTTAACACTCTAAAATCATTAACATAAGGTAATGGAATAAACAATGTCTCTTCTTAAGGAATTAAAATTTAACAAACTTATGATCTACTTCCAAAACTTTATAGAGTCAAATTAGTTACCTTATCCATCTTTAGTCAACACGGTTCCCATTGAAATTGGTGTGGAATCCTATCCCAAGTTTTCCATTCTTAACTTTTTAAGAATTTCCTTACCAAAATTTTCAAGAGAAAGAAAAATGTGTTTCTTCTTTTGTGGGATTTTCAACCTAATAAAATATTTCATTTCAACTAGAAAGGAAATTTCAAAAAAATCATTTATTTAGAAATTATTTCATAATTTCTTTTATCATTCTCAGTAAAGATAATTTCATCAACATAAAAAACTAAAATTAAGGGAAATTATTAACCTTCTTTGATGCCTATATTAAAATATAGCCTTCCTTTCTTAAAACTCATCTTTATTACGAAGATATCTTATTTGGAATATTATGACCTTGGTGCTTGATTTATCCCATAAAAGTATTTATTCAGATTACACACACAAATATCATATTTCGCAATAATAAATCCACATAGTTGTTCAATATAAAATTCCACATCAAGTTTGCCATTCAGAAATGTTGATTTTACATCCATCTCAAAAAAATTGTAACTTCATTGTGTAACAAAAGGTAGAAAGATCCTAGTTTTTTATAACCTTACAACAAATGAAAAAGTCTCACCAAAATCATTTCATTATATCAATGAGAAATCCATGCACACTAATCTTGCTTTCTTTATTATCATTTCACCATCTTCATTGAACTTGTTATATAAAACCCACTTTGTACCAATAACATTTTATTTAATTTGGCTTAGGTACATGTTCCCACATACCATTCCTATATATCTAAACATGGCCTTATTTTATATCTTGAAACCATTATGGATGCTCAAAATCATCATTCACATATTTTGGATCAGCATATGAATTCATGAAATCATGTTTAATATCATTGGATGATCTTATTGTTTTAAATTTTATATGTTGACACCCAATAATGTTTTGTGATTCCACTTGCTTCCTCATCTAGGGATTAGTTTTTTAGATTTTTCCTCATCACTTGAAACTACTGAGTCTGATTATTCTTCTTGCATAGGATTATAATTTTTTCATACATATCAAAATTGTTAACAAGAATTCATTCATTCTGTTCATTTTCCTTATCTACATAAGTTTTTTAACATCTTCCTCAGTATTTTCAATAACTGTCACATCAACAGAATAAAAAATTCTTCCTTATCTTTTTAAAATCATATATATCCTCTTCCTTCTAAAGAATATCCAATAAAAATTTCATCTTCACCTATCTGCTCAAACTTTACAAGGTTTAACCCTTTCTTCATTATGATGCATGGACTCCAAAAAACTCTTAGGTGTTTCAATTTTGGAGTTTTATAATAAAAAATTTTATATGGATTAATATCATAACTTAGACTATAAAAACATAAATTTTGAATATAAATAGCAGTGCTCATGGATATCCTTCAAAATAAATGAAAGAGATAATGTTAATGTAATGTAATTTATCCTATTTCAACCAAAATTATATTTTTCCTTTGAGAAAAACTATTTTGTTGAGGAGTGTATGGTGTAGTAAACTCAAGATTAATTCCACGTTTCCCAAGATAACATTAAAATTATTCGTTTTTGTATTCACCACAATTTTATGTTCTCAACTTCTTCATTGAATACTCAAATTCATTCATATCTTACCTCTTGAAACTTGTATACATTTTAAGAGTATCTGACTTTTTTCATACACATAACACAAGTAAAGTGAGTGAGGTTTTCAATGAAATTAATGAAGTACTTATCTAGATGAGTTAATTTTTTTTCTCATTCACCCACAAATATAAAAATGAATAAGTTCCAAGGGTCATTTTGAAAAAATTCCAATATTCTGACACATAGAGTTTGTAATAATTCCTTTATGAAAAATTGTGCAATGCCAATCTATTCTTCTTGACATATCAGGATCACCATAGACACTATCTCACTTGGATATATTTCTCATGTTTCTATGGCACATGTACCCAAAAATTTTATGTAAAACTAATGATCTTCTTCTATACCTAAGTAAAAATAGTTTCAAACCTCACCAACTTGAAATAAGTTTCCTTTTTTCATTGGCCTCTTGTAACTATCTTTCCATCTTCCTCAATTTTCAAAAAAAATCCATATTTTCTAAAAATTACTTTGTTACCTTCATCACAAATTTTTGAAACACTTAGTAAATTTTGTTTAATCTCACCAATAAATAAATTTTTCTTTGACCTCAAATTTTTTTTCCCAATAATAGCACATCCAATACCCTTGATTCTAAGGTAATAGTCATCTCCAAATGTCATTGTTCCTTCTATTAATTTTTTCACATTCTTTAATAATTATAATTCTCGTGTCATATAAGACGAACACCCACTATCTACGATATAGGGTTTTTCTCCTTTTATGTCTTTGATAGAGGTTACAAGAGCAAGACATTTTTCGTTCCCCTTATCTTTATTCACATATGGATTTTGAGAATTGTTAACAGACTATTTTTGTGTTGGTAAGAAAACAATATATTCCTTATCAATATTTCAGGGTTCTTCACATATTTTAAAAATAGTTTCTAGATGATGGAATTTATTTTCAACTTTCAAACCAACCATCTGAGGTTTCTTCCAAACATCCTTCTCGAACTTCTTCATTTGAGAGGATTGATTCCCCCTCAAACATTGACATCTATAACCTATGGAATATTAATAATATTTTGGGCTAAACCAACACATATTTTCCATATGTTTGAATCTAGAAAAATACTAGAAGTATCCATAGAAATAATATGTTCATTTGTAACATCCAGACTATCCAAATTTGCAATAATGTTTTCCAACAACCTTCTTATCATCATAGTTAGATCATTTTTTACCACCAAACCTTTCAATTATCATCGAAAATATTCCTTTTCAATTCTTATTTCTTTACAGCCTTATCAAAATTAGAAGTTTTATAATCCTCTTTGGTATCAGATTTTGTAAAAACTTCTAAATTTTCTTCTTTGTTGGTTTTGTCCACATACATAACTTTCTCAACATTATTATTCTAAGAAAAAAATTCATATTCCTTATTAACCTTTGAAGGTTATTTTTTATCATTCTTAGGTTCAACCTTTTTAGAACATTCAATGAATTCAGAAATAGAATTCTAAAAACATGTAACTATAGGTTTAGATATATAATTTTTTATTGAACAAGTTCCAAATCTTCTACTTTTTCTTTTCAATTTACTTCCAAATGTTCATTATAATTATTTTCTTTCTCATCATATTTGTTCTTATCATCAATCAATTCTAGTAGCATAACTTTTTCATAAAAAATACTCTTGATATTTTTTTGGGGAATTTTCATTTATAATTCCCTTATTTCTTTCTCAACCCTTCAAATCTTTCACATAAATTCTTTCAATTAATCATTCAGATCGAATTATAATCGAGTTTCCTATTATTTAAAAATGATGCTTCATAAACTATTCACTGTTAAGTATTGTAATGCAAGTATTCTATCCATGATTCATAGTAAAAAATTTAGATTCAACATCATTATCTTCTTATTTATCATCTTTTAACAAAAAAATCTTGTTTTTGATTTGGAGAACTTTTTATCTTTCCCTTTGGAATAAGATTTAACCATATCACCATGTTTCTTCCATGATCTTTTTATTCTTCTTTAATCTTCATCATTATCCCCTTCTTTATTTTTTCAAGGAAAATTAGCTATGAAGTTCTAAATTGATCCACATTAAAAAAAATCAAAGGAAGTTCCTCCATATACTTTCCTATAACTCCTCTGACATTTTTAGAATACAAGTATAAAAAATTAGTAATATTTTTACATGACTAGTTTTATGATTCAAATTCAGAAACAACTTCTTCATCAAGAACCTTATTAGAATTTTCTTTTCTTGTAATCTATGAAATACATTTCGCAATAAAATTTTATTAACCTTCTTAACTTTATCCCTTCTCATTTTATATGTAATGAGAGTACTATGAATATCATCCAAAGATAGATTTTTAGTAAATTTATCCTCTAATGATAAAAATTTGGAATCAATATTATCTAAAATATTCTCTATATCATTTCAACAACTATTGAGTCTTCCCACTATTTTCCAAGACATCTGATGGTGGTAACAATATCATTCACCCTTGTAAATAATTCCACAACAGATTCATACTCAGCCATTTTAAAATAATTATACCTTAGTCTCCATATTTTTAACTTTTCCTTCTTCAATTTTTTATTTCCTTCATAAATATTCTTTAGCTTATTATAGATAACTTTTGTAGTAGAAACACCATTCACAATTAGAAACTCACTTTTAGAAAGTGATGAGAGTAAAATATTATTAGTGCTTCCAATATTCTCAATATTCATTTATTTCAAAATATGTAAGAGGAAATTTTTCATCAATAAGAGGAAATCCCTTTGTTGCACCTTTAATAACATCATACCCAAGAGAAAAAAGATAAGGAAACATTCTATCTTTCTATATATTATATTTCATACCATTGAAGATAGTAATATCAATATCGTTCACACAATTAAGATTTTACATCAAAACTTATCCTCAAAAACATCAGCACAGAGTAAATGAAGGAAGCATTCCATATAAAACCAATTGAGTTTGCTCAGCCAAGATCAATATGTCATTGAGAGGGGGTTGATTAAGTGATATCTATTTCATTAATTTTTTCATTCTTTTGAGAAAACATTTTCCTCCTATTAAGGATTTCTTACTTTATTGAAAAATAATATATCACACATCTATAGGAACGCAATAATTTATAAGGTTAACTACCCAACAAGAGTATATATGTCCATGGTATGGTTTAGAGACAAACCGATACCACACAATCCATACGAAAAAAATATTTTTTTTTGATACAAAAAGTAAGTTATTCCCTTACACTTGTGTAGCACTACGTTCAATAAAAAAGTCCATGTGCTTCATTTATCATGAAATTATATAATACAATTTTTTTGAATCAAGTTAATAAACTTTCACCAGGTGCTCTTAAAAATGTTATAGCATTTCTTAATCAACATTCACACATATTACATTTAAAAAATTTCTTCATTTTCTTATCTAGAAGTAGGTAAAAACTTCTATGAACCTTTTTATAATACTTAGTCTAATTTCCCAGTATGATTCTTCAGTCTGATTATTTTTTCCAGAAATATAAGACTTCTAGAATACTGCTGAAATAATTCTGAACTAGAATTACCTCAGTCCAAAAATCCCATTCTGATTTTTGAGTTCAATCTGGTAATCCCAGAATATGATCTTCCTTCTTATTCTTCTTATATTTTGAAAACTTTGTCTGGAATTCTCAATCCATAAGCCTCTTCTCTCTAAAATATTTTAGCACTTTATCCTTCTAAATATTCTCCCATTAATAACATAATCATCAAAAAGTATAATATACTTCCTACTATTTATTCATGTTCCAATTTTGATTTAGATGGGAATCTAAAAAAATCATTCTTAACCAAATTTTCCATAACATAAATTTATTCTACCTTTCAACCACATCATTGATTTTTTCATTACTTCTCAACTCTTCTCAACTCTTCTTGAACCTTACCTAATCTTATCACATCTTGATCAGACTTCAGACTTTTTAACCATTCTTTATTCAGATTCTGATTGTCATTCTATTTTCTTTATTAGGATGAAGACATATATACGATAGAATAATCTATATTAGGTTTCTCTATTCTAATTAAATATATGAATAAGTTGAATAATTATAATTAAGATGTTCACTACCAATTGAAAAACAAGTTTTTCCTTCCGATGCTCTATACCAACAGAACATATGAACCAAATATTAGTCATAAGTCATTGAAATCATCTTCCATAAACATAGTTTTAACTTGTAAATATTTTATCACTTTATCAATATAACTTTAACATTGGATTGAAAAATCTTTGAAAAAAACTTCCTATTAACTCTTTAAAGAAACTTTAAGATCCCGCTTGATAACATTTTGTAGCTGCTGCAAACAAATCTTTTTTTCTTCCTTTCCTATGACTGATGATCATGTGTCCGATAAAATTATTAGTGTTACAATTGACCTGATAAATTGGTTTCTTATTAACTTTGATATACTAGTGTCACCTCTAGTCCCATAGTCAGTATAACGTATTTTCTTATGACTCTTAACCCATTTTATAGGAAAATAAATCTGAGTTTTTTTCCTCTTAACCTAATTGAAAATATTCAACAATTCATCTTGATGAAAAACATTGAATACATTTTTTATCTTCATCAAGTTGATAGGTCTCTGACATTCTTCCATGTATAGGTCCCAAAAATATTTATTTCATTTCTTTTTCATTGGACTCAACAACTCCCAATATAGTTAATTCTACCTCAGATTAAATTCATGGCACACCACGTCCGATGAACGGTGTCAGTGACAACATATTTCACTAAATATTTTTACCTTGTGGAATATTATTCTGACTAAAAGGCAACATCTTTGTATTCTCATATTTTAGTCAGACCTTCTCATACTTCAAAAAATTCTACATTTGATGATCTCACACTGTTCAAATCATACTGGAAAAATTTTTCATCCCAAACATTCTTCTTCCACAAACTCCTAATTTTATGACTTTGAGAATGTTGAAGATCAACAGAGAGTCTTATAACATATAATGGAAAGTATTATAACCTACCATCTTTCATGCATTTCTTTTCATTCCAAACCACATTCTGATTGGAAACACTAGTTCTCCATCACTCTTTCATAAGGTTTGAATCATAAGTTTCATACATTACTTATGATTTATGAGAACTCCAATAAGATAAAACCATCTTCATATTTACATAGAATCCATTCAAACTTTGATACACCTTTATCATTATGATCAAAAATCTATTCTATACCCAAGGTGAGTCTGATGAACATTTTCTTCCAAAAACAACTTCATAATCTGATGGATTTTCATAATAATTTATTGTTAGATTGTCTGATTGTGATTGTGAGTCTGATCGTCCACTTTTACAATGTGAGGAAATTTTAGTCATGTTAAAAAAAAGAAAACAATTTTAAAACACAATTCATCCAGTTTCTTAAACCAACTTCTAACCAACTTTCTCCCAACAATATATATATATATATAGAACCTCTAAAATCCAACCAAACATATTGTACCAACAATTATTAAAATAGTGGTGGTTTTGACAAAACCTCCTCTAAAATCTAACCAAATATTAAAAAAATAATGCTAAAAATTTTATAGGGGGTTTCGAACCCCCTATAAATTCAATGATTAGTGGGGGTTTTGAATAAACCCCTCTAAAAAACACACTCAAATCACCTTTTTTGTAAGGTCTTTTTTATTTCCATTTGGAATATGGTATATGATGATTAATGATATGTCATATCTTGTTATGGAACTCGAACAGGTGTGTCACAAATAACATTTTCATTTGGGATTCCACGCTACATGGGATACGAGATTTTTTTCCCGGTTTTCACTATTACGATCAAGTTATTATTTTAATATGTTGTTTGTATTAGATATTTTTATTTATGGTTTTGTATCTTAGACAATAGTGGTAAGAAGTATGTGTACATGCATCATTCTTGGCACATATCATTCACATGAAATTTTTGTTCTTGTGTGTGATTTATATCCCTGAGGACATAGGGTTCAATTATTTAAAGTGACAATAACAATAAATATTACATTTTATATATAATCTTTTTGTGTAATTATACTCAATTGGAACACAATATTTATTTTGATTATTTTTTATGTGTATTACATGTGGAATTTACTTTGATGATGTCTTTACATTTCCTATAATAAAATGATATATTATTACCCTTAGTGGGTTTGTAAAGGAACTTTATTCCTTTATGATGAAACCCTTATGGGTGATGGTGATATGGTTTGTTTACTGAACCATGTGTCCATGGATTTAATCAATATTAATCTTTAATAGATAACGACATTATGTGTTCATTGGTTTGACCATTACTCTAGGGGAAGTATGGTATCAAGTTTAATTAGAATGAGATGTTGATATGTAGATGTGAAAACCCTAGAGTGGGTGTTATAATTAGATTTTCTTTTTGATATTGATACTCGTGCATGGATTTTTTCCCGTAAGCTATGACTTATATGGGATGTAGATATCGGATAAGTGGGAAAGCCAGGTTTTTTAAGATACTTCTAATTATTTTGGTGAGTCTTTCATTTTGATGAAGTTGAGTAATGTTTTACTATTGCTATTGAGAGGGGTTATGATATGTGTGGGTAACCTAGGAGAGGGGTTATCCCAATTCCTTTGAGTTTCCTTTTATATAGGAATCATGGGTAGATGATTTTCATTTGATATTGATTATTGAGAGGTGCTATCAGATATGTGGTGAAATCATGTGTGAGTCCTTGATATTTTGGAATAGAAATAACATGGGGTAATTTAAATATCAAGGATAAATGTTGAGGGGAGGTCTAGGTAGATTCCTATCCCTACATATTTTGGGTGCACTTTTGAGTGATGCATTGGAAGTATTAATGGACGTTCATAGTTAGGGAGGGTGTTTGGGTTGGGGTGGTCAAGTGATTGGTGTTAGTATGAGTGTGATACTTCTAGAATTTTATAAAGATAAGAAAATGGTGATTTTGGATATATGAAATTGACATTTAGAGGATCATGGTCAGTTTTTTATGTACGTGAGCCTGAGATTATCAATGTTTTAATTAGTATTGTGAGTCAGGTTGTAAAATCTAGAGTGTATGAGGGCACATAACTACTTTATTTAGATGAGATTGATATTTATAATGGACCAGAATGTGTTAGAGGGTTATTTAGAGGTTTAATCTACCTTTGGAGGGGGAGAGTGGCTATTTTCATGACATTTTGTTAAAAGTGTCAATTTATGAGGGTGAGTCTGCGAGGGTTACACACAGTTTCCATCTAGGTTATAGATCAGTGAGTGACCGTGTGTGGGATGAGGGCTAATATATTTTAAGAGATAGTGGCAGAAATGGATTTCTTATTTCTGAGTTATTTGGATGGTGAGTCTGGCTTCGGAATAGGGACACATGACTGATATTGGAAATCTATTAGAAATTAGACTTGGGGATCAATGAAAGGGAATCCGTATGGTGGGGAGCACACCATTCGATGTCGGAGGGTGTGACCATTATTGAGAATGAAATTTGGATTCATATCAAAGATTATGTCTCTATAGAGTTGGGAATTGGTAGTGGTTTATGTTTATATTTCATTCTAAAACATGAGTGGGAAGAACATTTCCATTATTTAAGTGTGGTAATGGATAGATCATGGTCTATGGATGTAAGTCCATGTTGTCTATAGGGTCATGGATGTGGTGATACTAGTCAGTGGATGGTTTGGACGGCACTAGGAAACTGGTGATTAGGTATATCAAATGTGACCTAGTTCCATAGAGAATTCTAGATGTGAGGTTCATACATGGTATTGGATAGAGTCAATGAGTAGGAATTGGGACTATGATGTATCTAATGTGATTTGAGAATGACTTGGATCAAATTTGTTTTGGTTCTTAGGTGTGGAGAATGAAAATTGATTTTTTGGATGATCATATAACCATGGAATTATATTTATCTTTGGTTTTATACTTTCATGATTGAATTTTAATGATCACAAGATAACTCAAAGGATTGAGATACAATGGTCGGGTGATGTTATAGCATGTCGGTGGTTGTAACTAATAATATTCATAATAGGTATACCATACAATTAAAAATGGTTTTATTATATATAAATGGGTTTGGTGAGGTTTGAACCACGTCTTGTGTATTAATTGACAATCGGAAATGTGTTCTTTATGTGATTCCTATGGTAGGGTGCACCATGACTTGGAATCATCCTTCGTGAGTAGAGTATTATGGTAGGGGGAACCATAATATTGTGAATGAATCAATGTATGAAACCATGATTCATAAAAATGGATTTTATTGAGTAGTACATCAGTGTTTGTAATGGTGATTAGAAGATAGATTGGGTTCTGATGAGTAATGAACTATGATGTTTGGATTTACACAGAGGAATCTCATTTGGAATATCATGGTAGAATACAATGAGTTAGTGATGAATTTTTGACTGAGGTGTGTCAAGAATAATATCTAAATACTGTTGAGGATTCATATTGTTGATAATCACTATGTTTGGGAGGTTCTAAATACCCATGTCCTTCAGATTGGGAAATTCAAAAAAAGTTGAATTTTTTTGTTTTGAAGAATTATTTACATTGAGAACTAGGATTCTTATTGGTTTTATGAGATTTTTATAATATTTATAAGATGTTTTTTAAGATGGAATGAGGATTGGGAATTGATTGGGGTTCTTGGATTTGTGTTGGTATGAGGATGGGGTGGCCTTTTTGAAAACTTTAGCTATAGGTAACAGGTCACGTTGTGTCTAGGGGGAGTTAGGGAATGGTTCTTATTTATATGATTTTATCTTAGTAACTCATGGTGGGTTGTGTAGTGGAAAATGGGTTCCCTATCATACTTTCGTGAGTTTTGGTAGGCCACAATGAATCATTTGTAGAATGCATTGTTGGGGTCCTACCAGGTGGATTTCACATGTCACGACTCATAAGGGACATGTATTGAAAGGTAGCCATCAAGGTTGGTACATCTACCTTACTATGGGAGGTTAAAATAAAACCCAACGGTTTTTTCATAGTGTGGCCCCAGTTGAAGGACTCAGACACCATATCCTTGGGGGTCAAATAGTGATGGCATTGTCATGGGTCATCCCCTCTTCCTTTTGCGGGTTGGCAACACCACAACTAGAAGATATATTATGTAACAAATATAATAAAGGAGGAATATTGTGTGACCCCCATGGTCATGAAGTTACTAGGGTAATATGAAATTTTTGTATCTGATGTAAACTAGTCCTTCCATGATCACCACCTCGTGATTTAGGTTCAAAAAAAAATTGCAGAATAACATTATAAACAGATCCCCTTTCTCTAACAACCTTAATACCTCCTTAGGGGTGGGTTTTTTTGTGGAATTTTCTATGTTGGTTGAGGTATCATATTCATATCCTTCTATTATTATTGATCCCCTCCATTATTCAAGTGATTTGGTGTTTTCTTAGCTTGGTTTTGGTTTCGGTTCCACTAGAGTGCGGTGGAATAAAGAGAGGATTCTATGAGATTTTGGTCGATTTATAGAGAGGACATACTATGAGGATGATTACACATTGTTGCTCACCATTTATTTGTAGGTATGTCACCCTAATAATTTTTCCTAGATTTTTTAAGAAATTGGGTTTAATTGAGTATTATTTTACATAATTAAATTGGGTTGTCTATGTGTCTTATGTGCAAGTGTCAATGGGGAGTGTACCACGCCCTTTTCTGATGGTTTTGGCCCCATTATTCCACCCGGTGATTTTTTAGGCTTTTATGAAAATTTTAGTTAAATTAAATAATCCATTATAAATTGATATAATTCCAAATTTGGATGATTTGGTTTGATATTGAAACTTAGTCGATGGCATGATCTTGGATGAGGATTGGACTAGCTTAGAAGATAGTTTCTAAGAGTTATTTAACGATAATAAATCCATGTGAGGTAGGTGGTCCCTAAATATCTCCCTAAATGTATTCATGTGTTTTATATATCCTGTCACATGAGGTCTCTCCACTTATTATAAATTGACCTTCAATTATAAATGATTTATTTTGTTAAATTACAATATAATTAATAATGTATTAAGGGCCATGATGGGCCCTTGGACATTGGCTTGAGGCCTTAGCTATTGATGGTTGAGGTCTTGATCAATTGTGTATTATGAGATATATAAACCTTAGAGGGGTATAAACCCAAAATATGAATGTAGTCTACCTCGTGATAGGTCTATATAGTTTCATTGAATATATTAGAGTGATGGATCTGGAATAGTTGGCATAGGATTGGGTCATCTAGGGACCATTAAATACATTAGTTCCTTTAGGCTAGTTGAGATGTGTATGTCAAAAGTGTTCCTCACCCATTGGAATGTGAGTTCTTGGGTGGATATCCCTATATAGGATATGTGTAGGTTGAGAATGAGTTGGATGACCTAGGATGAGTTCATAGGTGAAATGGTATTTAAACCATCTCTCTATGTTTTTCTCTGTATAGCACGATTGAAGAGGAAAGTGAGACCATAGTGATATCATAGTGAGGTTGAGGAATGTGAAGACCTCTTAGTGATAGGAATTGTAAATATGATTTGGAATGATATGTTGGTTCCCATGTTGGGTTTCAGGATTATGAGGTGACTGTGTGACCTTTAAGGATTTTTTAGTATTAAGATGAACCTAGAGAGCGTTAGTACAGAATAATAACCATGAGTACAGTCTTATATATATATAGTTATGAGAATGGGTAGTGTGCTTCAGAGATGAAATATTGGAGATGTGAGTTGAGTTCAAAGTTTTTTCAACCAATGTGGTATGAAATATGAGGTTTTTTAGAAGATATTATTCCCACAAAATATATATATATATATATAATTTTTTTGGATCAAGATGTAGACGCCTGGGTGTATGTGATCTGTGTAAAAAGATGCTTAAATGTGAATGTTGGACATGTTACCCAGGTAATATAGGCCCAGTGATTATTATGGTTTATAGATGTGGGAATTAGTTCTATTTGATATATGTGAATGAGAGGTCTGACACTTGGTTGAGATATATTTTCTCTGATATTATTTCCTAATACCTATTCCAGGTAAGGAATGAAACCCCTCATCTGTATAATATACTCTTGGTTCTGAGATATGATTTGGAACCCCATAGGTAGGATATATATATTTATGTGGATAGACATTGATCTACCTAGTTAGTATCTTTATGGTTATAAGGAAAGACATGGATTCCCTTGGGTAATATTTTCATTGTCTCGAGGATGGACATGGATCCCACAGGGTAATATATCCAAGTTTGGGGGGTAATTGTTCCCTTGGGTGTATAATTATATAGTTACCGGTTCAGATGCCTCTGAGTGTATGACATGTTGGTTTGTGGTAGGTTGATGTGACTCCCTGGGTGGATGGATATGTTGGTTCTAGTTCGGGGATGTGACCCCCTGGGTGGATTGTTATTCAAACATAGAATCAAGGGTTTGAATTTTGAAATCACCCATCAGATTAGTGAAACCAGTAATAGGGGGTCAATTAGTGATTATAAATTCATTTTTATGTTTATTCTTGAAACAAACTTCAAAAGTAGTTAATATGTTAATTTTTTTTGTCATCAAGACAACCAATCGTTCACACACAAAATGAAACAATAGATTTTTAGGGTTCACCTATCAAAATTAATGGTTAATCCATTGTATGATATGGATTTACCTGAGACAAAATTCTCCACGTGTATCAAAATATAGGTACAATGTTCATGGAATTTCCATGTATTCATGTTCAAATAAGTCTTCTGACTCTATTTTAGTTCTTTGTGAACTGTTATAATGATAAATTATTATGTTTTTCAATGACTGAAAAGTATAAAACTGAACTAGACTTCCATTAATGCTATTATAGTGCTACTTATTACTCTTATTCTTTAACCCATAATATTTTATGTTTCTTTTTCTCTTTGTGAAAACCTCATAGATCATTTTTCTTCTTCTCTCCCATTAAACAACATATAAAAATCATTAAACCTTTCTTGAAATATATTCTCAATATTTTTTCACAATACTCTTTCTTAAAATAAATTCATAATGAAACATTTATTATAGGCCAATATCAGTGAATACGTTTTAAATTTGAATTAAAAAATAAAAATATCAACTCCCTTTAATATCCCACCACTATTTTTCTTTATGTTCCCTCTTTTTTGAAATCCATTTCTAGTTCAATGAAATATAAAAACATGAGTTGTATCATGAATAGGTAGTTATAGTTGTAACATCTTCTTCTTCTTTATAAGAAATTTCCTCTTCATGTTGAGAAACATTTGATTTTTTTTTAATAAAAAGTTACACTTTATGATGTTTTAATCTATACAAACCGTCTTTATCATTTCCATAATTGAATTTTAATTTCCCATATTAATTCTATAAAATTTTATTTTAAATCAAAAAATCGTTGAATCTATCACCATGTTTTGATCATTACATAGATAAAATGATACTTATATAGGATAAAAATTATTCTTATATGGATCATCATCCTTAAATATATTCAATAAATCCTTACACGAAAATATTCATTATTATGTAAAGACAATGATCCATACACACATCTTGATTCAGGCATACACAAAGCATGAATGATGTTTACATATTCCCTCAATCATCCATACACATATAGAGAATGATCTTTATGAACTCCTGGATATATACATATTTTCATACTAAATCAAAATTCTAGAAAAATCTAGAATAAATCCTAATTTATTTGAAACTCTTTAAACCTAATTAAAAACGTCAAACGGTCTAAAATTTTGTGATGAACTTCACCTAAAATGATTAACCAAACATCACTGGAGTTTTACCATGATTTATGTATTGAAAACAGAAGGAAACACAATAATCACAATCATATTTTCCTTCTATTATCTTTCTTATATTTACAAATACCACATTCTAGAGTAACTTCTCTACTTAAAATAGTTTTTAATGGGACCATATATTTCCCAAAGTACTCATAATCTTCCAAGCTACTCTTTGGATCAACTACTTGGTCCCTATGGGTGGTACTCTAATGTAGGTTCCTAGGTAGGATATGGTTCCCCCTAGGAGGTATTTTATTGATTTCTAGGTAGGTATTAGTCCCCCAGGGTGTTTTACACTATGATTGGATACACCAAGAATTGGATGAAGAAGGGTTGTTCTATCTTGTGTGCCACCTTAGATTCTAAGCATCAATGATGTTTATTTTAGTACACATATACAATTTTTTTGTTATTATAATAATGTCACTTGTGCATAAATTACATTAGTGGTTATGTTGTAGAAATCATTGGTGTTTTCCTACTAATTTTCACCCACACCCTACTAGAGATTCCAAATAAACTTTGTACTTGATCATTCCTCATTAATCGTAGGTTCGGGTATGGAAGAGGTCTGATGTTTCAGGATAGTGTTTGAGCAACCAAAATAGGTTTGGAGATTGGGATGTGTTGAGGCTTGGATATGTAAATAGATCCCCCTATATTTTTTTTGTTTATTTTTTTTTTTTTGATTGACATGGTGGGAAATTAGTGGGGTGTATGCTTATATGGATGTAATTTCATTTGATATAGAATGTTATGTTTCATTTCTTCCATGTACTCTAATATTTAATTATATGTATTTTTTGGTAATTTTTATTGATGTTTAGTCATATATGAGTGTCTGGTCCTCTCATGGTACTACCATAGACTCTCACTGCTAGTCTCTATCATATGGAATATGGGGAGGAGTACTTGAGGTCATGTGATGCAACTGGGACACTCGACACTAATGAATGGTCTTTATCCGTTGGGGTATTACATGAACCCTGAATATATTTGTCTAGATTTAATAGAAATTAATTATATTATATTATATGATGAATATATTATTAAAAAACAAAAAAGATAAATATTTTAATAATTTTCCCAATGATAAAGGCAAGTTTAATAAATGTGTTATTGTAATGTCATCCCAAATGATTCTATTTCTTACAGACATAACATTTTGAAAAGTTTAAATGTGAATTTTCATGTTTATTCAAGAAGTAAACCCAATAAAGAGGATAAATATATAGTTATTTTGGTCAAAAAGTTTTCCATGTTAATTTAACCAACCTAAAATATTTATTCTCCAATTCCTTATTTAATTTCATTATATAAAATTTTTTCTATAATGATGCCTCCATTTTTTTCAGCACAGCTACCTATAACATATTTTATACCTTTAATATCACAGTCATACCACACCTAAACATTAGTTAACTCACCGAATTATAATTTAAAATACTCACAATAAGTTACACTTATAAATTAATCTATATTACATATATATGAATCACATAACATACAAATAAAATAAATGAAATATATAAAATAACATCATATTATAAATTGGTTTTAACATAATAATTTCTATTCATTAATAATTCTAGAGTTTTTCCCATATATTTATGATCCCAATACCCTCAATAGGATTTTATATCATATATATATGACACCATATCCATTAGGTACACTATTGAATGGCATTGACATCCAAAAAGAAAGGATCTCCCTCAAGTAAATTACCACTTGATTCTTTAATTTATTTATTTTTCAAAAGTATTATGGAGAAATATATATTAAAAGAACCTATTATATAAAATATTCATTACATATAAGATATGAATATAAATGGATATTTTTATGTCCTTTATGGATATTAAATTCAAAAAAAATCCAACTTATCAACTTTGACTTTTTTTATTATTAAACTACTTGAATCTAAACAATAAAACCTGAAAGATTATATAATATTACAACCATATGTATTAAATAACCCCAAATCAATACGTATTTACATAAATGGGATTTGTATCTTTAACATGAGATACATGCATTTTTTAATCCAATATAATGACACCATTGTTTTCATTATATTTTTATTATCTTATTTCATTTTTTAAAATGTATAACCATTAATATTATACCAATGGTAAGAAAATACATGTTCATTGAGTCCCTTATATAACTATCAACATATTTTATAATTGGATATTGTATTTTTATATATATATTTATGGTTAACATTAATATTATTCATGCTCTATAAATACGTTCATATAACATTAAATAGTGTATATATATCTCAAATGTATTGGACTAAAAAATAACACCCCTCTCACTAATTGACACATCAATTAAACCATAATATCCAAAAATACATTATGACTATAAAAACATTTCACATTCATATAAATTTTTTTAACCCTTAGTATAAACATAACTAGTTAATAAAATTGTATGATATTACATTGAAAAAAAATAATTGTGATTTTTTTCAAATATTTTTGTATACTCTAAAATATATAATAATAAATATTAAGTATTTAATCATAAAATTTAAATCATGAGATTTTAAAAATTTTAACTTTAATAAATTAATAATTAAAATATTCTTGATACTTTATGAATACCCCTATAGAAAGGTTACTCCATTAAAAAAGATAAAAAACTTAATTCACTCTTTCTTAGAAAGAGAATGAGTTACTAGTGGAAGTTTAATTAATGAATAAAATATTAATGAAAACATAGATATAAATGGATCTAATATTATTTAAATGAATCACATGTATATTCATGCAAGCATTCAGTAGATTTATATCCATACCTGATGAAAATTTTATCACCCATTTATCCAAGACAAATAATTCAACAATGAGACCCAGAATACATTAATTTCTCATAGGCCAGATCAACCATTATTGATTCTAAAAGTTAAGACTTGTAAAGAAAATTAATACATCAAATGTCATTAATCCATGTAGATGATAATATATCATTCCACTCCACTAGTTATAGAAATAGACTTATTCAATGTTACTAAATTAAGGTTTGAACCATATAAAGTTTGGGAAAATACCATATTGTCCAAAAAACCCACCATGTGATCAAAAATAAACCTTGCCACCCCCAAATTAGCTTATTCTCAATGATAGAATAATAAAATTATCAAATTATAAAATTTAATTGTATAATACCTTGTTAACCTCAGGTA
Organism: Viscum album; assembly: GCA_963277665.1. Lineage (NCBI taxonomy): Eukaryota > Viridiplantae > Streptophyta > Magnoliopsida > Santalales > Viscaceae > Viscum > Viscum album. The sequence continues at coordinate 1,652,419,435 of OY728165.1, forward strand.
ATGAAAATTATAATGAAATAAACCCCCAAGAAGACCAATGACAATATTATGAAATTCCTTATTCAATACTTAAGATAACTCATACAAAACATACATGGAATTTTCTTCATTATACATAATTATACACTACATATCATGATTAAAATAATATCTTGAAATATAAAGTTTTATTGTATTTTAATTTTAGTTATATATTTATTTTTTACACTGTATAATGCACATTTGTTCCAATAAATTATTCACATGTGATTCCCTCTTAAACATATCACTACATAGGAAATCCTTATCAAATATATAAATAAAGGAAAGGGTTATCAAACAACCTAATAAGTATAAATAATAAGGGTTTTCAATAGGATATATGTTAATTATCATTACTGTGACATAAAATAATAAGAAATTTGGAACTCTATAGATATAAAAGCAAGAATATGATGTTTTAAATAAGAGTGTATAAATCATAATGATTGAATAAATAGCCATGGAATTACAAACATAACATAGGTATATAACATGACATAAGAATGTGTAACATAGATAATTATAGGATATCATAATCATATATCAATGATGAAAACAAAGAAAATTATATAACATTGGACAAGGATAACCACCCATGTCCAATAACATAGTGTGCTAGAATAATTTCCCTCTTAATATAACACAATAAACTAATAAAATTACCCATGTCCCATAACATAGTAATCTGATTACATATACTGATTTTACTAATTTATTGGTCAGATAAATATTTTTGGCTCCCCATTCATATAAGATACATCATTATATAGGTTTAATATATATATATATATGTATGTATGTATGTATGTATGTATATATCATCAAAATCCATTACAGGTCATATAATAATCAACTTTGGAAAATAAAATAGGTTACATAACAAATTCCATTGGGTATAAAAATCACTTATAGACAAAAAAAGAATAATTCCATGAATGTAAATCTCTAGAGAAAGAGAAAAAATATATAGAATATTCAATAGGAGGAACATAAATAATTATAGATATAGATGAATAATATTTAAATGGATAAGAAGAAATTTTAAGAAAATTAACAATAAATATATTATATATTTTTCATAAAAATCAAAAGACTGAATAAATGGAATACATAAGATGGATAAAATAAATAAAAATTATTCAAAAAATAAAGATCATGAAAATGGAATCAACATAAATAAAATATAAGAAACAAGTAAGAGAAAGATGAAATATGAAAAATGTAAAGATATAATGAGAGAGGGAGGTTTCTGCTTCCAACTTCATATATAAGACACAATTAATTGAAAAGACATGAGAATGTTATAGCATAAAATGTTTAAGATCGAGTTGCATTGATTTGGAAACTTGATAGTTTATTATTTCATAACCATTTTCGGGATTAAATTGTCTTCCCATAATCAACACCAACTATATACACATACATATACATATATACACTTCTCATCTCCATAACATACTTATTCCTCTAAATACCAACCATAGTTAGAGAATTTTCCAATTTTCAAATGATATACATAGATATATGATTTTCATTGAAATAAATGAGGGAAATATTTCATGGTTATAGTCTTTTTACTTGTTATTTTTAAAATTTTACAGTTTTCATAATTATATTCCATATATTATTGTGTCAATAATATTTTTCATTTCATTTTATTTTTTAATTGTTGAGTTTTGTGAACTAAAGTACCCACCACAACATGGTGAAAGTCACCACATCATGGTGAGTGTCTTCTAGAAGTGGTTGGTGATACATCAAATTTTCCATGAAGAATGACATATGATATCATTAGAGCAACTCTTATATAAAAATTTTCATGTTAATTTAATTTCATTGACACATAAAATGATGATTTGCAGACTCAATATTGATTATTGAATAATTTTAATAATTAGATCAATAAGTAACGTAGAATACATGGGTTTTGTTGTTTCATAATGTATAAAATTTTATAAATCTGATAGGATCCTTTATTTAATGAAGTAGACCTAATAAAGAAGTTTATTAGACCTCATTTTTAACACTGGTTTTGATCCTATACTTTTAAAAACTATATATTATCATCTTATATCCATTTTCTTTGAGGATGAGGTGATAGAATTCCATTTCAAATAATAGGCCCTGCTGAAGAATTAAACATTTCAAATGGTTAGAGAGTACCATATGATTCAATAACCCATTGGTTGTTTCTTGGGGAACAAGATCAAACTCATTACTAATGAGGTTTGAATGATTAGATAGTGAAGTATACAATTTTATCATTTTTCTTATTTTATCTTATTTATTAATATATTGATAGATATTAGAATGGTTTTAATTTAATCATTCACTACTTATTGTCATTAATATGTCACATGAAACCCATCAATCGTATCAAAGAAAAGACTAGTGATGAATCAAACATATGAAAATCAACTAAGAACACAAAAATTAGCCTTCTCCCAAGTATTACAACATGGACAAAGCACTAAACTATGGTTTGTATGATTTTTCCTCTAAAATAACGTTTTCATCTCACCAACACAGTATGGTTAATTAATTTTTATAAGGAAAATAACTATTTTTGTTATAAATAATCATTTTCATTATTACTATGAAATAGTTCAATGTTTCGATGTTCCCCATGAAATAGTTATCCAATCATTATGGTGTGGTTAGGGCCCCTATAATTATCAATGTGTTATGGAGGATAGTGGTATTATATTTTTGTTCTTGGTAAGTTTGAATAACTAAAAAAATATATGGAATCAAAACAGATTTATGAAAACATCCTATAAACCTGAAACACCATTTGAAATGGGTGTGGTGTATGGCAAAACCATTAGAACAAAAAACATTACAAAATGGGAAAAGTAAAATATGGTTTGAGTATAATTTTAAATAAATTTATATTTTTGTTAAAAATATTAAAAACCACAGTCTAAATGGGCCTAAAATGACCATAATAATTCCTCATTACTTTATGCCATTTTAAAAGTGAGTTTTTCAAGATTCATTATCTAAAGTTGTTTAAATCATGTTAAATAGTTTAATTTTTCATTTATTTTTGTTATTACTATATAAATATTCATTTTTATAAATACTTTTACACTATATGAATGTTCTGTGATTTAGTTTAAATTTTTTAAACTAGTTCTTATAAAATTTTCATTGTATGCGTTATATACTAGGTATAACAACATAATATTTAATTTTAATCAACCTTAACAGTGGTTTGATATAAATTTTTAACCATAAATTTATAGGTTGAGTATAGATTATACTTGTTAGGATTCAAATTAATTATGGAATTGAAGTCTCTCCATGGTAAATAATCATTGGTTGAGGGACTTTAGGTCAGACTCCTCACAAGCCTAAAAATGTCTTCCTTGTCTAGAAAAGTGGGGTTTAGATACCTTTCCCTCCATGATAATAATTTTATGAGGATTTCGAATTTCAAATAATTTTAATCCATTACAAGAAAAAGTTTCATTATCCATTTTTCATGGGATTCATTTGGAAATGTGTAAATATATAAGGCTTTTATTTTTGGGTGAGTAATAAAACTATGATTCATGTAAAGTGTTACACATTAAAATGGTTTGAACACATTAATTTTGTGAATGGAATACTGATTATAAAAATAATTGTTTAGAATAATTCATACATATAGAAATTCAAAAAGATACAATAATGATTTCATATGATATAATAGTCATAAATTTAATATTCAAGAGACATATATCAAAATGGTGAGACTAAAAAACTCCCACAAATACTAATTTTGAGATTCCTTCAAAGAAAACACATTTCAAGACTTAGATCATTCAACTTGGTAGTTTCCTTATATATTTGGGTCAACAAGGATTATATTTTGTATATCATGGTGTAAATGGATAACCATGTGTGTTAGGTTACTAAATCTCATTATATTATTTGGATGACACTTATTTGGGAAATCCTTTTAGATAAGACACCAAAGGAATAGAGTTGGGTTTTATCCATATGATTGATTTCAGATAAGGGGTATCCACTCAACTATGTAAGAATCATATGTGATATTATTGTCCTGATGGCCTACCTAAAAATCGATGTTTTGAGATAAACACTAAAGTGGACTCAAATGGTAGTGAAATAAATATCTTGTCTCTCTATAGGTAAATATGTAGGGTCTATCATTTTAGTGGGAGTATTTTCATTAAAATTATTTAATGAAAAGATATAAAATATGATAATCACCCACATATATGTATTTTTGAATATTATAGCTTATATAATGATCATCATTTTGAGTTCTCTTCTAGGTATGACCTTTAAAAATTTCTAGATTGATATATAATGTTAAGAAGTATTCTCAAAGAGATACAGTCTAATCATTTTAATGTCCATGTTATATAAATAAATTTCTCCAAATTTGACTCATGATTTTTGGATATCAGGTGTGAATCATACATTTCAACTTCTAAACACAATCTCATAAATAGGATATAATTGATGAAAGGTGAATTTTTTATTCATGTTATGAATGGGGAAATTGTATTTATGTTGAATATGATAAAATTTGATATATGAATACCTAATGGGATAATTTAATAATTATAAATATTTAACTATGTTATGGAATTAAGATTAAATTTTTATTGCATATCTTGTTTGGATAAAAGGAGTTTTTAATTAATTATAAATGAGAATAATTTTTTAATACATATGAATGAAAAGTTTTATAGAATAGGGAATATGATTAATGGTTTATACATTATAGATATACACCACTCAAAATAATATGGTCAAGGTTGATTATAACCCCACATACCTTTCACATTATTTCTGTGGAAATTTAAATGAAAAATTTATCCTATACCTTAATATAGATGAATTTTTGGCATCATTAAATTATGAATCATTTCATAACTGTGAATATTGTTTATTAATAAAAACGTACAAAGAACCTTGAGATTAAAAATGTGATAGGGCTAGTAGACTATGGGTTTTAATACATTGTGACATATGTGGACCAATTAGTACTCATTAGAGTGGTGTATATTTGTATTTTATAGCATTTAAGGATTAATTTTGTCATTAAAGTTTTTTGGTTCTCATAGGAATAAGTTTTAAATGTTATAAAAGGTCAAGGTGTTTAAAATTGAAGTATGAATCCAACTGGTAAAAATTTCTACCATTTTCTAATCAAATTCAGGTGGTGAATACTTGACCCAAGAAATTTTTAATTATTTGAGAGATGGTGGAATTATTTCATAACTAGATTCTCTTAGAACGTCACAATGGAATGGTGTGTCTAAGTGGAGGATCTATACCCTATTGTACATGGTTTGATCAATGATGAGTTGGTGTGACCTTATTATATCATTATAGGGATAATTTATGGATACTTAAACATACATACTTAACTGAGTACCATCTAAAGATTCATAAATACATCATTACATATATATACTGGGAGGTATCCCAATTCATCTTTTATAAAGATTTGTTATTTTGAATCATATGTATGATGTTTGTCTTCTAGAAAACATGACTCTAAATTAGATATGTGCTTGTCTTTTGGTAATCCAAAGTAAAAAATGGAATATTATTTATATAATCCTACAAAAATAAAATTTCTATTTCCTGATATAATATATTAATTTAGAATAAACACATTAATTTAGGATTTATTGAGAGGAAAATGTAACTTAGAGAAGTTAAATACCAAAAAATTATAAGTGTTACTGAGATGTAAGTTGAGTGGGTTCCACAATGATTTGTAGAAGAATAATTGACTAAAGTTACACAATAATATCTAAGGTATAGTTTGATTTTTTAGAAACCTAAGAGAAATAGATTTATTTTTGAAAATAATGATGGTATGTTATTTATAGATTATGGACCACTAACCCATTGAGAGTTCATTGTGATATTGGATTTCTAGAATTTCATGGTGGCTATGAAATTTGAGATTGACTTCATATACAAAAACCAAGTTTGTAACATGGTGGATGCACTTGAAATGGTAATACCTATAAGATTAAATAGGGGTTTCTATATGAAAACTAACATGGGTGGTAGATTGTATACCTATAATGATCATCAAGTAGCCAATTTTTTTATAAAAAAATAACGGTATTGACTATGAAGAAACCTTTTCTCTGGTTATGATGGAAAAATAAATTTGAATATTACTTCATATACCATCTCATTCTGATTATAAGATAAATCATATGAATGTAAAAATAGATTTCCTTACAGGTAATTTATTCAAGGTTGTGCATATGATACAACCTAAAAATTTGGAAGTACCAAAGGAGCATGTTATAGTTCAAAAGTTTCAACGATCCTTTCATGAATTCAAAATAGATTCCAAGAGTTGGAATATCTATTTGATGATTTAATTAAATATTTTGGTTTTATCAAGTATTTCAATAATTGTTGTGTATACAAGTGGGATAGTTTTATTTTTATATTATTTTTAATATTTTATGGGGATATAACATTACTTACAAAAAAAATATCTCAACTTTACATTCTATAGAGGTATGGTTGGGAAAATTATTGTCAATGAAATACATGGGTGAACTATCCCATACATATGGTATAAAAATATTTAGAGATATATCAAATAGGTTTTGTAAACATATTCCAAACACATACATTAGTAAAGTTCTAAAGTAGGTTTTCATAGAGATCTCTAAGAAGTGGTCAATACGAATGTTACATTCTAAAAATATTAGGATTATTAAAGATCATTATAAAGAGTTTGAAATGATAGATATGATTCCATTATATCCACTATAGGATCTATCATGTATTCCATGTTATATACTATATCTTATTTCTCTTATGCTTTGACAATAACAAGTAGATACCAATAAAATCCCAGTGAGGGTTTCTTGATCGATGTCATAAATATCCTTCAGTAATAGAGAATAAGTGAGGATATATTTATGGTATTTAGTGGTGAGGATGAGCTCATTGTAAGATGATAAACTAATTCATGTTTTCAAATAGATAAGAATGATATTATATCTCAATATTATTTTTTATTTTTGCACAATAGTGGAGTTGTGAGTCATAATAGTTCAAACTAATCCACTATGGAGAACTTGAAAACTCAGGAAAAGTACATCATTGTTTTAGATGTAGTGAAGTACATTATTTTAATAAAGAATTTCGTTACAAAACCTATGGAATTTCTTACTATTTATGTTTAAATTGGGATTTAATATGATAAAAATGGAGCTCTTACTCATTATATGGAACCCTAGTCTCACAAAAGACCAAATATGTACTTTAAAAATATTATCTCATCTAATAGTTCATTGAGAGGGGTGATGTAAAGATCTTTTGGGTTTATACAAAGGAGAATGTGGTAGATCCATTCATAAAAAAATTAATGATACAAATGAATAAGGATTATATAGTTCTTATTTGTACTAAATACATAAGATATTGGATTAAATTGTTTTAAAATGTATCATTTTTTATAACATAGGAACGCTCCATTTATAATTCACTCAAGTGTGTTTTATATATTACATGAATAGTGTAATGATAATTTCCCCTCAAAGTATTACTTTGAGTTTTTCCTAATTGATAATCCTCATGGAGATTTTTGTGTTGTGAGGATATATTAAGATTATCATGACTAGAATTATTGTATATGATACAAAGTATAATCATGATATTATAAGTAGTGAATTATTATCTGGATTGACCTATCAAAGTATATCACATGAAATTTCATAAATTTTTTATATCCATAAGGGTATAAGATTGATATTAATCCACATTATAAGAGTATGAAAATATAAATTTCATATAAATCTTCACATTTGGATACCATTCTTACACCAACATTGAGCCTGATCAAATAACGAGGTGGTGGGGTATGTTATTGATCATATCGTCGGTTGAGGTTTTCTAGTATGAGATTTTTTTCTCTTATGATACATCTATAACATTAGATCCCATGATGGAACAATACTAGGGAAATTTATGGTCATTATTATTTAGGTGGTATGTGATTTATTCAATTAAATAAATAAATAAAATATGATGTATTCATTCAAACTAGTGAGTATATTTTTGAATATTATGAATTTATAGGATGGAATATACTATATTGACATGTTTCAAGTCTAGTGCCCACTCTATGTCTTGGAAAATGGGATCATATAATCATGAATATGATGTATATGTTGAATCTTGTTGTGGATACATTCTTATATAATTATGAGTGAGTTTTATCGAGATCACACTGGTCGCTTTTATAGCATGAGTAACACTGATATTTTACTAAAAGATTATATTTTCTTAAAATTATAGATCATATAATTCATTACAATTTTAAAAACTATAAAGCCACATAAGGTCTCATTTAAGGCCCTATAATGGGGATTAATTTGGAATAAGGTTTTTTTCCAAAATTTAAATTATTATGAAAATAATTTCAAAAGAAGTTTTTATTTAAGCATAAAGATTTGTGAAATATGTCATAGAGTTTGTGAGGGTTATGTGAAATTAAAAGAACCTTTATTATTGTGGATTAAATAACCCAAAATGATGTGGTGAAAGTTACCACACCAAGGTGGGTGTCTTCTAGTAGTTTTTGGGGATACTTTGAAATTCCCATAAATAATGATATATGACATGATTATATCAACTCTCCCTAGTGGATTATTATTTTAATTCTAGATCATTGAAACATCACATGATTATGTGTAAACTGAATATTGATTGTTAAAGGGGTTTTACAATCGTATCAATAAATTTTGGTAGAAGCAAAAAGGTTCAGTAATTTCAAAACATATGAATCATTAAAACTCCCAGATGGTCATTCATTTAATAAAAGAGTCCAATTAATTAAGATTATTGGACCTCATATGTGACACTAGTGCTAATCTTGTACTGGATAAAACTCACTCTGATTTTATCGTCTCTATTTCCCTTCAATGTGGAGTTTCTAGAAAACTATTTTAGAGAATATATTTTACCAAAGCATTCAATTATTTTAGTGTCTAGGGGAAACGGTTGGATGAAGGAACCACAAGTTGTTTCTTAGGGAAGTCAACCAAAATAATTTCCAATGAAGATATAAATATTTTATGGCAGGGTATTTAATTTTATTGATTTTATTTTATATCATATTTACTACTCTCTTGGTTATTCCAAGTATGGTGTTCAATTAATCTTACACTGATAATGACCATAGATATTTCCCATGAAACTCATACGTAATAATATACCTTAATGCCATCAAACATTATTTAATTAAGATTAATATGACATGTGGAACAATTTTTTTAAAACATTGAAATTTTCAAATAAAAATCATACTAAAATATGGGGTGATACTTTCTCCCCTATATATAAAAATTATATCCTAAAATTTCATTACCCATATGAAAACAAATTAGGGTACTATTTTTTCAATACATATTTAGCTTCCCATAATTTTTTATTATATATATAATTCATCCATAAAACATTAACCGACTGAGTTTTTATTTTTTTCTAGTAAATTATCTCTATGATACATGATTTCCACTGGTTTTTACTCATTATAGAGATTATGATCCAATTATGCAACCTATAGATTCATTACTTGTGATGGGTCTTGTATATAATTCCAAAAAAGTAATAAATGGAACTTATTTTAGAATTTTCAATGGTTTTGTGGAAGTTCTATTTGATAATATATATTTTAATTTTATCATTAATCACAATAATGATGATGTATCTTGGGTTTAACTTTAACTTCTTGAATAACATAACCCTGTTCTATAATGATTTTGAAAGAATGTCTTTTTATAACATTAAACATCAAATATCATCGAATATTATAAGCGCTGTTGTTATACCATCTTTTTTATAAAATAATATATTTATGAATTCATTAACCTTTATTATAATTTTGAAAGAAATATTTGTCCCCCACATATTTTTTTATCCAATATCATCCCAACATGTTAGAGTCCCACAATTCTTATTATATGGATCCTCATTGAGGTCCATTTAAATGGATAAGTGGAAACCAATTTCATATGATAACATAACCAGTGAATGATTTTTATCCTAACCACCATTAAAATTCATCAAGATACATCTTATCATTTCTTAAATATTATGAATGGTCTATAAAAATTGAATAAAAATTTGAGGATAATATATATTATTAAATATTAGTTCTTTATTAAATGTTTGTTTAACATTTTTCCATAAATTTAAATTGAACTGTGTATCTTGATCAAATACATTTGAAATTTATATTCAATATATCCTTTCCACATCCTTTATATGTATATAAAGAGTTTACAAAGTGTAAATGCTTCTCAAATAACAATAAAGTACGATTACTTTGAAGTTTCTTATCCATAATCTAAATGGAATTATTTCCTTTATAGCTATTTAGAAGCCCTTTGTTGAAATTGATGATTCTATTCTCTTAATTTAATGTGGGTATGGGTAATCATTTTTTAATCCCCTTAGACTTTTAACATTATAAATTAACTTATTTTAAGACCGATCATCACATTATATACTTTTTAACCTCTAACTTTATGTTATGCCACCATAATTACACATTGTTTTCCCTGTACTTATTTTTGTTTCTTTGTTTAATAGTGAAATATAAGTTATGTGCATCATCCAATAACTCTTTTAATTTTAAAATGAATGAGATACATATTCAAGCTCTAAATATTATAATCTTAAGTTTTTCAAGGTTGAAATCTTGAATATTTACAACTTTATTTTTTATCTTTATATCATTATTTTTTGAATCTTTGATATTTTCATTAATATATGATTGAAATTTCATTTAGGATAAGTATGAAATTTATCCTTAAAATACTATTTACTTGATTATTCATCATATTTCTATATATATTTGGCATCTTTCAATAATTTTCAAGGATAATATGGAATGATCATTTCTACTGAGTGAACCAACCACCTTGTTTACCTTAACATGATGGTAATTTATTAATAAATAATAATCCTTGATCTACTCTTACCATATCATTTTGTGCTTGTTTAGCTCTTTATAATTGAATTTATTATTGCAATTGTGCACTAAAGTACCCACCATGGTGTGTGGTTTTAGACCATGTCATGGTTTTTGTTAGGATACACCATGACATGGTGAGTTCTATCACACTATAGTGGTTTACATTCCAGCCCACGCGATATCTAATATCGCTTAGGCCCGATATTATTCTCATACCGATCAAACATACATTGGTTACACTCAATATAAAATTATGATTATGGGGAGATTAAAAAACAAATATATATATATATTTAAATTTTAAACATATTTAATAGAGATTCAATCCAAATTTTTCAAAGAGTTAAAATGTTATCAAACATTTATGAAATGTTTATTCAATACACACACAAAAATTGTGTCCCTTATATGACTATCTAAGTGGTATTAATTCATTGAACTATTTTTGTGACATTATATTTGATTTTTAGAACTCATCAAGGATGAATTTACCAATATATCTATTCTCTCTATCATTTATAATAAAATTTCTCACAAACCATGTATTAAAATAGGTCCTACCCAAGATTAAGGTGATTCCCATGATCCTTAGATACCCTAGGCCAGAAGAACACACTGGTTTTTCCTTGAAATATTATTCAAGATTTTGTGAGAATACTCTATAGGAATGATCATTAAAATATTAAGGTAAACATTTTATTTTATTTTATTTTAAATTCCAAATATTTAGATAGATTCTAGGATTAATAGTGTCTTATTGTTGTTCTTTCCTTGTAGTTTGGATGTTAGAAATACCTCCAAAACCCTTTAGTTTTACTAGATTAGATCTATCTAATGTGTTTTTATAGATTAATTAATAAATAATAAATGTAGGGGAAGAGATTAGATATCTCAAATCCAAATATAAACAATACTTGAAAATTAAAAGTATGAATAAATAGAGAATGAATTAACTATGTATCTTAAATCGATGATATCCTTTGCTACTATCATCCATTATGTTCTTGACAGATATATCTAAGAGGTAGGCATCAGATATCCTCCTCCATGGTGTATCCATTAGTTAAAACTAAATCACTCATCAAATGGGTTGGATCCTCCAAAATCCCGTGATATACCAGTATCTCAGGAAGTAAAGGGAGAAGGATAAGGGATCTATAAAAAGGATTAGTAAGATACTCACATCACTAGAATAACCATGTCGATGGAAATAGAATCCCTATATATTACCTTAATTTTTCTCCTTGACTGATCATTCAATAATTTATATGTTCTTAATGTACAATTTGATGATATATGGTTAAAATTCTTATAACCTAGAACTAATCATTCGCCCAGATATTCCATATTATGAAACATTTCATTTGATAATAGCTACTTGTGATAGATTCCCAAATGTTACACTTTAACATTTGAACTCCATTAATAAAGAATAAAACATCATTTTAATTGTATATTATGATTCATTGTATCGTGACTCATCCATATCATGCACTATAATTTAATTTAAGGAAGTAGAATTATATTTACATATTAGGAATTATGATATGCCTTAAACACATGTATATAATACACTCTGATGTACTCTATATCATGAACAATAATATTGACCTACAACAATCATATGTATAATGTTTTAAGGGAATATATCCTTCAATATTCCACTTTCACTAAAGCCTCGTAGACAAAGTTACATTTAACCTTAATATTGTATTATATAAAATAACTTGTGAATCCACATCCAAAACTTCTTTTGGATATATTTTGAAAAAAATTGTTAATCTACCATAAAATTCACTATATATCACATAATTTTCAATACCTTGTGAATACCCATCCAATACTCCTTTTTGATAATCTCTATAACAATTTCAGAGTATCTTTGAGAGTAAAACTCAATCCCCATTTAGTAAACCATAAAGTGTGACCCCGCTTTTCATTATACCATTGATCATAAATATAAATTCTTGAATTAATAGATTTAAGTAAAGAGTTACCTCTATAAAATCATAAGTTCTACTCAAGTTATAAATGGATATGATGTGATCTCCATAAAACACATTAATCTCTATACATGTATCCATAGGATACATCCACTTACAGAATTAATTATTTTATAATTCATTTTTTCAAGACATTAAATAACCATGTAAAACATAGTATTTAAATCCATATAAAAACTCATACATTTTTTATTATCAAAGTATATATTTCTCAGCTTCATGAATATATAGAATGTAATTTACTATAATAGATGACATAATAAACCAACTCTAGGCCACCCAAAAACTGGGCACCAAGATCAACCAATGATAAACCAAATGGATTTGAAGGTCACCAAGGGCTAGCACAAGTGTCTGAGAATCAAGGAAAATATACTCTGGAATAGTTGTTCTAAATGTTACATCAAACATAGGTTCAAACAATGTAACATACATGACCTCAACATACTATGGTGAGCAATGACCTCAATAGTTCACAATAAAATTAAAAATATAGAATAAAAATAACATATAAAAAATAAACATAACATCATAAAATAACAAAAATAACAAGTAGGATAAAAGTAAAACTGACAAAAAAAAGTGACAAAATATATGGGATGGGAAGCTCAGATTGAGGTATATGTTACAAGACAATAGTTTACAAAAAAATATGAAAATGAACAAAATAAAAAACAAGCCATATTCATGTGACAATTTGTATCAACCCAATACCATTTCCCCACCATAAGACTAGATAAGTCTTACATGAGTACCCACTACTTTCAAGTGGTTCCTTTCCACTTCCTTTATAAAATAATGAGGTTTTCATACACATGAGGGTGTATGTAGGGTGTGAGTAAAGATCCTGATAATATCCAACAATTTTTTTCATTTCAAATCTATAGTTGAAATACTTAACAATATAGTTTGAATATAATAAATTAAATTAACTTGAGATATTAAATTAAAACCACTAACAATTTAGATACTACTAAGAAAGTAAGAATTGTAGGGAGAAACATTAAAATATAATTTTGTAAATAATCTCATGGTCTGAAACCCCATGATTACTATGGATATCTCAAATAAAAATCATGTCACTAACTAGGTTTTTCCCCTCAATTTGTGTTAAAAAGTATCACATCACTAGAAAGTGGAAAAGTTTCATTTTATTCACTAGAATAAATAGAGGAAAGGGATCCCATCCCATCAAAGTTCACCTACTCAAGTATTGGTGGTTACCAAGGGTTTTTTTCAAATCCATGTTATCCCTCAATCAGGATTTTCACCAACCATTTTATCAGTAAATCCAATTTCTAGAAAAAACAAAAAAATCATTTATAAATAAAATGTATCTCTTTTATCACCATGTCTCCATTAATGAATTTTCAAATAAATATATATCACCATCAAAATCCATTAAAAGTCTATTTAAAATGAGTAAAGTATCAATAATCTAGCTAAAAATAAAATCATTTTGAACCTCCTACCAAAGTCAAGACAAACTGGTGGAAACCAATCAACTTTGACGGAAATCCACATATAATTCCAAATGGGATCCTATAGAAGCAAGAACATCTCATTAATACCAATACCCAGGCTATAGAAACTAGATACCATGAACCCTGATCCACCATGGCCTCAGGGAGAAATAAATATCAAAAATGAAAGGAGAATAAGATTAAAAGAGAGTATGTGAGGGAATTTCTTGGGGTTTTCCTTAAATAAGCTTAAAGAACACAACTTGTATTATAGAAAAGAGGAGACAATGAGGGTGTTCCATGCTTGAAGAAGGTTGTAAGTTTAGTGAGGTAAGAATAGAGGAATTATGGTTTAAGTTTGAGTGAATTGAAAATTATTCATTTAATTATTTTTTGTTTCTAGGAAGGCCACATGGGTTTCCAAACCATGAACCAACCATGGAGGCCACACTACCTATACCCGGTAACATGCATAGATGGACCTCAATTTTTGATAAACTATATGAAATAATATGAATTCCGCTAATAAAAAATAATATATCCTCAAATTTTTTGTGCATGGTTTTCAATAACCAGGTTCCAAAAGTGTGGCTACTCTTGCTTACCCAAAATTCATTGGTTTTAAATAAAAATATTAAAAAATCAAGAACAATATAGAATGAAATTAAATAACACCTAAAATAAATGAAAATTAGGTCTTGGGTGTGACAATTATTCCCACTATCTTACTTTATACACCTAGAAAATTAGACCTATGCTTTATCTAGTAATAAATAGGGCCATTGATTCCTAATAAGAGATTCCTGATCCCAGGTTTCATGTGAATCAGATTCATGTTCCAACCACACATGAATAAATAATATGGATTTATCATATAACACCTTATCTTGGGAATCATTAATCTGAACGTGATGCTTAACGATCGAGATGTATGACTTGAATTTTTATTATTCCATATCAAACACATGTGATGGTCTATGATGATATTTATTTTCTTGGGAAATATATAATATGTTATAAATTTCCTTTCACTATGGAAAAAATCTAATTGATATGGAACTTTACTAATTAGCTCAGTAATCTTCAATGTAGAGAAGTACATCAGAGTAGTGTTCACCTATTTCTCCATCCTATGATTTTATAAATGATGTGACACATTTAGTAACACTCATTCACCCACCAAAAGATCCAATGGGTGATAATGATGGTCAATATTTTATTTTTATAGATTATAGGATTTCATTAATCTCAATTGAATCAATGAGATCTTGTTATTCATCTCTTGAACAATGTTAGACCCCACTAGAGATGTTTGACTAACTCTTTACAATATAATAGAAAACAACATGACCACCTATAGAGATCCAAAAATGGGGACATCCTGATATATTATTGGTAGATATTATTATTTGTGAATTTTACATATCCCATATGAGTATCCCATGAGCTGCTGAAGTCAAGGATGCACACTTAGAGAATATCTTCTAGAATATGGTTAGCTTGTACCATTTCTCCATCAATATAATGGGGGTAATCCATACACATATTCACTTAGGTAATCATTTACTCTTAAAGGACCTTCTAAAACCTACATGTAAAGTGACGGTCACAATCAGATATGATAGTGGTGGGAACATCATGGATTCTCATAACATCTTATATGCATAACATGTTAATGTACTCTACCTTATTTTTTTACTTAACAGATATGAAGTGGGAATTTTTTTTCAAATGGTCAATCAAGACCTAGATAACATTGTGTCCACAAGGGGTACAAGATAATTTGGTAATGAAGTCCATGGACACCTTATCTCACTTCCAAGTAGAAATGGGAATGGGTTGGAGAAAGTCATAAGGGTTTTGGTTTTTTACTTTTTCCCACTGATAAGTGTACCACTGGAAAACTAAGCTAGTTATGTCACTCCTTAAGGATTACCACAAAAATTGATACTTCATATCATAATACATTTTGGTTATAATAGGGTATAAAAACCATTAGGATCAATGGAAATATTCCATAACAACTATTATTACTAAATAAGGGACAACAAGTATTCATCTGAAGAAAAGAGAGAATCTCAGATAAAGAGACCTCTCTATGGTGGTCACTCGACCATATAAATCTCCTTGATATCACTTTCACTCCTCTCCCATGTATTCGGTAAAGAAATGAGGTTTATGAGAGGTGGGATCAACTTAATACTTCCCAAAAACAAAGTATATTTCCCCACTTTCACCTCTAAGTGCATCTAAATTATAAGGCTCATGATATTCCACTTCTTGTTATATTCCCTAATGGCCTTTGATGGTATATTCCTACTCAACGCATCATAAATTGCATTGCCTTTACTCAATGTTTAATAAATATCAGAGAAAAAATTAATAAGGTATTTTACCCACTATTTATTCTATATAATAAAGTCTTTATAAGAGAGACTATATATTTTACTATTATAGAATATAAATTCCATGAAATTCTCACATAATAGGTTACGTATCCAACTTTTAATTTCATGCATGACTATGAATAATTATAGATCATGAGTAGAGTAGTTTCTTTCCAATGTTTGGTGCTTTTAAGATTAGTAATACACTATGTGGTTTCCCTAAATTAGGACGTAACCCCAACCCCTTCATGATGCATCAAAATAAAATAGACATCCTTGACTTCATTTAAGAAGAATAAAAATTGAGTCTTATGAAAAACCCACTTTAGATCATAAAATTAAGCCTATCACAAAACATCCCATAAAAATTTCACTCCCTTCTAGGTGATTTATATTAATGGAGTTCCAAGCATAGATAAATACTTGATGATTAACTAGTAAAAACTTACTAATTTGAGGAAGCTCTAGATTTCAAATACATTCTTGGACTCTTTCCAATTCATAATATGCTTCATAATTTTAGGGGAAATTAAAATTCTTTGTTCATATAATAAATTCTCTAATAATTTCATTTATCATATCCAGAATTCACACTTATATAGATTGTATAAATCTGATGGACTTGAATAATATCAAATATGATCCTTACATACCGCTAATGCTCCTCTTTAGATTTATAATAAACCAGTATATCATCCCCAAATATCACTAAAAATAGGTCCATATACCATTTGAATGTCTAATTCATTATATCCTGAATTCCATAGGATATTTTATCAATCCAAATTATATTACATGACACTCATAGTGATTGTACCAACTTTTAAAGGTACTCTTAGGAATTTCTGCATCTCTTACCCAAAATTGGTGAAACCCCGACTGAAGTTTGATATTTAAAAACCATTTTACTCCATTAAAATGATCAAATATATAAAAAATATAAGACATGTGTTATTTATTATTGAATATAACAATATTCATTTTTTATTTCCAATACATAACTAGAGATATACATCATCCTTCTTAGTAAACGTTTGGGGGCCACCCAAGTAGACACAATCTGGTGAATAAACCCATCAACCTCAATGTCATCAAGCTATATTTTCAACTCTCTAAATTTTATTATCTACATGTGCTAAGACATTATATATATGTGTTGTGTCCCCATAACATGTCTAATGGAGAACTAGACCTCATATTTGGGAGGAAACCCTCATAAATCCTCTAGAAACAACTTCGGGAAGTCTTTGACCATGGTTTATAACACACTCATAGTATTCACCTCATCGGAATCCAATTACAAGGAAGATACATATCCAAAGATCCTACCCACTTTGGGAATTTGAGTTCCCACTCAGATTGATCGAGGATCTCATTGTCCTTGAAATAATTGAATTTTTTCATCAAGGTCAATAAAGGAAACCCTTCTATGATAGAGGTATATGTGAACCTTTAAGGACATCACTTAGTACATCCTAAAGATAATGTCAATGATATCAATTTATAGAATGAGAAAATCCCCAGACATAACCAACTCATATTCAGGCATGACATAAGAGGGGACACTAGAGGCCATGCACATTCTTCTTTCATAGAAGAGTTGAGATTTCTATGGTATAAGGCATAGGATCCTTTGGGAGGTGTAATAAATAAATAGTTCAAGCATAGATAAATGAGTTATAGTACCAATATCTAAAAAATAAACTACCATAGATGATTATTTAAGAATATTACCTCTCACTATAGCCATACCCGCCTTAGACTCGATGAAGGATGAAACTACAAAATGAAGTTGTCTACTCTCTGCTGGTGACTGAGTGTAACCACTAGCATGTTGTTCCACTCTCAATTTTATCTTCCCCTGAGATTATCCATCTCTAACTTTATATACCTAATAGTGATATTAATGTACCCATGGTGACTGAAACTAATTCTACGATCCACTATGAGTTGATGACACCTCTCGTATCATTTTAGGAACAGTTGGTCTATAAAACCTCTCGAGGCGACCCATTTTTCCTAATTGATGGAAATACTTTGGTATCCCTACATATGATGGTTGTAATTTACATAATGATGATAGAAGGTTCTGTTCCTCATGGAAGTTGTAGAAAAATTCAGCTATGATGGATTTCCAAATCTCATACAATTGCCTCTTCTTGGGCCACACTGCTTTCTCTTACTTTCCAACAAGCTGGATATACTCCCACTTGTAAAGGAGTAGTTTCCCACCAGTAATTACATACCATCATGGTCAATTTTAACCATGATGGATACATCCACCACCTCTACATAATTTAGAATCTTGATAAGGAAGATGAGGGAACATATATCAGGCCAAATACCCATTTCGAAACTCAGATATTTTAGGTAATCATTTGAAACTACCTCTAGAGAAAAATAGATAAACTTAGAAAAGTGATTGGAATATCCATAATGATCCAATCACTCTACTAAATTCCTTGGATCTATATAGAGTTTGATAAATCCATCATTTCATGATAGTACTATTGGGAAAAGATCACCTTAAATCCCTTCCATTATAGACTATCATCATTCATAGCTTGAATAATTGAATCCCACCATTGATTGTAATGTCCCTCAATCATAAAAGTAGTGCATTTTATCTTCAATGGGTTTTTATAGTTCATAAACTCAAATATCATCAAATTATTTTCAAACTAATCATTAGATTCCTATGAGTTTCTTCCCCCCTCAGAAGGAATGAGGCTTCTCTGAAAGGGACTTCTAAACCATATTCCAGTTCAGGACCATACCGACTTATCTATTGTGATCAGGACCTGAACCCACTCCATGGTTCATGGATTGAACCATTCTCACAAAGGAACTTATAAAATTCAAATCAATGATAGGGTTTTCATTTGATTTTTTTTCTTCACCCTCCTAAGGGTTATCTAGGGGTCTTCATGGAGGAATGACACTACATAAGTCAAATAAATAGAAAATCATCAATAAAAGGTAACCAAATAATTGATGAAAGTCAAAAACAATTATTTAATAAATCTCATAAAGTATAAATAAAAGGGTATATAAAATTTCATAATCTTATATTATTAGGGCCTAAGTAAAAATTCTATATCACATATAGTTATCCCAATAGTAAGAGTGAATCAAATATTAAATCTAGAATTTAATTCTTAATATCCCTCTAAAAATCGAGGTGGGGAATAAAGATTATTTTCTTGACGCCCCATATCACTAATAATCCTTGAGCCATGATAGTCCTAGATCAACTCTACAAATACACCTTAGATATAATAGACCAAAAACCTAGGGCTTTGATACCATTTGTCCTAAACTACCTTAGGCACACCCCTAAATTGGGCACCCAGGTATTCCTATTGTAACTCTAAGGGGTTTGATGATCCCCATGGATTGGAATGAGTACTTGGGAATCAAGTAAAATCTATATGGGAATGTTTTTCTCAAACATTACATCATACATAAGCTCAAATCATGAACCTACCATGACCTTTCCATACCCTGGTGATTCATTCCCTGTAGATGTTAAAATAAACATAAAAATATACCACAAACAATAAAATTAAATAAATACACATAACATCAAAACATAAAAAAATAGTATGATACAAGTAAAACTATCAATTAAAAAAGGGACAAAGTTATGGGATAGGAATCCATGATATTGATAAAAGTTATATACCTTCAGTTTAGATAAAAAAACAAAAAAAAACAAAAAAATACACAAACCATATCTATGGGATAAGGGGTATAAAACCACCATTTTATTCCCATAATAATACAATATAATTATAATATTATTACCCACCACCTCAAAGTGGTAACTTTCCCTTTTAAGCATCATAAAAAACAAGTTATGTATACACTAGGGGGTGTATGCAGTATAAGGACCCAAACTTATTACATTAAATAATATTGATTTAGTCAAGAAATAAAATCCTTTTACATTTAGTATATTTTAAAGTTTAAATATTTAGATAATTGGTACAAAATACATTCATAATATTACACAATGTTTTAAAATGGATACCATAAAAACAGTTTCCATTTTTTTCAAAATATAAAACATAAATGATTAAAACATGATTTATTTGAAAATTATTCAAACCTTTAAATTGGATTACTTCTTTGTGTTAAAAATCCTTTTGAATAATGAAAATAATTTTAAAAACTTGGGATGAGCACAAAAAATCATAGTAAGGGATGTAAAAGAAGGAAAGAGCACATTAGTCCATGAATACTTGTAATGTATGAAATCATTTTCAAAAGACATACACTTCAATCATATAAACTTAATTTGTTAAACATGAGATTTAAACAAGATTTACACAATAAATAAGAACCTAAACATAACAATAAAGGTATCTTGGGGCATTACTTACATGATCTTGTAACCCTCTCGGCTACCTTATAATTTGTAACCCTCACGACTACCTTACAATTTGTGTAACCATCGCAGTTACACTTGGAGTAACCATAAAACCAACCTCCACCTTACACATACCCAATTAATTTGATGGAAATATAGTTCCTACCCTTAATAATAAACAATTTCCAAGAACCAGAACACAATCATACAACATGAATAATTTCATAAAAACATTGCTTTTGAATTTCGTAAAACAGAAATTTAAAAGATAATTTTAAAATAAATATCCCTTATAAATATCATATAATTAAAGTGAGAATTTATAGAGTGGATGGAATATGTATACATACTATAAATACACATAATTAAACATAATATAAACAAAACCTATCACATAAACAATTTAAATACCACACAAATAACAAAGTAGAAGGTTAACCCAAAGAATGGAAATTAGGTTAAGAATTCCCTTACCTCAGGATTTTCATACTTAAAACTTTTTTAAAACTAATTTATAATGGTTAAAATTGTGTTATTAATATCTTAAAGACACATATAAATCATTATAAAACCTTATATGTTTATTTCATTTCATCATTTTACCCTTTAATTGTTAGTATTTTGTTCCTTATGCTGTTTTTCGGTGAGTTCTTTACATGATTTCCATGATTGGTTCATGATAGTTGTTCTTGTCGATTGGAAATGAAACTCCTGAATTGGAATGTTGTAGTATTTACATATTTCCATGACCAAAAATTATTCCATTTATCATTTTGAACTCTTACATGGGGATGATTCATAAGTTAAAACATTAATGATGTTTGTTTAGATCATTTTAGTGGTTCTTTGATAATAACAACTTCATTTTGTCTTATAAATTAAAACCATGTGTAAAAACGAATTACAAAACCTTATAAAATGTATAATACCTAAATTATAATCTGGTTAAACCATAAAAATGGTTTCATGACCCTCCTTGAAGGAAGTAGAATAATTTGAAATCATATTGTCCATGATATCGGTAAATCGACACATCACAGACAGTGTTTTAGTTCCTTGAATAAGTGGGAGAGGAGAAGAAGATTGATGATAAATTTTCAATGAACATGATAACACACAGAATATAAAATATTTTGGATCTTTCATGTCTCTTGAATAATTGGAGGTGAGCAAAGAAGAATAAAACAAAGTAACTAAAAATATAAGAAAATTTGAGAAATCCCCTACAAAAATTCGGCAGCCTAACGGCGTCGCATAAAATTTCATAAAATAATTTGATGTGAGAAAAGGGGAATATCATCATTATTATATAATATTGGAATTAATGGGTATATTTAATTAAATATTCCAACATAAGCCAAAGGTAATGAAAAATAATAACATAAAATGAAACAAAATAAATAAAATAAAAGAGGATGTTTACATCTTGATCTCTTCTCCTTGAGATCCTTCTTAATGACTTTGGTTTTGGCCTTTTGGTGAGACCAAAAGCTCTAGGACGTGGGAAAGAGACTTGGGAGGAGTATTGGGAAGAACTTAGGTAAGGCAAAAGTCTTGATAGGTGTGAGAGGAAGAAGGAAATGAGGGTGGTATTTATAGTAGACGAGAGGGTGTATTTTTTATTATTTTAATCATTATTATAATATTTTTGCTCAAGACTATGAATAATATTAATTTATGTGACCCCAAATAGTAATAATGGCATTTCAGTTCGAACCAAGTGGTCTTACATCTCTTATTGTGTCATAAATAGTGTATTTTACTGATAATTTGAATATACGGTATTTTACCGTATTTCACTATTCATAGAAAATTAAAGAATTTAAAAAAATCCCAAAAGTTAATCCTTACCATTTATTGATATTTATAATTCAAAAATAAACTCCATGTTTTGAAAATAATTTTCTAAATATGATTAATTTAATTTGTAAATAAAATCATACTTAATTCAAAAATTAACAATTTTAAAACTATAACTGCTTTTATATCACATTGAAGAATTATCCAAAATGTCATTATCTTAAATCCTTATGAAAATAAAATAATAGTAAAATTTATTATTTATTAGGGTCATATTACTATTCATATTACTATTTATAAGGGTATGTTACTATTCACCAAAAAGAAAGTTGGTTTCATTAGACTCAAAATAACATACTAAACGCAATTTTAGATGATTGTTTTTTGAAATTCAAAACATAAAAGTGGAAAAATTATTTTTAAAGGATAGTTATAAATATCTATATAAAACAAAGTTTCATGAATTTCCATTTTTGTTTTGAAAACATGGGGTGTTACATTATCCCCACCTTTTGAAAATTGTGCCCTCACAATTTTATTTACTTATTAGACAAGTGATGATAGCTTTCTATCATAGCATTTTGAAACTCTCATGTTTATTCTTCTACCATGTGGTTTCTTCAAAAAATCATTACCTAGTGGATTACCTTATTTATCAATACCATTTCCCTTTGATCAAGGATCTGAATTGGTTTCTCTTCATAAGAAAGGTTCTCTTCCAGCTGAACTGCTTCTTGGATCAACACATGTGATGAATCTGGCACATACTTCCTCAACATCGAACCATGAAAAATATTGTGTACCTAAGACAAACTCGGAGGAAAAGCTACTTGGTATGCAACTATTCCAACTTTCTCCAGAATTTTAAAAGGACTGATGAACCAAGGACTTAGCTTCCCTTTCTTGTCGAAACGCATCACACCTTTCCAAGGAGAGATTTTATGGAAAAACAGTCACCTACCTCATAAGATAAGTCTTTCCTTCTGTTATGTTCATAATTTTTCTACCTACTCTGAGCTATCCTCATGTGATGCTGGATCATCTTAACTTTCTCAGTCACTTCCTCTTCTAATTATGGCCCCATCAACTTTCTTTCACTGAATTTATCCTAAAATGATGTAGTCCGGCATGGATTTCCATACAATGCCTCAAAAGGTTCCATTTTTATTCTGGAATGAAAAATATTATTATATATTAGGAAATATGTTGATCCCAACTTCCCTAGTAGTCTATTGAACAAGCTCAAAGCACATCCTCCAATGTTTGAATTGTTCGCTCTGACGGCCCATCTGATTGAGGATGAAAAGCTATACTGAAATTTAATTTGGTGCCCAATGACTTCTAAAGTCCCTTAAAAAAGTTATAAGTGAACCTAGGATCCTATTCATATATAATGGAAAGTTTAACTCCATGTGACTTGACAATATCTTTGTGGTACAGTCGAGAAAGATGATCCAAAGACATTGTATTTCGAATAGAAAGAAAATGTGCATATTTTTCCATCCGATCAACAATAACCCCAATCAAATTGTCACCTAGATAATTCTTTGGTAGTACCTCCACAAAGTCCATGGTATACATTCTCCCATTTCCACTCTGTCACTGGAAAAGGTTGTAGCATCCCCTTCGCTAACTGCAGCTCTACTTTAACCTGTTGACATGTCAAACATTTCATGGTAAAATCAGCAATATCTCTTTTCATTCTGTCCCACCAATAATACTCCCAAAGGTCTCTATACATATTAGTACTTCCATGATCAATTGAAAATGAATAACTATGAGCTTCACACAACAATTATTTCTTCAACTGGGAATCACAAGGCACACACAATATTTTTCCAAATCTAAAAACACAATCTTTATCAACGTTAAATTCCAGAAACTTACCCATTTTAACCAATCCTACCTTTTTTGTAGCTCATTGTCTTCCTTCTATGCTTGCTTAATTATGTCTGATAACGATGACTGCATTGAAACCTAAGAAAAAACAAAGGTATTTCTGGCACCATCAACTTCTAAGACAAAATTCATCAAATCATTAATTAAGGGATCATGTTCCAAACATAACATGGTTAATGATGCAAGATGTTTTCGACTCAAGGCATCCACCACTTTGTTTCCTTTCCTAGGATGGTAATTAATCTTGAAATTAAAATTCTTTATCAGTTCAATTCATCTTCCCTACCTCATGTTTAATTACTTATAAGTGAATATATACTTCATACTTTTATGTTATGTATATATTTGATATTTTTCTCCATATAAATGATGCCTCCAAATTTTCAAAGAAAAAAACCACAGCTGCCAATTCCAAATCATGTGTGGGATAATTTAACTCATGAGGTTTTAGTTTTCTTGAATCATAAGAAATTACCAGATCATTCTACATCAAAACACAACCAAGTCCCTTCAAAGAAACATAATTGTAAATTATAAACTCACTATTTTGGAAATCCATGGAGAAAACTAGAGTATTCACCAATATCTTCTTCAGTTCCTGAAAACAAACATCACATTCTTCGGTCCAAATAAATTTAACCCCTTTTTGTGTTAAATTAGTTATTGGGCTAGATAACCATGAAACGTTCTTAACAAACCATCGATAATAACCTGTTAACCCAAGAAAACTATGAATCTCTATATCATTTTTACATCTTTTCTATTCATCAACCACTTTTGTTTTGGCATGATCAACTGTTATTCCATTCTTATTTACAATGTTCCCAAGAAAAGAAATTTTTCATAACTGAAAATTACACATTATGAATTTTCTATATAGTTTATTTTCATTTAAGGTTTTTAAAACAATCCTTAGATATTTTTCATGATCCACTTTATTTTTAGAAAATAACATAATGTCATCAATAAATACAACCACAAACTTATCCAAGAACTCATGAAATATTCTATTCATAAGATTCATGAATACAGCATGTTCATTAGTTAATCCAAATGGAATAACAACAAATTCATTATGCCCATATCTAGTATGAAATTCTATTTTCAGGATGTCATACTCCTTCACCTTCAGCTGATGGTATCCGGATCTCAAGTCAATCTTGGAAAAAAACTGATCTCCCTGGACATGATCCAACAAGTCATCGTTATGAGGAAAAGTATACTTTTTTTAATAGTGATGTTATTCAAAGCTCTATAATCAATGAGAAGTCTCATGGAACTATCTTTATTTTTAAAAAATAAAATAGGATCACCCAATGGTGAAGTGATAGGATGAATAAAGCCTTTATCAAGAAAATGCTGAAACTAACTTTTCAATTTAAGAAGTTCTATTTGAGCCATACGATATGGGGATTTTGAAATTGGATTAGAATTAGGAACTAAGTCAACTATGAATTCGACTTATCGATTTGGTATGACACCAAGTAACTCATTAGGAAAAACAATAAGGTATTCATTTACCAGAGGCACATCATCAATTTGAATAGTTCCCTTGTTTTCAACAATATGAGCAAGATAACTTTCATTTCCATATTTCAATAGTTTCTTAGCTTCCCAATATGATATCAATTGTATGGGTTTTTTCTTATATAAAAACTCAAACTCTTTCTGAAAAACAACATATCTATCTCTACAGTCAATCTTAACATGATAAACTAAAATCAAATCCATTCCCAGAATAACATAAAACTCGACTAAGGGTAAAACAACAATGTTTTCAGGTAAAGTATTTCCTCATACCACAATAGAAATATTATTATAATTACTATTTTCTATAATATTTCCCCCTGGTGTTTTAACAACAAGTTCCAGTCTCATTGGTTTAGGTGATATTTCTAATTTACCAAAAAATTTCTAATAGATGAAGGAATGTGTAAAACCCGTATAAAAAACATTAGAAAAATATGAATAAATAAACAAAGTACCTAATATAACTTCATTGGATTTCTCGGCATCTGCTGACGTAGTCGCAAAAGATCTCAATACACTTTTCTACTTATAGTCTGGATTCTTTGCATCATTTGGATCTCTCTTTGTGCAAGCATTTTCATAGTGACCCATCCCACCACATTTAAAACACTTTACAGTTTGCCTATCAGGATTAGTCTTAGGATCATTTTTATTAAAATCTCAGTCTATATGTCCAAACTTACCATATTTAAAATACTTCTTAGTTTTGGTAAGACATTCCCCAGTGTGATTTTGGCCACACTTTTCAAAAACTAAAAACTATATTTTCTTACCATTAGATTTATTTATTTATTTTGATTCTTTCCCATCACTTTTTATATGGGCCTCTTCTTCTCCTTGTTACCAAAAGGTGTATGATCATCAGAAAACTCCATCTCTACCCTCTCAGTACATCAGAAAAGTTTCTCGTAACTTTTGAATTCACAGAAGGTCAACTCCCTTCCACTATTATCATGTTCTGTTGTAGTACCTCTTGTTTTTATCTTTCATGGATTACACCACCATTTATTTCTTGGGTTAACTTATACATTACTATCACAAACCTCTTGGTTCTAATCCCTACCATTATAGGCTACAGATTCGGAAGGATGTCGTTCTGCTGGTGCCTCTCCTCTTTAGCTTCTCTATTCCTTCTGCAGACAACCATGAACAAACATATCTTAGTCGAAGAAATATGGTAATCCTTAAATGATATATGATTTCATTTTTACCCTATTGTAAAAAACATAGATGGTAATATATTAACATCATCCTACCCCTAAAGTTATCAAAACCATCCTCTGATACCAACTTTAATGACCTGGATTTATTACAATAAAAAATCTTGATTTAGTCCAGAAATCACTTCCTTTTAAATTGATAATATTTTCAAGTTTAGATCTTTAGATAATTGGGACATAATATATTCATAACATTAAATAATTTTACAGAGTGGATACCATAAAAACAGTTTCCATTTTTTTCAAAATATAAAACATTAAAGCTTCAAACATGATTCGTTGGAAAATTCTTCAAACATTTAACTTAGATTACTTATTTGAATTACACATACTTATAAAATGTGGAAATAATTTAACAAAAAATTGTCCTTAGCACAAAAATCTCAGTAAGGGATGTAAAATAAGGAAATATCACCTTAGTTCATGAATACTTGTAACGTATGAAATCATTTTCAAAATACTTACTCGTCACTCATATAAACTTACTTTGTGAAAGATGAGATTTAGAAAATATTTACACAATAAATAACAACATAAATATAACAATAAAAGTATATTGTGGCATTACTTACATGATCTTGTAACCCCCTTGGCTACCTTATAAGTTGTAACCCTCACGGCTACCTTACAATTTTTGTAACCATCACAGTTACACTTGGAGTAACCATATGGGAGACCTCAAACTTATACATACCCAATTCATTAGAGGGAGATATAGGTCCCATCCTTAATAATAAAAAATTCCCAAGAACCCAAACACAATCATACAACATGAATAATTTTATAAAAACGTTGCTTTTGAATTTTGTAAAATATAATTTAAAAATAGTATTTTAAAAGAAAAGTCCCTTATAAATATCATATAATTGAAGTGAGACTTTGTAAAGTGAATTTAATATGTATAAACACTGTAAATTTACATAATTAAACATAATATAAATAAATAACATCACACAAAAAATTTAAATACCACATAAATAACAAAGTAGAAGGTTAACCCAAAGAATAGAAATCGGGTTAAAAATCCCCTTACCTTGGGCTTGTCTTACTCCAAACTTATTTAAAACTCCTATATAATGGTTAAAATAGTGTTATTAATATCTTAAAGAAACATATCCATATATATAATACCTTATATGATCATTTCATTACATCATTTCACCCTTTAATTGTTAGCATTTTGTTCCTTGTGCTGTTTTTTGGTGAGTTCTTTACATGATTTCTATGATTGGTTCATGATGGTTGTTTTTGCCGATTGGAAGTGAAACTACATAATTGTAATGGAGTAGTATTTAAATATTTACATAAGCATAAATTATAAAATTTATTATTTTTAATTCTTGCATGAGGATGATTCATAAGTTAAAACATTAATGATGTTCGTTTAGATCATTTTAGTGGTTCTTTGATAATAACGACCTCATTTTGTTTTATAAATTAAAACCAGTTGTAAAAAAGAATTACAGAACCTTATAAAAGGTATAATACATAAACTATAATCTGGTTCAAACATAAAAATGGTTTCATGACCAGTCTTTAAGGAATTATAATAATTTTACATCACATCGTCCATGATGCCGGTAAATCGACACATCATGGACGATGTTTTATTTCCTTGAATAAGTGGGATAGAAGAAGAAGATTGATGATGAATTTTCCACGAACATGAGAAAATAAATAATATAAAATATTCTGTAGATTTCATGCCTCTTTTATAATAGTAGGTGAGGAAAGAAAAATAAAATAAAAGAACTCAAAATAAATGAAAATTTGAGAAGTCCCATATGAAAATTCAACAGCCTAACGTCGTTGCTTAAAATTTCATAAAATAATTTGATGAGAGAAAAGGGGAATCTCATAATTATTACACAATATATGAATTAAAGGGGATATTTAATGATATATCCCAACATAAACTAAATGTAATTAAAAAGAATAACATAAAATGAAAGAAAATAAAGAAAATAAAAGAGGATGTTTACCTCTTGATCTCTTCTCCTTGAGATCCTTCTTAAGGACTTTGGTTTTGGCCTTTTAGTGAGACCAGAAGATATAGGACATGGGTAAGAGACTTTGGAGGGTTTATTGGGCAGAACTTAGGTAATAATCAAGGCTTTAGAGGTGTGGGAGAAAGAGGGAAATGAGAGTGGTATTTATAGTGGAGGAGAGCGGGTATTTTTCATTATTTTAATCATTATTATAATATTTTTGCTAAAGAAAATGAATAATATTAATTCATGTGACCCCAAATAGTAATAATGTAATGTGATTTTGATGCAAGTGGTCTTAAATCACTTATGATGTCATAAATAGTTTATTTTACTGATAATTTAAATAAACGGTAATTTACCGTATTTCACTATTCATCAAAAATTCAAGAATTTCATAAAAAATCCCAAAAATTCACCCTTACTATTTCTCAATGTTTACAATTAAAAAATGAACTCCATTTTTTAAAAATAATTTTCAAAATATAATTATTTTAATTTTTTAATAAAATCATACTTAATTCAAAAATTAACAATTTTAAAACAATAACTACATTTATATAACATTGAAAAATTAACCAAAATGTCATTATCTTCAATCATTAATAAAATAAAATAATATTTCTATTTAATATTCATTAGGGTCATATTAATATTCATAAGGGTGTGTTACTATTCACTATAAAAACAAGTTGGTTACATTATACTCCAAATAACTTACTGAATATAGTTGTAGATGACTATTTTCGAAATTCAAAACATAAAAGTGGAAAAAATACTTTTAAAGGATATTTATAAATATATACTTAAAACAAAGTTTCATGCACTTCCATTTATTATTATTTTTAAAAACCCTTGTGGTGTTACATGCAGGGTTTAAGAAAAGAGCCCTATAGGATCCAACCAAGTGTTCCATATCAAACCTATCTTAGAAATACTAACCATTCTAGTTTGAATATAATAAATGATTTTAACCTATATATTTTTAACTAAATAAACAAACAAGATATTATATACTAGGAAAATAATAAATAAATCAAGAAACTTTAAAATATAAGTTTCTAAATAATCTCATGGAAAAACCCATATGGTTATCAAGGATATGGTATATATAAATCACATTAATAAATAGTGTCTCTCCCTCATTTAGTGTAATAAAAGTGACACATCACTCGATAGTGGAAAAGTAGCATTTACTTCACTAGCATAGCTACTGAGAAGATATTTTTTCCTATCTAAGTTTACCCAAGTATCCATGGTTCCAATTAGTTTTATTCAAAGACTAATTATAGATAAATCATTCCTTTACATCTTCCATTTTACTAGAAAATTAAATTACTTGACAAAAAAACATTTTTCATTTACAAAATTCAAAAGAGGAACTTCCATCATAAGGGATACATTAATAAATTTGTAAATCAATAAATACTACCATAATAATCTATTAAAAATAAATTTAAAAATTCCAAATCATTAATAGTTAATATAATAATTTAAAGAATACAAAACAACCAACTGAAGTTTGGAAAATATATTAGAAACCCCTCGAATTAAATAGAAATATACCTGTACATCCAAATGAGGTCCTAGAGGAGAAAATAGCATCTCATATATACCAAAACCCAATCCATAAAAATTGGTTAAAATGTAACATATTGGCCTTTTATTTTAGGTAGATTTCTTAGTTCCTAATATTTCCTCCACTTCACTCTTTGTTTTTTATTTGATTTTTGTTCATGTAAGGGTTTATGGGATTTGAAAATATTTAGGAAGATTAAATGGATATTTTTGGAAACTTTAAACCAAATTAGGTAGTATGGTGACACAACACAAAGGACCACACTATATAAGGAGTTTATACGCCATGGAGTTGTTGCATGTGTCATAGTGGTAACATGGGGTTGAGACCACACTATAGGGTGAAAGGTTATACCATAGAGATCTTGATACTAAATTCTTTACCACACCTTTAACTATAGATGGTTATTTGAAAATGGTTGTACCATGGTATCTAAGACCATGTTGCAAAGCCATGTTACATGTCTTTTTGAGATGTTTTCATATGTTTTTTCTTTGGGTGTTTATATACATTAATGTGTTATTTTAATCATTAAACTATGATCTATTTTAGGTATTTAATTTATGGGTTTTTTTTAAATTTTTGGAGGGTCTAAAACATGACTCTAACTCTATTAAATACCAATTACCCCCTTATCTTGTCTCTATTTCAATGTTCTGAAGGAATGCTTCATAGCCAAGTCCACGCTACAAAACCAATTCCATGTTGTAGGGGTTGTGTTTCTATAGAAACTCATAGCCTAATGTACATGGAAATTACATTACTTTTGCGGAATACATAATACATAACAAAAATATACGCGCAAAGACCGTATTAGTTTACGGTCTTTGGAAACTCAGAACAAAATCTTCTAATCATTGTAAAAGATCTTCAACATCTCCCATAAAGTTCTTCCCCTTTTTGTTTTACCTAAAACTCTTATTTATATCCTGGTGAAAATAAAACATAAAAAGGGTGAGCTCAAATTATCAGTAAGGGTAAACATGGAGAACATAAAACAATCCATAAACATTAGAATTTAAAAACATGAGCATGAAATCTAAACATCAAAATCATGAGAAATGACATAAAGCATGGAAGTACATAAGGAATAGATCATAAAATAACATTAATCAAGATAAAATAGAATGGTAATAAAACATTTAATTGTTGAAAACCATTAAGCACATGATATGATTTCCATAGTATCCAAGGCATTTCTTCCAAGACCATCTTAGTGGAAAAAGTCCCGTTTGGAATCAAGTTCACTCCTCGTTCCAGTCTTGTATCACTGAACTGGATTAACTTGTCATTCCAGCCATGTCTATCTCATGAGATATAAATCTTTACCCAATTCATTGGAGGGAGATATAGGTCCCACCCATCTCATAATGAAATCATTCTTACTTGTGCCAAAAAATAAACATAAATCATTCATCATAACCCAAAGAATAAAATGGGTTTCACAAACATCATCCCATCATAACGTAATCCACATAAAACAAATGGATATAATTTCATCATAAAAATAATCAAACCATGTAAATAATAGTGAAATTATAATTGAAACATAATAATACTAAATAATGTCATCTTAGATGGAAAATAGTTTTGACAAAACACTGAAGTGAATTCTTGAGGAAAATATCCTTTCTTCTTTAAAATCATTTTATTATCACAAAATGCCATTCAATTTTAAAATAAAAGGATTTTTTTGAAAATAATCATGAAATATTTTATAGGAACCTTCATGAAAATTAGGTGTTATAAAACCGTAAAAATCCATTCACGTTGTATAAGTTAAAAAAACATTCTTCTCGTACTTTTGTTGAAAAGTCAAAAAGTACCTCGTATGGTAAACAAAAGAAATATTCCTTACATACCATGTAGTAAGAGTCAAAAATGGGTAAAAAGGACTTTAAAAATACATGAAACCATTTTTATAAAATAGGAACATGGATGATAAATATAACCCCAGTAAATACTTACGAGTAAACAATCTCGGATAAAAATGAGATTGGAAAACGTATCCCTTACCTTAGGTACGATTTGCTTCGTATGTAACCAAACCTCCTGTATAATGATTTAAATAATGTCATTGACTTATTAAAGAATCATATTAATTTTTATGATATCATATATGGTTCACTTAAGATTTTATATTACCCGTTCTTTTGTCAATTCCATGTTAAAGCATCATTTTCGGTAAAATCATTTCATTTATCATACGTGTTTAGACTTGTTGTTCTTGATATTATTATTACTTATATCATGATTTACTTACTTCCAGAATATAAATCATCATATATATATCATATATATTCAGTATATATATATATATAATCGATAGATAAATTAAATGAAATACACCGTTCATGGAGACGGTAGGCCGTACATACGCATGAACGTTGTTTTGCTCACCTAATTGACCTTAATGGAAGTAAGTAGATGGAATATATATGTATCTACATAAATAAAGTAGTTTTATTATGTCCTATATTTCATTATTAACCATTATATATACTTTATAATAATTCTTGAATGATTAACATGGAGAATGAATCTCATCGCGTCGTGGAGATGGTAATCCTTACGTACGCACGAGCGATGATATTGTTCCCATAATTATTAAATGGAATTGTAGTGGATGATATAATATCACAGAATTAGTATAATGTTATAATAATCATATATAGTTATTCTTTAAACCATTATACCCATCCAAGTAAGGTGGTGGTGGAAAAACATATTACACCACGGCGTGGAGACGGTATTCCGTACGTACGCACGCGCGGTGATTTTGTTTTCAGTAGGATGGATAGAAGGTGAAATGAGGTTGTTTCATATTTATAATAACATATAAGTATATTATTTATACTTATGTTATTAATTTATAATGAAAAAACTAAATAAGATTAATTTTAAGAAGAAAGAAACTTGAAAGAATCGGTAGTAGAGATTACCTATTCTTTGGCGTGGCTCCTCTTATCCTCCTCTTAGGGCACTAAAGTTGGTCTTTAAAGAAGACCAGGACCTCTAGTAGTTTTATATGGAAGTAGATAAGTGAAATTATCATGGGTTGTCCAAGATTTAAGGCTCAAATTTGTGTGAAGAGGAGAGGGAGGAGGTTCCCTTATATAGGAGGGGAGGGGGGCACCTTTGGAAACCTCAAAAATATTAATTTATAATAAATCAAAACCCACTTAAAAACCTACAAAAATGACTCATATTAGAATATTAGATGATATAGGGTTGTAATCTCATCAACCAATAAAATTTAGACATGTTGGAAATTTATTTTAAACCTTATCAACTTGATTTATACTTATTTAATCTGTTTAATCTTATTTGTGATAATAATATTCTAAATTTTAAATTGTTATAAATAATTACTTATGTGTTTTTAATTATCCATAATTGGGTACTTAATGAAATTTTATACAATATAAATTTCAATTTATAATTTTTAAATATTTATGTGATTTTTAAACAATTTAATAATATGTTATTTTTATAAAATAACAATAGTGTTAATTTTGACACTATTCATTAATTTGAATTTAAATAAAATCCACACACAGGATATATTCGAACCAAAATTTTTAATAGATTCCTAACATGTCATATTCATATATAAAATTTGTGTAGAATATTAATTAGTTCACATAATGTTTATTTTAATATTTATAAAACCATTTATTTGATATTTCTCTTAATAAAAAAATTACTACATCATTTTTGTATAATAATTTAATATACTTATAAGTTGCATAAAAATTAAAAATAAAATCATATGATCAATATAAATATAATAATTTTAATAATAATATTTGTACTCGAACTTATCATCTTAAAATCACAACATTTAAATTGTTATATTTATTAAATTATGAAGGTAACATCTTTAACATCATTTAAAATAAAATAATTTAAATGTCATAATCGGTTATATAAGGATCTAAATGGTCCCCAAATAAACCCTTGGATGATTAGGGTATAGATATACTCTAAAAATAAATTTTTTTCATGTTTAGGGTCCTTTTGATAGGTATTAGTATTTTAATAAAAACAATATTATTTATTTTTAACTAAACAAATAATTTCTACATCATTAATGTATAAGATTTTAAGGTAATAAAATATTTTTTAAAAATTACAAATAAATTACCATGATAAAGAAAAGTATTTTAGATTTTAAATGAGTATTTATAATCGAATTTATATTCTGTATAACTATATATTAAAAATAATCTAATTATTAAAGTTTGAGTGAGACATTTCACTTTCTTTTAAATAAACTAAATAAAAGGTCTTAAACAAATACAAGTGGGTTCCATTAGATTCCATTTCGACCCAAGTATGATTTAGGGTAAAATATAATCATCCAATAATATTATAACAAGTATTAAGGTAATTTTATAATATTATATTTATCCTTAATTACCCGATTTACCTTTAACTATGGTAAATAAAATTTACCGTAGTTACTATTCATAATGACTAAAAATAAAAATTAGTTTATTAAAATAATTTGGACATACTAATTCCAAATATGGAATCCATTTTTTAAAATTCAAATCATAGAAGTTGCAGAAATTAATTTAAAATTAATCCCACTGTTGAGAAAACGGGTTTTAAATGTTAAAACGTTGCAAAAGATTGAAATGTTTTTACTTATGAATTCAGTGTAAAATTAATGCTAATGACTTAAATTATATTAAATGGTAAAAATATGATCTATTTATACTTTAAAACCATTCAATATTATAATTTAACCATATAAATTATCTCAATGAAAAAGTTATTTTTAATTAAAATTTAGCATATTTTTACTATTCATCAAAATAAGAAACTTATCAGAAAAATATCAAAAATTTATCAAAAGTAAATTTTTATATCCTAATTCATAATAAGAATTTTATTTTGTCAAATTTAACTTATAAACATTTCAAAAAACTAAATTTAATGTGGGTTCAACATCAAAAGGTGGCAAAACTGTATTTTTTGAAAAATACATATTTTACCCAAAAAATTTAGTTTGTTCTCATACCATGTTCTATAAAATGTGTAAGATGAATTATAATGTCATAAAATTAAAAATTTAGATACTAATATTCATATGGCTAGTTCATAATAATATTATAACAATATATCGTCGTTTAGTGAAACCTGGTATTGCGTACTACACACGCTATCGAGGAAGGTCGCGATTGCGTGTAACGCAAGCCAAGTCAGGGTTGCGTGTAGTGAAAGACTCATTTGTTATTGCATATAACAAAATCCAACCACATTTTATTTATACATTGAATATATATATATATATATACACACTCAGTGTTGCGTAGAATAACTACTATCAAAAAAACCTGAAATTGTGTGTAACACGATCCAAGAATAGTGTTGCGTATACTGCAAGCTAATACGGTGTTGCCTATAGTGCAAGATAATATTGGTGTAGCGTACAACAGAAGATATGAAAAAAAATTAAAAGGAATATATCTTATAAAATCTCGGGGTGTTACATTCTACCCCCCTTAAAATGAATTTCGCCCTCAAAATTTATCGGGGTTATAAATGGTTTATTACATTAGAGTTTCTTTCATAGAAACCCACATCGTAAAAAGGAATACCAAAACTTATCTTTAAAGACTAAAGTATGAAATGTAAAGGTTAACCAGATTAACAAATCACTTGGTTTCCACATAGGAGAACATGGGTGAAAATATGGATATGAAAGAGAAATCTCACCATCATGTTCCGATGGATAGTGGTAGAGAACATGGCTATGAAAAATACAACAATCAAAAAGCCATAAATTTGTGATGATCTAAGGTACCATATGATTCATCAGATACGAGGACACTAGGACAACATTTTTTTTTCAAGATCATTTCCCTAAAGTTGAAGAATTTTAATTAGAAGAAATACTTACTTTATTTTGGTACAATCTCACCGTTGTTTGTGCCTTGAACAATTTCCACTTCATCTCTTAAAGAAATGAAGTAGAATTTGTCAATCTTGAAATGTTATCAGATCATGTGATAGAATGATGGGTCATTCCATCTGTCTCAAACAAAAGGTTAGAAAAAGTTATCAAATATACATAAGTCCATCTATGGTGAGGTTAATCGTATATGATTCCAAATATGGACTTATACTTCATCTATCATACCGCTTAATAAAATAAAACTAGTTTCTACTAACCAGGGACTTCATGTAGGCCAGTGGTAGGCGATAAAGGGTTGTCGTACTTCGGTTGTGGGTTCGATTCCCATAGCCTTGTCTGACGCGACGGGTTGTCGCCCATCCTGCAAGTTGTCCTTTTTCTAAAACTACATTATTATAACATTCCATTAATAATATTGAAAAAAGTTATAGCCTTAAACAATACTATCTGATGTCCAACATAATACATTCTAATCTTTATACTTATCCAAAATACATATGTACAATCTCATAGTATAAAGAAAATGATTACTGGAAAGGTCACATAACAAGCACGTGAATACCATCATTTATCCCCCATATATCATAAGATATATCTTGGTGATCTCATTCCAGACATGTGAATACCTTAATCATGTATTCTCTTGAAAAAATGAATACACATTGAACCGTAGTGAAAAACATTAATGTTGTCAAAAAATAACTCTTTCCACATACAAAAATCCAAAAATTTCTATTTAATCAAACCATGATGTCACTTTGTCCTTATATCAATCATGAGATCATTAATACTATCAAACATATTATTTTCTCCTTATCCATTCATTATGTGCATATCATCTTATTTCCAAAAATATCTGAATAACCTTTCATGGTTACCAGTACCATTCAACATATACTTTCAAATACTTTAGGAAAAACAATAGTGTAACAATCCTTAGATGTGTCTTTATTCCATAGTATCATTACCTATACAACATAACTCTTAATAAACATAAATCATTCCACTACCTTCTTAAACCATTGATCGAGCTTCAACAATTCATTCATCTCATATATCATTTGTAGTCTCTTCATCACCATCAATATAAATACTACCCATATGACCATGATGATTCTCTTCATGAGATTTTCCCATAGGAAATTGCACTACTACAACATGGCCCTTTATCAGCGCTAAAAATCGGCGTTAACAACGCTAGAAAAGCACTATTAATGCCAGCGTAGATAAAGGATACCCTTTATCAGTGCTCCTCTAGCGCTGTTAAAGGTGTCCTTTATCAGCGGTCAAAATAGCACTGATAAAGACACCATCGCCTGCACCAAAAAAACAGAACTTGCACACCAGAATACCTGCACAATGTAGCACATGCACACCTGCACACCATAGCACCCGCACACAATATTTTGACCGACAATGGTATATAAATTTACTTAACATCATGAATACAAAAAAACACATTTCTATATACATTTCAAACATTGTTTTACATGGTTAAAATTACAATTATTCAACAATAGTTATAAACATTCATGTTTCATCCTTTGATATCTGTGATCCGCTCTCAACGGTATTTGTTGCCGAACAAAGAATCTGAACTCAAGGAAAAAAATTCACCTATATATGAAAACAAATATTATGTTAGTAATGCAATAATGAAAGACATTAAAACATTAATATGAAAGAATAAATTAATATGGAAATGTGAAACTAAAATATGAAATTTTAAACTCAAATGTTTTCATTTTCATAACAATGAAAGGGAATAATGTAAAATCAATATGTTTTTGATTGATTTATCTCATTTAATAAATACTGATTCTTCGTCTAATGAAAAGATTTACCGGTCACACCGTGCGTCGGATTGAGGTGTGGTATATTCTTACACTTCATAAATGACTCATGGATCGTTGTCCTAAAGTTTCAAAACAATCTGAACATGTTTTCTCGGTATTCCGTATGTCAGTAGTGTT
Source organism: Viscum album (assembly GCA_963277665.1). Classification (NCBI taxonomy): domain Eukaryota; kingdom Viridiplantae; phylum Streptophyta; class Magnoliopsida; order Santalales; family Viscaceae; genus Viscum; species Viscum album. The sequence goes on from OY728165.1 coordinate 1,652,458,583, forward strand.
GTTTTCCAAAGTTTATCTCAATTTGAAACTGATATCAGACACTTTTATCCATACCGGTCACACCGTGCATCGGATTGAGGTGCGGTCAATTCGTACACATTAAAAATGACTCCTAGATCATTGTCTTCAAGTTTCAAAACAATCTGAATGTGTTTTCCCGGAATTCCGTATGTCAGTAGTGTTGTTTTCCAAAGTTTATCTCAATTTGAAACTGATATCAGACACTTTTAGCCATACCGGTCACACCGTGTGTCAGATTGAGGTGAGGTCGATTTGTAAACGTCAAAAATGACTCGTGGATCGTTTTCCTAAAGTTTCAAAAAAATCTGAACGTGTTTTCTCAGTTTTCCATATGTCAGTAGTGTTGTTTTCTAAAGTTTATGTCATTTTCAAACTGATATCAGACACTTTTAGCCATACTGGTCACACTGTGCATCAAATTGAGGTTTGGTCGATTCGTACACATCACAAATGACTTGTGGATCGTTGTAATGAAGTATCAAAACAATCTGAACACATTTTCTCGGTATTTCGTATGCCAGTAGTGTTGTTTTCCAAAGTTTATCTCAATTTGAAACTGATATCAGACACTTTTAGCCATACCGGTCACACTGTGCATCGGATTGAGGTGCGGTCAATTTTTACACGTCACAAATGACTCGTGGATCGTTTTCCTAAAGTATCAAAACAATATGAATGTGTTTGCTCGGTTTTCCATATGTCAGTAGTGTTCTTTTCTAAAGTTTATGTCATTTTCAAACTGATATCAGACAATTTTAGCAATACCGGTCACACCATGCGTCAGATTGTGGTGCGGTCGATTTTTAAACGTCACAAATGACTCGTGGATCGTTTTCCTAAAGTATCAAAAAAATACGAACGCATTTTATCGGTATTCCGTATGTCAGTAGTGTTGTTTTCCAAAGTTTATCTCAATTTGAAACTGATATCAGACACTTTTAGCCATACCGGTCACACCGTGCGTTGGATTTAGGTGCGGTCAATTTTTACACATCACAAATGACTCGTGGATCATTCTCCTAAAGTATCAAAACAATCCGAACGTGTTTTCTCGGTTTTCCATATGTCAGTAGTGTTGTTTTCTAAAGTTTATGTCATTTTCAAACTGATATCAGACACTTTTAGTCATACCGGTCACACCGTGCATCGGATTGAGGTACGATCGATTCTTACACATCACAAATGACTCGTGGATCGTTGTACTAAATTATCAAAACAATCTGAATGCTTTTGCTCAGTTTTCCGTATGTCAGTAGTTTTGTTTTCTAAAGTTTATGTCATTTTCAAACTAATATCAGACACTTTTAGCCATACCGGTCACACCGTGCATCGGATTGAGGTGCGGTAAATTCTTAAATGTCACAAATGACTTTTGGATCATTTTCCTAAAGTATCAAAACAATATGAACGCGTTTTCTTGGTATTCCGTATGTCAGTAGTGTTGTTTTCCAAAGTTTATCTCAATTTGAAACTGATATCAGACACTTTAGACATACCTATCACACCTTATGTCGGATTGAGGTACGGTCAACTCGTACACGTCACAAATTACTCCTAGATCATTGTCTTCAAGTTTCAAAACAATCCGAACGTTTTTTCTTGGTATTCTGTATGTCAGTAGTGTTGTTTTCCAAAGTTTATCTCAATTTGAAACTGATATCAGACACTTTTAGCCATACCGGTCACACCGTGCGTCAGATTAAGGTACAGTGGATTCTTACACGTCAAAAATGATTCGTGGATCGTTGTCCTAAAGTATCAAAACAATACGAACGTGTTTTCTCAGTTTCCCATATGTCAGTAGTGTTGTTCTCTAAAGTTTATGTCATTTTCAAATTGATATCAGACACTTTTAGCCATACTGGTCACACCGTGCATCGGATTGAGGTGAGGTCGATTTGTACATGTCACAAATGACTTGTGGATATTTTTCCTAAAGTATCAAAACAATCCGAAAGCTTTTGCTTAGTTTTCCATATGTCAGTAGTGTTGTTTTCAAAAGTTTATGTCATTTTCAAACTGGTATCAGACATTTTTAGCCATACCGGTCACACCGTGCGTCGGATTGAGGTGTGGTCGATTTGTACACATCACAAATGACTCATGGATCGTTTTCCTAAAGTATCAAAATAATCCGAACGTGTTTTATTGGTATTCCATATGTCAATAGTGTTTTTTTCCAAAGTTTTTCTCAATTTGAAACAGAAATCAGTCACTTTTAGCCATACCGGTCACACCGTGCGTCGGATTAAGGTGTGGTCAGTTATTACACATCAAAAATGACTCCTGGATCGTTTTCTTCAAGTTTCAAAACAATCTGAACACGTTTTCTTTGTATTCCGTATGTCAGAAGTGTTGTTTTCCAAAGTTTATCTCAATTTGAAACTGATATCAGACACTTTTAGCCATATCGGTGACACCGTGCATCAGATTGAGGTGAGGTCTATTCGTACTTGTCACAAATGACTCGAAGATCTTTTTACTAAAGTATCAAAACAATCCAAACATGTTTGCTCAGTTTTCCGTATGTCAGTAGTGTTGTTTTAAAAAGTTTATGTCATTTTCAAACTGATATCAGACACTATTAGCCATACCGGTCACACTGTGCATCAGATTGAGGTGAGGTTGATTCGTACACGTCAAAAATGACTCTTGGATCATTTTCATAAATTATCAAAACAATTAGAATGCGTTTTCTTGGTATTCTGTATGTCAGTAGTGTTGTTTTCCAAAGTTTATCTCAATTTCAAATTGATATCAGTCACTTTTAGCCATATCGGTCACACCGTGCATCGTATTGAGGTGCAGTCGATTCGTACACGTCACAAAGGACTCTTGTATCCTTGTCTTAAAGTATCAAAACAATCTGAATGCGTTTGCTCAGTTTTCCGTATGTCAGTAGTGTTGTTTTCTAAAGTTTATGTCATTTTCAAACTGATATCAGACACTTTTAGTCATACTGGTCACACCGTGATTCGGATTGAGGTGATGTCGATTCTTACACGTCAAAAATGACTCGTGGATCGTTTTCCTAAAGTATCAAAACAATCCAAACGCGTTTGCTTGGTATTCCCTATGTCATTAGTGTTTTTTTCCAAAGTTTATCTCAATTTGAAACTGATATCAGACACTTTTAGACATACCGGTCACACCGTGCATTGGATTGAGGTGCGGTCAATTCTTTCACATCACAAATGACTCATGGATCGTTTTCCTAAAGTTTCAAAACAATATGAACGCGTTTTCTCAGTATTCTGTATGTTAGTAGTGTTGTTTTCCAAATTTTATCTCAATTTGAAACTGATATCAGACACTTTTAGCCATACCGGTCACATCGTGCGTCGGATTGAGGTTCAGTCGATTTGTACATGTCACAAATGAATCTTGGATCATTTTCTTAAAGTATCAAAACAATTCTAACGCGTTTTCTCAGTTTTCCGTATGTCAGTAGTGTTGTTTTCTAAAGTTTATGTCATTTTCAAACTGATATCAGACATTTTTAGCCATATCGGTCACACCGTGCATCGGATTGAGGTTCGGTTGATCCATACACGTCACAAATGACTCATGGATCATTTTCCTAAAGTTTCAAAATAATCCGAATGCGTTTTCTCAGTATTCTGTATGTCAGTAGTGTTGTTTTCCGAAGTTTATCTCAATTTGAAACTGATATCAGACACTTTTAGCCATACCGATCACACCGTGCGTTGGATTGAGGTGAGGTCTATTCTTACATGTCACATATGACTCGTGTATCGTTTTCATAATGTTTCAAAACAATCCAAATGTGTTTTCTCAGTTTTACATATGTCAGTAGTGTTGTTTTCTAAAGTTTATGTCATTTTCAAACTGAGTAGTAGGAATTCACTAATCTAAGGATATTAAACATATGAAAGGGTGATCATAGATGCTCAATAATTGTAAAGGGAGATATCAATGAACATATAAAGATAAAATAAGTATTAGTAATTCACCTTCATTGTCCTATTTGTTTACATTCTTCCATCAGATACACTGCCCATTCATTTCTAAAGACATTTGTATCATCTTATGAATAGGAGTTTTTGCGACACTCATAGTAGTACTAAAAAAATATAAATACACAAAAGATTAATAGTTATTTTAAATAAAGTAGTAATTATTTTCAAAAATATCTCTTCAGGGATGATATTTTGTTCATGAAATATTATCTCTTTCATAAATTTACAAACATAATAACCGCAGTCCTTGTCGTTTGTTTGTTTCAGACACTGCAGAAACATCGATAAAAATAAGTAATTTGTTTTGATATGTATTTTGATAGTGAAATATAATTATATATACCCAGATACTTCTCCATTTGTAGATCTTGTGGGCATTGTCGTCCTTATGCCCTGGATTCATTCCAGCCTTTAGACGATATTCATACACCGACCTATCATAACCAAATCCTCATTAAAAGATAATATAAATTATATAACTAGATATTTAGTTCTAAAATGTTGGATCTAGTGTATTACAAATTGACAATCGCCATCATGTGTGGTCTTTTAGTTAGATATCCATGCAGTGAATCCAGGAAATAAATCTTTGGAGTATCCAAATTGACTGCAATGAGCATCCAATGTTCCCTAAAAACACAAAAAGAAATAAGTACTGATAGAAATGAAAATATAATTGATATGATTAAAATTTAGAGTTTTACCCCTGCAACGTTGGTATTAAAAAGAGTCTATCAGTCGTAATTCTGCTTTGAAACGTTCTGAGCAGATTTTACATTAATTCAGCTTGAAAATTAGAATCTATTTCTTCTCATTGTGTAGAAATGGTGTGAGGACTAATGAGTCCAAATTTGTATTCATGGGAAAATCCCTTCAATTGTTTTTCATATATACGCCTGTGAAAAATATTAGATGTATTTAGCCATAATTATCAAAGTATATCAGCTTATGTAAAATCAAATCATGAAAACATACCTCATGTATACATTTATAACTGAGGCGCCTAGCTAGTCGTATGTGATGATCTCATAAATAGCATCTGCACTAACAAAATCTAATGTTTCCTATCCGTACATATATTTTTTACAAACAATTGTACGACTCTTTATGTCTTTCATTTTTGTATCCACATGAGCTTGAAATGATATTAAATGTGGATATAGAACGGGCGGGGTGAACGTGCTCTCAGTAGATCATTTTGATCGGTTGGTTGATCCAATGTTGGAGCCTCTCTTTCGTTTTAGCTTCTCCATTTTGTCCTTCTGTAATAACATTCATCGGTTCATCCATTTTCTAATTTAATGTTAAAGGTTCTGCTTGAAAAATGTATTGTAAATGAATACCACCTGGTCGACATGTTTTTTTACAAGATTCGACGACCATGCAACGAATGTTCGAAAAACTTTTTCCACCGTATGAATGTCTTCATCGTCATTTGGCATGGGTAGCTCAGTGCTCGGCTCATGAGATACGTTAATCGACACTTTGACATGACCGGTTGGAAGTGGTCTAGAGTGTAGCGTTTCATTCTGCATATTGAACACCGTAGCCCTCGCTACAAGGCGATGGGTGGGAGTTGACATATATAAATCACAGTCATTTTCACCCTTTATAATATCATTACATGAAAGGTATCAGTGTCTATGTGATTCACATTTCACAAAAACGAATATTAGAACATTGATTACCTCGGTTAATTCAGGTCATTGAGGGGAATGGATCTCCTCAAAGCTGGTGAGGGGTGGATCCTCTCACGTGGGTTGTTCTTGGGTTTTTTGTTCTCTTCTCCTCTCCTCTATCAAACTCTTTAGCATCTCTCCCTGACTATGGAATAGTTCTTCATGGGTAGTTACTCTATCTCTCATTACATGCAATTCTTTAGTTTGTTCATACTCTTGTCTTTTTTTTGAAAATATGTCTGGGGTGACACCCCAAAACCCACACCTCTGACGCGACCATACTGTTCTGGCTGTTTCAAGGCCGTTGAAAGTATGTCTGCATACAGTGCGGGTGTTTTTGATTCCTGTGACTATGTCAAATAGAAAATATGGAAAAATTAGTAAGCATCGTTATGTAATAGTGATTTAAAGAAAAACAAGTTTATATTATGTTATACTTACTCATGTTTCCCACACTTTTTTTGTGTTTTCATCTATCAGTTTCCCATCTTTATTAACACAAGCCTCCTTCCATAGCACATGGCGTGGAATGGAAGTGACTTGAGATTTTGTTTCATCAATATGCATATAAATAGAGAAACATGGTTACAGTGTTGTTTTAGGTCACATAAAATTATTACAGTACTTTTAAAATATGTACCAATTGTTTTTCAATTGAAGCGTACCCTACCCTTGCTTTACGGTAGGGGTACGCTATTTTTGCTGCCCGTTCTTTATTTTCAGCACTCATTTGTTGTTTCATAAATAAAAACCTGTCAATCAACGTGATGAATACAAGAAACGTTACACAACGTGTAACCAAACACAATGTACCTGAAAATTATGTTCTGCACGACGGTTGCAAAACGCATCCCGCATTCCTTGGGATATCAAGTGTGCATAAAGAGGAGGCGGGTGCAGCTTGATTTTCCCTTCAGCATATTTCAGATGATGTTTCATTAAAATGGTGCGAAAGCCTCTATGAATCCTTCCTACCAGTCTTAAAACCTATTCTTTCTGCGAAACATCTACTATAAATGCACTCTACAAGAGATGATGAAGGGTTAGTCAATATTTCAGTATTTTATTTTATTTTAATAAATTAAATAGATGATATCATAATGTTATAGTAATCTCTTCCCACATTAATGTTTTCAACCCGCTGACAACATGGTGCCACGACTCTACATCAATCGGCACGCGTTGTCGAGTGACGATTCCAATGTAGCTACTAAACATGGCTTTTTTGGGGTTTACATGATGGCCTAGTTTATTCCATCCCACCTCATATTTGATGCCTTTTGCTTTTGCCTTAAGGATTTTGGCTAAAACTGTCAAACTATGGCGCACCTGTTTTTTTTGTGTCGTTGGGGTTTCATTGCCTACCATTTCCTCAGTTTATGCATCATCATTATGTTTCTATGAAGCGCTAGCATCGTCACTGGCACTAGTGGAAACAGGTTGAGAGACCTGTTGTATGTCAGCAGTGGGACCAGCTACAACAGGTTGACAGACCTGTTGCCTCTCAGCAATGGGACCAGTTGCAACAGGTTGAGAGATGTGTTGTGTCTCGGGATTGGGTGCATCAGCAGGTGACGAAGTAATTATCTGCAGAACTGGTTTAAAATTTAATTTAGATCACATAAAAGCAGCAGTGAACAAATAATAGCATAATGTAACACAATCTATATTACAATAAAAATCAATAACCTGATTATTGAACTCTCCTTTTTTTAAAGGCTGAAGGGATTTGACCCCTCTATCATCTATCCATATCCCTTCATTTTGGTCTCCTCTGACATAAAAAATGTCGTCTACATTGGAAACACTGTGAAATGATTGCGAAGTCCCAATGAAAGGGTCATCTTCCGTTGAATTTTCATCTAACCCTTCAGCTGTTTTGGTCGATAACAGAACGATTGACCAGTTTCAGTTTGCGGGATCTGGAACATAAAATACTTGCACTGCCTATGATGCCATTATAAACAGTTCTTCTTTCTCCCCTTCCTTACTGAAATCAACTTTCACGAATCCCAAATCATCTATTTTAACAGAACTCCTGTTATCAACCCACTTGCATTGAAATTTTGGAACTTGAAATTCTGTATATTCCAACTCCCATATTTGTTTGATGATGCCAAAGTATGACATATTCGCATAAATTGGATTTCTGTCCTTAGCACCGGAAACATGCATCGCTTCAGCCATAAGTGTAACCCCACTATTCTATATGGTACTGTCTTCATCATGTTCATTAGTATAAAATTTATAACCATTAACTACATAAGCATTGTAAGATAATTCATACACACTTGGTCCTCTGGCTAGCCATCGAAGTCGTTCCGAAATTGACTCTGGATTTTCATCTGACTTCTTAAAAATATGATCTCGAAACCATCCTATAAACTGTCGATTATGTGTATCTGATATCCATTTTTCATCCCTAGATGGATTCAAATGCCTAAGAATTTTTTTGTCGATTTCAACATATGGGTCAACGTCGAAACTGTTATGAAAAACATAAAGGTGGGCCTACTCCCGGTCTGTAATATTGATTGTGACAACGTTTCTTCCAAAAATTCCTTCACCCTCAAGCCTCCCAGTGTGACGAGATTTCGGTAAGCCAATGCTTTCCACACCAAACAAGTATTCGGTACGGAATTCAACGGCTTCCTCAACAATATATCTCTCTACAATACAACCCTCTGGACGACTTCGGTTTTTGACATACCCTTTCAAAATCTTCATATACCGTTCAATGGGTTACATCCATCTGTAATGTACATGACCACATAGTTGAATCTCTCTCACCAAGTGGACCATCAAATGAACCATCATATCAAAAAATGAAGGTGGGAAGAACATTTCTAATTCACATAATATGATGGCAATTTCTTTTTCCATAGCTGTAAATTTCACCGGGTCTATAAGTTTGCTGCATATAGCTTTGAGGAAGAAACACAGTTTCATTAATGTATGGTGGACAATCTTGGGCAAAATGCAACGTAAAGAAATTGGAATGAGATTTTGCATCAAAACATGATAGTCATGTGATTTCAGACCTTTTAACTTCAATTCGCTCATTGACACAAGGTTACTGATATTTGAAGAATACCCCTCTGGAACCTTTACGTCATTCAAGAAGTTTCAAAACTGATATCTCTCCTGCCTGGAAAGAGTGTAAGCCGCAGGAGGAAGAAATGTTCATTTTTCACCCTTCACTGGTGACAACTCTTCTCGTATTCCCATCTCAACCATGTCCAACCTAGACTTAATTCCATCTTTTGTTTTGCCAGATGTATTTAGCAACATGACGATAATACTATCAAATACATTTTTTTCTACATGCATAACATCAAGAAAATGTATTACATACAGACAATTCCAGTATTGTAATTCAAAAAAAACTGATCTCTTTTTCCAACCGATTTTCGTAAGTTTTTTCGAAGTCAGTTTACCAAAAGTAGTGTCCACATTTTTAAATTTCTCAAAAAATTGATCACCTGTTAGTGGAGATGATGTTTTACGTTCTTCTGAAATTCCATCGAATGATGTCATCCAAGAATAGTACTTATGTCGTCGCGGTAGAAATCTGTGATGTCCTAAAAACACAGTTTTCGATGAATGTTTCAAACTAATTGATTGTGTACCTTCTTCGCAAATGGGACATCCTTGAGTTCCTTTAATGCTATATTCTGAAAAAATTTCATAAGTAGGGAAGTCATTTATCGTCTTGTACAACATGAATCTCAAAGTGATATCTTCTTTTTTGTAAGCATCATACAATGTAACACATGAATCCCACAATAATTTCAAATATTCGATCAATGGAGCTAAATATACATCAATATCATTACCCAGTTGTTTTGGTCCTGATGTAAGCAAAAATAACATGATGTATTTTCGTTTCATGCATAACCACAGTGGTAAGTTATAATTTATCAACATAACCGGCCATATACTATGACTGTTGCTTTGAAAACCAAAAGGATTCACTCCATCTGTAGATAACGCAAGACGAAGGTTTCTCGACTCATTTCCAAATTCAGGATACTCATGATCGATTCTCTTCCACTGAGGAGAGTCTGTTGGGTGATCCCATCTTTAATTATTGTATCTACATGCCATGTTAATTGTTCTATAGTCTCTTCACTTCCATATAGGCGTCTAAACCTTGGAATGATTGGAAAGTACCATACAAATTTAGTAGGACTGGATTCATCTTTCTTGTATCGAGAAGCACCACACTTTGGGCATTCTTTAAGTGATTTTTGGTCCTTGCGAAATAGTATACAGTCATTCGGGAAGGCGTTTATTCTTTCAGAGATCATACCCATAGAGCGTAGCATTCGTTTGGCATCTTATGTTCGGCTCGGGAGCTCATTGTCTTCTGGGAGCATGTCATTCATGAAGGAAAGTAGTTTTGTAAAACTGTCTTCACTCCACCCGTTGTCTGCTTTCAAATTATACAGCTTCGGTACGGGTGACAATGTTGTATATTTAGTGAAACCATCATAAAATGGCGTCTTTGCACAACTTTTTAACTTCTCCAACAATTTTGGGCAATCACGAAGTTCATCTTAGAAGGTCCTTGTCATTTCCTCAATACGATCTTCATCATCATTCACATCTATAATCACATCCTCCATATAGTCATCTTCATTGTTCATGTTTGTAATCATATCAGATGATCCATAAAACATAGTGTCACCCCAGCCACTACCTACATTCGTTGTTTCCCCGTGTTTATTCCAACATGTATAACTCTGATCTATTCCGTGACAGATCAAGTGTTCTTCCAACTCATCTGGACTAATTTCTTTTGAATAACAACAGCGTAAACGTGGACAAAGGATTTGAGAAGAGTCACATTCATGATCTTTTGCAAACTTGATAAACTCTTTCACGCCTTCTTCATACTCTTTTGTCAACCGATTGGTATTCATCCATTATTTATTTATATTCATCCTATTTTAAATCCATAGGATGAGTATATAGGTTATAGTAGAAGGAATATGAGTATAATTTAGATAAAAAACAAGATACTTCAAAAATGGTAGGGGGCGTGCTCATTAATAGCAAATCTTGGGTGGTTCTTGGGATTCATCCAATCTCTTCCTCTCTTCGATCACCCCTGATGAGGGGTGGATCTTGGGAGTTTTTTATAGTGTGTTAGTGGGGTTCACCACTATAGACATGGGTTAACCATACCTTTTGTGAGGAAGTAGGATGATCAGTGCAACTTGTGGATCAATCTCATAGGGCGGTCTCTATAGGGTGTCTGTACAAGGAAATACCACATGGGAAAGGACAATAGGTAGACTAACATGTGAATCAAAAGTAAAAGTGTAAAGAGTGGATTGAAAAACATGGGACCAAATTCATAAGTACGAAGTAGTATATGTTTTCCACAAGGGCACCCATGGAAGTGGCCATAATGAGAACCTTAGTCTATGTGATGGGTATGTGGGAGTCTCCCCATGCTATCCAGGCATGAGCTAAGTCATAATGACTAATCCTCATATAATAACCCTTCATCTGGGTGCTCTTGGATGTGGGAGGATCATGGATGCTCATGGGATCATGAGTGATCAACACCCAACTCTTTAGTGTATTTGTCTTGTTCAGATCAAGACACAAAGCAACATAGGTAGTGGATGTAGCAAAGTCATAAGAATAACCCCCAAGATAACTCTGAACTCACCCAGTGTCAAATCCCAATCCCTACCACCTAGTTTGAAGGTGATACAGATTAATTCTATCTTGAAAGTTGTATGGAACTCTAAAAAGATCTCCTAAAACGTCTCCTCATGAACATCAATAATTTGGGAGTGTTTCATTGATGTGAATGGCTACCATAACAACCTTATCGATGAGGACCTTGTGTATTATGACCAAACCCGTGGATTTGTTGGTGAAAATTGACTTGGATTGAAAATGGTCCAAGCACATATAGTGTTGCATTTCCTCAAAGTGAAAATAGGGATGGACATTGATAGGTGGAACCACATCTTGTGAGTGGTGGGATGCAAAAGGAAAATCAAAACCGAACGAGATGGAATCTTCCAATGGTGGTGGAAAAGAAGAGGGAGAAGGAGATGGTGGAGTTAGAGTTTGGGTCTAGTGCTTAGCTGCAATAGGCCACGATCCATAAGCTATGTGTTTGGATGGGGGAAGGAACCTACCCTTAGTTCAAATCATGGTTCTAGGAGGGAAGTGAGTATGGGTGGAGGATGGGGAGGATGTTTAGTTAGAGAGGGAGATGAGGGAGGAGGGAAGGCATGGATGAGGTGGGGAGAAGAGGGAGTAGTGGAGGGGGGGCACAACAAACCAAAGGTTATAGCTTAAATAACCCAGTCATGAACTTTATTTCAACACATCCAATGTTGATATATTTTATTTCAAGAAGGGGACAAGGCTAAAAACAGTCAAAGGAGGTATAAATTAGTTTATCCCAAGGGAATATTCTTTAATTAAACTAACAAGCTTGGGGGGAGGGATCCTATGATGTTAAATATGGTACACAGGTTACCTAGAGAGGCCTAAGTAGCCCGGAAATCAGTGACCTTCTTAACCTCTTTCTATGTATGAGATATATCCATGTGGTTATTGAAAAAAATTATGCATCTCATAGTGAATGGGACCTAGAAAATACTAGGTACCTCAAGCACACCCATGACACGAGACCATGGATATGTTGTACCTCCACCATATGCTTAGGTTCTCTATCTTCATCATCACATATCAAGTGTAGTACCCTACTAAGGGATATTAATTTCATGATGGTCCACTTCTTTGATGTACAACATATAAACACCATGCATGCTAACACACATACGAGGTGAATCATTCAATTTTTAATGTCATATTATCATGAGTATATAATATAACACATAACATCATGTGATCACAATCCAAACATAATAATTACCCACAATAACAACACTCATAAAATCCAAAAATCAATATTCATAATTTGGGATAGGATGCAAGGGGTCACCACAATGCAAACATAATTAATTCATACAAATTCAATTTGAATCACCTTAAGGAGGAGAACCCGGTGGCAGAGGAGAAGGAGACGTCGACAGCGGAGGCACTGGAGGCAATGGAGGCAACGTGGAGGCAGGGCGGAGGCAGGGCGGAGGCAGCGGAGGAAATGGACGAGGAGGAGGAGGAGGAGGAGGAGGAGGAGGAGGCGCCGATGGAGGAGGAGGAGGAGGAAGAGGTCGCAGACTAGGCGGAGGAGGAGGAGGAGGAGGAGGCACCGGTGGAGGAGGAGGAGGACGAGGCCGTGGTGGAGGAGGACGAGGTCGCAGTGGAGGAGGAGGTGGTGGCAGCCGGAGGAGGAGGAGGAGGCAGCCGGAGGAGGAGGAGAAGGAGGAGGAGAAGGAGGCAGTGGCGGCCGCGACGGAGGAGGAGGAGGCGGTGCCAACGGCGGCAGCGACGGCAGCGGCGCAGAGGAGGGATTCCACGAGAGCTTGACAGGGTTCGGGGAGGAGGAAGAGGACCCGAGGGTTTTTAACAATCCCGCGTGAGCCTTTATCAGCGCTAGTAAAAAGCACTGATAAAGGGTGTATTTATCAGCGCTAAAATGAAAATCGCTAATAAATAAAACCTTTATCAGCGCTTTTTTAGCGCTGATAAATAATCCCTTTATCAGCGCTAAAAAAATCACTGATAAAGGGTACACCTTTATCAGCGCTTGTTTTAACGCTGATAAAGGCCCGCCCCTTTATCAGCTCTTTTTAGTTAGCACTGATAAAGGCAGGCGCATGCCTTTCCCAGTTTTGTGGTAGTGTTGGTTGGCATAATGCCCATACATTCCACATTTAAAACATTTAATCATTGTTGATGTTGTAGAAATACCATTATCCTTGTCCATGGCGTTAACTGAACCTTTTCCTTTGCACTTACTGGCTTTGTGTCCTTCCTTTCCACACCCAAAGCATCTTCCAGTTCCTTTGAAACATTCTCCTTGATGCCTCTTCCCACATGATTTACATGAGGTAAATTGAACTTTCCTTCCTCTATGATCATCATGAAACTCCATTTTTCTCTTATTAGCTGAGTCAGGATACTTACCAAAGTTAAGATTATTGATCATATTATGAGATTTATGATTAGGCATAATAACGATGTTTGGACTTCCAAGTCCCATTTCATTTGGTTGCTCATGAAGAATATCATTCCATTGTCCATCATATTCTCCATTATCGTGAATCTTCCTATTTCCATCTATTTTCTAAAACCCAAAAGAATAGTGTGAGAGGAAAAAATCATGCTAGTAAAATAACATAATAAAGGGGGAGTACCTTCAATATATAACATCATAGGTTTAATTCTATGATCGTTACCATAATTCTGGGACTATAACCTATATGTATACTTAACCTTAAAGACATCCCTAGACATACCTTAGAAATATCACTAGGGATTTAACTAAAGTTTTCGCATCCTAGTTTCCAAAGGTTAACTAATCCTTCGCTCTGATACCAACTGTAGAGACCCATAGCCTGATGTACATGGACGTTACATTACTTTTTTGGAATACTTAATACATAACAAAAACAGATTCCCAAATACCGTATTAGTTTAGTGTCTTAGGAAACTCGGAACAAAATATTCTAATCATGGTGAAAGATCTTCAACATCTCCCATAAAGTTCTTCCCCTTTTTTTTTACCTAAAACTTTTATTTATATTCTGGTGAAAATAAAACATAAAAAGGGTGAGCTCAAATTCTCAGTAAGGTTAAACATGGAGAACATAAAACAATCCATAAAAATTAGAATATAAAAACATGAGCATGAAATCTAAACATCAAAATCATGAGCAATGACATAAAACATGGTAGTACATAAGGCATATATCATAAAAGAACATTAATCATGATAAAATAGCATGGGAATAAAACATGTAATTGTGTAAAACCATTAAGCACATGATATGATTTCCATAGTGCTACCAAGACCATCTTAGTGGACAAAGTCCCTTTCTGAATCGAGTTTACTGCTCGTTCCAGTCCTGTATCACTGAACCGGATTAACTTATCGTTCCATCCATGTCTATCCCATGAGATATAAATCTTTACCCAATTCATTTTAGGGAGATATAGGTCTCACCCATCTCATAATGAAATCATTCTTACTTGTGCCACAAAATAAACATAAATCATTCATCATAACCCAAATAATAAAATGGGTTTGATAAACATCATCCCATATTAACGTAATCAATATAAGACAAATGGATGTAATTTCATCATAAAAAGAATTAAACCATGTAAATAATAGAGACATTATACTTGAAACATAATCATACTAAATAATGTCATCTTAGATGGAAAATAGTTTTGACAAAACACTTGAAATGAATTCTTGAGGATAATATCCTTCTTTCTTTAAAATATTTTTTTTATCACAAAATGCCATTCAATTTTAAAAGAAAAGTTTTTTTTGAAAATAATCATGAAATATTGTATAGGAATATTCATTAAAATTAGGTGTTATGAAACCGTAAAAATCCATTCACACCGTATAAGTTAAAAAAAACATTCTTCTCGTACTTTTGCTAGAAAAGTCAAAAAGTACCTCGTATGGTAAACAAAAGAAATATTCCTTACATACCATGTAGTAAAAATAAAAAATGGGTAAAAAGGAATTTAAACATACATGAAACCATTTTTAGTAAACAGGGACATTGATGATAAATATAACCCCAGTGAATACTTACGAGTAAACAATCTCAGATAAAAACGAGATTGGAAAAGTTATCCCTTACCTTAGGTACTATATGCTTAGTACGTATCCAAAACTCCTATATAATGATTTAAATAATGTCATTGACTTATTACAGAATCATATTCATTGTTATTATATCATATATGGTTCACTTATGACTTTATATTACCCGTTCTTTTGTCAATTCCATGTTAAAGCAGTGTTTTCTGTAAAATCGTTTCATTTTTCGTACATGTTTGGACTTGTTGTTCTTTATATTATTATTACTTATATCATGATTTAATTACTTAAAGAATGTAAATAATCATTTATATATCATACATATTCTGTATATATATATATAATAGATAGATAAATTAAATTAAATACACCATTCATGGAGACGGTAGGTCGTACGTATGCATGAATGTTGTTTTCCTTTCCTTATTGACTTTAATGGAAGTAAGTAGATCGCATATATATGTATATAAATAAATCCAGTAGTTTTATTATGTATTATATTTCATTATTATTCATTATATATACTTTATAATCATTCTTGAATGATTAACATGGAGAATTAATCTCATAATGTTGTGGAGACAGTAATCCGTCCGTACGCACGAGCGATGATATCGTTCCCAAAATTATTGAATGGAATTGTAGTGGATGATATAATATCTCAGAATTAGTATCATGTTATAATAATAATATATAGTTATTCTTTATACCATTATATCCATCCAAGTAAGGTGGTGGTGGAAAAACAGATTATACCATGGCGTGGAGACAGTATTCTGTACTTATGCACGCGCGGTGATTTCATTTTCCGTAGGATGGATAGAAGGTGAAAGGGGGTTGTTTAATATTTATAAGAACATATCAGTATATTATTTATACTTATGTTATTACTCTATGATGAAACAACTAAATAAGAGGAAGTTTAAGAAGAAAGAAACTTGAAATAATCGGTAAAAGAGATTACCTCTTCTTCAACGCGGCTCATCTTATCCTCCTCTTAGGGAACTAAAGTTGATCTTTAAAGAATACCAGGACCTATAGTAGGTTTCTATGGAAGTGGATAAGTGTAATGGTCATGTTTTGGCCGAGTTTGAAGGCTCAAAGTTGTGTGAAGAGGAGAGGGAGGAGGTGCCCTTATATAGGAGAGGAGAGGGACACCTTTGGAAACCTCAAAAATAATAATTTATAATAAATCAAAACCCACTTGAAAACCTCCAAAAATGACTCATATTAGAATATTAGATAATATAGGTTTGTTATCGCATCAACCAATAAAATTTAGACATGTTGGAAATTTATTATAAGCCTTATCAACTTGATTTATTCTTATTTACTCTGTTTAATCTTATTTGTGGTAATAGTATTCCAAATTTTAAATTGTTATAAATAATTACTTATGTGTTGTGAATTATCCATAATTGGGTAATTAATGACATTTTAGACCATATAAATTTCTATTTATAATTTTTAAATATTTATGTGATTTTTAAACAATTTAATAATATGTTATTTTTATAAAATAACAATAGTGTTAATTTTGACACTATTCATTAATTTGAATTTAAATAAAATCCACACATATGATATATTCGAACCAAAATTTTTAATAGATTCCTAAAATGTCATATTAATCTAGAAAATTTGTTTAGAACATTAATTAGTTCACATAATGTTTATTTTGATATTTATAAATCCATTTATTTGATATTTCTCTTAATAAAACAATTACTACATCATTTTTGTATAATCATTTAATATACTTATTAGTTGCATAAAAATTAAAAATAAAATCCTATGATGAATATAAATATAATAATTGTAATAATAATATTTTTACTCGAATTTATAATCTTCAAATCACAACATTTAAATTGTTATATTTATTAAATTAGGAAGGTGACATCTTTGACATCATTTAAAATAAAATAATATAAATGTCCTAATCGGTTTTATAAGGCTCCAAATAGTCCAAAAATAGACCCTTGAATGATTGTGGTATATATATACTCTAAAAATAAATTTTGGTCATTTTTCTAGTCCTTTTGATAGGTATTATTATTTTAATAAAAACTATATTATTTATTTTTCATTGAACAAATAATTTCTACATCATTAATGTATAAGATTTTAAGGTAATAAAATATTTATTAAAAATTATAAATAAATTAACATGATAAATAAAAAAAATTTGTCTTTCAACTGAGAATTTATAATTGAATGTATATTCTTTATAACTATATGTTAAAAATAATCTAATTATTAAAGTTTGAGTGAGACATTTCACTTTCCTTTAAATAAACTAAATAAAAGGTCTTAATCAAATACAAGTGGGTTCCATTAGATTCCATTTAAACCCAAGTATGATTTAGGGTAAATATAATCATCCAATTATATTAGGAAAAGTGTTAAGGTAATTTTATAATATTATATTTATCCTTAATTACCTGATTTACCTTTAACTATTGTAAATAAAATTTACCATAGTTACTATTTATAATGACTAAAAATAAAAAGTAGCTTATTAACATAATTTGGACCTACTGATTCGGAATATGGAATTCATTTTTCCAAATTCAAATCACATAATTTGAAGAAATTAATTTAAAATTAATCCCGCTGTTGAGAAAATGGGTTTTAAAAGACAAAATGTTGCAAAAGATTGAAATATTTTTACTTATGAATTCAGTGTAAAATTAATCCTAATGAATTAAATTATATTAAATGGTAAAAATATATTCTATTTATACTTTAAAACCATTCAAAATTATAATTTAACTATATAAATTATCTTGATGAAAAATTTGTTTTTAATTAAAATTTACCGAATTTTTACTATTCATCAAAATAAGAAACTTATCAGAAAAATATGAAAAATTTATCCAAAGTAAATTTTTATTTCCTGATTCAAAAGAAGAATTTTATTTTGTAAAATTAAACTTATAAAGATTTCAAAAAATAATTTAATGTGGGTGCGCTATCAAAAGGCATCAAAACTGCAATTTTTGAAAAATACATATTTTACCTAAAAAATTTAGTTTGTTCTCATACCATATTCTATAAAATGTGTAAGATGAATTATAATGTTATAAAATTAAAAATGTAGAATCTAATATTCATAACATCTAGTTCATAATAATATTATAACAATATATCATCGTTTAGTGAAACTCGTTATTGCGTACTACACACGCTATTGAGGAAGGTCGTGATTGCGTGTAACGCAATCCAAGTCAGGGTTGCATGTAGTGCAAGACTCCTTTGTTGTTTCGTATAACAAAATCTAACCATATTTCATTTATACATTTAATATATATATATATATATATACACTCAATGTTGCGTATAATAACTACTATCAAACAAACTTGAAATTTTGTGTAACACGATCCAAGAATAGTGTTGCGTATACGGCAAGCTCATACGATGTTGCGTATAGCGCAAGATAATATTGGTGTAGCGTACAACAGAAGATATGAATGAAATTAAAAAGAATATATCTTATAAAATCTCGGGGTGTTACAGTTTCAATGCCTCTTACATTTTAGCATTCCCTTATACACCAAGCAGGTGTCTCCCATGCTACATTAATGCATCCTATTCCACATTTCTCATTTCAAGAGCACTTTTCAATCGTAGTATTCCACATTGTATCATTGTGATTGATTATGCACCACAATACCATGCTTTCACCATAGATCCTCCCAAATTTCTAAAGGTTTCACAAGTTCTTCCTTACCTCAAGGTGTTGAAATATTTTTATCAAGGTAGGATTTTATATGAATTTTCTCTGTATTTTAATTCATTTTTGATTAAGAATTCATAGATATGTGTTTCATACCTCTTAATAAAATTTCAAGGAATATTTCTCATTAATTGACTCATTGGGGCATATTTGATCCTCTTCACTATGAATTAAACATGGAATTGATATATTTAATCATGATATTGATTCCTCTAGATATTTTCTGAATTGATGAAATTCCAAGATCACATTCATTTATTTTATAAGGGATTTAGAATATTCTTTTATTAATAAAGGGCTTACGCATGGATTTTTGATTTACAAAGTGAAATTTCTGAAGTGAATGAAGTGAATTAATTTATGTAATTATTTATTAAGTGTTTCAAATGATTTAATTTTGTAAATGACCAATATATCACTTTAAATGATTTTCCCCTTGTTTTAATTGGGAATTCATTGGGGATCATAAATTAGTGACTTGAACACATGGAAAATATGGGTAGAAACCCATGTTTTAAAATTATTTCAAGACTTTTTTATATTTCATAACTTCCATTGAATTAATTAGGTATATTTAGTATAGAATTATTGGTTTAGTGGGCTATTTAGAAATTTTATAATGACTTGTGAAAGGAATATGGGATGATTCCACTTTTGAATTTTGATTTGAAGGAATTCTTTTGAATTGAAATTGATGATGTTTGATGGCCTGACTGACACTTTTTTATTATCATATTTTTTAATCCATTTATATGATTTACTTGATTCTTTAATTCACACTATTGGGTGTTGAAAATGGATTTTTCACATTAGTGAGTTTGGGGGTGAGTAAGATGTGAAATGATAAAGACTTAAATGTTGAGGGATTGAGCTTATGATGATACTAATGAAGATCCCCTTTGTGATCTCTCTGACTTGATTACCTCCCTCAGCTTATATGAAAATTCATGGGAACCTTAGTAGTTGGATGATATGACCTATATATATGATTTCTTAGAAGAATCACACCCAAACTAGTGGATCAGTAGAGAAAATGATAGGTTTTTGCAACATAGGTGCAGTCATGAAAGTGACTATGTATGGAATTGGTTTTATTGAGACCCATGACACTAGATATGATACCATCAATTATTAATGATGATTTGGTTATCATTTTGACTATGTATGAACTAGTAGAATATCTAGTTTGTACCTATTATATAATTATACTTCATACTCGATACATGACAACGTTCATTGTCACTACTTGCACTGGAGTTTCCTTGATTTATTGGTTATCATTTTTGATCAATTTATTATTGAGGAAATTATCCTTGATACTATGATTATCTCTCATAAATCTTATGGAAATCTAGTGAATTTTCTTACCTTTTTCTTAACTTATCTGAACTTATCTTGTGAAATGGTTTTCAAAGATTTATAAGAAACTGATTTTATTTTAAATGATGAAATGGAATGTCTCCAACTTTGGTTATATAAATAATTTTGAAATGTTTAAAGTATTATTTTCAAAACCTAATCTCTTTGTAATAAAATCTTGATGGATTCAGTTTTCTACCCTAAAATGTAAATTCCAGAACTCTATTTTTGTACTCCCTTTTTCATGTTTGAATTACCATATTAAGTACCTAGATAAACTCTTTAGTGAAATAAAAGTAGTTTATGTAACTCGCCCCTTGATGGAACCATGTGGTGTTGGAATCCTTAAAGTTCTTTTAGAAGGTTCTCATGTTCTCATCTTCTTCCTTTATGGATTCATGATTTGTTATCCGAGGGATAGTGACTTCATACATGGTGGCTAGTCGTGGACCACCATGAGATGGGTTTTTATAGTTACGTCTTACTTTCATTATTTTTTTCATCTCCTTATACTTGAGGTGGTTATGTTAATTTGTTTATTTGATGATGTTTCCATAGTGTACATTGATTATTGTTATTTTTTTGGTAGAAATCATTCCCAAATGTTGTTTTCTCATGTCCAGACATGTTTCGCGCACCCATGGAGATCAAGAACATGCTTTGGGTCAATAACGAATCGACTCGGGTACCAATTTAGATGGTATTCTAAGATAGTTACTTAAAAATGTAAATAGATAAGACCTTTCCATAAAATAAATTAATTTTCCTTGAAATCCATTATTATATTTTGGTGGGTGATGATAGAAGGAGATTAAGAACGTATTGGTGCTCAAGAGGTCGTTTTGTGTGGGTGCTTGATCAGCACCTCTACAAGATGAAACTGAAGTTAGTATGAAAAGTGTAGACTTTCGTATTTATTTTGAGATATGTTTTTTTTATGATAAATGAAATTAATATTCCTGATGAGAATATCTTTTTGTAACGACTCTAAATTTTGAATAAATCTTGTTTCCTAATTTTGTGTGTTATTTTATTTTATACTCCACAAAACTGTTTCATTTGATAACATGAGTATAATTAAAATGAGACCGTTGAGTTTCGACTGTTATATGACCGTTGGTCAATATGACCACTGGAAATTAAACGTTTCAATTATTGTCTCTAAATACAAGTGATCTTGGTTAATTAATATAGAAAGAATATTTTATGTCCTCATCTAGTAGTCTCAGGCCAATAGAATCCCATCTAACGGAACTTGGGAAGGAGGTAGCACCACTGGTCTTTGCACTGGACCAAACCCATGCCAAACTTCATCGTGTGAAGCTAGAACGGAATCGCCTTCGTGAGAAGTACAAACTGATAGAAATTACTACTCATGCAATGTTGGCTGAGACACCCCAAGATTATATCACCCTAGCACACCTTACTCTTAGGTCCTATGCTGGTGTTATAAGGGGATATGTAACGAGACCATAACTACCTTGTATAATCCTTTGTTTTAAATAAAAATTGTGATTTCTTCTTGTGATGATGTTTGTGAATTTTCAAATGTCCGGATAAATATAGTATGCATATTTTTAATGAATTCTAGAAAAATGATATTTGAAAATAATTATGTAATCATTAGATAACTAATTATGTGTAATTATTTCAAAAAAATATCCTTCTACAATTTTGTTCAGTACGAAATTTAGAGTCAAATAAGATCAACTTAATTTTTGATGAATAGTAAATTATGAATAGTGATTTTATGCTTAGGATTAGTAATTTGACCAAATGGATTAGTAATCTCACTTAAAGAAAGTATTAATATAATCTAGGCATCTTGATTAAGTAATGTGATTCAATAAAATGGTTAAATAACGGTTTCATAATTTATTAGTCAAGTATTAGTTTTTTCAAGTGAATAGTGTTTTTTAATTAAAAATTAAATTAAAAATATTTAGAAAATTATTTTTATAAAATGGATTTCATTTTTGAACTCCGAGCATTAATATTATGTTAAGGTAATTTTTTGGGGATTTTTCTGAAAAAAATGAATTTTCGGTGAATAGTGTATTTATTTAAAAATTAAATTAAAAACATTTTTAAAAATATTTTTATAAAATGTAGTTCATTTTTGAAATTAGAGCATCGATATTTGTTTAAGGTGAAATTTTGGGATTTATCTGAGAAAGTTGAATTTTCGATGAATACTGAAAATACAGTTTTTAAGTTACGAGTGTTTAATGGCATCAATAAATGATGTATTAAGTATGTAATCAATATGGTAGACTTATGAATATTAAGATAAGGTATGAGGTGTCCCAGGTGGACAATACCATGGGAAAATACCATGGGAAAGCCCATGGTTTTTCCAATACCACCAATGAGGTGTCCCTTGCCCATTAATGCCTTGTCCCCTCACTTTCCCTATAAATACTCACCCTTTCCTCCTTTAGTTTTCACTCCCAACTCTTCCCAAACGAAGCTCTGGTCTCATTACCTCCCAAGGAGCCCTCCCAAGGTGCCCCCAATCCCTCAAGGTCCCAACCTTCGATTTTTAAGAGTTATGTTTTAAGGTAAGGGATCCAACCTCTCTTTTTCTTTTCAAATACTCTCTTTTAAGTCATTTCTTTTATGCTCCATGTTATTATGTTAGAGGATGTTATTTTATATTCCTCTTACTTCTATTTTCATGTTCATATGATGAGAGATCCCCTCTTACTCTCATCATTTCGTTTTATGAATGTTTAAGTGGCACCGTTAGGCTGCCGAAATATTTGTAAGGGATTATTTCACCCTTCTCATTTTCAAGTTCTATTTTCTTGTCAAGTCTTTCAAGTTCCTTTTTATTATGTTGGGGTGTGATCTCTATATCTATCATACTGATATTTTATTTTCATATAATTAGAGACCCTATTTGATCTCGTCAATTCATTTTTTTGAAGTTTAAGTGACGTCGATAGGCTGCCGAATTTTTAAGGGATTCTTTCACCCTTCTCATTTTCAAGTTCTATTTTCTTGTCAAGTATTTCAAGTTCCTTTTTATTATGTTGGGGTAGGATATCTATATCTATCATACTTATATTTTATGTTCATATAATGATAGACCCTATTTGATCTCAACAATTCATTTTTTTGAAGTTTAAGTGACGCTGTTAGGCTGCCAAATTTTTAAGGGATTCTTTCACCCTTCTCATTTTCAAATTATATTTTCTTGTGAAGTCTTTCAAGTTCCTTTTTATTATTTTGGGGTATGATATCTATTTCTATCATACTTATCTTTTATTTTCATATGATTATAGACCCTATTTTATCTCATCAATTCATTTTTTTAAGTTCAAGTGACGCCGTTAGGCTGCCGAATTTTCATAAGAAAAATATTATTTTTGTCTTCCTTCCATGTTTTTCATTTCAAATGATATGTCCTTAAAATTTCATCACCATGTTCATATATCCTTTATATTCTCTCCCTATACTATTTTATGGATCATTTATCGGTTGGTGACCCATTTCCCCTCTCTTTTCAATGTATTCTAAAACCGTGTAACATAGTCGTTATGCTGCAGAATTTTCGTCTCAAAATACCTCTCTCTTTTTCTCAAATTATTTTATTTTATTAAGTAAATGCTCAAAGATCTTTATTATTCAGGGGTATTCACATATATATCAAAATTTTATATTTTAAATTCTGGTATTTACATACATGAAACCCGCTTTCCTTTTTCGTGGGTTTAAAGTGACATAAAGATCACGTCTTTAAAGTAGTTTTTAAAATGTGATGACTATGAAATGAATCCCATTTCTTTTATGCTATATGGGTTGTTTATAAAATGATTGATGATTATATATGTGTATCACATGATAAAAATGTAAAATTTAAGGTTGTTCCCTGATATCGCTTCAATGCATTGGGTATAGACTTAATCTCTATAGATGACCATTTTGACTAATACCTTGGTGAATAACGTTGGTAATTTTTAATGACACCTTAGGGATGGACCTTGGTGAAATGGAAATGATTGTCTATGTTAAATGTTTTAGCCACATCTTCAAGTTATGAAACATTTTATTTTTATTATGATATTCTTCATGATCTCTTTCTCATTCCTTAAATTTATTTTTCATGACTTCTGATGTATCCCAAGTTCTCATGTAAAATATTTCCCCTGTTTCCCTTACTGGTCCTTTTGCTCACCCTTTCCTTTGATGTATGCTCCTAGGTTATGATATGCTGTAATGAACTTAGGATAAAAAAATTAAGAATCCTTTCAAGTGTTTAAGAATAATGTTTTTTTTCTCATGTAATAAGTTCCTGGTTTCCAAGACACTAAACCTTAAAGATCCTCGGTTTTGTATAATGTAATGAATGTTTATGTGATAAAAATGTGAGATGCTATAGTTTCTACCAAAGGATACTTTAGTTATTTGTGGAAATTAGGATATGAAAACTTTAGGAAGAATCCTATAGAAAAGTTTAAATATATGAAATCTTCCTTGTATTTTGGTGAGTATTGAGTAAGTGGCTTCCAAGAAAATACATCTTTATCTGGATACGAGCAGGTAGAGGTGGCTCTGGCATAGATGTACATAGGGGTAAAACTCGAAAACACCTCTTTGAGCTATACTCGAACGGGAACTGGTACACGACAACGGGCCTTGATGCACTCTTGGTTACGACACTCCCGGGGGATATGCTTTGGTAAATTCATAAGCTTAGTATGAAACATTATTAAAGGAACAAAGATAAAATAAAATAAAGATTCACATAAGAATATATGATCATTGATAACCTAGTTTGGAACCTAGGGGATCACAAGTTAGGGTATACTTTTCTTCTACAAGTTATCCTTCTATGCTTTAAGTTTCTTTTCATGATTATTGGATAAGTATTTAAGCCCCTAATTATACTTTCTTTTCTTAGTTAATGGCGAGAAATGGAAGAACATGTCCCAACAACCAATGTGATAGGAAATGTGATGATTTCCATATTAATATGATAGAGATGATTAAAGTATTAAAAGATGATTATTATTTTGGAAGACTTTCGCTATTTTGGGGACCCTGTATGATCGGGGTAAATAGATTACTACGGTATTTTCTTTGAGGAGTAAAGTTTGACATATATTTTGAATAATCGATGAATTTAAGGTGGACTTATTATAATTTAGGTTACTTATGGAAATGATTAACCTATCTTGGGGAAAATATGTTTAGGTTAGCTACTTTTGTTATAAGATGTTAGGAGTGGTTGATGGTTTTTGGAGATGAACGATGAAGTTTATTTTGGAAGACTATGTTATCAAATCCTTCTTGTATTTGGGTTTCAATATTAGTTTGGTTTATTTTGAGTATTTTTAAGGACAGTTATTTATGGAATGGTCTATGATGAACTTTGGGTAGTACCGTGGAACTTTGAAAATTTAAAGTAGTTTCCCTTCTTAGGGGGTTCTTTCTTTTGGAAGAGTTTTTTTATCTTACCTTTCTGTTTTTGGGATAGAAGAAATAGATAGTTTATCTTTGGTGGATTATGTGATTCTCTAGAAGATTATTCTTGTGTTTTGATGAGACCAAGTGTTTTTGAATGCTCATCGTTTCGAGAAAAGATTAGTTTTTGTAGAAACTTATTAAGGGATTAAACTATACATGAAGATAAATATATTTCCTTATGTTTTTATTCTATGTAGTAAATTAATTCCTCAAAATTATTAAAAGGAACATAAAACAAAAACGTTATTGGTTTAAGTATCCTACTGGGTAATCAAAGACTGTTTACACACATCATAAGTTTGTGATTTTCATGTGGTTAACTTTCTCCTAATCATGTTTTCTATCAATCTCCCTCAGAACTTAACCCTTTGTTTTTTCTTCTATCTCCATATTTTCCTACATGGAATCCTAGTATGGGTTAACTCAGGTGACCTTTGTACTTCCCTTTATTTCTTTAAAAGTAATAGTTTTACTGACTCTTTTTCTGATGTGGGACTTTCAATGAAATTTTCAATCCCAATTTTAAAAATTGTGAGGATGCAATTTCTTAAGGGGGAAAGATTGTAACGACCCAAAATTTTGAATAAATATTGTTTCCTAATTTTGTGTGTTATTTTATTTTATACTCAACAAAACTGTTTCATTTGATAACATGAGTATAATTAAAATGATACCATTGGGTTTCGACTGTTATATGATCATTGGTCAATATGACCATTGGAAACTAAACGTTTCAATTATTGTCTCTAAATACAAGTGATCTTGGTTAATTAATATAGAAATAAGATTTGATGGCCTCATACAGTAGCCTCGGGCCAATCGAAGCCCATCTAACGGAACTTGGGAAGGAGGTAACACCACTGGGCTTTGCTCTGGACCAAACCCAAGCCGAACTTCATCGTGTGAAGCTAGAATGGAATCGCCTTCAAAATAAGTTCAAACTGATAGAAATTACTACTCATGCAATGTTGGCCGAGTCACCCTAAGATTCTATCACCATAGCACACCTTACTCTTAGGTCCTATGCTGGTGTTATTAGGGGCTATGTTACGAGATCATAACTGCCTTGTGTAATCCTTTGTTTTAAATAAAAATTGTGATTTCTTCTTGTGATGAAGTTTGTGAATTTTCAAATGTCTGGATAAATATAGTATGAATATTTTTAACGAATTCTAGAAAAAGGATATTTTAAAATAATTATGTAAAACTTAGATAACTAATTATGTGTAATGATTTTCAAAAAATGGCCTTCTACAATTATGTTTAGTAAAAAAATTAGATTCTAATAAGATCAACTTAATTTTTGATGAATAGTAAATTACGAATAGTGATTTTATACATAGGATTAGTAATGTGACCAAATGGATTAGTAATATCACTTAAAGAAAGTATTAATATAATCTAGGCACCTTGATTAAGTAATGTGATTCAATAAAATGGTAAAATAATGGTTTCATAAATTATTAGTCAAGTATTAGTTTTTTCGGGTGAATAGTGTTTTTTAATTAAAAATTAAATTAAAAATATTTATAAAATTATTTGTATAAATTTGATTTCATTTTTGAACTCCAAGCATCGATATTATGTTAAGGTAATTTTTGGGAATTTTTCTGAAAAAAATGAATTTTCGATGAACAGTGTATTTATTTAAAAATTAAATTAAAATTATTTTGAAAATTATTTTTACAAAATGGAGTTCATTTTTGAAATCAGAGCATTAATATTTGGTTAAGTTGAAATTTTGGGATTTATCTGAGAAAGTTGAATTTTCAATGAATAGTGAAAATACAGTTTTTAAGTTACGGGTGTTTAATGACATCAATAAATGATTTATTAAGTATGTAATCAATATGATCGACTTGTGAATAGTAAGATAAGGTATGAGGTGTCCCAAGTGGCCAATACCATGGGCAAATACGATGTGCAAACCCATGGTTTTTCCAATACCAACAATGAGATGTCTCTTGGCCATTAATGTCTTGTCCCCTCACTTTCCCTATAAATATCTACCCTTTCCTCCTTTATTTTTCACTCCTAACTCTCCCCCAACGAAGCTATGGTCTCATTAACTCCCAAAGATTCCTCCCAAGGTTCCCCCAAGCCCTCAAGGTCCCAACCTTCGAGTTTTAAGAGTTACGTTTTAAGGTAAGGGATCTAACCTCTCTCTTTCTTTTCAAATACTCTCTTTTAAGTCATTTCTTTTATGCTCCATGTTATTATGTTGGAGGATGTTATTTTATATTCATATTAATGACCTTTTAATGTTCATATGATGAGATATCCCCTCTTACTCTCATCATTTGGTTTTATGAATGTTTAAGTGGCGTCGTTAGGCTGCCGAAATAATTGTAACGGATTCTTTCACCCTTCTCATTTTCAAGTTCTATTTTCTTTTCAAGTCTTTCAAGTTCCTTTTTATTATGTTTTGGTATGATCTATATATATATCATACTGATATTTTATTTTCATATGATTATAGACCCTATTTTATCTCATCAATTCATTTTTTTGAAGTTTACGTGACGTTGTTAGGCTGCCGAATTTTTAAGGGATTCTGTCACCCTTCTCATTTTCAAGTTCTATTTTATTGTCATGTCTTTCAAGTTCCTTTTTATTATGTTGGGGTATTATCTCTATATCTATCATAATTATATTTTATGTTCATATTATTAGAGACCCTATTTTATCTCATCAATTCATTTTTTTGAATTTTAAGTGATGCTGTCAGGCTGCCGAATTTTTAAGGGATTCTTTCACCCTTCTCATTTTAAAGTTCTACTTTCTTGTCAAGTATTTCAAGTTATTTTTTATTATGTTGGGTTAATATCTCTATATATATCATACTGATATTTTATTTTCATATTATGATAGATCATATTTGATCTTGTCAATTCATTTTTTTAAGTTTAAGTGATGTCGTTAGGCTGCCGAATTTTCATAAGAAAAATCTTATTTTTGTCTTCCTTCCATGTTTTTCATTTCAAATGTTATGTCCTTAAAATTTCATCACAATGTTCATATATCCTTTATATTATGTCCCTCTTCTGTTTTATGGATCATTTATGAGTTGGTGACCCATGTCCCCTCTCTTTTCAATGTTTTCTAAAACCCTGTAACATAGCCGTTATGCTGCAGAATTTTCGTCTCAAAATACCTCTATCTTTTTCTCAAATTAATTTATTTTTTTAAGTGAATACTCAAATATCTTTATTACACAGGGGTATTCACATATATATCAAAATTTTCTATTTTAAAATTTGGTATTTACATACACAAAACCCGCTTTCCTTTTTCGTGGGTTTAAAGTGACATAAAGATCACGTCTTTAAAGCAGTTTTTAAAATGTGATGACTATGAAATGAAACCCATTTCTTTTATGATATATGGGTTTTTTATGAAATTATTGATGATGATATATGTGTATCACATGATAAAAAAGGAAAATTTAAGGGCGTGCCCTGATAGTGCTTCAATTCATTGGGTAAAGACTTAATCTCTAGAGATGACCATTTTGACTGATACCTTGGTGAATAACCTTGGTAATTTTTAATGACACCTTGGAGATGGACCTTGGGGAAATATAAATGATTGTCTATGTTAAATGTTTTAGCCACATCTTCAAGTTATGAAACATGTTATTTTTATTATTATATGCCTCATGATCTCTTTCTCATGCCTTAAAGTTATTTTTCATGACTTTTGATGTGTCTCAAGTTCTCATGTAAAATGTTTCCCTTGTTTCCCTTAATGGGACTTTTGCTCACCCTTTCCTTTGATGTATGCTCCCAGGTTATGAGATGTTGTAATGAAATTAGGATGAACAAATGAAGAAGACTTTAAAGTGTTTAAGAATAATGTTTTTTTCTCATGTAATAAGTTCCTGGTTTTCAAGACACTAAACCTTAAAGATCCTCGATTTTGTATAATGTAATGAAAGTTTATGTGATAAAAATGTGGGATGCTATACTTTTATTTTGGGAATCTTGTATGAGTTATGGAATTGGATTAGAAAGGTAACCAGAGCTACACCATGTCTTCAGAGTTTGGTAAACTATGTGTAATGAGATTTGACTGATCTATAAGTTAATATATTAATTTTATTCAGTTTGGTGGGTGATTTACCATCCCATGTGACCAGGACATGAATAGTTCTATTCTTGATCTAAACATGACCTCTTGTCTAGTGATTCCAAGTAATTTTGTCTATATGAGGACGAATTGGAGGGTAATGGATGTGGATTGTTTCGTGATCTTGTTTGGTTGTTTTAGCTTTAATACGTTTTTCATGATTTTAAATCCTTTATTAAAACCAAATTGAGGCTTA
This sequence comes from Viscum album, assembly GCA_963277665.1. NCBI lineage: Eukaryota > Viridiplantae > Streptophyta > Magnoliopsida > Santalales > Viscaceae > Viscum > Viscum album. Next base: position 1,652,488,881 of record OY728165.1, read on the forward strand.
AAGAGTGTTTTGTTGAGTTCTTTGAGAAATGTTTTCAGTTACAAAAAAAGTGAGCTTTATGAAATGTGTGGTTTTGAAAAATGATTTTAAAATACTCTATTATTTTGTGTTAATGAAATTTTTAAACCCAATATTTTTGTGGGAGGTTTCGATTCACTCCTTTCTGCATGAAAGACGGTATGGGGAATTCTTCAAGTTAGTCTTCATTTAGTAGTAGTATTATATGTATGTGAATAGGGAAAATGTTTCTGAGCTATTGGGATTAATTCAATATGAGCTATTGGGTATATAGTATTCTAAAAAGGTCTCTAGTTTGGAATATTTCTTACCTAATCTTATTGGTAACAACTCAGCTAAGGAAAAATATTTTATAAAAGGTCTTCACCAAGACATTGGATATTTTATCTCGGTGACTTGTTCAAACTATTATCTAATGGTTCTTAAAATGGACTGGTCAGTTGAGATAGAGCTATAAAATTGATGAACATAGGATAATGCGTCATTCATATTGGGATCATTAGTGGATGATCCACCCAGTGGACTATAGTAGATAGAAAATCATGGATATTATTCTTGAGGAAAGAAGTGGAATATCATGTTCTTTGGATGTGAAGCACCTAGTTATTCTCAAAATTCCTATTAGAAAGATTTGAAACTTTGTAAATAGTGTGGTTTCTTGTGTCACCTTAAGAGGATTTGTAGGTTGGGATTCTGAAAAGGTCTGTTTTGGATGAGGATTATCTGCTTGTGACTATGTAGAAGTTAATGATTCAAGATAATATGGCACCATCCATAGGCCTTAGATTGAATCTTTTCATATAGTGGGGAGTTTCTAATTATAATAAATATTGACCCAACTTTTTATTATTTATGAATTCAGAGTATAAAACATTTGAATTTTCCTTATTGTGGTTCTTCTATTCTTGGAATCCTTTTTTAGAGATCTTGATAGCTTTTTTTTGGGTCATTGGGGATGATATCTTATGGACCTTATTTGTGATCATGATATTGTTTTTTTTTCTAATATTTTTGTGATTTTTCCTTATGGATGTGCACTCTTGAATGTTATCCTTCATCTTAAATAGTTTAGTTCCTAAGGTTTCTTGTGATCCTAAGGATAGAGTGGAATCTTTCTTTGATAACCTATGGGTATTAGATTTTTTTATTTTCGAAATCCATCATGTTGCTTCCTTCCATGGGTATATCTCTATGGTTGTTGTAGGATACCGTCAGGTTGGATATTATTCATTGGTATACTTTTATTTTTGTATTGATGATTAGAGATAAATATTGATGTGATAGATGGTCTCCCTTATGAGATAATAGTTCCTCATTTGTGTTCTGAACTTATTGTTCTAATATATTAATAGTTGGACATAGATAGGACTTGGTGTGGTACACATATAACTAGGATTGTGTTGATTTTGTATGGACAAGGCACCTTAAGGTTTCTATGGATGATTTGATGAGCTCATTGAGGGGTGAAAATCAATTTTTAAAATTCTATGTTACTATAGAGTACTTTTCTAGTGTAAAAATCCTTATTAGTTATTTACCATGCGTGTGGATGTTTGATTTTTTTAATGTATATTAAGTATTTTGTCTCTTCTGAAATAATGGATATTTTTTGTTCTTATATTCCTTTGATAGTTTGGTTTTGGTTATAAGATATTTCTCATTCTTGAGTAATTAAAGAATCATATTTGGGGTTTAAGGAGAATTTTTTTCACATGTTTCACCATCTTTTTTAATACTTAAATGGTGGGGAAACCTACTCTATGTCTTTGGTTACTTTTGATTGTTTTCTAGTTCCACTCAGTGATTTTGAGTTTTGTTCAAAGTTGTGATTTTTTTTTTGCATGATTCTTGCTGTTTCAAGGATGATCTACCTCAAAAGATGAGTGATGGAGTTATTTTTTCTCGTATTTTTTTGTCTTTCATACTAGAAGGTTTCTAGGGACGTAAATTGATATGGTGGGAACAATTGTAACATCTCAACCTTTGATTTATGGTAAGTTTCTTGGTTCCTGATGCTTCTTCTCCTTATATTCATTTTTTTTGTTTGATCCATGTTCATGTAATGGTGTAGGGACATATAAAATATTGTGGAAGCTTAAATTTATATTCCTAGAAACTTTCTACCAAATTAGGTGTTACCATGCCATAGTACTAGGGATCACACCATAGAATTATTTGGCTATGTTGTGGACTTATTGGATTCCTCATAGTGGTACTATGGGGTTGAGGCCATACAATACAAATATGGTATGTGTTGTAGAGACCTCAACCATATATCCAATTTCAGATCCTTTACCATGGTGGGATATTTGAAAATGGATTTTCCAAGGTGTCCTAGACCATTCCACAGAGTTGTGTTCTATGTCTATTTGAGATGTATCCATCCACATGGTCTCTATGAATTTATGGAACTCAATGTGATATTAAAATATTTGACTCGGTATATTTTATTGGTATATAATTCATGGGGTTCATTTAGGATTTATAGAGGGTCTTCAACACACATCAAACTTCTATAAATACCCATTACCCGTCTTATATTTTCATGGTTCCAAAGTTCTAATGGAATACTGTAGAGCTGAGTCCACAATACAGAACCCATGTTATGTTGTAGGGGTCATGTTTTAGTTATTCCTATGTAGAGCAGTCCCTTATTCACTATAGATGTTCTTACCATGCTGATATCATGCATTCTACGTAGTAGTTCTCATTTCAAGTTCACCTTTTCACCAAAATATTTCACAATGTTCCATGATTTCTGATTTTGTGATGCAACACCTTTCTTGCACCATGGATCCTCATAAATCTCTATCAATTTCATCTATTTCTCCATGGCTTGGGTTGTTGTGATATATTTATCTAGTTAGGTGTTTATATATTGTTACTTTATCTTATACTTCACAGTTTCTTGAGAATTCATATATATGTTTTTCTTGCCTTTTAATACATGTTATTTGAATTTTGACCATGAATAGACATATTTATACCTCTTTAATCATATTAACTATGAATTGAACATTGCATGGATATATTTAATCATGATCCTGATTCTTCTCACACTTATATGAATTGATGAAATTCTAGGCTCACTTGGACTTATTTTTAATTTTCTTTAGAATAATTTTTTGATGTATGAAAGGGTTTAGGCATGGGTTTTTATTTAAAAAGTAAAATGATTGATTTGAATTAAATGGGTTAATTTAAGTAATTATTTACATGAGGTTTCAAATGCTTAAATTTTTTAAATGTACAAGAGTCCACTTTGAATGGTTTTTCCTATTCTTTTAATTAGGTGTTCATAGATGATTTGAAATGAGTGACTTAATCACAAGAAAAAAAGGGATGAAACCCCTTATTTTAAAATTAATTCAATCCTTTTTATGTTGTGATTTTTTTTTAATTCCTTAAGGATTTTTTGAATAAAATATTTTGTTTAAAGGCCCATTGGGATCCTCGATAAAGACTTTTTAAATGAAGAGTGGATGATTCCTCTTTTGAATTTGGATCTGAATAAAAGGTTTTGAATTTAAATTTTTGATGTTTGGTGACCCAATTTTCACTTTGATATTATCCTATTTTGTGATAATTACTTACTATGATTTACTTGATTCATGTACTTCCCGCTTTTTGGTGTTTAAAAAGGGATTATTCTCTTGAGGGAGTTTGATGGCAAGTGACATTTGAATAGAGATTGAATAAAATATTGATGGTTAAAATGTTGATGGATTTAGCCCATGGTAACACAGATGAGGATTCCTATTGCGATCCCTATAAATTTATTACCATACTCACCTACTTTAACTAGTAATGGGAAACTATGTAGTTAGATTATATGAACTAGATATTTGTTCTTCCAATGGACTCACACCCTAACCAGCAATCAATCATGATTATTTTTTATTAGGTTGACTATGGTGGACTCTCTATCATATATAGGTTATACCCATGATATAATTATGCTTGATACTCAATACATGACACCGTAAATTATTATTACATTCCACTAGTTTTTCTTTGCTTAATTGATTACAGTTATTGATTTATTTCATATTGAGATGATACACCTTGATTCTATTAACAAGTCTTGTATATATTTTTTATATCTAATGCATGTTCTTTCCTTTTTCTTGACTTATCTATCTTTAAGTTGTGAAATTTTTTTCAATGGTTTTCAAGAAATGGTTTGGTTTTTAAATGATGAAATGAAACACTTATATCTTTACTTATTTAAATGAATTTGAAATGTTTAATGTTCTATTTTCAAAACCTGATATCATCTTAATATGATCTTGATGGATTTAGTTTCCTATCTTGATTTTTAAATTCTTGTACTCAATTGTTGTACTCTCTTTTAGAAAGTTTGAATTACCTTGTAAAGTAACTGTATTGAGTCTTTGGTGAAATACAACTAAGGTCTATAGCTCACTCCTTGATGTTACCGTATGGTGTTTAAAACCATTATGTTATTATATAATGTGCTTTTTATCTCATCATATTCCTTTTTATATTCATGCTTAGTTGGTCTAGCATTGGTAACTTCAGACATGGTGGGTGGATATGAACCACTAGGATACATATTTTTATATATATGTCTTTCTTTCAGCATTTTTTCATCTCGTTATACCAAAGTTGGTTTTAATGATTTATTTTTCTAACTATGATACTATAGTGTAATTTTATTAATGTTATTTTTTGTGGGTAATATTGTTCCAAAAGTTTATTTATGGATGGATAAGTAATTTTTGCTAGCCTTGAGGGATCTAGAACACTCTTTGGGCTTGAGAAAAATCATATCTAGCACTAGATTAGATGGTATTTTAGGTTGTTTCATTACAAATGGTATCATAGGAGGAATTTCATTAAAATAAATAACCTTTCTCTAAAATCCCATATGTTATTTGGGGTGAGTTATGGTTGAATGATATTAAGAAAGTTTCAGGTCTCAAAAGGTAGTCGTGAGAAGGGGTTTCATCACCACCACAACATGATGAGACTTGAGTTACCAAAGAAATTATAGAATTGAGTCATTATTTTGAGTTATGGGTTTCCTAGTGAAAAATGAAATTTATATTCTAAAATTGGTTATCTATGATTATGGGAATCAATTATGAGTTTTATAATTGGAATATAAATATTACTAGATATGAACCATATATTAATAGTGAGGTAAACAATGATTAATAAGTGTCACTAATCTGAAATTAAATCTAAGAACTGTTGTGAGTTTGGTGTGTGGTTTACTATCCAATGTGACCAATTTGTGCATAGTTCTATTCTGGTTCCAAACATGAACCCTTGTCTATTTCTTCCATGTGACTTTATCTATGTGAGTTTATTTTGGAGGGTTATGGATTTTGTTTGATTCAATATCTTGTTTGGTTATTTCAGTATAAATCCCTTTATTGATGCTTTTGAAACCTTTTTAAAAACAAAATTGTGTCTTAAATTATGTTCTCTTGAGATATTTGAGAACTATTTTCAATTATTAGAAAATGTGAGTTTTATGAATTGTGTGGAATAAAAAACTACTTTTCAAATACTATTTTTTGATGATTTAAATAAAAAATTTATGTCAAAACATTGGACTATAATGGTTTTGAAAAGGAAATAGTTTTGAAAATTGGAAAACGGGATTAATTCTTTGGAAACTGTGGAATAATTTATATGATCTACTAATGGAATTTTGAAACTGTGATGGATTTATATCAAGATTTATCATTTTGAGAGGAATGTTAAAAAAATTTAAATTGGGAAATTTCATTTTCTTCAAAGTAGTATTTGTTTTCTGAAATTCGTTTTGAAACTTGTTTGAATGATTTTAGATTGTATTTTTGCTCTATGTGAGCTTTTCAATATTCATGAGTTGATGATCCAATTCCATGATGTCTTAAAATTTATTCCATAAATTTTTCTATGAAATAATTGAAGTTCTTTCTTAAATGTAGTTATTTCATTAGTCCTTCACATTCTATATAAGTTTTTTCTCAAAATTAAGACTCTACCTAGACTCCGAATCAAGTGATGGAGCCAGGTCCTTTCCAGCCTTTAGACCACACCCATGTAATATTTTATTTTCATCAACCTTCTTAAAAAAGTTAGGGGGTCCCCTAAACTAATTAATTATATTAAAGAAGTGGAAGAAATTTTTATTTCTCTCAAGACCCTTGATGCTCTGAAGGTCAAGTTTATTTTCTCCTTTTTTGAGGTACATAGCCAAAAGTGGTGAGACATTTTGATTCTTTCATGCCTACATGAAATAATGTACCGTGAATAATTGATGTTAGTCTTCATTTAGTGGTATTATCTTGAGGAATTAAAGAGGGAGAAATTTTTTGATATCTTGGGATGTATTCAAGATGACCAATAATTTATGGAGTATTCCAATAAATTCTAAAGTTTGGTATTTTTATTTCCAAACATTGTTGGTAATGACCATGCAAAGGTAAATTGTTTCAGAAAAGGTCTTCATCCAGACCATAGATAATATTTCATAGTGATTTTTTTACCTTTTATCCAATGGTTAATAAAATGGTCGTGTCAACTAATATTGAGAAAGTAGAGTGCTGAAAGTGATAATTCATCATTCATAATGACTTTAATAGATAATTTTCCACCCAGTGGACCATGGTAGTTAGCTATGCAGGGATAGTCTTCACAAGAAAAAAAATTAATATCCTGTTTTTTCAGTGTGGAATACCGAGTCTTTCTAAGAATTCATGATTAAAATCTCTAAAATTTTATAAACAATGTGGTCTCTTAGGTAACCTTAATAAATCATGTAATTTGGGATACTAAAAGTGTTAGTTTCATATGAGGGTTATCGGCTCCTGATTGTGGGTAAGTGAATGCTTCAATATAGTAGGTTTCTAATCATAGGCCTCAGAGTGATGAGTTTTACATAGTAGAGGAGCTATTATTTGTGATAGATGTTGAACTAACATTTTGTTTCTTCCTACGTCGGAGTAGAAACCATTTGGATTTCCCTTTTTTGGGTTATCCTCTTCATGGAAAACATTTTTTATATCTTGGTGTGTTATTTTGGGATATTTCTGGATGATCTAGTTTGGGTTGTGGTTTTGAACATGATAATGGTTTTGTTTTCATGGTACTTATTTTTTTTTCTTTTATATGTAAACTATTGAATGGTTATCCATTATCTCTAAAATTTTTAGTCCCTTGAGGTTTTTTTATCTTGGAATCTTTCTTTGAGAACCTTTAGGTGTTGTATTTTCTTTTTTGAAACATCTCATGTTTCTTATTTCTATGGGAGTCTTCATATGGTTGGTGTAGGATACCATCACTTTTTTTTCTTGGGTATACTATTGTTTTCATCTTTATGGTCAGATATTGATCTTGATGTGATAAAGGATCTTCCCTTTAGAGTTTAGTTCCCAATTTGTGAACCAGCATTTTTTTCTAAGCTTGTTCTAGATGGACTTGTATAGACCATGGGGTCGTACCCAAGAAACTAGGAGGATGTGGATTATTGATGGACCAAGAAAACTAAGGTGTCATTGGATGATTTGATTAGATCATCAAGGGATGAGGAATAGTTTTGAAAACTATAGGATACCATAGAGTACTCGAATGGGGTATAAATCCTTGTATGTTCTGTACATTGCTTTTGGATGTTTGGTTGTTTATAGTTCTTGAGTATTTTGTATCTTTGGAAGTTTTTGACGTGTTTTTATGTCATTTATTTGATATTTTGGTTTTAGTTCTAAGAATTTCCTCCTTAATGAGTATTTTATGACTCTTGTTTGGGGTTGGGGGAGCATGTGGTCAGCATGTTACATAATCTTGTTGAAACATTAAGTGGTTGGGATACCTAGTCTAGCTCTTTATTTCCTTATGATTTTTTTCTAGTTCCACTGAATGGTGATGAATTTTTTTCAAGGATGTGTTACTTTTGGGAGAGTATTTTATCTGGTTAAAGGACCTTACACCTCACAATATGAGAAATGGAGTTCTTTTTGTCCGAAGTTTTTTATCTTTCATGCTAGAATATTTCTAGGGATAGAAATATCTATGGTGGGGAGAATTATAATATACCTACAAATGATTTTAGGTATGTTTCTTGTTTCATAATGTTTTTTATTTTTATTTTCATTGTTTTCAATTTCATCCAAGTTTAGTTATTGGTATAGGGGATTTTAAATGATTTAGTGAGATTAAACAGATATTTTTGGAAACATTCTACCAAACTAGGAGGTGTTGCACCGAATCACCAAGGACCACATTGAAAAAGTAGTTGGCTGCATCATGGAGTTACTAGTTTTGTTGTAAAGGGGTCATAGGGTTGAGGACACACTACAAGGATGATTTGTGTTCCAAATAGACCTAGACCATGGAGTCCACATCGTAGTCTTTATCAGGGATGGGTTCTTTTAAAATGGATGCACATTTTTGTATTACACCATGTCACATAGTTGTGTTATACATCTAGGTTGACACATTTTCAGCCACTTGGTCTTAGAGAATTTATGTCATTTAATGTGTTGTTATAATCTTTGACTCAATATGTTATTTCTTTATTTTATTCATGGGGTTAGTTTAAAATTTATAGAGAGTCTTTAATGTGAATCGAAGGAATGTACATACTGATTCACCTATTATCTTGGATCTATTCCAAAGTTATGAAGGAGTGTTGTTGGGATGAGTCCACACCATAGAACTCATGTTATTCCATAGGGTTCATGTTCTAGTACTTACTATGTCGTAGTATTTCCCTCTTCACTATAGAGGTGATTCCCTTATGACAACCCTAGTGTTTATTAAAAATTAATTCATGATTTATTAGATAAGAATAAATATAGTAACATTACAAATCATTTAATCCATAAGGGATTTCATAGAGAATGTATTGAGAATCAGATGTACAGAACCCTAAAAACTACAAATGCAGATAATTAAACAGAGTGTAATAACATTATGAATAATTTAATTCACAAGGGATGAATATTCCAAAAAATACATCACCTTTTTATTAAAATTTGATTCTTAACCATTATATGATGTGAACCTATTTCATGATATGTAAACCCCTTGCTTCATGAACCAGTTCGTGGTATCTTTTTCACGGACATTATACATCGTGTACTCCCATTACATGGCATGTAATCACCCAATAGAGAGAAAACAACCCAGTTTCTAGTATAAAACTTTAAAACCAACTCTAGGAATTATCTGATCTATAGAATAACCCCACTAGGTTTTTTATACATTTATACCCAGACTCCGTTAATTTAAACAAATGCACAACCCCGAACATTAAGTCACTTTCTCCATCCAAGGATCCCCATCCCTGATAAGCTATTAAATGAACCTAAAAGGGGTTAAAGAAATAAATAATTAACAAAGGAGTACATGTAGGAAGTAATGTAATGTTAAAATATCCCCACCATATTGTATTTCTATCCAAAAAAAGTCCTCAAGATCCTAGACCCACAAAAAGAGAAGGCCACTTCTTCCTCATAAACGACTCCTGCTCCCACATCTTGTGGATATCATGTCTCAACTTCCATGGTA